>OY757265.1:2356379-2998379 GCA_963584085.1 Pyrausta aurata | reverse complement strand
TCAAGTTAAACCTTTATTTATTCGGGTGTGGGTATATCTCCTTCTGTACCGTTATCGTGAGTTTACGTCGGTTTTACTCGCTAGTAACGACGTAACTTTTTGTATGGGACATTTAAGTTCTGCAAGTGACCGCTAGGGGCGCTGTGCAATTTTCCATAGACTTCTTTTACGTAGTCGCTAGCGGTAAAACCGTCGTAAAACTGATGGTGTTAATACTGACGTCATCTCGCGTGGATCAATGAAACGTGGCAAGTGTCTTCACTATTCAGTCACTCAATTAGATGTTATCTATGTTTATTATGTATATTTTTTAGGTATTAAGATTTCAACGTTTACACGGCGAGATACGGTGGTGTTTCTTAAAGCGAAGTCAATACTTATTTGTGGTAATTAAAGCTTTGGATTTTTTCCAAATCTTGAATCTACGATTTGCATTGGTATGTAAGATATGCAAGAGATTTTATCTTGTACCGAGTGTTTTTACTTGCTAGGCCTATACTAAACGCAAAGACTCGTGGCAGACGGTGCCATATATTTTTTTAACAAGGATGCGCACGCGATATTTACTGGACTATCGATAATACAAAATACATGCAGCAGATCCCCATTTCAGATCTATTAGTATCGATAAATGCACGTATTCAAACAACACGTATCTCTGTGACGTCATCCATAAACATTGCAAGTAAAAGAGAGAAAATGTTTCGCGCGCAGTCTCTTATGCACGTTTTATTGCTTCGCCTTCCACGAGTCTTTGCGTTTAGTACAGCGTTTTTGTGGCATGTGACTCCGCTATGTTATACGAACTATACAACGCAACTTGAGTCAAATCAGAGTCTGCAACGAGAGGACTTTTTAATTTATAAAAAATATCGTAAACCTATTTTAAACTAGCACATATTGCTAATCAAAAATATGATTGCCTCGCAGATAGGTCGTAAATTATTGGCATTATGTACTCAAGACATTATGTACTCGCTTCACATAACTTAAGTTGATCTGACATGAAAAGAGCAGACGCAATATTTTATATTAAAAAGCCTTCGAACATATGACCAAACTTAGTAATGATATCATAAAATTGATATTTAGTAATAATATCGTTATCGCTAGCTTAGAAATCGATGTGTTTTACCGGATGTGTAAAATATTGGTGATAAATCAAAGGTCTTATGCGCTATTTGTTTCTGCTTTTTAGACATACAACTTTTTGTCTCTATAGTTTCAAATCTCAGGAAATTATCTACAATACTATGATACTATGTTGGAGGTAACTAAGTAATCCGTGAATATAGTATTTGTACATCAGATACTCTAAAATTAACGACACGATAAAGGTCATATAAGCACCCGTAAAACAATATACCCATAGACAATTTTTATCATGTAAAAAAGGGGAGATCGTTATTAGAATGTGGCACCATAAATAAATAATAGTTATTATCGGTAAATAAATGTTTACAAACGTATCTGCCTACTACAACGTAGAATACCATTACCGTGCTAATACGTGTCAGGCAAATAGTATTATTTGTATTGAAAACTATGACAATGTTCCCACTAGACCGTTCAGTCATCGACCAACACCGTCGCGTGTCATGTACGGAGCGTGTTAGCACCGGCAAATACGCTCTCGCTCTCGCCCCATATAACGGTGAGACAACGCTGTAGATCCGTTCAGTGGGCAAAGGAGAGCTTATTATGTTGCTTTTCGTGTCTGATACGCTCCTAGCACGATCATGGTATGGCACGGTGTCTTGGGCCCAGACCTTAATTCCTCAAACTGTTCATACAACATAGCTTAACTTACACAAATAAAAAAATATAGTGTCAAACATTCATTATAGATTCTGGAATATTTGATATTTTAAACATACTTGTACACCACTAGTGCCTTTCCATTGGCGCCATTTATGTAAATGTAAGTAGTTATGTCGTCATATTGAAATCAAAATGCATATTTTTTTTCTTACACCAAAATGGTGATCGATATACTGAATTTGAATGTAAAAGCATTTAAAATACTTGGATCCCGAGCAGTATTCATTCAGTAGGCATGTATGCATTTTATTGTAAAATGTTTATTAACATTTAAAATAATTATTAAAGATACTATTTTATTGGACATGCCAGTTCTTAAAATATTGGAAGCCATTTTGTTTTAAATAAGACTGAAAACGGTTAAATATTTTCCCTTTTAGATAAATCATTATTGAAATTTATAATTTTTGCCTGGTATTTACTGTGTTTCTGTGTTCATTATTGGTTTGGTATACAGATAAAATTGTTTTTTTTTTTTTATTATACTCATCGAATCAAAGCAATTTTAACATTCTATAGACAGACCGCTTAATTGAGACCTAACCTCCGGGGCGGCGTGGGGGGCGCGGGCGGCGCGGACACCCCGCCCGCGCCCCGCGCCCCGCAGGCGAGGTCTCAATTAAGTGGTTTACCTATAAAATACATAATTTAGTGTCTTGTTATTTCAAAAGTATACCATTGTTATATATTTATGACTTGTTGTTAATTCTTCTTAATAGGTATGAATCTGACTTATACGTTCCGCTCTTTCTGTCATACTTGTGCTATTTTTAATCTCAACTCGTGTTCATAAACGGCCGTTCCTTATATACAAACTATAGTCAAAGGTCGACCAGTGATAGGATTTCGTACTGCCAGAAGTTTTATAGGGACAAAAAATCTAAAGGTAGATAACCATTTCTATCTCTAGTAGGATAAAACCACAGATAGAATGGATATAGGGAATGGCCGTAAAAGTTTTTTCTCAATTCTATTTTCACAGTTGATTTAAGTTATGTTTTTCACTACTATAGACACGTTTTACATCTTACTTTGAAATAGCTAATATATTCTTATTGTTTTCAAATACACGCTTTATCCTGCTACCACTGACTCTTGCCATGTTTTGAAATAAATTTGTCACTTAAGTGATGGAACATAACATAATAGAGTAACTATTACGAATTATTCTTGTGTCAAAACTATTTTATTCATAATTATAAGTAAAACATTTACTTACGGTTATGTATTAGTGACATAATAATATCGTGCCTCAATCGAAGAGTTATTTTTTTTAATCTTATGCCAATACTTAGTGCGTCTAGTTAAGCGTGTAATGTTTGTTTGATATTTTTATGACAACCATATTATTTAATATATTAGTTATGAAATTAAAATTTTAATAAATTTGTATAGTAAGAGTAACATGCACTTTTTATTTGTATCTAGTGTTAGTAATTTAGTTATTTTAGGCCCACTTGCGCATGATGATTTAAACCAGGATTACGCTAATCATGGACTAAATCTTATTTCTGTCTCTGTCGACGTCAAATAAACTGACAGAGACAGAATGATGATTTAAACCAGGGTTAGCTTAATCCTGGGTTAGCTCATCATGCGCAAGTCCCACTAAAAATATTTCGTTGTGCTTGGGAAAAATTTGCAGCTAATACACGTTCTAAAAGAGAATAGAAAGTATCTGATCTAAAATAAAACAAATACAAATGGTATTCATAACTTCTAAAATGCCCTTGTAGGAAATGGCTTAAAAAAAATTCTCGCTTGTTGTCTTTATGCGTATTGGTACCAAATCGGAGGCGTGACCAGGATTGACATAGAAATAGCAATAGATTTACATAATTTTTGCGAAAGTAAGTAAACACCCTTACACAGCAGAAACAATAACTATCATTCCCTGTTCACCGAATGGCTAGTTAATACCAGCTGCTCTTTGAAAAAGGATCATTCATTTAGATCCTTAATATTTTACTATATTACTTATCAAAGTTAATTTCTTAATTTCAAACATAATTTTATTTTTTTAATTAAGATTTATACGGTAGAAGTTATAAAATATTTTTTAAAAACTGCATTTTTACTAGTATGTAGTTGAGTTCCTCAAATTGGCTGTTAAAACTGTCACCATGATGAAACGGGAATCATTTCGTAAGGTAAGTATGTACATTATTTAATTAAATTATATAGCTAAGAAAACAAGACATATTTTTTATTGTAAAAAAAGCATGACATCGCATCACCAAACCTCTATTTATTTCTATCTCGTTCTCGCCGACTGCGAACAATGTAAATCGCCCCTTGTCAGTGATTCCCAAAAAAAGGTGTTAATTTTGTGACTATAAGTGGCCATACATTTGGCTACGATCTCAAAAAAAAATCCTTTTTAGGCGTTTTTTTAAATCTGGAGTAAGGCACAACTTTTTTTTCAGGCGCTTATTTTAACCGCGCTGGGCTTCAGCAGTTTCACGGAGGCATATCTCATGGGCCACACTGGCTGTCTGGTCGCTGGGTTGTTTCAAGAGAAAGATGACTTGCAATTCACCGAAGACGACATATCCTGGATAAGTAGGTTCTATGTACATTTACTGTAAAATAACGTAAAAATAACAATCACCAACAATTCCTAGACTTGACTAGTTAAAGAAAACACCTTAACACGTTCCGGGACAGTGAACGCCTACAGGCGTGAAAACAATAAAACATCTATTGTGTCTGGAGTAGTGTCCCGGAACGTGTTAATCTTATATACATAAAAGAAAGTCGTGTTAGTTACACACACCACTTGAGAATGGGTGGACCGATATTTATGATTTTTACTTTGTTGGATTCATCGTCGCCCCGAATAGGATAATACGGAGCCGGGGGCGAAACGAAGTTCGCAAGGACCGCTAGTTGTTAGAACCTTATTTGTTTGTAATAATACGAATAATATAAGGGGCATTTCACGTGAAGCGGGAAGCGAAAAAAGGGTCAGATCTTCGATTTCAGTCATATTCCCGTATGTTATACCTGTACATGCCCTCGGCACAGATACGAAATATTTTTGCATTTTCAAGTTTAGTTTTCAAAATATAGGCTTTTGAAATTTTCAGAAATCGCGAGATATGCTCTACTTCAAATGTCATTATCAGTTGAAAAACGATAATTTTTAAATATTTTTTTAGTAAATTGAAAACTACATTTATTAACCTTATTTTCCTCATTATTTGAATTCTGTTTTTTTAATAAAATTGGTAAAAAAAATCAAAAATATTTTTTTTTTTTAGTTTTTTACGAAGTTCGCATTTTTTTAGATCATGTAAAATATTGCTTATTTTATGCTGAAACTTCATGCCAAGTTTCATAGTGGGCCGCGCAGTCGTTTAGGAACTACATGTATTATAATGCCGAAGCACGGCAATGGACCCCTTCTAGCGCCTAGTCAGTAAGCGCAACTTACTGAAAATGTATCTAAATAATGAAAATGAAAATGAAAAATGAAAATGAAAATGAAAATATTTATTAGGAATATGAAATAGGTAACAATAACAGAGGCTGACCTGTTCCTTTTAAGTGTGAAAACACTTGTGCCAGGAAAGGTCGCTCTCCCATAGCACGGTTACATAGGTGATCTTATAATATTAATATACTATCAATATATTATTTTGTCTTATCTTATCAATTTTATCTTAATTACATATTAATTAATTACGAGCAGGTGTGTGTGTGTGTGTGTGCAAATAATAAGCAAATAACACTCTTGCTGCTCTTTCCTTGCTTTTATAATGGCAGGTCACAAACACGAAATTATGAATTAATGTTTTATTTACAATATTAACACTTTTGTGTGCGCTAAAGTTACCTTTTTTTATAAAGTGACAGTGAATTGAACGAAAGCATAGTATTATTGGTTCTAGGTAAGGCTTTTGCAAATTCAAAGTGACTCTCGATATGTTAATATTTTATATATTTTGCTCAATTTCGTAATTCTTAAAAAAATATAATTGCAGTACACACAAAAAATATAAAAAAATGCGAACTTCGTAAAAAACTAAAAAAAAAATTTTTTTTTTTTGAAAACTAAGCTTGAAAATGCAAAAATATTTCGTATCTGTGCCGAGGGCATGTACAAGTATAACATACGAAAATATGACTGAAATCGGAGATCTGACCCTTTTTTCGCTGCCCGCTTCACGTGAAATGCCCCATAATTTAAATATTATTCGCTCTAGCATAATATAGCTTTGACCTGATGTTCATAGTTCCTATTCCGGATGCAGTGATTTATATTATTATTCTTTTTTCTTTCAGTGTCAATAATGTACACATCAATGGTGTTTGGGACTCTTCTGGCTACTGTTATCACGGAGAAAATTGGCAGACGGATCACAGTGGTCGTGTTTATGCTGCCGGTGTTCGTACATTATGTTATGCTGTATTACGCGCACAGTTTTTATGTTTTCGTACTAGCCAGACTACTAGCTGGTCTCGGATTTGGGGGCGCCTTGCCGATGATATACATGGCCACGGCTGAGTGCAGCTCCCCAAAAATGAGGGGATTTAACCTCGCTATGATCACTTCCGTGATGCCAGCCATCGGCTCCGCTGCTGGGGGAAACATTGGTATCGTGATCAATTGGAGGATGGCTGCCTTAATAGGCGCGGTGCCGACGCTCCTATCGTCAATACTCCCCTTTTTCTGCGTCGAGAGCCCCCCTTGGCTGGCGTCCAAAGGCAGGTTCGTCGAGTTTGAGGCGGCCTACACGTCGCTCCATGGACTCAAACCTTCAGCTAAGAAAGAGTTACAACTCATCCTCGAAGTCGAAACGGCAAAATTCAACAACAGTGATAAAACCAACCACCCTGTCAAAATAATCTTAACACGACTTAAATTTGCGTCTACAAAGTGGTACTTTTGGAAAATAATGTTTCTCACTAACGGAATCACTATTTACAAAATGATTGTAGGTAGAATATTATATGGATCGTATGGCATCATCATCCTTCAAAAGCTATCGGGGGAGACCGACATTTTACTTTACACATTGGTAATAAGTGTAATTGCAATAGCTGGAAGTGTTCTCACAAGTATATTGATGAAAAGAATAAACGTGAGGTCACTTTTATTTCCAAGTGGCTTGTTGAATTGTCTGCTTTTGATCGGATTAAGTATCTCTCTTTATATTGTTCCTGATAGTAACGATAGCTCTGTATCTGTTTTGACGAATGTGTCGATGTATATCGTGCACATATCATTGGTTTTTGCACTGTTGTTTCCGATATTGGAAGCTCTACCTTCCGAGTTGTACCCTTTAGAGATTCGGGGTGTTTGCAGCACTATTGTGGCGTTTATTGGCACTGGGTTCAGCTTTGTTGTGTTAAAAGTAACTCCAGCGATGGTTGCTCTAGTAGAAATCGAAGGAATATTCTTAATTAACTCAGTCGCAATGTTAGTTCTTCTTCTATACATTTGGATGCAGCTACCAGAGACCAAGGGACGAACTTTACACGAAATTGAACTAAGCCTCAAAAATGAAGAATGTGTTAAGTTAAACGACTTTGATTCTGGCAAGCAAACGAAAGAACTGATTTGAACTTGAGTTACTGAAAGAATACAGGGGCCCTATTTTTGAATCACTCGCTTGGATATGGCGTGTGATTTTCGTTCGAAAACACATAAAAAATAAACAGAAATCACTCAAAATCTAGACTTGAGTACTCACAAAATTGAGCAATGATTTTTCAAATCCTTTTTGTGTAGATTACAACTGGTTTTCATTCCAAAATTCGACTTTAAACATTGAATATCACACGCCATCTTGACGCGAGTGATTCAAAAATAGAGGCCCAGAAACGATTTACTGCTGGATGAGATGGTTAACGGCTGCTCTTAGAGACCCCGAGTAATATACGTGTCTTACGACATACGCCCGGATTACGTAAGACACGGGGTTCAATTCCTCGTCTGTCACAGGTTCACAGTTGTCTTTTTACAAGTGCAATTTATATTATTAAGATTGTATGGTGACAAAACACTATAAAAACAAAAATAAACCCCGAGTAATGATTACTAAGTAGTAAACGACTCGACGCTGTACGATGCATTGATACAAAATCGAATCACGTCGCGCCGCTTACGGACCCGTAGGACGCAAGCTGTGGATGCCATTGTTTTTAAAAATGTTTTGTGTCTGACTTAGCCACCGCGTTATAAGCGGGAAATCGTTATAAACGGGGTCCTATACAACACATTTGAATTCCAATAAATAGGTATCTCGGCACATCCCTAGCTCGTCCAGGTAAGTCGGTACCCAGCGATGTCTTCACCCGTAGGCAAAGCCATCGGCCGGTGTGGATACTCTAAAGGCCTACTTGCGCATGATGATTTAACCCAAGATTACGCTAATCCTGGATTAAGTTATCATTCTGTCTCAGTCAGTTTATTTGATAGAAAGAAAGAAAAAGCATTTATTGGTAAAAGGACAGCACAAACACACACACATACGCACGCTTCATAACAGAAAAAATGAAAAAAAAAAACAGTTACAGAAATAATATGAACACAAAACAAAAACAAACAAAAAAAAAAACAATTAGACAAAAACGTAAGACAGTTGAATGCCAGCCAAACAGTGCGTGCCAGACGCAATGTGTGTTGGTGATGTCCAGACCAAGAGGACCTCACTCAGGTCTGGAGGACCTGACGCTGGTTTGACGTTAACAGAGACAGAAATAAGATTTAATCGAGGATTAGCGTAATCCTAGTTTAAATTATCATGCGCCATAATAGTCTCTGTTTAACTGTCATGTTTGTCCTACATTTAAGGCCGTATTTTTTTATAAGGCCTACTGACATGTATTTCATGTATGTAGTTACGTCATTTTTGTATGATTAATTGAATAATGTAACTCATGGTTATTTCATTTATTAATTAATATGTAGTTAAGTATAGTACATACGTATAAATGAAAAAAATAAAAATGCGTTTAAATAAAACACGATGAAAAAAATACAATCATATACCTAAGCGTAATGAATGTCATTAAATCATAATCGATGTAAATTCAATCATAATTGTATTAACAAAACAATCACAATTTATTTCCTAAAGTTATCCACTGAACAGGCAACGAAATGTGGAGACATTATATATCCTTACTCAATAAATAAAGCTATCCAACGTGAATACGAGCTCAAGTTCGAAATTCAAATCATATTTTAATCCCCAGGGAGGTAATGGATTTTCATACAGTATTACGTCCGTAGAGATTTAATGATTCACTTTGGGTTCACCGAACATTTCAATGTAACCTTGCTGAGCAAGTGTCGTGAAAAAATAATTACCTTTTGCAAAAGCTACATTTCACCTAGGTAACTAAATCACGTGTTTGTGAGCAAAAAATATTACAGAAAAACTATTTCAAGTTACTTGAATTTATCTCCACTATTTCTTATGCATTTTTTTCACTGGCTTGGCTTTATTTTCTTCTAATCCTAATAATAATTTTCAAACATCGTAATTATAAACAATTAAGTAGTTGGAGATAACTCTAAAGATAAAATTGGCACTTAGAAATATAAAATAAATAAATATGCACCAGACAACACACCAATTTTCTGGTTTCGTGATAAGGAATTTTCTTCCTTGTGTTACTAAGTAGTAAGTAAGACAACGTTTATGAATGATGGTCCCCGTCTCCCATAAATACTTTTAAATACATATAACATCCATGCCTTAGGTACAAATTTTTGTGCTCATCACACAAACATTTGCCCCTTGCTTAACATAACCTATCAACTACTTACTTCTCTGCATTTCTGCATAAGGATTAGGGGAATATAAGGATTTTTTTTCGAGAATAATGCTACTATGACTTATTAAATATTTTTTTTTTACGTATGAGCTATAATACGGTTATGTTCTAATAAATTTGTAAAATAATATCAAAGTAAGTAGCAGTTTTAAAAATTACAAGCTTCCTTTCTCACAAATTCGTGTGTAAATAGGTAATAAAGCAAGTAAGAGTTAAATTTGCGAAACGATGTAACTCATTCTTATGAACTTTCCTAAAGCACATGTTTTGGCTAACAGTTTAGTATTAATCATATTATGTATAAAATTTGTTTCACCTCAACTGTAAAATGTTTTGCGTACAAATAAAATAAAATAAATTTTGTATTTTTTATCCTCAATCTATGAGTAATGTGATGAATAAAACAGTCTGTTATCTACGCTTAGTTAACGACGACGTTTAGGCCCTCTCGTGCAGTCCATAAATAACAGACAAACCCAAGATTAAAATATTAACACCTCTTTCTGTGCCTGTCAACATCAATGAAACTGACAGCAACAGAATGATTTAACCCAGAGTTAAGTCAAAGCAACGGATCGGATTTAATCATAAAATTACTATCCCTTTGGAAGGAATATTAACTTTATGGATTTAATGGTGTGAAAAATGGTTGACACAACCATAAGTATTTTTCATTTCTTACAACTACTTACAAGAGAGGTTAATTAGTGTTATTATATTATCCTCCCATAATGTCCACTAGCGGCCCGCCGCGGCTGCGTCTGCGCGTTTTGAGTTTGCTCCCTCCCCTCTTGTCGCAGCGTAATATTTTATATCATAAAGCCTTTCCCGATAAATAATTTATCTAACACAAAAATATTTTTTCAAATCGGTCCAGTGGTTTCTGAGATTAGCGCGTTCAAACATACATACAATCACTTCAGCTATTGAATATAAGTATAGATTTACGTATTGATACCTACCGATCGTACGCAGGGTTCACCTGAATATGACAGATTTATATAATTTTAAAGTAATTTAAGTAAACACGCTTACACGGCAGAAACGAAATAGCAGCAAAAACAGTTACACACTTATTAATTTATCCTTTCCAGTTAACTGAATAGCTAGTAAGTTACAGTAGCTCTTCGAAAGAGGATCATTAGATCCTTATTAAATACTTCCCTACATAGGAAGTTATATTTTTACTTGTTTATATTAATGAACTAAGCGTAACTAGATTTGATAATTATGCGTTTTCTTAATTTGTAGTGTTACTTTACTTATTCGGCTCATAAAACTGTCACCATGCGTCCGGAAACATTTCGTAAGGTACGTTTTTTTTACTATGTTTGACTCTATGATTTGTTTTGGTTTATTATCGTTTGTCGTCAATCTTTTGTTAAATCAAGGACCCAAGTTCGTATTTAACGCTCTCAATATTAACATTTGGCACAACACACCATGCTAAAAGTTTGATTTTTAGGAGACAGTCCGTATAGTCACGTAGCTTACAGCCAGAACGACCTTCTTTAATACAGCTATCTTTTTTTTTCAGGGGCTAATTTTAGTCGCGATGGGCCTCAGTAATTTTACAGAGGCATACCTTATGAGCAACACTGCATGTCTGATCGCTGGGCTGTTTCAAGAGAAAGATGACTTGCAATTCACCGAAGACGACATATCCTGGATAAGTGCGTTGTTTTTTGCTATATTTACAAATATTGGGTAATTGAAAACAATTACCATTGATTCAAAAAACCAAGCTAGTTACATAAAGAATATCATATTTAAAAAACAATATACTGGCTACTTCAGTGGCTTCAATCAGAGAAATGAACATATCATAGAAACAAAGCATGCTGTGGTGTCATTCATTTAGTAGCCTTAAAAAATATTAGGTATGGATGAGAAGATAAGATTTACAAGCTATTCAGAATGCAACAATCCATCTAATTATTCCTTTTATTTTCAGTGTCCATTATGTACACATCAATGGTATTTGGGACACTGCTAGCCACAGTTATCACGGAGAAAATTGGCAGACGGATCACGGTGGTAGTTTTCATGGTACCGGTGTTTATACATTATATAATTCTGTACTATGCGCGCAGTTTTTACGTATTCATAGTAGCCAGACTTCTAGCTGGGCTCGGCTTTGGGGGCGCCTTGCCGATGATTTACATGGCGACAGCAGAATGTAGCTCCCCGAAAATGCGGGGGTTTAACCTCGCTATGGTAATTTCTGTTTTGCCATCCATCGGTGCCGCTGTTGGGGGCAACATAGGTATCATTTTTAATTGGAGGGTGTCTGCCTTAATAGGCGCGGTGCCGACGCTCTTATCCTCAATACTTCCATTTTTCTGCGTCGAGAGTCCTCCCTGGCTGGCATCCAAAGGCAGATTCGATGAGTGCGAGGCGGCCTTTACGTCGCTACATGGACTCAAGCCTGCAGCGCAGAAAGAGCTACAACTGATTCTCGGAGTTGAAAAGGCAAAATTTAATAACATTGACAAATCTACTCACACTATAAAAATAATCTTCGCCCGTCTAAAATTTGCGTCTACAAAGTGGTACTTTTGGAAAATAATGTTCATAACGAACGTTATCACTTTTTACAAAATGATTGTCGGTAGAATATTATATGGTACCTATGGCATAATCATACTTCAAAAGCTTTCAGGACAACCTGATATTTTACCCTACACATTGGCAATAAGTGGTATTTCAATAATTGGAAGTCCTTTTACAGGCATCCTGATGAAGAAAATCAATGTAAGGTCTCTTTTAATTCCAAGTGGCTTAGTAAATTGTTTTTTTTTAATTGGATTAAGTGTATCTCTTTATTTTGTACCTGATAATTACGATAATCCTATTTTAGTCTGGACGAATGTATTGTTGTATATTGCCCATTCTTCTTTGGTCGCTATAATATTGTTTCCTATTTCGGAAGCCCTACCTTCCGAGTTGTACCCCTTAGAAATCCGGGGTGTTTGCAACTCTATAGTGGCGTTTATTGGCACTGGGTTCATCTTTTTTGTGCTAAAAGTAACTCCAGCAATGTTCCTGCTGATAGAAATTAAGGGAATATTCCTTATTAATGCATTAGCAATGTTATTTCTTCTTTTATACATTTGGATGCAGCTACCAGAGACAAAGGGACGAACTTTACACGAAATTGAACTAAAACTTAAAAACGAAGAATACGTTCAGCAGACGGAGGAGTTTCATTGCAGTAAGCAAACAAAAGAGTTGATTTGAATGTGAACCACTTGATAGAATACGGAACCTTAAAAACTACGAAACGATTTGGGTATGAAGGTTTAATTAAACTCTTAATTTTTTTTAAAAAGGTTACGTAATTCATAAATATTATTGTTAAGAGAATCCTGATCATTATTCATTTGTTCTAAAGTTAACCATTTTACAAGAGTTAATTCAACTTTTCTTACGGTCACACCTTTGGTAGGAAGATGAATGGTTGAAGAAGCGCAATTTTTTTAAATAACGTATTTATTTCTCGGGGCTTCCCCAAAAGTTATTAAAGCGATACTTGTGCTAGATAGCCTCACCCTCGCTCTTCTTGAATTGACGCCACTTGACATCAACGGTTTCATATTCGAAACTCAAATTTCAAGGAATACGTCTAAATCTTGTCGTCGTATTTGCGACACATTTTATACTTGGCATAAATACTTACCATCTCTATATGTAGAGTACAACTCGGTTTGTACGTACGTTTGTTGGGTTATTCCGATCATCCACACACACTGCAAATCCACACTAGTCACGGAGTCACGGTAGCTTTTTACAAGTGCAATTTATATTATTAAGTTTGTTTAGTGACAAAACAAACAAAAATCAACTATAAAACACATTTTCAAAAAAAAACATAGAAAAAGACAGAATCTACAAAAAAAATGTTTGTTTACGAAAGACATGCCGTAATTTTACAAAATCACTTATTTATAAATGTTTAATTAAACAAAAGAATAAAGTTCTTAAAAAGTGGAACATTAATTTTGAAGAATGAAAGAATTGGCATGGCGATGAAGCGTTTTTAACAACAGATAAAGTGGACAGATTTGATTAAAAAGATTTATCTTTATTAGAGATGTGCCGACTATGACTTTGGCCGACTAGCCGACTAGCCGACTAGTCGACAGCAAAATTGGAGTGTGGATTTTCAGTGTGTATGATCGGAATAACCCGTTTGTTACGTAAGTAAGACTGAGAATGGACTGCCAAATTATTGTGATACTGTAAATAAAATTAAATCATGAGAAGATTATGGCAATACTTAGTGGCTTTCTGCCTTAAGAAATTGTGCTACTTCGTTTTTAGTAAATCTTGTGTCATACATTTTATATAATTAAAATTATATAAATAAAATTATTAATTTTGTATTTGACGCCGCAGATAGGGTAATTTTTGTCTATGTATATGTATGTGTAGTAATACTTATTAATTATTGATACATACTTAGTTTAATTTTATTCCTATTTATTTATAATAATGACATGTAATGTAAGTTAGATATTTTTGTATTATTAAAATCAATATTATTATTATTAAGCAGTCAATTTTGATATAATAAACTGGATGTGAATAAATGTACCATGTATTTTTCTAAAACCTATCCAACGATACACTTCACATTATAGGATACCTATGAAAGAAAAATAAATTCATACACGATTTACACAGAGACACCGATCTAAAACGATGTTATCGTCTGACCTTAACGGATAGACAGACATGTTAGGAACTACATTTAACTACGGAACCCGAAAATTTACTTCTAGACTAACGCGCTTACTTACTTAATACGCGTACGTGCTACGTGAAGTCACCACATATTTTTAGGGTTCCGTAGCAATGGCAAAAAACCGGTTAAGTGCGTGTCGGACCCGCGCACTGAGGGTTCCGTGCCACCCTTAACTGAATTCAGGGTCCACTTACTTTCACTTAACGAAAACATCACAATATATTGTGACAGCAAAAATAACTTTGTTTTTCATAGTGTTTGTATGAAAGACAAAGTTATATTTGCGGTTGATAAAAATGTGCAATATCTCAAAAACTACTTGTTCGATCTCCTTCAAACCAATTTTCGTTGCAAGTTTTTGTTGAGATCTACAACATATATTTTTTTCAAAATTTTCACTTTCTTAGTTCAAAAGTTAGATGGGGGGGGACGCCGATTTTACCACTTTGGAAGCGTCTATATCTCAAACCTTACACTTTTAGAAAAAATGGTTTTAGAAACCTCAACATCATTTTCAAAGACCTATCCATAGACACCCCACACGCATAGGTTTGGGTAAAAAATTTTTTTTTGGTTTTAGTTTCATGTATGGGAGCCCCCCCCCCTTAAATATAATTTTTTCTTACTTTTTGTATCTGAATCGGAAAGCGGTAAACAAGATACACCTACTTACCAAGTTTCAGCTATGTGATGCTTATAGTTTCAGAATAAAGTGGCTGTGACATACGGACGGACAGACAGACAGACAGACAGACTTGACGAAACTATAAGGGTTCCGTTTTTTTCCATTCGGCTACGGAACCCTAAAAACGGAACCCTATAGTTTCGTCAAGTCTGTCTGTCTGTCTGTCCGTTCGTATGTCACAGCCAATTTATTCTAAAACTATTAGCATCACAAAGCTGAAAATTGGTGGGTTGGTGTATCTTGTTCACTGCTTTCCGATTCAGAAATAAAAAGTTAAAAAATATATATTTAAGGGGGGGCTCCCATACATGAAACTAAAACCATTTTTTTTTATTCAAACCAAATGCGTGTCTATGGATAGATCTTTTAAAATGACGTTGAGGTTTCTAAAACCGTGTTTTCTTAAAATCTAACGTTTGAGATATAGACGTTTCTAAAGTGGTAAAATGGGTGTCCCCCCCATCTAACTTTTGAACTATGAAAGTGTAAATTTCGAAAAAATATAATACGATTAGATCTCAACAAAAACTTTCAATTCAACGAAAATCGGTTTGAATGAGATCGAACCAGTAGTTTTTGAGATATTGCACATTTTTATCAACCGCAAATATAACTTGGCCTTTCATACAAACACTAGAAAGCAAAATTAATTTTGCTGTCTAAAAATATTGTGATATTTTCGTTAGGTGAAAGTAAGTGGACCCTGATTTGAGTTAAGGGTGGCACGGAACCCTCAGTGCGCGGGTCCGACACGCACTTAACCGGTTTTTTCCCTTAGTGTTTAAACTACTATTATTCTCTGATATTATTTGTTTACAAAATTTGTCAAGCAAAGAAAAACGAGGTTTACAGCATTATATACAGTACCTACTAAAGACGCGTCACACGTACCCGGACACGTTACACGTGTCTGAAAGAAAAGCAAAAAATACATGAACATCATTTCAGATTTTTCATTAATTTATTTAGTTAGTATTGTCGCTTGTCTTTTTGCGCTATATTAAATTACATAACACTTGAGTAGCCTTCTTGTAGCGAGGCGCGCAACGAGAAGTGTAGTAGATTGATGATTGTAATGAGGTTTCACTGAATTATTTCTAAACTAATTACATGAATGGATGGATAAATTTTCTGTATGACAATTCAACGCGAATAAAAAATATGCAAAGTTTGTTTTTTATTTTCCTGTAATCCAGACTCGACTCCTAAGGTCTCGTCCTTTTTTAAACCCTGTATACATTTGAAATTAAATTCATATGGAATAATCCAGAATCAAGGTTTTTATACTGCTTACCTAGAAACATAAGAAGCAATTCTTAAGTCTTATACATGTTAAGGTTAAATCTGAAAATCATACTGTTAAAACCTCATATCTATAAACATAACACCGGTTATTTTTACTATACTTTTACCTAGGTACTTATTCTTTTTATTTACTTCTTACTTTTTCTGTCTTTCTCTTAACAAATACACACAGTTTTTCATAAACTGACCTATTTTCTCGTCAAACTAAGCTAGTTCTTACAATTAATATGAACATTGCTATTGTAGCTTATGAGTTAATAGACAATGGAATAGGTGTAGATGAGGGCGATACCGTTGTACCATGAGTTTACGACGGTTTTACTCGCTAGCGACTACGTAAATAAAAGATAATGGAAAATTGCACAGCGCCCCTAGCGGTTACTTGCAGAAGTAAAATTTTTCATACAAAAAGTTACGTCGTCGCTAGCGAGTAAAACCGCACGTAAACTCATGGTAACGGTACGGGTGGCACTCCTTACTTGTTGCGATTGATTCGTTTCCTACTCTCAAAGATTGTCTTGGTATGCGAATAACACGAAAAGATGACACACTATCAGTCGACCAAACAAAATATATTGAAAAAGTGATCAAAATCGCCATCAAAAGATACTTATACCTAACGGGTTTGTCTCATAATTTCAGATAAGTATTTTGTTATTTTAAAGTAATCAAAACCTTATTATATTAAGGCAATCTTAATCATGTTACAGGACATTATTAGGGCAATAAAAGTGCTTATTTCATACATAGTAGATAAGACACCCTTCGTGCGCGTGTCTGACTCGCACTTGGCCGGTTTTTTCGTGTTTTTATTGCTTGAGAATTTTTTAAAGGTAAAAAAAATATAATGAAAATGCTTGTACCTTAATGTCTTGATGGCTTTTTCTTACTGATTGTACTTATGTACTGTGTGATTGTAGGTAAACGTAACCGAACACTTTGATTGGCATTTATTTTTATTTATAAAATTCAGATGCCCAATTAGTTTTTGCTACTTAATAGAAACAAAATGTTAGCAAAAACCGGCGTATACTTTTTATTACAATATGTTTGATAACTATAAACTTCACTTCCATGATTCAGCAGCATTTAGTTTATACATTAGTTAATTCTTATATAGAAATCAGTCAGTACCTTACGTCCGTTAGTGTAACTAAGCGGTATCTTAATTAATATATTTTAATATTATTTTTTTACCTACTATTTACCGTTTTCTTCACTCTTATGAGTTGTAGGAGACTCGTACTACTTACTAGAGAATAGTTGTATGTAATTTTTTTTTAATTTAATTTACACCATTATGAGCCCGGAAACATTTCGAAAGGTAAGATTTCCGTAACTTACTTAGGGCTCTATTTTTGAATCACTCCTGTCAATATTTCGAGTGATTTTCGTTTGAAAACGAGTTATTTACTTTGACTTTTAATTCATCTTCGAACGAAAATCAAATCAATTCAAAACTAGACCTCTTGGTCAACATACATGCAGCGATGACCGCAGGAAAGTCGGCTCTATTCTCAGTTCGGTAAAGGCGGTAATTTAAAAAATAAGGTATTTTTACCAGCTATACTATGGGTAAATAAAACTTCGGATACTTATTCCTGTCGGTGACGTTATTTAATGAGATCTGAATAAAAGGTTGCCGCCAAAAGCAGTAGTAAGTGAGTGTACGTACAACGTGTTCTTTTTGTTTTCCTGAAAATAAAGGTAGTGGTGTCAAAAGATTTTGATAAAATTCGCATTTTTTAAGTTTTTTCGAGTTTCATACAAAATAATTCAATTTCCACTTTGCACTCAGTGTGTCCCAATAACAGTAGGTATACAAAAATGTGTTCTAGTACGGCCAGCCAAAAAATCTTTGGAGGCCTTGATGGCTAACTTCTGACAGTTACGTAACCAAAAAAGTTCTTGCTAGGTTTGTAAGATTTTTTGTCTTTTGCTTTTCGCCAAGGCAAATATTAAAAGTGAATCACAATATTGCGTTCACCTTTTTACTATTTATGTAAAGTAAAAAAATGTATCAAATGACTAAAATAAGAATATACCTACAAATGTACAAACTGGCTAAAAGCTAGGTAATTATTTTATTTTCACCTGATGCACAGCCCTAACTCAAAATTCTCTTAGTTAGTTTGAAAGTAATTCGCCTAAATGTAGGGGTAACATTGCACATCGCCATAAAAACTTTAAATAGGCTTCTAATCAAGTATTTGAAACAGTGATGGCGTAGGTACAGTTTCGCATTTCCTGACAATATAGGTATCTTAAAATCAAAGCCCTAAGGCTTATTAGTTGCTAAGATTTTATTTAAGGGTGGGCAAAGATGTTAGGTTTGGGAGATAACTTTGCCCGCCTCTGTTTTTGCTTATATTTTAGCATCTTTTAGGAGTTATACCTAGTTTTAACAGTTTGTTCGTGACTTTAATAAGTGTCAACTACTTATTTTACTTGCGATGCTATTTTATACGTTTTTAATTTTATATATTTCTATCCGTGAATGGATGTTGTTTGTTGTTATGTTTGTTTTTGTTCCTTTCTTTCATTTTATGTTTTTCTTGTTTTGTGTTTCGTCTATACCCACAAGGCACCCTCTGAAAATCAGTGTAGGCATCATCTTGCTGCCACGATTAATGCTGAGAGGGTGCCGTTTCGACTCATACTCGATGTTAATGTTAAATAAGTGTGTGTCTGTTTATTGTATAAGTATGTGTTTACGAGTCAGTGTATTGTATTATGTGTTTGTGAGTCGAATAAATGTATTTTCTTTCTTTCTAACTAAAAGCTTATGATAATCAAATAAAGATTGAATATTTTTTTGAATATAGTCCAAATAACCGAAACAAGCGGGCAAAGATGCCCGGTTTCACGTTATAACAACGTATTGTTATGTTTCCAGGCGTTTATTTTAATCGCCATGGGCTCCAGCAGTTTCACGGAATCTTACATTATGGGTCACACCTCCGCTATGATTGCTGCGTTGTTCCAGGAGAAAAATGACCTGCACATCTCAGATGAAGACATATCCTGGATAAGTGCGTACCATGTTACTATTTATTTGAAGTACGGATTTTGCTAGGCATTCAGCTCAGACAGGTTGATAAGTTACGCCCATATTACTATACAGGGTGTAACAACAGGCTTAACGAAGCCTAAAATCACGTATTCCCTCCATTCATACGATCATTTTTGTCCAAGAAACCATACCTGGAAAATGACGCGTTACTGAGATATTGACATACGATTTGGTTTATGTACTGAATGCGTGGTTTAAGGCTTCGTTAAGCCTTTTGTTACACCCTGTTTAGGTAGCCATAAGTCCGTTATTCAATGCTAGTCGGATATTGTAAACAATGTTTGTATTTAAACTTTTAAAACAATATCAGTGCATAATTTAATGAACTGTTTTACAGTTAAATAGATCTCAGATTTCAACTATAAATTACCTATGTAGGTTGTGAGTTTGTGTTTATCATCTTTTAATATGAAATAATTTCGTAAAAAAATAATGTAAGATTGTTTTTACTATTAGACATGCAAATCAAAACGGACTTTAAAATGTATGTTCCTGGCGAAACCCGTTTTTAGGACAAGCTAGTTTTTCCTAGGCGAATCTACTTAGTTCTTCATACCTACGCGATAGGGTTCACTAGCTTAGGCTAGGCCAAACTAAGTATTTAGTTGATCCTGTTATAAATACGCACACTTCCAGGAGAAAATTAAAAGGGCCAGTCTTAACGGTATAACATAATACCTAGATTGACAAACTCAATGAAATACTTACTCTGATAAATAACCATACATAAATTATTATGATATCTTACACTACGGAGTACTCTGTGTAATACAAACTAGATTTAAACTGTGCTAAGTACATCACATTGCTAATATGCTATAATATTTTATCTTATATAAATATACCATCTACTGTTGTTTCTAATATTCAAATTTTCTTTCAGTGTCACTATTGTTTTCATCTATGCTATTTGGAACTCTTCTAGCCACTTTGGTCACAGAAAAAATTGGCAGACGGATCACAGTGGTCGTTTTCATGATACCGACAGTAGTATCTTTGATTATATTGTACTATGCGCGCAGTGCTTATGTTTTCATGGCAGCCAGATTCCTGGCCGGTATCGGTTTCGGAGGTGCCATACCGGTGGTATACATGACCACGGCCGAGTGCAGCTCCCCGAAAATGAGAGGTTTAAACCTCGCAGTAATTACAACTGTAATGCCAACCATAGGTGGTATGGCAGGGAAAAACTTAGGCATCGGACTGAATTGGAGGACAGCTGCCTTAATAGGCGTGGCGCCGGCGCTCCTTGCTGCTGTACTTCCCTTCTTCTGTGTCGAGAGTCCCTCCTGGCTGGCGTCCAAGGGCAGATTCGACGAGTGCGAGGCGGCCTTTACATCGCTGCACGGACTCAAGAATTCAGCGCAAAAAGAGCTCCAACTCATCCTGGAAGTAGAAAAGGCAAAATTCAATAGCAGTGAAAAAACAACCAACACTATCAAAATAATCTATACACGACTAAAAGTTGCGGCTACAAAGTGTTACTTTTGGAAATTAATGTTTTTAACAAGCGTGATCACCATTTACAAAATGATTTCCGGCAGGATACTATTTGGTTCGTATGGCGTAGTCATACTTCAAAAGCTTTCGGGGCAGACCGATGTTTTACTTTATACATTGTCGATAAGTATTCTAGGAGTAGTGGGAAGCGGTTTAACCATTGTAATGTTGAAAAAAATTAACGTGAGGTCTCTACTATTTCCAAGTGGAATATTAAATTGTGTGTTTTTAATTGCGTTAGCTATCAGTCTTTATGTTCTGCCTGAAAATCACGATAGCTCTTTATTAATTTTGACGAATGTTTCGTTGTATATTGTTCACTTTTCCTTGGTTACTATAATTTTGTTTCCCATTTTGGAAGCTTTATCTGCCGAGCTGTTTCCTTTAGAAATCCGTGGCGCTTGTAACGCCATCGTGGGTGCAGTCGGAGCTATTTTCATATCAGTTTTTTTAAAAGTAACTCCTGCTATGATAGCACTCGTAGACTTCTATGGAGTGTTTCTTATAAAAGCAATAACGATGTTAGTTCTTCTTTCTTATCTTTGGATGCAGTTACCAGAGACGAAGGGACGAACTCTACACGAAATTGAGCTTTGTGTCAAGAACGAAAAACAATGCTTGAAAAGCGATGCTGTTGACACTGAGCAGTCGAAAGAGCTTATTTAAATTGATTTGCTGTATAATGGAACCGTAGCGATGGATTAAATGAAATATCAATGCCTATCAGGGCGTTTGATGAACTAAGATGTAAATTGTAACATAAATGGTTGTGGTATCACTCATAGATGAAGTCATTAAAGTTGTACTTACTAAACATTCTTATGAGTCGTACTGGAATTGAGGACCGAATTTGAATTTATTTCGTATAAGAGAAGTTTGTTCTGTTTCTAAGTTTGATAAGTTATGTAACATAACCTAGTTATAATTACTGCATACCATGTCAATAAGGCTTAATAAATATTATGGATCTATATGCGTTAAACTCCTTTAACCCAAGACAATTCCTATTTTCAAAAATAACTCCATGGATTGCTTTGAAGAGCAGTGGCACTGCAGTTAGCCAAGGGTCGTGGGTTCAACAAATCCTACCCATGTAACTTTTAAACCAAGCGAGTGTAAATTAAAAAAAAATAGATAATTTAGATCTAAACAAATACTTTCAACGAAAATTGGTTTGAGCGAAATTGAACTAGTAGTTTTTGAGATATAGCACATCTTCAACAACCGCAAACATAACTTTGTTCTTCATACAAATACTATAAAAAACAAAGTTATATTTGCGGTCAACAAAATATTGTGGTATTTTGGCTAAGTGGAAGTAAAAATCCCTAAATCAGTTAAAGTTGGCACGGAACCCTCAGTGCGCGTGTCCGACTCGCACTTGACCGGTTTTGATTGATTCTCGCTAGAAAAATGCTAATGAATAAGTATTCACTAGGTATCGCTACCATTTGTAGACGTAATTTCAAGCATGAATTAGCATAAACTTATTATATATAATTTAATAATAAGCACGTCAGGGAGACAGAAACAAAATAGTAGCAAAAACAGGCACTCACGTCTTATTATAATAAATAAACATAACTTGTAGTAGGCAGATTTACCAGTTAATCACAGTAGCTCTGAGAGAACTTACAAATCTAAACTTATATAGAATCAACAGGCATATATATCCAAACTGGAAAATGTTAATATTTAATATGGATTCGACATACATATTTTAATTTCTAATTTTACAAAGTGGTAAATTGGATCATGAGCACTACGAGTTAAATAATTATAATTACTCGAGTTATAATTCCCATGATGCGTCCGGAAACATTTCGAAAGGTAAGTAGGTAGGTACCTAGTAACTTTTATCGTCTAGTGCAACTTCGCACCTATCCGAACCGAAATCGATTCGTATATACTAACATTCTGTTTTGGATCTGAATCTGGAAGAGTGCGAAGCGGAATCGCCCTTGTCGTTGACTTAATTTACGTCAATTTTCACATCAAACCAAAATAAACCTGCCCTTGTCTCTTAATATCCATTCAGAATGGATAGTGCCCACCTGCTTGAAATATCTTAATATTTACAGCGTAAATAATGTGTATATTTTTAGGTGCTGCTTCTATTGGCGATGGGTTTCGGCAGTTTTACAGAAACCTATATCATGGGACACACCGCCTGTTTGATAGCGGCTCTGTTCCAAGAGAAAGATGACTTGCAGATCACCGATGAACAAATATCCTGGATAAGTGAGTTCCTTTTTTTTTATAACTACTTATTAAATTGATCCGCTCGCTCGTTGGCGGCTTTGATCTGTGAGTTGCGTCAATATTTGCCATTTTATCTCAGATCTATTTTATTTTTCTTTCAGTTACACTTCTGTTCTCATCTATTGTGTTTGGAGCCATCCTAGCCACTGTGATCACTGAGAAAATTGGAAGACGGCTGACAGTGGTCGTTCTTATGATACCGATAGTTATTTATTGGATCATGTTGTACTATGCGCGTAGCTTTTACGTTTTCGTAGTAGCAAGACTACTAGCCGGAATCGGATTTGGGGGCTCCTTGCCGATAATATACATGAACACGGCTGAGTGCAGCTCCACGAAAATGAGGGGCTTTAATCTCGCTATAGTTTCTACTGTAATGCCATCTATCGGCGGCACGACAGGGAAAAGCCTAGGTATGGGCCTTGATTGGAGGACAGCTTCCATAATAGGCGTGGCGCCGGCGCTCCTAGCTACGATACTTCCCATTTTCTGCGTCGAGAGTCCCCCATGGCTGGCGTCCAAGGGAAGGTTCGACGAGTGCGAGGCGGCCTTTACATCACTGCATGGACTTGATCTTACAGCACAAAAAGAACTCCAAGGAATTCTCGAAGTAGAAAAGGCGAAACTCAAAAATAGTGTTAACACAACCAACTCTATCAAAATTATCCTTGCGCGACTTAAGTTTGCTTCTACTAAATGGTACTTTTGGAAAATAATGTTGTTAACTAACATAATCAATATTTACAAATTGATTAGCGGTAAATTATTATATGGTTCCTATGGCATAGTCATAATTCAAAAGCTTTCAGGACAGACCGATATTTTACTTCACATATTAATAATAAGTGTTATAGAAATTTTTGGAGGCATTTTCACGATCATAATGATGAAAAAGGTGAATGTGAGGTCTCTTTTACTTCCAAGTGGTATATTAAATTGTATGTTTTTACTTGGATTGGGTATCTCTCTGTATGTTGTACCTGATTATCACGATAGCTCTTTATTAATCTGGACGAATGTGTCGTTGTATATAGTTCACTTGTCCGTGATAACTTTAGTTCTGTATCCCATTTCTGAGGCTCTGTCTGCCGAGTTGTTCCCCTTAGAGATCCGCAGCGCAGGCAATAGTATTGTGGGTCTAATCGGCACTGTGTTTGTATCTGTAGTTATGAAAGTAATTCCAGCTACGTTTCTACTAGTAGACATGTATAGAATATTTTTTATAAAAGTAGTGGTAATGTTGGCTATGCTATTATATCTTTGGATGCAGTTACCAGAGACAAAAGGTCGGACTTTGCACGAAATTGAACTGATACTCAAAAACGAAGAGTTTGTTATGAAAGATGACCTAGATTGTAGAGAACAAAAGAAAGAGCTTATTTGAAGACGTATACTATCATTCATTACATTAAGTACGACGTAAACTAGCTATTAGTAGGTATACTTAGTAGCCATTTCTAAATATACCTTGGAGGCCAATTCTCGTGGGTTCGTATACGAAAAAAGTTCACTGATCGAATTTTCTTTTTGAAAGAATATATAGTTATTGCTTTATCTCGGTCACGTTTTCTATGCATTTTCTTTTCTTTCGTGCGGTAGTTTTTTTTTGCGTGGATATATTACTTGTTTTTTTTCGGTAAAATAGTGATACTCGTAATCGAATTACCACACGAAGTAAGTTCGATTATGTGAGAATCGTCCTCTATTATATATTATGTGCTCCTGGTTTTAGAAATGTTTTAATACGGTCGAGATTTTAAACTTTTATTTTACTTGCTCTATTATATGGAGTAAATTCGTTAAATCAGCTGTTACTTTAGAATGATAAGCTTAATTTTCGTAATCGAAGCTGTGTATTTTATATATTTTTTTAATAATAAATAAATAAAACATGGAATGCTTGACAGTACGACAGTTAAAAGAACAGCGGTACTGCAGTTTGCCAAGGGTAATGGCTTCAAAAAATCAAACTCATTCGGATAATTATGGTTCCTTATTTTTATACAAATAAAAGGTCTACCCTGACGGAAAACTTGGGACAGATAACACAGCAGAGCAGTCATTACCATTGTTTGCTGATTCTCGATAGAAAATGCTATTGACTAATTATTCATTACTAGCTTTTGCCCGCGACTTCGTCCGCGTGGAATAGTGACTTCTTTCTCCCGTTTTTTACACATTTACCACTATATCTTTGCTCCTATTGGTCGTAGCGTGATGTTATATAGCCTATAGCCTTACTCAATAACTGGACTATCCAACACAAAAAGAATTATTCAATTCGAACCAGTAGTTTCGGAGATTAGCGCGTTCAAACAAACAAACAAACAAACAAACTCTTCAGCTTTATAATATTAGTATAGATGTATCGCTACCAATTAGTAAACATCATTTCAAGCATGACTAAGCGTAAACTTAGTATAATGTAATAAAAATTAGGCATGTCAGGGAACAGACACAAAATAGTAGCAAAAACAGGAACTCGCATCTTATTATAATAAATAAACATATCTTGTGTAGTAGACAGTTTTACCAGTTAATCACAGTACTTCTTAGACAACATACCTACATATCTAAAAGTTTTATACATACTGAAAACTGTTAATATTTTTAATATTAAGATTCGCCAATGGATAATCGTACATAATAAAAAAAAAGTTTATTCCTAATTATACCAGTTTGTTGGATCCTGAACGATACGAGTTATAAGTTTTTTGATCTTTGATGTCCTTTTAACAACTCGCATGATGTGTTCAGAAACATTTCGAAAGGTAAGACCTATTACCAGTATACGGGTAGGTACTAACATTCTGTTTTAGCTGGGTGCGTATGCAATTCAATTTTGACAGCTCTGCTTTACTGTCAAATTAGCATTTGTATTGCAATTCACTATAAATTGATAGTATTATTGTATGTAAATATAACAAAAAAATAACTATTACTATTCAAACAATTGTATTAGGTATTATTATTTAAGTTGGATCGCACTAAGTACGTCCCCTGAATTCGGATGAGTGACCTATAATAATAACTACACAATAAATGATTGATTGATATTTTACTTATTATTGCTCTGATGCTTGATTATTGATTAGTTGTACCTATAACGTAGACTTGAGTAAGAATGTTGTAATTTTTATTTTATTGGAGTCCTAATTCAATATTTGCATGCTATCTTTATATGGCTGAAAAAGATGAACTTAATACTTAATGATTCGATCTAAACTGTAACCTTTTTCATAAGCAAATAAATTTATTTCTTTCTTGATCGGTTTCAAAAAAACAATAACAAAGGGCACCAACATGAAATTTCTTAACACTTGAACTCTACATTTACAGCGTTATAATGTAAATATTTTCAGGTGCTTCTCCTATTGGCGATGGGTTTCAGCAGTTTTACGGAGGCCTACATCATGGCACACACAGCCTGTTTGGTAGCGGCTCTGTTCCAGGAGAAAGATGACTTGCAGATCACCGATGAACAAATGTCCTGGATAAGTGAGTTCCATTTTTTAATAACTCTACTACATGGATCCGCTCGTTCGTTGACGGCTTTGATCTGTAAGTTGCGTCAATATTTGCCATTTCATCTCAGATCTATTTTATTTTCCTTTCAGTTACACTTCTGTTCTCATCTATTGTGTTTGGAACCACCCTAGCCACTGTGATCACCGAAAAAATTGGTAGACGGCTGACAGTGGTCGTTTTTATGATACCGATAGTTATTTATTGGATCATGTTGTACTATGCGCGCAGCTTTTATGTTTTCGTAGTAGCAAGACTACTAGCCGGAATCGGATTTGGGGGCTCCTTGCCGATAATATACATGAACACGGCTGAGTGCAGCTCCGCGAAAATGAGGGGTTTTAATCTCGCTATAGTTTCTACTGTAATGCCATCTATCGGCGGCACGACAGGGAAAAGCCTAGGTATGGGCCTTGATTGGAGGACAGCTTCCATAATAGGCGTGGCGCCGGCGCTCCTAGCTACGATACTTCCCATTTTCTGCGTCGAGAGTCCCCCCTGGCTGGCGTCCAAGGGCAGGTTCGACGAGTGCGAGGCGGCCTTTACATCACTGCATGGACTTGAACTTTCAGCACAAAAAGAACTCCAAGTAATTCTCGAAGTAGAAAAGGCGAAACTCAAAAATAGTGTTAACACAACCAACTCTATCAAAATTATCCTTGCGCGACTTAAGTTTGCTTCAACTAAATGGTACTTTTGGAAGATAATGTTGTTAACTAACACAATCAATATTTACAAATTGATTACCGGTAAATTATTATATGGTTCCTATGGCATAGTCATAATTCAAAAGCTTTCAGGGCAGTCCGATATTTTACTTCACATATTAATAATAGGTGCTATAGAAATTTTTGGAGGCATTTTCACGATCATAATGATGAAAAAGGTAAATGTGAGGTCTCTTTTACTTCCAAGTGGTATATTGAATTGTATGTTTTTACTTGGATTGGGTATCTCTCTCTATGTTGTACCCGATTATCATGAAAGCTCTTTATTAATCTGGACAAATGTGTCGTTGTATATAGTTCACGTGTCCGTGATAACTTTAGTACTGTATCCCATTTCTGAGGCTCTGTCCGCCGAGTTGTTCCCCTTAGAGATCCGCAGCGCAGGCAATAGTATTGTGGGTCTAATCGGCGCTGTATTCGTAACTATTGTTGGTAAAGTAATACCAGCTACGTTTGTACTAGTAGACATGTATAAAATATTTTTTATAATAGTAGTAGCAATGTTGGCTATGCTGTTATATCTTTGGTGGCAGTTACCAGAGACGAAAGGTCGAACTTTGCAAGAAATTGAATTGAGTCTCAAAAACGAAGAGTTCGTCATGAAAGATGACTTAGATTGTAGAGAACAAAGGAAAGTCCTTATTTAACGTTGAATTGCTTTAGCGAAAGACGAATAACTATCTATTATATAAGTCATTTCTAGATAAACATGGTTTCAGAAATGGTTGTTTACTATACGGTCGAGATGTTTCAAACTTTTACTGGTCCTCTAAGACCCTTTACACACTGCGCTACTTTTAGCATCGATGCAGTCGCGATGCTAATGCGCGTTAATATCGATGCAGTCGCGATGCAGAAGCTTGACATTGACAAATTATGAACTGAATATTGGTGACTGCATTGATACTAACGCGCGACTGCATCGATGCCAAATTAAATACTTATATAAGGTCACCTCGTTTTAAGTGATAATATTTTAAGGGCAGATTCAGCAAAATAAATGAAAAATTTTTTGTAAGTAAAAAAAATATTTTTATACGCTAGTTTTCGAGAAAATGACCTCTAAACATGTAGAAAAAATACTAAAATAAAACACCCCGTGTCGCGTGTTGCTGAGCGGCGCTCTCGGTCTTTGTAGGCAATGTCAAACGCGCCGCCAATCGCCGCCGCGTTGCCTACACGTGTCGCGGCCGCTCCCCCGCACCCGCCCCCGCACGCTCGCCGCGCGACCGACGCGCGCGCGAGCGAGTCAGTCTGCCAAAAAAATTCGATTGAGTTGTGTGCGCGCGCGTCCCGACGTGCGCCGTGCGTCGTGCGGAGCCCGGGCCGGGCGACCGGCATCAAGAAGCTTCCCGCCGCGCCGCGCCTCGACGTGGCACTTCGAGAACGACGTGCTGGATTGTTTTCACCGGCACCTAGTACCAAACACCGCCCGCAGACGCTGGATATGGCGGTTTCTGCACATCGAAGGCCTCCACCTTTATCACATGAGGGACCAAGATTTGCTGCCGGAGCGGACTACGCGCCGAAGGTCGAGCAGCTCGAGCTCGAGTCCTCCCGTTGACTACTGCGCAATTACACGTTTACGCGGCAGGGATAACGTGCACAACACAATGCTGCAGTTATTCGCCTACATTTCCAGCATAGGCATACGTGTGTGAATGAACAGTGAATCCCATGATGTCCAGTGTAATAAATCCAGTGCTCGTGTCGTGATAGCTAGATTGGTCATTGGCTGGCTAGTGCTTGCTTCGGCAATCGTAAAATAAGAAGTTATTGTGAAAAATAGGCACGTGTTTAGACTGTAAAAAATCTCTTACGTCGTTATTTTTTCATGTTAAATGTTATCGCGGCCGATAAATAAAGATGTACGAGTATTATTATTTCAAAACCAATGTAAAAATAAATAATAGAATCCTAATTTTAATTTACATAATCGTGAAATAAGATTTGTATTCACATACCTATCTGTACAAAAACTGACCAAGTGCAATGAATGAAAGTTAAAACAAATAAAGATTTAGGTAAGTTTCTAGCTGATTCTAGGATGTAATCGCGTTGCGTTGCGTGTGCCTGATGTTATGTTTTTTACGGTACCATAAAAATAAAACTTAAAACGAAACTGTGTTTTATTTACTTACGCAATTTTTAGTGCATATCCACTGAATCAAAGCGAATCAGTAGTTAGGTACTCATTAGGTAGGTAAAACTAAAAACATCTGTTTAACGTAGATTTTGTGAGATTGAACGCAGTCAGGTCATGAATTTTTAATAGTTTAGGTATGTATTCTTTTTAAAAGTTTACTCTCACATAAGCTTTGTTATTATCAGCAGTAATTTATTAAATAAACACTACATAATTAGGTAGCTACTTTCAGTTTATCATACCTAGTGTTTTAGGCCTACGATGAATGAACACATACCTACTTAAGTTGAGTTTCTGTCTCAGTTTATCATAATAGGTACCTAACCAGCTGTTAGTGTTTAGTCAGGTGTTTAGGGATCTGATTGCAGTAACAATTAGTTTGTAGGTACACTGAGATACTTTGATAAAGGTAGGTAATCGAATGCAGTCTACTGATGTGGTGGGGTCTAAAAAATAGGTGCGCCGCGGTGCCCCCCTCCCGCTCGCGGTCATTGCACCGGCGCGCCGCGCCACATGACATGAATGAATGAGATAGGCATTAAATGAAAGAGACGAAAGGCGATGTCGCGTGTGGGGATCTCTGAGAGTAGACAAGACAGGGTGCTCTTTTTAATAATTATTTTTTTTGTTAGGAAAAATTAAAATGGAAACGGGACAGATTTTTAAAAAATAAATGCTTGAGTCCTATTTCTATGATATAGATAGATACTCTGTTAAAATATTATCACTTAAAACGAGGTGACCTTATATGTTCTTCATTGCGTGAGTCGCGATGCTGTCGCGCGTTTTCAAAACGCGCTTCTGCATCGATGCTAAAAGTTGCAGTGTGTAAGAGGTCTAAGGAAAGTCTAGGTAAATTAATAATTAACAATCACTATTAATTTCAAAGGATGAAGTTGAACTTAGTTCATCTCATCATTAAGTTCATAATAAGTTAGGTATAACTGAAAACTTTAGTAGGTGCATAGGTATTATCCAAAACTACTTTTAAACTTACATTAAAGTCTTGTTTAACGTTGATTGATGCGCGGGTAATTCTATCTATACTGAAATTTGTAATGATTTATGAATTTTATGATATTAAGTATATGTCGTTGTATATAGTTTTTTTTTTTTTTTTTTTTTTTTTCTGGCTCTCGCGGTTTGCGTTTAGCCACGACGGAAAGGTTAGGAATCGGACAGGACTAAAAAGAATTCGGTAAAAGGAAAACTCGGATCATAATAAGAAAGGAAAGGATCAGTGAAAAATAGGAGTGTTAATATAATAAATAAACAAAAATAATAAAATATTATATTTTAATACTATTTAAGGTTATAAAAGAAGATAAAATAGTATAAATATTGTGGTCATTTGAACTTAAGAGGCACATGATGGAAGTGGGAAAAGGAACGTGGGCTGCTAAAAGTGAACTTACGAAATTAGTATGATCATAAAGACTGCAATTAAAAAACACGTGGTTAAGATCTCCCACATCAGAACCACATGCACAAATATCATTATCTAAAATATGGATTTTGTTCAAAAAGAAGGGAGTGCACACGTGGCCTAATTTCATTCTAATCAAAACGGTGGTAGCAAGTTTACACAGCTTCATATTTGAGAACCACGGCTTAACAGGAATAGAATTTTGTATAAATTTATAGTTTTTACCTTTAAGTTGACTTGTAAGTTCCCAATCTTCCTCCCAGGCAATCCTAAGATCGGATTTGGGAATGGTAGCAGACAAGTCATGGCAATAGTTTTTATATGGATGTAAGTCGCCACAATCCACGGCCTCATTAGCAAGTTTATCAGCTTTTTCATTACCAGAAATGCTACAGTGACTAGGAACCCAAGCAAAATTTATTGTGCAACCATTTATGTGGCATTTGTAAAGCAATTTCCTACATTCAATTATAATAGGATAACTAACATTACTTTTCAAAGGGAATTTAAGGAGAGCCTGTAATGCACTTTTGGCATCTGAAAAAATTATAGTTTTCTTCAACTTGAAAAGGAGTGCATATTCAATTGCCTTGTATAGGCCCATACATTCACCAGTAAAAACTGAACACTCCACAGGTAGTTTAATTTTCTGTACAATGTGGAGTTGCTGATGAAAAACTCCAACACCAACATTACCAGTTGAATGTTTAGAAGCATCACTATAAATATAATGCCAATCAAGAAAATGTTCATCTAAAATCTGCATGAATTTGAAGTTAATATTTTTGTCGTCTTTGTCAATATCCAAATTAAAATGTATAACTGGGTTAAGTATTAATGATTTAAAATTTACGGTGAAAACTGGAAGGGTTGATGATCTGTGTATTGGTGCTTGAATGGACATAAACTTTCGAAAACTTTGAACTAAGCAGGGCGGAGATTTGTGTGACCAATAAGGAGAATTTTCAACTAAGCCAGAGAGTCTGCCAAGTTTGTTGTATAGCGGATGGTTATAGCATTGAAGAACACGAAATATAAATTTGTCACTTAAGTATTGGCGCCTAAATCTTAATGGTGGCTCGACACATTCCACCTGTAGTGCATTAATTGGGCTCGATTTCATAGCACCCGCGATAATCCTTAGTGCTTTAGATTGAATTGCATCCAATTTTTTCAAACCAACCACGTAACAAGGTTCCAGGAAAAAACTACCGTAGTCAAGCACGCTCCTAATTAATGCATTATATATTAATCTCAAAGAAGAAGGGTGAGCCCCCCACCATACTCCTGCAACACATCTTAATATGTTTAAAAGTTTTTCGCATTTATCTACAATGGCATAGCAATGTGAAACACCGTTCAATTTTGAGTCCAATGTTATGCCTAAAAATTTGGTTTCATTTTGAATAGGAATAGGGATGCCATCATAAAGAATAGAAAAAATTGGTACAACTCGCAGTCTAGAAAATAAAACTACGGAGCTTTTGGGCACAGAAATACTTAAGCCATTTTCATCTAGCCAGAGTTTGAGAAGATGAAGGGAATGCGTTAGAGATAAGCTCAAATTTGAAATTGAAATACCTGAAACGTATAACAGTAGATCGTCAGCATACTGGAGGACATTAACATTATTATTAAGAGAAGATTCTAGATCATAGGTGTAAAGGTTAAACAGTATGGGGCTTAAAACAGATCCTTGTGGGAGGCCATTCCACACTAATCGGGTCATGGCACTAGTGCCATCTGATAGAGATTGAGAGTCATCCAAGACAACCCGAATAGAACGTTCTGAAAGAATATTGTATATGAATTTTACTAAAATTGGAGGAATTTTAAGTTTTTCAAGTTTTTGTATAAGAATGTGAATCAACACACCGTCGTATGCAGATTTGATATCTAGAAAAGCTGCAAGGAGTGATTCGTTTTTAGAGAAAGCTAACCGAATGTCAGTTGTAAGAATGCCAATATTGTCCATTGTCCCTCGGCCCTTCCTAAAACCGTATTGATTAGTACCTAACAATCGTTTGTTTTCAACAAACCATTCGAGTCTGTTTTTAACTAGGTGTTCAGCTAGTTTTACAATAACTAAGGAAAGAGCAATAGGTCTATACGAATTAGCATCTGCGACTGGCTTTCCAGGTTTTAACATAGCAAGTACTTCTTGGGATTTCCACGATGAGGGGACTTGTCCTTTGTACATAATTGAATTTATTAATGATAAATAATAAGACAAGGTTGAATCACTAAGGTGAGTAAAAAAAGAGTAAGGTATTCCATCACTGCCAGGAGAGGAATCTTTTACATATGAAAGAATGCCTTTAAGTTCAGAAAGAGTGAAAGGATCATTTAACTCTGGGTATTCTATAGGGTACTGGACGAGAGATATGTCATTTAAAGGCGCAGAAGGAGGGGCCAATTTATCTAAAAATTGGTTAATTATTCCAGCGTCAGGTTTAGAATGAATGGGCTCTTTAAATACAGATCGATATCGTCGAATATTGCTCCAGACTACTGACGGAGTGACATCAGGAGAAATGGATGAACAGAAGGTGCTCCACCCATCCCACTTTTTTTTCTTCAGAAGTTTTCGTGTGGCATTCATTATTTCCATAAGGTGTTCAAAATTCTCTGTGGTAGATTCGGACCGGTATCGTTTCTCAGCTTCTTTTCTTTCTTTGACAGCTGTCAAACATTCGTTGTCAAACCAAGGTGGAAAAGGGATTTTGTTTACAACATGAGTGTTTTTAATTGGAAAAATTTCGTCTGCTGCATCAACGATTACCTGGGCCAGAGCATGAGCGCACTCAGAGTGGTTATTTTCAGAAATAGTAGGTAAAGAAGAGGTTCTTCGTTCAACCTCCTTTTGAAATGCATACCAGTTGGCATCTAACAACTTATATTTCAAGCGGGGAGGAGGTCTAGCTGATGATAGTTTACTCATTTGATTAGGAAATGTTATTAAAATAGGGAAGTGGTCGCTGCCAAAACTAGAACTAAGAGGTGACCAAGTTAGGCCGGATGCCAAATTAGGGGAGCACATCGATAAATCTGGTGCACTATCTGCTTCGTGTGGAGCAGTACGACGTGTAATTAGCCCAGTATTTAACAAACAAAGATTAAGGTGATCTATCATATCTAAAACTCTGGATCCATAAGTATTAGATACTGAGCTTCCCCAAGACTGGTGTTGTGCATTGAGGTCTCCCATGATTAAAATAGGTTTGGGGATATTGTGGAGAATGCTTTCAACTTCATCATAAATATTTGTGGATGGGTGAGGGATGTATAATGAAACAAATGAAATTTTGTTGATACTGACAGCCACTATGGAGAAACCTGTACCATGTTGAGGAATAGGAATGTGTGTGAAAGGAACAAAACGTTTAACTAAGATGGCTACACCACTGTAACCATCTGACCTGTCCTCTCTTATGCAAGAGAAGCCAGGTACTCTAAAATTTAAGTGAGGTAAGAGCCATGTCTCCTGAAGAGACATGGCAAACGGTTTATACTTGTTAACAATAAATAAAAGATCTGACTTCTTACTACTAATGCTGCGGCAATTCCACTGCAGCACCAGTGGGCTTGGATCCATCTTGGGAGATTTCTTCATGTAATTCTTCAATAGAGGAGGCAACGTTGGACGGTAAAGATATATTTGATTTGGACAGAGTTTGAATTAGTAAAATCAATAGGTCTCTAACAGGCAAATTAGATAAAGAACTGATAGAATCATCTTTAGATAGGGCACAGCCATTTCCAGGCAAAGGAGCATTGTAGTCTTTAACTAATTCATTGTGTGCAATGCGATCATAACCCTTCCCTAGTCTAGGTGGGGCCTTGGGTTTAAGGAAAACTGTCTTAGTATAAGATTGATTTCTAGCCTGAACTGAACTGGAAGAGTATCCTATTGATTGAGGGGGTGAAGAAGATGTTAATACCTGTGCATATGACTTGCCTACAGGGGGGTGTAATTTAATTGCCTCTCCATAAGATAGACAATTCTTAGCCATAGTTTCTTTGATTCCCTTCTGTCTAGAAAATTCAGGGCATTTCTTATCAGTGGCGCAATGGGGGCCTGAGCATAAGCAGCAAGTTACATTTTCCTCAACAGAGCAAGTATCTCCTGAGTGGCCATCATGACCACACTTAAAACATCTTGGGGTGGAACGACACTGATTTTTCACATGTCCATATCTACAACAATTAAAACATTGGATTGTTGGAAATATGTACAAGTCCACAGGTAAAGAATTGTAACAAACAAACACTCGTTTAGGCAAAACCTGGCCATCAAAAGTAAGGACAACTCGCCGCTTCGCTAAAAAAGTGTACAATCTCAAAAATACCAAACTTTACAGGAGAGCGTTTTGAAAGTTTAACAATTAATAAAAGCGTCATTTATAAAGTTAAGAAGTAGATTTTTTTATCTAAAAATAATTCAATCCTTTATCTTTCAAAATAATATTTTATTGGATCATATTAAGAAAACGTATATATGAAAAAAAAACTTTAAAAAATACTTGTTTTGACTTTAGCTACTTTTTGAGAAAATATCTGCTCATAAAAAGCAACAATGTAACATAACATTTAACATTAAACCTGTAAATTATTAAAATCTTCTACAAAATAAAGAATTAAACATTATTACTAGGTATGACTAAAACTTTTAGACGTTTAACATCACGGCACACTATTATACTTTTAATAAAACAACCATTTTTAAGTTTTTCCGAATAATAAAAATATTCTAATCTCTGAGATTTTTACTTTCTTCTTGACAGAAAGAACTTATATATCAAAATATTAAAACAGAGCTACGACCCGCTGGAACTTCTGAGCTGCTATGGCATAACAGCTAAGATCACTCTACATACTGGATAGGACGAACCAAATCCAGAAGATCTCGTCATGGAATCCAAGGGTTGGATCACAAGTCTAAAATAGATTAAAAACTGCGGCTTTCTCGATGCTAAAACGTGGGAATAGAAGTGCAACGTTGCGAGATACATCTTCTGCGACGCGAGGGAAGAACCCTACGCGACGGTTGCACATTGGAGGCTCACCTACAGCAACAAGGAAGTAGAAGAAGTACTGGTGGCATCACGCGCGAAGGTCCCAGATTGGAGCTACAAGCAGCATTGATTGAAACAAGGTTTGCGAAGGCCATCGAGCAAAAACACTGACTTCGCATCAATGACACTGTCTACTGGAGTGACTTGCAGACAGTTTTACTTATGTTGGCTGAGAAACGGAAGTCGACGCTACACGACCCTTGTAGCACACGGGCTCGGCGAGACCACCCAAGAAGTGAGCTTAACAGACGTGGCAGTGGGTTCCTGCAACTCACCAGAACTTAACTGATGTGGCAACATGAGCCGGCTACGTGCCAACGTCAAAATAAGATCCATGGATTGGAGTCATTTCTAGAGAAGCCTAGGCGAGACTGGCCACGCCCAGAAGAAAGCAGCGATGACATCGCAACCGAACTGCTATACGTTATCACTGAAGAACAGAAAAAAGGGGATGCAGCACAGCCTGATATCAGCCGATTGGATCCAGGGCAAGAGTACTGCAGTTCGTGGACTGTTGACGCAAGAAGAACACTGCGCTCAGCCACGAGCATATCGAGAAGGCAACGAATCTCGGGCTGCGACGAGGACAACAAGACTCGTTTCCTCAAGAAATAGACTGCAAGAAGAAAGGCATTCTTCATCGCTTCGACCTATTGTTGGACTACTACTATACTTCAAAAGCTCAATGGACGCGCGAATAAGGCAAAAGTGCCTAAAACAACTACGCGACCCATACTACTGGACGGTTGTATACAGTATATAGTGGTTGGGTTATAAAAGTGCTCAACAATAAATCCATAGTAACAGTGAGTAAATTAAATCAGTGCAGTTTCATTGGGACCTCCTCAGTGCCTAGCAACAAGTACTTAAGATCATTCTACAGACCATTCGCTCTGGGCCAGGATGTCATCTACTCCTTCTCCATGGCCTAACTCCAATGGAAGTATTTTCGAAATAGTCTTATTAGATTCGTCATCTTTACCATTTTTAAACTATACAATTTAAAAAAGTATCTTCTATTTCCAGAAATTTTTTCGTCAAAACTAAACAAATCATAAATAATACAGTTTATTAGTTCAATATTTTATCGTAAAAACTGCATAATTTTTAGTATGTATTGTCCTTCTGAAAAGATTTGGCTAAATGTGAGGCCACTTTTATCACAAATACCATTCAAATACGATATAATATAGTATTAAAGAGAATTATAACTTACCTTTAGGTTGTAATTTCGTTATTTTTTACTTTTTATGAGAAAATACTACGTTGATTCTACGGATGCTTTGTCTAAACTGAAAAATGATTTCTTTTTGTGCGAAAAAGATGCAAAATCGCGCCAATTCAAAACTAAACATTAGATCCCCTAGCGGTGATTTTGCGAAGTAGCCTTTTTAGTCACTATTGAAGAGAAACATTAGGTGATCCTGAGTATTTCTGTATATATAACTCGATTTCGCAAAAATTTCGTTTTTGTATACTTTTTGTGAGAAGCGGCGAACTGTCTCTGAGGGCACGAACTCTGCTTGACCTTTATTCATTACTTTCCTGTTAAATCTTCTTACTTTTAAAATGTCCCCGCACCCTACAGGTGTAGAGATGTTTGTCTTTACTTCATCATCAGTCCAGTCAGATGGCACACCTCTTACAACTCCCATACGGGTCACATTATTCACAGGTATAAATGCCTTATAATTGTATTTTGACAGCAGATTACTTGTGACAAAATTGTTTGCACCTTCAAAATTTGAGAAATTGATTACAATGCGGTTCCTCCCAATTTTCTTTACGCTACCATTGACAATGTGTTGAAATTTATTGTGTTGCAAAAACCGGCCAAATGTAATAGGATGGATGTTAGAAGAACCTTCCTTATGAGGCTGTGGGGGCTGCTCTTTTTGGACGTGAACTATATATGGGGCTGCGTCTGAAGCTGTGTAAAGTGTCCTACCAACAAATGTTGAACGAGGGTCCTTGCTTTCAGTTACATTCATTGCACTTGGTTGTGATGTAGGAGGATCGGGAGTAACAAAGTTTTGTGGATTATTAATAAAAATGTTAGGTTCATCATTATCACTTAAACAATTACATAAATCGCTTGAAGAGCCTGCAGCTTTATGATGATTTTTACGCTTTTTACAATGCCTACATGACTTGTGTTTTCTCGCGCGCTTGCGATTTGAGTTACTTCTACCAATTTCAGAAGCATCCGTGTCTCTTTGAGAACCCTCTGTCTCCTCCGTAGCATACGAGATTTCTATGTGGTGAGCTACATCCTGGGGGACCTCTGTCCCACCAGGATCTTCAGGCTCGATCATGCAAGAAAAGTGTAAGACTTACCAATAGACGAAGTTTGTAACTGTACTTATTATAAATAAATATTAATAATTAAAATATACACACTATTCTACTCTGATCCACTTAGTTATCAATATTTAACAATAAAAAATCTCAAGAGGAAAAAAAGTCGACCGCACAAACCGACGATTCCCGCGCTTTTTCTGTATATAGTTTACTTGTCCGTGATAACTTTAGTGTTGTATGTATCCCATTTCTGAGGCTCTGTCTTGGAAGGTAGGGCTAGGGACTGACGAATAAAATTCTAAAGGATCAAATAAACATAATCAAAAAACAGAATATACATTTTTCATTGAAAAAAAAAATTTTGAGCTATACAACATCGGATGACTTCTTTTGGCCTATCCTGTACTTTTATTGACTTAATAATTATTTCTGTTTTCAGCTGTTACTACTACGTATAGAGACGCTATGCCAAGCAAAAAAAGTGCGCATTTTTTGGACGTGAACTGTCAACAGACTGACGTATTCCATAAATTTTGAATTTTGAATATGAAACCGCAGAAGTGACACAGACTTTGTGCCTATTTAACTTAATTGTATTGAATGAATATTGTTTTATCAAAATGTTTTAATCGTTACTTACTGTGATCAATAGTTATTTAAAAGAGCTTAATAAATAAAAGTTTAGTAATTAAAAATCTGTAGGTCAAAAACTCGAATGATATTTATTTACTATTTTTTTATCATGATTTTTATCATTTTAATTTTTCATACGAGATAATTCTAGAAAAATACAACTACCAATGCAAAATACTTTAAAATAAATATCACAACATCGCATTGTCTAACCTCTATTTATTACCTACCTACTTTTCCATTCTGTGCGTGTCACTTTTTATAATCTTTGATTTTCGAATAAAATGGCGGCAATTTCATACAAAACAATTATAACATTTTGAAAAAATATTTATGTTGGTTTAAGTTAACATTTTAATTTCCTACCGATGGTAAGTAACGCCGGTATATCGTTATGATTCCTGTTGGTTTTATTTTTGCATGTTTTAAAAACGCAAGACGGCATTTTGACAAATTAATTGACCAAATGTCACATTGGTTAACGCTACGAGCGGGAGGGAGCAGCGGGTCGCCACTACGAACAATCAAAATTATGAACGTACTTTGTGCCAACAATCACTATTCTACCAAATTAAAAATGTTTGACGCCGCATAGTATTACGTTATCATGTCAGCATTCTAATTTTAGTCGGGTTATACGTCAAATTGAATGTTGGTATTATTGTCAAAATGGCGATTCTTTCTGTGTAATTTCGTAAATCACGTTTTGCAATTTTGTTTTCATTGAATATAACAGAAGAATCGTGTAAATTCGCGAGTTATGGGGGGTAAAGCACTAAGAAAATGTGATGTTTGTGGTGTGAGGCGAGTCAGAAAATGTACTTCTGACATATTTTTAGCCAGATTTCCTCTGGAACCTAACAGGTAGATGATCAGCAAGTTTACGTTTTTTCTCATTATGTGCATGCAAATTATGATGTTTAATGACTGAATTCGGCTGCCTACTAACTATATTTGTTACAATAATCGCATAAAAAATTTAAAAATAATATTAACGTTTGTAAATAGTGCGGTGCTCATACATAAAATTATGTCGATATTTTTGACGAGTGATTTCTATTGTACGTGCTATTTTTGAAAATTGAATGCAAGAAGAAAAAGGAAAGAAAATTCCTTAGTTCGAAACCACGTCAATTGGTGTGTTGTCTGGCGCATATTTATATTTACATATTTATATTTATAGGTTGAAGATGAATGACGACACCTAATTTTGTACATTATGGAGCAATAAAGTATTAAGTATTGAAGCGTAGGCAGAGGCCCCAAAAGACGGACTGCCGACCGAAAATCTCCGGATGGGGATAGATCTGGACCGATTATTGTGAAGAAAATCCAGCCAAAGACGTCCAACGGCTGACGTGATTGTGATGATGAACCTCAATTATTCTAAATAAACGACTTGATTCTTACTCTTTTTTTATTAGAAAAAAGTCAGCGGTAACCATTTCACAGCATGTCAATATTCTTACAAATATTCTGTGTATATGCACTATGAAGGCGTGCTATGGTGGAACTTACCGCTTGCTTTTATTTTTTAAAGTAAAATATTTGAGATTTTGAAAGTAAATCCTAAGCAGTATTTTTATCGATATCGATAGCATGTTTAGGTTGCAGGTTGGTGCAGCACTATTATTTTGACGTTTATTGTTTAAGTTGGTAGCACTGTATTTGTTGTTAGGTTGGTAATAAGTACGTTCATAACCCTAACAACGGGTAAAAGGGAGGTGCCAACTCTTATAACGTAGTGGTTCTATCCTCTTTGGGAGGGAGTGAGTGACTGTGATACCGCGCATGCGTTGATGGTCTGTGACCATCAACTCATCGCGCACGGGGTTCCTTCGGGATGTCATTTCCATACGTAGTAATAGTAGTTCAATGACCTTTTACAACCTTTTAAAATGATCTTCGTTCGTCTTTCTCGTCGTCATGCATCTTCCGTTCCACTAAACCACAAAACTAACCTTCACTTTCCAGACGACAAATTTTAAAACTTGCGCCTATTCACTACAGCGCCGCCAATACACCGATCGACAGATTGCGTTTCGTTTCTCGGAATGTAAGTTCTAGGTTACACACTATCTTGCATTTTACGAAGGGTTTAGAGAGAAAGGACGTAGATGTAGAACCTACATTAAACCTCAAAAATATATTATGTTTATACCGAAAAAAAAATACAAATAGCTGTTTTCAACGATGATGATATTTGCTGCACTTAATTTTAAAAGGATATATTTTTAATCTGTGGATTTGGGTTCTGACATTTTTTGCCTGTCATTACTGTCAGTCCTGCCTGCTGCCTGTGTGTTGAGCAGAACTATCAAAAGTTGTACTATCGATAGTATCGCTTTATGGAATAGTATCGATACCATTTGTTATAAAAGATCGATATAATAAAAAACGAGAAGACTATCGATACAGCTTGCTGTAATCAAACGTTTTGCTCGTAATTTACTATCCTACTTAATCGATCGACTAAACCTTTCGATATCTTAGATTAGAAAAAAACCACTATTACTACTTTCAGACAGACTTCTGCTCAGCACGTTGCTTAAACGTTGGAACTTTGTCAAATAAATAAACCCGAAATCTCTTTCGCAATCAAAATTTAACATACCAAAAGTATATTTTTATGTAATTATTTTATTGATTTATTATTGTTACTAAAATAAAGATTGGTGCATAAACTTTTAGGGGTTTTACTTATTTTATCAATATTTTTTCTAAAGGAAACGGTCGACGCGCCATACATTGCTTGCCCCAAAAGTAAAAATCCATGCGTCACGACCAAAACTAATTTTATGGGTTCGTTTCTTCGCCTTTTAAAATAATATAAAGTAATATAAGCCGTAAATAGCGGGGTTTTCACATAAAACGAAATAAAATGTGTGGGGTCAATCTCTTGCACACTATCTAGAACAGGTCTTTCTAGATCATAGCGCCATCTGTGTCGAAAAACCGCCATCTAGGCCACCAAAACTAAAACATAGAAAACTGCCCCGCTAGGGTGCGTAACGCGTGAAAATTACGATGACGCAAACAATAGCCAACGAAAAGAAGTTCCTTGTCACAGTTTTTTTTTTCAAGTTTTAGGAAGAGGTTGTTTGGTTTAAAGGTTAGTTGTTGGTACCTATGAGAGGCAAACGTCATCTTCCTTCATAAAATAGCGATTGCGAGCGCTTACTTATTTAACTAACTGCCAGTTATATGACATTGTATGACACAATATGCCATTTCGTTAAGCGGTCGCCAGTTTGCTTATAAGTGCTCGAAACCGCTATTTTCTGCCAAACACAACAATTGTTGGGGACAGGAAATTGTGTTCAATCGTTGTCCTATTTTTTTGTAGATTTATATGCCGCTAGATAAAAGCAAAGTAAATTAACAATGTTGTATTAAAAATTCAATATACTTTTTGCAAAATGATATTGTCAAGTCTCTTAATGCTTTTCTTTAACCAAACATAAAACGACTCTGGGGCAATTTACGACCGTGTCCTTTAAATACTTAATTTATGGTATGGTATCGATATTTTACCACGTATAAAGCAATTAAAGCTTCGACTATGAATGGATTAACAATCTATGGAGACTATGGATGGATTATCGATAGTCGACTATCCACTAGCAAGTTAGCAACACTAGTCCCGTCACATTTTAGTTTTGGTTTGGTTTGGTTGGTTTGAAATACTCTTACTAATCTGTGTGGTGTGACAGTGTGATTGATTGATTGTGGTACAGTACAGTACAAAAATCGCACACTTTTCTTTGTATGCATGCTTATTTGTCCACAATTAAACATCCTATCTATCCAGTCACGGTAAACAAGGAGCAGCAGAAGTGTAATATTAAAGTTGATTGTAATAGTTAAGTGTACACCCATTGCCATGAGACTGTGAACTATTTATTTATTCATTATGTCGGGCTCAAGTAGCAGCAAAAATCATAATAAAAAGTCGAGTAGCCGCGATAGAAACAAGTCGGTTGCTTCGGAATCTGGTGGCTCCAGCCAATGTGATACACCGCCGCTAAATGAAAAGGTAATAAGCATAAGAGAAGCTTTATTCAATGTTTCAGTTATAAGGTAATCAAGTTTAAAACTACATATAATACCACTTAGATAGTGTTAGGAGACTATTTGAATGGAAGTAAAATGTGTCAAAATCAACTGTTTACTGTGAAGACCACAAGTCACCTTATCCACTCATCCATAATTTTATTTATTCGGATAAACCTTCCGAGTGTGCATGCTTCATCATCCTGTCTGCCACATTTGGTCTAGTCTAGTCTAGTTAGTTAGTCTAGTTAGTTAGTCTAGTCTAGTCTAGTAGTAGTCTAGTCTAAAGACAAGAGCTAATCTATATCCTACCACACAAGAAATGACATAAATCTGCACACTAGTATCACTTATTACTCACTGTGATAAATTTAATTTTTGCCAGGATGCAAGTACATCACAAGGCAGATTTGCCGGTGTGGGGCCGGATTCCATACTCTGCATGGCTGAGCAAGTTGCAGCAGAACTCAACACTGAAGCTGCTACCAACCTAGCCGAAGATGTTAGCTATAAATTACGACAAACAATCAGTGTAAGAATATACCAATCATTTAAATATTAAAATCATGTAAATGTGTTACATTGTATACTTTTCAAAAATATTAATGGAATTATACACTATATAAATTGATTAACAGCCAGAAGAATTTGAGTTCAGTCATAAAACAATGTAGTACTATTTTAAATTATAGTAAACAAACAACACTCTTTTTTAGGTATTACTTTCCAATCCTGATTTAGCCTTGATTAATGCATGGGAATGCACAACACAACACAGTTTGCATAACAAGCTTTTATAATTTTATACAGACTATAGCGCTGCACAGTGAGATGTTAAAGAAGTCTCGAGTGGACTGCTGGGATGTTAACTCGGTGCTGATGTTAGCAGACACAAGCCCGGTGGTGGGGACCTGTGCTGCGCAATATGCACCTATTGGCGATGAGAAGCTGTGCTGCCAAGTTGTAAGTTACTTAATTTTTACTGTATCTTAAGAAAAATATTTTAAATTATTTAAAGTTTATTGTACTACACAAATATATCCGTAGAATGAACTTAGCGCCATGTAGCAATGACTACCAGTCACGACAACTAAGCAGAAATAAAATGCTTGGAAAGTTCTCTGTACAAAGAGATGTAAAAAAGACTTAGAAGATCGCAAAAGTTTTAAAGAAACTGAATTCTATACATCACATAGTTAACCTATGACGCTGACTGAGAGGAAGCCCACATTCATATCACATATAGTAATAGCGTATCAGTTTGGTCAGTGTGAACAAAAAGTTAAGCTATGAAGTGCGTAAGTCGCGCAGTGTTTTTCTGGAACGATGCTCTAACTAGCCCTTAAAACACACAGAAAATCATCTGTTAATTATATTTTCAGGAAACATTACTGAACGTAACTGAGTGTGCGCTCACACCGCAAAGCTACGTGTACACCACACTGCCCACCGTCTCCGTCGAGTGGATAACCGACGAAAAGAGCCTGAATAACAATAACAACATAAGCGTTAGTTTACAAAATTATTACACTAAAGTAGCCAGAGGTGAGTACGGAAGTTTGATTATAAATTATGCTGGGGTCCCATTTCCAATATCCATAACGTAAAAATCTTGCAGGCATATAAATACACTTAATTAATGCCATACATATGGCATTTAATTAATGCCATACTATTTATTAATTTATCCAAAACATAACTATAATATAATATAACTATGATTCTTACTTATGTATACAGCTTGTAAAAAAGGTATGAGCCAAATTCAAGGAGGCGGTTGTCAATCGAGAATAGAATACAGGAAAAATAAAAATATTGTTTTCAGTTTACTTAAAAATATATTTTTATACTTTAAAATTTTTATTCTTTATTTTTCCTGTATTCCAAACTCAATTGACAACCGCCTCCTTGAATTTGGCTCGTACCTTTTTTTACAAGCTGTATAAACCCTTATTAGACTTTCAGAAAAAAATCTAAAATGATCAAAGGGTATCATTTCACGTACAAAATAGCCAAATAGTGTTGCGTTAACGTTTCACAAGTGCTCACAAACATTCTATCCCTTTCAGCGATATTGAATCTAAGACGGAAACCGAAAGAGATAGCCGTAGAGGATCTGACTACAAACACACGGATAGGGCCAATATTCCCTAACCTATTCAACTTGGCCGTGCTGGTTCTCAATGATGATAATCTGAATGCCTTGAACGTGCCCGCTAAAAAACCGTTGCAGTCCAATGTGTTGGACATGGTGGACGCTCTCTGCTCGAACCCTTGTAGTTTGGACACGAATATACAGCAACAGGTAAGCAAAATAAAAACCGGTCAAGTGCGAGTCGGATTTGCACACGAAGGGTTCCGTTAAATTGACTAGGTAAACAACAGTGGATAACATAAATTTCATATTGTTTTATTTTCTGTAAATGAGCAAAAATAGGTATAAATGGCGTTTTATGTGTGGTGGGAAAATATTAAATATTAATTATAATTTGTTTTTAGTATTTGTTCTTATAGCGGCAACAGTTGTACAGTCGCCAGCAAATCAGGTTACCCACTTTTGTTGTTTTCTTAAACGCGTAGGCTGCGTCATCTCATCTATCTTTTCAAGTGCAACTGTGCAATTTATATTATTAAATAGTAGTCCCCCTAGCCGATTTTGACTATAGTGGCCAGTAACTACGGCTAACCGACTGCGCGGTATTATAGTGTGTCTGCGCAAACCACAGGTGCACTCTCTATTCCGTTCACTCTCATAGCCCGATGAGAGACCGGAGAGAGATCAGGCGCAGGACCAACGGCTTAACGTGCTTTCCGAGGCACGGGGGTGAAACACCGCCAACTTCCAAACTCCGGGCTACACTGAGAATTTCTGAACAGACAAATAGGTACCTACATATTTTTGGCCCGATCCGGGGATCGAACCCGGGACCTCCGACGCAGCCGTCGCTTTAAAATGCGACCCTCTCACCGCTGCGCCACCGAGGCAGTTATTATTAAATATATTGTGTGTTAGTAATATCATAATTGCATAAAAAAGAAAACTATTTGTTTGTTACAGTTTCAACGGTTATTCCCAGTGATGGTCTCAAATATATTAGGAAATGGATCTCTGGCGGAGAAAATGGTTGCAATACTCACAAAAATCACACGTACCTGGCCTTCTTTTATAGCTATAGGTAAGTCCTATACAAAATGTACTCTGTGTTTGGTACATTAAAATTGAATCTATAATATTACTAGCAGACCCAGCGAACTTTGTTTCGCCCCAGCCCCGTCCCGCCCTAGCCCCGGCCCCATCGAACGGGATAAAAAGAATCCTATGTCCTTCTCCTGGTACTAAGCTACCTCCCCACCGTTTCGCCCCGGTCCCGTGCTACCCCAGCCCCGGCCCCGTCTAGCGGGATAAAAAGTATCCTATATCCTTTTCCTGATTCTAAGCTACCTCCCCACCAACTTTCAGCAAAATTGGTTCAGCCGTTCTCGAGTTATAAGTGTTGTAACAAACACGACTTTCTTTTATATATATAATATACTATAATATAATATATATATAATATATATATATATATGATTTACTCGAAATTAGTAGCACACATAATTATTATAATTTGTAGAAGACAGGCAGTTAGAACAACTGATAACAGTATGTATCTCGCTGTCATAACTTAGCTTTTTTCCAGTATGTGTTTGTAAAATCCATTGTAATTGTGGATATAAACAGAGTACACACTCATATGATTGCCCGTTCATCCTTATTCTGTAGGATGTAGAATGTATTCTCTATTAGTATGAAAGTACTAGCGACGCCATAGGACTACGTCCGCGCGTTTTTAGTCTGCTCCCTCCCCTATCGTAGCAGTGTGATGTTTTATAGCCTAAAGCTTTCCTCGATCAATTATCTATCTAACGAAAAAAAAAAACCGGCCAAGTGCGAGTCGGACTCGCGCACTGAGGGTTCCGTGCCAACTTTAACTGAATTAGGGATTCTTACTTCTACTTAGCCAAAATACCACAATATTTTGTTGACCGCAAATATAACTTTGTTTTTCATAGTGTTTGTATGAAAGACAAAGTTATATTTGCGGTTGATAAAAATGTGCTATATCTCAAAAACTGCTAGTTCGATTTCGCTCAAACCAATTTTCGTTGAAAGTTTATGTTGAGATCTACATTACATATTCTTTTCAAAATTTTCACTTCCTTAGTTCAAAAGTTAGATGGGGGGACGCCCATTTTACCACTTTAGAAGCGTATATATCACAAACGTTAAACTTTTAGAAAAAATGGTTTTAGGAACCTCAATGTCATTTTGAAAGACCTATCCATAGACACCCCACACGTATAGGTTTAAGTAAAAAATTTTTTTTTGTTTTAGTTTCATGTATGGGAGCCCCCCCTATAATATCATTTTTTTAATTTTTTTGTACCTGAATCGGAAAGCGGTAAAGAAGATACACCTACCTACCAAGTTTCAGCGGTGTGATGCTAATAGTTTCAGAATAAAGTGGCTGTGACATACGGACGGACAGACAGACAGACAGACTTGACGAAACTATTAGGGTTCCGTTTTTTTCCATTCGGCTACGGAACCCTAAAAACAAATAGGTCCAGTAGTTTCTGAGATGAGTGCGTTCAAACAAACAACAAACTCTTTAGTTGTATCTTATTAAGTAGGTATTGATTTATTTCATAGATATCTTTTTTAGGCAAAAGCATACTATTCGACTACCTCTCGCAAGGCACTAAAGAGCGCCTCACCGCGCCGATGGTTAAATGCGTGATCGCGTTAGGCCGCCGCGCTCTCATCGAGTGTCTCGACTCGCACTTGACGCATCTCGACGAGACCATACACGCGCCGCGCAGGGGCCTGCAGCCTGACTTGCTGAGGGAGACTCTACTGGTGAGTGGTGGCACAATACGGATAAAGGTCAGAGGCCGAAGTGCGAGTCAGAGCGAGACTTACTCGATCAAACGCATCGAGCGCGTTAACGTGAATTTATATGGGATTGAAGCAGCGCCATCTAGTGGTTTACGTAGTGTACACGTTAGCCACTAGGTGGCGCTGTAACGCTGTGGTAACTCTCGCTGTGACTCGCACTTCTGCCTCTGGGCCCACTACACCGAATGACCGTGCTAGGAGCTTATCAGACACGAAAAGCAATACTATACACTCTACTGACACAGAACGCGCGTACAGCGTTTTGTCTCACCGTTATATGGAGCGAAAGCGAGCGAGAGCCTATTATGGCGGTGCTGACACATTCCGTGCATGACACGCGACGGTGTTGGTCGGTGACGGAACGGTCTATCGGAACAGGTGTCATAGTTTTCCATCCAAAAAATACCTGACAAGTTCCTAGGACGGTCATGGTATGCTACAGTGTAGTAGACAGAAACCTTATTATTTGATTTACTACAAGAAACTCCATATGCAACTATCTGGGCCATAGACGTCAGTCATGGAACCACTTGAGCTTCAAGTGGACCGCACCCTGAGAAATAGTACATTCCTCCTGATTTGCTCGTTCCTGATGATTGGCGACTTCGCAATCGTTGATTAAAACACTTTTTACATTTCGCGCATATTAAATAAATGATTGAATACAAATTTTGACGTAAAATTCAGAACCAAATATATCAAATAATAACGAAGTAAAATATTTAATAAGTAAATGATTTCGTACGGAATGATGAAATTAAGTATTAACATACATTGTTCAATATTGATTTTCAGGACGCATCAACGTGTCTGCTCCGATCTGAACCCACGACCTACCTGGAAGACTTCGTGTCCACCGACTACGCGCTTTACGAAATGCTAGGCGACTCGATCATGCCCAGGCGGACCCTGTTTCCTTATACAAGTGAGCTTACTTGTAGCATAAGTAATATTGTGTGTTCTAAAGTCAGTTGTTTTCTGCTTGGCGGATGTTGTAAACAATCTTGACATTCCTTTTTAGGGTTCCGTAGCCGAATGGTAAAAAACGTAACCCTTAGTTTTGTCAAGTCTGTCTGTCTGTCCGTCCGTTTGTCACAGCCACTTTATTCTGAAACTATTATCATTACACAGTTGCAACTTGGTACGTAGGTAACCGCTTTACGATTCTAATACAAAAAAGAAAAAAATAATTTTATAAGAATACATGAAAAAAAACTCAAACTTGTGCGTGTTTTTGGGTCGAAAAGTATCTCTAATCGGTTATGTCGAGGTCGAGTGAAGGAACAGAGAGTGCACTTGTGTATTGCGCACACATCTGGGCACTATAATATCTCCTGCGTACCTGGCCTACCTCTGTTGAGAGAGACCGCCATTACCGAATATCGGTAGGAGAATATTATTATTAATATATTATTATTTAAGTTTTGATTTGTTTATGTACGATCACTTTACTGTCATACTATAAATCTACTAGTGGAGACATGTAAATGGCCTTCGTTTTAATTATGCTTTAATTCAATCAAAAAATAAAAAATAAACTCCATAATAGCCCGTTCTTCCTTAGTCAATAACTACATTCCTTATCTCCAGATCCAGTATCAGCCGAGGACACGAGCACCGAGAAGCCAGACGAGGAGTTCCCGTACATCCCGGTGCGGCCGGTCATGCCGCGGCCTAAGGTCCGCTTCGTGCCCACCGCGACTAGGGCTAGGAGCTGCGTACATAGGTATGAATGACTTGCAAACATTGCTAATGCTTCTTCGTAATCAACTTCGTATTTCGACGTGAACAAAGACGTAAGAAGCTCGTTCAAATTCAAATTTAAATTCAAAATCTTTATTTCAATTTAGGTCATGAAATGAGACCTAAGAACGTCAAATATACAAAAAAAATATGTGCCCTGAAAGAGCCGAATTATGTCTCCTTATCTTTTGGGCCCTACTAGCGCTTCGAGACAAAACCCAGAGAATTTGGCAAGTGCTGAGAAGCGGATGCGATCAATCGTGCTTTTTCACGTCGAAATATCAAACATGGAGTGTTTAAAGTGTTAAAGCCGGACGAGTGTAATGCGTAATGTAATCCACCTATCCGGCATTACGAGCATTTCATGTAACGCTCGCTCCAGCGCTCGGGCTGATCCATCGGCTGTTGGTTTTTTGCGCGAACACAAAGACGCTCGCAGTGCTCGTTTGGACGGCGTTCTTGTAAAAACAGCATCTGCTATCATGGCCTTCCTATTCAGCATGTTTGAAGCAACTGAGTGGAAACAGCTCTTGAAATAGATTCGCTTACACAATTCGCTTTGAGTTCGTGTCGTCAACCCTGTTGACGCTAAGTTACACGTAATCTTACATTACGCGCACATTTGCCTAGACCCGGCATGAAACGCGGTGACACTTTGAAACGCACGTGTTGTGTAATTCGCGGGCTAGCTGGCGAATGGCGCTCGCGGAAAAAAATAAAATAAAAATAAATAAATTGATTGATTGATATCAAACGCGTGATCTGTTTGTGTGTTTTAACTTATTGCTAGAAAGATTCACTTTATCGTAGTGCAATAGGTACAGAAGATTACTAGGGCTTCAGTCCACTTGTAGCTCGCGATGACAGCGCTCACGAGCGCCCATTTCCCCGGTCCACCTGGCCGAGAGCGGCGCTTCATTATGGTCGTCCTAAGAATAATAAAGTTTATTATAATTGATTCGAACTGAAAATAAGTTAGTAATAAGTTTAGGCTAGAAACTAAAGTCATATTGAGAGGTTTTTAGCACAAACAATATTTTATTGCGTACAAATCCGTCCTTACATGACGCACACACCAAACCAAAGAGAAGGAAAAAGTGATGCCACAATTTAAATCAGTAAATATACTAATTTCATATATTTATATTGCCAACACTTTTCGTGTCGTACCTCATATAATACGGTTTTATAAATGTAACGTATTTTAGAAGCTTCAATTTATCGTTTGCATCCCTATCCACAGAGACGCAGTGTTCGAGCCCACCCGTTTCGACCCCACCCGGTGTATCCGCATCAAAATCAAAAACTGCAGATCCATAGACCTTCCTACCAGAAGGCATAGACAAGACAGAATCAACTCGCACCCGTCACACGCGCGCAACGCGGCCGTGGCCGCCAGCGGGCTTCTCAACAGATTTAGGTTCAGATTAAAGAAACAACACGCTTTCCCGTTGCTAGGAGCTTTAACTATTTAGTGTGTAAGCGAAATATAAATTATTTTTTTATATAATTCTGTTGTTTTTTTTTTCTACGGACCGAATTGAGTTGGTTGTTTGATTAAGGCCTGTTACCAATGAGTAATTCAAATATGGAACGTCATTTCCTATGGAGTACACTATAATATGTCCCGTGCAGTCGGTTAGTTGTTCGCGACTGGTCACCGAAGTCGAAATCGGCTACGGAGGACTACTTACTAAATTGCTGCATATAAAATACGATGTACCAAACACCCTATATAATTACGAGTGTATATCCTTCACATGCGTCCTCACACCGCAAACCAGTATAATACGTTCCCTCGAAGATCGTTTAATACGTTCCCTCGGAGATCAGAAAGACATATTGACGGGATCAACATTATGCGGAACAGCACTAAAGGCTCTTTTTATGGATCACTTTCAGTTATCTCTATATTTTTAGTTATTGATCGGCCGTAAGATGGTCTTTAGAGTGACAGAGAATTAAAGAAACGATAAATATTTTTTTTGAAAATGTTCCGGTTTGAAAGTTTCGAGATCAAGAGACGCCTGTTTTTGTATTATGTGTGTGTGGATGTGTGATATTTATTTATTTACTCGTCGATTGTTCTCTCTCGCATAAACTGTTTTGTATGGAGATGAGATGGATGGTATTGTGGTCAGCGCAAAAATAGAGAAAGCGGTGAACACCGCATCTCGAGACCACCGCAAATCAACGCGAGTCGATGACTTTGTCGCCTGGCCTGACCGATGATTTGTTGCAATGAGTTATCTACAAATATTTTATAGCTGAAAAGTTGGTTTGTTTGTTTGAACGCGCATATCTTAGGAACAACGGGCCTGATTTATCGAGGCTATATAAAACATCACACTAAGATGTTATCAAACCGCCCTTAGGGCCTCTGGCTTAACGACGAATATCAACCGATATTAGCCAGAACCAATGGCTTAACGTGCTCTACGAAGCACGGAGATGCTCGTGATATACGTCACTTAGGTATTATATGGTCAGAACATTGGTCGGCATTGTCACCCATCGGTAACTAGGTAGATTCTTTCAAAGCGCCACAACTGAGACTGTACTTTACGCGTAGGTGATGAATGTATGTTATGTAATGTCAACAAAATCGTGTGCTTATGCGCACGCGTTAGACGAAGGTAGGTCATCGCAGGCGCCGCTTCCCACACGAGACGCGGCGCAACTAGCAGGGCTGCCAGATAGAGAAAAATAAAAATACACAATACAAGCGATAAATGAGTCAAAGAGGCTAAACAATCCTCGAAGCTGGGTTCGGAATGCATCACCATTTTGATTTGCAGCGGATTTTTGTTAATTTATTTTCGGTTTTGCTGTGATTTAAGTTACACTATGTGAATAGTTAATAAATTGCATTGAAAAAAAAACAGACGAAAAATCGAATCCCACGTCGTTCGCAAAAAAATTCGTGTCGTCCATATGTAAAGTCTTTTTAAAGACTTCCATTGAGTAATCACTACGTTCTTAAAACTTCAACCAAATGTAGATGAAAGGCCTCCAACCAAATGTAGATGTAGTTTCAACCTTATGCAATATGAGTTAATTGTGGAAATAAATACATAATTAAATAATATATCATGTAAGTATCTGGCAACCCTGTCAGGCGCCATCAGTAATACCAGTGTTCTGTGTTACTGCTAATGCGCGCTAAAATACCGATGTTGGTACTAGGCTATAATAAAACTCCGTTTAACTACGTCGTAAATCGTGCGACGGTCGTATCAGACCGACTTTGATTGTCGATGGTGTAAATACACTTTTATAAATAGGTAATAATGTGGCACGATTTACGGACCAGAGATGGACTGTAAGAGTTACACGAAATTAAGAAAACAGCAGGCCCTGACTGAGTCGAAGTAGTACAGGATAGAAATTCTTGGAATTCCTTGAAGGCCTTTACCCAACAGGGGTTCTTGCAGAATGCATAACGTAATAATAATAGTACTTAGTTATCAATAATCTAACAAATAATTACTTTAAAATTTTTATTGTAGATTTAACTGTAAGAAAAAGGTTTTTTTATTTATTTATTTTTAAATAGGTAATGATGCCGATCAAAAGTTTTTATAAAAATTAATAAAATAAAAGTAGGTGTTCATTCATTAGGTAAATTGCGCCTTACGTGAGAAGATGATTACTACCTATCTGAAAAAGTTCTATTATGAATATAATGACCCAATTACCTAAAAGAAAGGTTTTGTCGTAAAGATATGTGTAAAAAGCGTATGTTAGCACAAGATGACATGAAAAAAAACGTTCCCAGAATATTGTTGCTTAGGATGAGCTTCTTTCCTAACTTCTGTGATGTCACTTAATGCACCTTAAGTCGAGAATTTTCAAACTAATCCTACGATTAATCTCTCAACAGATCTGAAGATTTCCATTCGGCAAACCCGTTTGCTGATCCACCGGGATCGCTCGTGTTTCTTACTATATTTGTTATTTTTTTTAAAATTGTTTATAAAAACGTGTTAAGTGATCAATTATTGTAAGTAAAGATTACTGTCTGTACCAATATTTTATCGGAATAAATGATTATGATTAATTAGTTTTAAATGGAACACTGTTTTGAGAGTGAGATGTCTTCAATTTGGATTGTTTAACAGTGAGTTAAATACTTACTTATTGTATAAAAGTTAGATAATATATTGTATATTAAAAATACAGTAATAAGACTTACCTTGCGAAGTCTTCCAACTGATACATACTAATGTTTTAATTGTTTATAAGAGTAGATTAAATGACACTAAGTACTCTAGATAGTACTTAATAGGTAATGATGAAAGCTACAGATACTTTTCAGAAATCTATAGTACTCATGTAAGAAGTAAGTGTAGCTCAAAGCTATATGCAACTAAAGTCAAAGGTAGGATATCTATCCTCGACCGGAGATAGGATTTCCTACCGCCAAAAGTTTTATGGGGACAAAAATCTTAAGGTACGTAGCAATTTCTATCTGTAGTAAATGTTTGTAATAATGTAAAACCACAGATAGAATGGATACAAGGAACGGCCGTTAGTGAATAGTACTAGTAGTAAATATTGTTTACTGAAACTGTCCGTTACATAACCGATAACGCGTACACTCAGGCTCCAAAATAGTATTGCTAAAATTTGATAATTTCTGATAGGTTTGAATCAATGATTAGATTTGTTTTAAAATAAATCATAAGAAAATAAGCTCAGCCTAAGTTGTGTCAGTTTTTATGACGGTTCATCAAGTTTGACACGAGGATAAGAAGGTAGGTAGTAGACCGGGCGTCGCTGCGATCCTTAAGTATGTTATGATTCTAAGTGTTATGCTTCTAAGTGCATGTAAGATTAGTGTCGTATTCGTATCTATGAATAAATAAAAAAAATACTCAGCTTGTGTGATCCTATTCTCTATTTATTCCTTTTTAGGGTTCCGTAGCCGAATGGCAAAAAACGGAACCCTTATAGTTTCGTCAAGTCTGTCTGTCTGTCTGTCTGTCCGTCCGTATGTCACAGCCACTTTATTCTTAAACTATTAGCATCACACCGCTGTAACTTGGTAGGTACATGTATCTTCTTTACCGCTTTCCGATTCAGGTACAAAAAATTTGAAAAAATATATTATAGGGGGGGCTCCCATACATGAAACTAAAACCAAAAAAAGTTTTTTTACTCAAACCTATACGTGTGGGGTGTCTATGGATAGGTCTTTCAAATGACATTGAGGTTACTAAAACCATTTTTTCTAAAAGTCTAACGTTTGAGATATAGACGCTTCCAAAGTGGTAAAATGGGCGTCCCCCCCCCATCTAACTTTTGAACTAAGGAAGTGAAAATTTTGAAAAAAATATATGATTTAGATCTCAACATAAACTTTCAACGAAAATTGGTTTGAGCGAAATCGAACAAGCAGTTTTTGAGATATTGCACATTTTTATCAACCGCAAATATAACTTTGTCTTTCATACAAACACTATGAAAAACAAAGTTATATTTGCGGTCAACAATATATTGTGGTATTTTGGCTAAGTGGAAGTAAGAATCCCTAATTCAGTTAAAGTTGGCACGGAACCCTCAGTGCGTGAGTCCGACTCGCACTTGGTCGGTTTTTTCACAATATTTCCAATACTTCAATATTTACTAGTTATTCTTTGATGGAAAAACAATGAATACGATACAAAGACAAAGACAAAGACATTCGTACATCAAAATGAAAAAAAAAAAAAAACAAACCAAACTGCAATATAACCGTTACGTTCGTTATACATATACATATTAATTTAATTAATTAATTTATTATCAGGCTACACATTACTCAGTCTTAGAAAAAAAAGTGGAGAAATGTAAGTCGTGTACGGACTGTACCTTTGCATTACAATTCCGTATATTTGAACGAATGTTTGATATGTTGGTAGTCGTCTGAATGGCGTGTCTATAAATATTTACCATCTACGATAGACAGTTTGCGCTAAATATATTGCGTGGATTAATGTTCCTGTTGGATGATATCTTTCTTTTAAAAATAATTCTCATTAAGTTATCTTAAGGATAGCTCTTCCGGGTAATCGATACAAAGGTAATGAGAAGTGACGATAAAGTAATTAAGTTAATCTTTAGCGTAGGTACTTTAACGTAACTTTACCCGTTCCTTGTGTTTTTCGTATGGAGTGAACCATTCTTAAGTTCTCTATCTACTAGTATGAGTAAGAACCGTAGAAAAACCGTTTTTGAGTTTATCGCAAATGACATCGAGCTAACTAGACGCATAAACTAAAACCTGGAATATGGCCAACTGATTTTCGAGCCCTGGAGATATTGTAGGAGCAATATTTCATACATTCATATTCATTTAGTCACTTCATAATATAACACGAGACAATACAATAAGGCAAAAGATAGTTAATTAGTTACATTATGACCTCAACAAGGTTCATAACTAATATTTTTGGATCTGAAACTATTCGATGTTGATTTTGTTTTTATACTTACAAAAGCCTTCCTACAACCCGAATTGACCAATAATTTAAGCGTACCTAACTGAGGAGTAAGTATAGGATTCAGAATTCTAGGCGGGTAAAACAAACGTTTGTTAGATTAATAAATGTCGTCTACGGTAGACAATGTTGATTGTGGGTAAAACAATGGTCCTGTCTCTCGCTTCGCTAGTTTGATCGACTGCGATTCAGTCATCTTGATTCACGTAATTGTTAACCTGACAAAATGAAGTATCCATTTGTATTAGCAAATGCATCCTATATTGACGTCACGTTATTAAAAAAATACCTTTTCACAATACCTGCTCGGCAATGGAAGATTATTTATTAGGTATATACCTATATGTCTCGTTTGGTAAACTCAAAATGACTCATTCTATCCTTATGGACGTAAAATTAATGCATGAAAATCCATTATATCCCTGTTAAGGAGTAAATGGAATTTGAATTTAGAACTCGAACGAGCAAGCACCAAAGGGGCCATAATTCGAAAATTGAGGTGGTCACGCACGACCGCCCCGAGTTTGTAAATTAGTTGACTGATTAGTTGATTAGTTATTAATTAGCTATTTTAATTGATTAGTTGACCATCCATCCATCCGGGAAAAAGATGGGCAGATATTTAGTTTTAAATTAAAATGAATTCTAACTCACATTACTAAACAGAATCGTATTTACATACTTTGAAGTAACTTATGGTCTAATTCAGCGCGTTGCGTGCGTTAAAGACAAAATTATTAAGTATAACTAATCTTTTATATTGTCTCGCAGGAGTGGTGAAAAGCAGAGTATTCACATCGGGAATAAAAGTGTCGTCCTGGAGCCCTATTTTTGAAACACTCGCGTCAAGATGGCGAGTGATATTCAATGTTTATAGTCGAATTTTGGAATGAAAAACAGTTGTAATCTACATAAAAAGGATTTGAAAAAATCATTGCTCAATTTTGTGAGTACTCACGTCTAGATTTTGAGTGATTTCCGTTATTTTTTAATGTGTTTTCAAACGAAAATCACACGTCATATCCAAGCGAGTGATTCAAAAATAGGGGCCCTGAGCGAGCTTGAATCCCTCGCCACAATTCTGCCGCTCGGGAGTTAAACTAATAACTCGATTCAAAATTATTATCAATCAATCCTATCGTTTCGCTCGTGATTCAAGTACAATAGCGCCCGTGTAGTAAGACACTACTTACGTGAATAATTCACTATTCTTCTTTTCTATTTGTCTCCATAATCACCGGCTAAAAGATAAAAGTAGGAAAAAAAATCGCTAACCAATTAAATAAAAGCAAATGAAGCGATACGCAAACATCGCAATACGTTACATTATTTATCTAAGTACTTTAAAAATATGCATATTGGTACAGATGAATATGAAAATATGCATTCATCGATACGCAAGTTAACCGATACTGCAGTGGCACAGTAGAGTGTTAAGCAGTGAGTTTAAACAACTGCAAATTGTATGAGATTCATAATCAGAATCAGCTAAATGACTGACGTCTACTGGTGAACAAAGGCCTCCTACGTAGTTTCTCACAGCCATCGGTCAACGTTGCAAGCGATCCGGATTATGTGTGATCCTACGATCTTTATAAGGTCGTCTGTCTATAAATAATGCCGGTGGATTTCATAGACATTGTGCTTTGTCTTTAGTGACTTGGGGAAAATGTAGCTTTGGAAAGCGCTTTTTTCCATTTTCATATCGTTCCAAAGCTTAGCCTGGTACATACAAATCTAAATTTTTTGTACTTCAATCAAGGTAATAATAATAAATGATAAATATACTTTATTGCACACCATAAACAATAAATAATACAGAAACATCTTAAATATTAAATAGGAGTACAATTCAGGCAATCTTATTGCTTGAAGCAATTTCTTAAATAATTAACAAGAAAATATATAAAATTAAGGCTTTGAGATTACTGTATTCGTTTCACTTGCGTCAATAATGAGAGTGTTTACGAAGTGCATTGTCAGGAATAAACTGGCGTCGTCTGGGCTGCAGAACTTGTATAGCAATTACTATTTTACAAGCTTGTTATGAAAATCTGCCTAATGGATTGGATGTTTTAATATCAGTGTTAGGGTCTGATGTAAGGTTCGGAGTACATTGAAGTCTAACCTTATTTAATCAAAGAACATAAAAGCTACAAGAACATAAATAAACTGACTAGGTATTAGCAGCATCTTATCCTATGGAACTTTTTTGATGACTTCATAACTAGCGAAGACTTGTCCTAGCTTCTCTTATTTTTATTTATTTATTTATTTAAGAACTTTATTGCACAAGTAACAGTGTACAAAAGGTGGACTTAATGCTAAAAGTATTCTCTCCCAGTCATACCTTTAGGTCATGCAGAAAGATTATAAGTGGGTCAGCATAATGTAGTGAAAAATTCTATTCTGCTCTCTATTCTATTATATTCTATTCTCTTCTGCTCTCGGGTGCAATTATTTTTTTTATTCATCATAATTTTTTAGAGCGAAGCTTTTCTAAGTGTTTTTTGTCAAAACTCAAAATTAGGTATGATTGTGAGGTGGTTTCACCTTTGCCTTCCACATTGCAGTTTAAGAACCGGGGATTTACCGTCTCTTAACACGTTCCGGGACACTACTCCAGACACAATAGATGTTTTAGTGTTTTCACGCCTGTAGGCGTTCACTGTCCCGGAACGTGTTAATACCTAGTCAAAAGCCTTTCCTGATTAACTTAAATCTTCAGCCTTCTACCAGTACTGATTGCTGCTACCCAACACCAGAAGCACCAGAATGCTTATTTGATGGCGGCGTTTACAGGATCGTCATTGTATATTGTAGCCTTCAATAAAGAAGATACATTAGACTCCCCACTAAATTCACCGCCATATCTAGTGCTTATCCCTATCCGCCATCTGTGATTAGGTACTAGTAGCCTACAGCTTAGCCCAAACCTATCATTTTTTCATTGACCATGTACTTACGCGGACGATCTGTGCGGAGCAATCGTTACTGACGGTACGCGTGATACTAAAACCAACCTTAAACTTTCCTCAAAAAATAATCTATAAGTGAAAGATAACCGCGTGGGAAACCGTTAACTTGTGTTTAATTTTATCCCAAAAGAAAGTTAAATGCGGCAGAGGACTTTGTTATAAATTTTATAACAAAGTCCTTTGCCGCCATTGCCATTTGCCATTTGTAGCGAGCGTTAGAGCTTTTTATATTTTCGTTGTCATCCAGTTGAAGTATTTTGAATTCAGAAGGTACACCAAAATTCCCTAGACGTCTGTGTTTACTGCAATAAATTAATTACAAAACATCATTTGTCGGTATTTATTTTGACAACGGCTGGCGTCCGGTTGCCGTCGGACTAAAGATTGTGATAAATGCTCAGTAGGGCCATTATAGTGTGAAGAGACACAGGATTATTATTAAAAGTTTTTGTTAAACGTGTTATCTTTAATACGTGAACGTAAACTTCTTTGAATTATTTTTGTTTGAATCTAATGAATGCCATTTGAATACCCTAACACATCTACTAAAAATATCATTGTTGAACCATAATTATTATTAAAATCTTCTAAAATCACCACAACGTTCTTCTTATTCAACTTAACAGCTGCGCTCTTGTCGGTGGAGTAATGGCCATTCTTTTCTTTTACCTGCCTTCTTCTTGACATCCTGGTATGAGGTAACACTGAATTTTTCTTTCACTTTCACTATCTCCAAAAAATCAGAAAGAGACTTGAAACTTACATCTGGAATATAGCCTTATATGGGAGCGAGACGTGGACATTAACAAAGAGAGACAGAGAGAGGTTAGGTTAGGTTAGGAAGCATATGAGGTTTAGCCCTTAACTACATTAAAATATAGTTTGGTAACTTTTTTGTGGGATCTTACGGACAGTTCTTACAATTGGTCAACAAGGGCCAAATGACACCATAATATGCGTCTATGTTTTGGTTCATATCATATGAAATGCTAGCTACATGGACAACGAGGGACAAATTTCAAAATTTAACGATTTAATTATGATTTTGAGTACTGGCGCTACCGAGCTCCGATTACATTGTGACAGCGGCGCCACCTAGCGCCGGCCCGATAAGTTATCTTTACCGCTCTACTATAACAGTCTATTTGTAATGATTTTACTTGGCGCCGGCTCCAATCACAGATTTTATGGTTGTAAGTATTATTAGCAATAGCGCACTCTCATTTCAATAAACAATCCTAATTAGCTGAATGAGTGTTATCTGCCGGAGTGAAATCACGACGCAAACGATTTCGCCTTGATAATAGAAACATTATTTATTGACATCTTTATTTGTCGCCGAGTTGTAAATGTTGCGAATGCACTACTAGCTAAGATAACATCATTGTGTCTGTATTTATGATGTAAAGTAGAAACAATTTTAATGGATTGACAACTAGTAAAATAAAATGAAATCTACCTACTTATAGACTACCTTATTTTTTTTTAAGTAAATACAATACAATTTCATCATCACATCGCACATCATCATCTTGTGCGTATATGTAAATTTGTAAAATGACGAATAGAAATGAACAATAAAATAAATAAATTAACTCAACTAATTTTTTTGGGAAAACACAAACCGCATATTAGTTTACCGAAACTAAAAGCTTGCCTGTGGTACCTAAATATGTAATTCCTGCTTAGGTACGTAAAGCTATTTAATGAAACATTAGGTCATCTACCGCATTTCGACGTCCTTGGTGATTCAGGAAACAATTATTAATGAGAACTATTTATGTCGATGAATATTAGAAAATTTCCCCCTTACATTTTAGTCCTTACTAAAGTCGCATGGTAGGCCAGCAAGGATAATTCGAGACAACATACTTACTTATCTATATTACACACTAAGAATGGTTAATGGTTGGTTTTACGGCCAATAATAAAGCTGGCTGGTTCCTAGCTCAAAGGATTAGCATAGCTATCCAACGCGGCAACGCAGCCAGCATTATAGCCTCCTTGCCACAAGGAAATGGTTTCGTTTTTGAATAGGGTAGTCTTTTTTTATGTTGCATGTCTTAGTTTTAATTTTTTCTTGTTTTTCTAAGAAATGTCCTCCACCAATCTGTCGGTTTGTTTAATTGTTAACTATGAACTCTAAATAATAGGTTTTTTCATGAAAATTTTACCAGTGTACATAGAGTGATTCATTATTAGTAGCAAGCTTTAGATATAACTTTGTCAAAGAAATCCATGCGAATGGACTGGAGCCCTATTTTTAAAATACTCGCCTCAATATGGCGCGTGATTTTCATTGATTATTGTTTGATTTTCAAACGGAACCCGTATAAAATCCACACTAGAGTGGTTTAAAAAAAGATAACTCGATTTTGTAAGCTACTTGTGTCAATATTTTCACGTAATTTCTGTTGTTTTTTAACTGTTTATTGAATGAAAATCACTCATAATATTGAGGCGAGTGATCCAAAAATAGAGCTCCTGGGATCTCTCTCTAGCTAGTGTGTTATTTTGACGGATAGTTCAGCCAATTATAATTCCTTAATTATCTTCTGCAGTTCAGCTTACAAAAGCCAGGTAGGTAACACCAGTTACTTGTGTAGACTACGACAAGTCTTGCATTCACAAGCAATTATTTACAATTATTACTCATAAATTATCCCGGATCTAAATTGGCCCGAGACAGACTTTGTACCGAGTGTCATATGAAATTGTACCTGACGTAACACAGGTCAACATTTTATTGTGCCAATAGACACTAGGTAAGGATTACTGACAATTAAAATAGAGTCAGTAACTTTTCAATTATAAGCTAATCAAGTAAATTGTGATATAACTTTTGATAAAATCATTATCCTGCCTTACATCTGAGGACTGTTTTGAGATTTAAATGATTATTAAGAGTTATTGAAGGTAAGAGTCTGTAACACAGAATATACCAAACTCTCGACTGCTGTGTCCATTACCATACAGCTGTTTGCTCTGCTTATGCCTGTGTTACATAATCAATCTATTGTTTTTATTTTTTATCATGACACATTATTTATAATTTTGACTGATACGGAGGCATTGACATTTACCATTTATTAAATAAAATTGCTGCGGCATTTGGCATAAGCCGCTGGACTTACTGAGTCCTTTTCACAGTGTTTATTTAACCATAGGTATTCATGGTGACGTAACCAGATGCTATCTGTCGGAATGTTCAAAGGACGTCTCGTGACGTCGTGACATAGGTCTGCTCCAACCGCGGCTGTGACTAATGATGGAATTGTATCACTCATTGTGATTTGACACAAACTGTACTGTGATGATTTATTGCGGAAAAGAGCCGTGGAAACTAAAGTTGCGAGAAGAAGATGTGTTTGCGAATTTCTTTATGATGATAGAATTGAACATCGTACTCTTTCTCACCGCACAGAGTTAATATAACAGGCTTTATTCAAATAAGAGTTTACAAATTAGGCTGTTTTATTCCTTACCTTTGGAAGAATGTGGCACTGAAATGTATTTCAGGTTTATGGTCAAAATTGATTGATTCAGAAACGACTTGATCTGTTTATAAATTGATATAAACCTGTTGATATGTATTTTTTGCGCATCTTTTATCTTTACACATAGGCCCGAGTCTGTGTAACTATAGGCCCTTTGGCAACGTATTTGGTAAAAGTAATTTCGGTTGGGTGCTAATCAAGGTAGGGGATATAAAATAGTTATATAAACTGAGCTACAGACAAGAATACGGGGCCCCATTTAAATGGGGTTTCTAACGAAAATCAAAGAAAACAGAGCAAAATTTATATGGAAGTACTCACAAATACCTCTAAATCTAAATCTTTTTTTTCATCACTCCTATGTGGAGTTATACTGATTTTCATTCGTAAATCGGACATTAAACAATCAATATTATCACACGCTGTTTTGATTTAAACTCACTGAACAACACTTTATTCTCACACTAGATTCACTTTAGTTTAGTCTAGACAATCTGATGATGTTAAAATTGGTATGAAATAATAATACAACTGCGCGGCTACCATATGTTGTCATGCGTCGATGGAATTTTATGGCCCTGTATAATCATTTATTGTCATTAATCTACTCGAGAAAAAATACAACCACATCATTTACATCACATGTGCTGTGGATAGCTTTGAGAAAAGTTTGTGTAGCAACGAGACTAGATTATTCTGATTGTTGCATTATATAATAATTATTAATAATATTTCAGATTAATGTTGTTTAACGGGCCTCTGCGTGTTGGCTTCGGCCCCATGTACGCCTTCAAAGTTCCGGGACCGCATGGTCCCGAGATTGGTAAAAACATAAGTCCATAATCATATGAGATAATATGGACTAAATATTTACATAATTTCAAATTTTGAAAAAAATATAATTTACCTACTGGATTTATTTTCTGACACTAAAATTAAAAACTCAAAGAGAATTTCAATTTTACAACTTTTGTAAGCAATTTCGGGTTTTGGTAATCTAAACAGTTGTTTAAAGTGAACACCAACAAACAATAGTTAAAAATTTTATAACCATTAAATTATACGGGTCTATTAGTTTATTATAATAAGCAATAAATTGATAGCATCGGACCAATTACAATAAATCTTTCGATAAATACAGTTTTGCACCACTTATAATCTCATGTTTTATTGCATACAATTAAGGAAAATGGACAGAAAATATGTCTCTATTTATTTATTTGAAGGGATAGAATTGAGCGAATTCCTATAATACTTTAAACGAGCAAATCTGAATTCTGAATCTTGCAAACGGTTTTAACGATTTTCATGAAATTTTGTATAAAGGGTTTTCGAAGCAACCCCGGTGAATCTGAATTGTTTTTATTTTATTAATTTTTTAACTTTGTTCCCTTTTTCAACACAACAATACCCAGATATTACATATTATTTCATTTATTTTATGTTTTCAAACTTCAGAAATTACATATTATTATTTTAATTTGTTGTATGTCTTTGCGGTTTTGCAAAGCTTACCGGCTATTTTTATTTTTTTATTTTAAATTTTAATGCTTGTGGTTGTATTGAAATGTCTGTGTAAATAATGCATTCAAATTATATACGCACTAGCGGATACTAATCATAGATGTTTAGCATGCTCCATTCTGCAATCGTACGTACAGTCGGACCCCTAAACATGTTCCTAGGTCTTTGATTGAACAAACCTCCTTGTATTTGTTACAGGACCTTTAGGACGTTTAAAGATACATAGGTGACGGTCAGGGAGTTGCTATTCATTGCCTTTGCTGTGATTAGGTAGACTCATTGTTACAACTCATGATTATAATAGTATATTCTTATCGTATATTGACAGTGGCCAATCGAAAGGCAACCAAGAATGCAGAAGATCTGGGTTGCTAAAATATTGAAACACACTATAATCGCGCTCTTGTCTTCCCCACGCACCCCTTTGCCCCGCAGGTGAGGTCTTAATTTCGTGGTCTACCTATAGTCCTTTACTCTTTATAGATCACTAATCAAGTAAAGCCAGGCTTATTATCAGCCAAAGGACGTTCACTGCTGAACATAGGCCTGCCCTACGGTTTTCCACATCAGGTGAAGTACCTTAGCATAATTCGTGTTTTGTAAGACGTAAGACTTTAATTAATTCAAAGACATGGAATATTATTCTACTCTGACTATACTACCGTTTATTTGTACGTAATTCGTGACACCTCGCCGTAAATTATAGTAATTTATTGTGATAGATATGTACACACTTTTGTAGCCTACATTATTTTAATTTTACTTGCAAAAATCCGTTCTTTACTGTCCAGGCGGTGCCATTAAAATATTCGTTTTATTTGTATTCAGTGTTAGTAAATTAAAACATTAATCTAAACTGACAATATAATTGACAAGTGTTTAACTAAGATTAACTGAAACACTTTAAAATTGTAAGTCAGTGAATAATGGAAAAGTTCGTTTTATTACCATTTGCTAATTAAAATACTAATCCTGCAAGGACTCTATGATACCCACCTTGAACAACGCTGTTTTCAATACCAAGTCTTTTCGTTGTCTCATTTTATTTTATTGTATAACAAAGTGATCCACAGCTTTTAATGATAACGTAATATTTTATATAGTATATTTTAAGCAACGATCAACCGATAATATTGTTTAAAGTAGTCTTGTTTGCTCTTAACTCTATTTAGACAAAACCAAGCGTGGCTAAGGGCCGGTTTCAAGATCAAGAATCAACTCAATCAATTGTTAAATATCGTTTTTACAGCGTTTGAATATTTACGATTGTGCGTGTTTAAAAAAAACTTTACCAGTGGTCATTAAAATTGTGATTTTGTATACGTATATTTCTTTCGGAACAATATTTCGTTCAGAACATGCACAGTCGTAATAATTCAACCGTTGGTAACGACTTAGGTCTTTATAAAGAACACCTAAGTTATTAGAAAATACATGTAGTTTTATCAAGTAGCTTATTATTTATCAGTTCACATTTTTTATTTCAAATCCAAATTAATAAAAAATATATACTTATCTGTTACTTATGTGTTGTGTCTGTGAAATTTAACTTTTTACTGTGAAATTTAACTTTTTAAATTATATTTAGATAAAGTAATAACTATTTTAATAATCATATTCTATTATTATTTTCTACATAGGAAACCTTACCTTTCTGAGGCATATTTTTTCCGTACTATCTGGGTTAACCAATAATTGAGTTTACTATCGATCACGAAGACAGAGGACGGTGGAAAGAGCTCACCAAGAAGAAGCTGGTTCAATCCGACTTTGCCTGATAATGTAATCCTAAAATACTGAAGCGGGTAATGAGTTCCACTGTTGTCCTGTGCGCATTATAAATGTTGATAAGAAGCGCTATATTTAGATTTAGATATTTAGATTTTATTAAGATAAAATTTATATTTTGATCTCCCTCTATATACAAAAGTTTTTGTAATTGATTTATCTCATTCAAATTATCTTAGACACATGTTTAAGGATTGTATATCTTGTTAAAACTCTGAGAAGTTGATAAAGATATATCATGATTGATTTACTAGAATTAATAATATTAGGACGCCGTCATCAATAACTTATTTACATAGTTTTGAAATTCGTCCATTAAAATTAATTAGGACAAATGTCTATACATTTAATTGAATTATCTAGTGGTCGAAAACGAAGTTATTTATGTTTTCTGTCAAGCAAAGGATACAATATATAAGGTAGTTTGTCGCATGCGGTGCTACCAATTTGTACTGAAGTGACAGTTTGCACGAATTTATTGAGTTACTCAATTTAAGCAACTTTGTATGATAGATAGACGAACAACTTTCGTGGGTAATCAAGGGACTGTTTTGGAAGGAACTTAAATGACATTTTGATACTTCTGTAAAAGTAAACAATTCTGAATTTTTTTTTATACAACGGCACGTGCTCTGCATCCCAATGTTACTTCTAAAAACTTTATAATGTGAATCAAAAGGTATCAAAAACATCAAGATTTGAACAATAGATCTACCTATCTAAGTTTATTGATACGACCGGTGCTTATTATTTAAGACCTTTTCCAGCAGCAAGAAATATGTATTGTAGCTATCATAAGTTTTTAGCAGTACATGCCCGTAAAAGGTATATATTTATGTTAAATCTTCTTCTCGGTACATCTAAAGGTAAGTACGCAATTCACTTAGCTGGTAGATGGGCGATGACCTTAAGACCTGCGTCCTTTCTAACTAGACCGGCGTGACGTCACCGATCGGACTTGCCACACGATAACTGATTGTGATTGGGTTTTAATGATTGTGTCCGACAGCTGCTAGCTTGAGTAAGGTGGCCATGATGTAAGCAGAAATCAGAACAAAAGAGGGAAAAGAGGCATACTATGTATGTTAAATCATCAGTCTTATTAAAATTTTAACACGAACAGGCAGTCAAAAGGCTCATAATATGCTCGTAGGATATAAATTGCACCCGTAAAAAGCAACTGTGACTCTGTGACAGACGAGGAATTAAACCCCGTGACTTACGCTATCCGGGCGTATGCCTATGCCCGGATTGCGTAAGACACGGGTTTCAATTCCTCGTCTGTCACAGAGTCACAGTTGCTTTTTACAAGTGCAATTTATATTATTAAGTTTGTATGGTGACAAAACACTATAAAAACAAAAATAAACTGTGCTCGTAGGATGTTTAATGTCATATTTTTTTGAGTTGGATACGGTAATTGATTGATAATGTTGATTTATAATCTCTGCGATGTTTCAGGGAAATAAGGAATAGTCAGACAGATAAATTAGTACTTCAGTCTATGTTACTCGTAGTTGTAGAGTTGCCGCTGAGTGTAATTAGTTTCTATCCAGAGTCTCTACCAATAATTTATCATCATTGATTTTTTATTCATACAAGGCGAAAAACAAGGCGAAAAAAAACTTTTATTAATTAGTCAGAGAAGTATACAGAACAACAGTAAATCATTTGGATTTAACACGTTCCAGGACACTACTCCAGACACAATAGATGTTTTATTGTTTTCACGCCTGTAGGCGGGCACTGTCCCGGAACGTGTTAAGAAAAGTTTAGAAATGTTTTCAAGAAAAGTTTTACAGTAAAATAAATTTAACAACCTTTCTTTAATAATATGATAACAATAAGTTGAAAAAGCATTATCAAAATAACAATCAAACATTAGTAATAGATTGAAAGTTTGCAAGCATACGTAAGATTAGGAAAATTCACTTTTTTAACATTTGGATAGTTTTCATAGGAAAAGTCACTTTTTTAACATTTGGATTTAGTACTAACAATTCCGAATTGCTGGTAACACTACTCATCGAAGACATTGAATAGATTGCTTGTGAGATTAACGCAGTGAGATCATGATTTGATTTATAAACAATGTGCGTGTCGGGTTTCAAATGCCAACTTTCTTTGATGATATCATCGTCGTAATTCGCATTTTAGAAGGACACTTTGTTGAACTCGAATTGACAAATAAATAAATTGATAGGTCTGGGTCTGAGTGTTGTAGTACCACCATTGCGTCTGATTTCCGTAACACAAGTGCATTAGCTACTTACTTTGGGATTAGAGCAATGTGATTGGTGTCCTGCTGAAGGACGAGTTAGTACGAGTATCTAAAGTTTAACTTCAGGACACAAATCACATTGAAGTTATGCTAAGGAAGGCTTTGGACTGGGCATTAAGAGGCGGAAAACGCGGTTCCTAAACTGCAGTGTGGAAGCAAGAGGGAAACCTATCTTCCTTAATTTAGAGTTTTTATGGGTAAAGCTCTACAGAAGTAAAAGCCCTCGCCGATAATAGACACCAAACTACAAAAAAGTGTAATTATTTTTAGTTGTTTGATAATCTTTATCTTCTAATGCATATTTATCTTCATCTTCTAATTCATGTTTCATTCTTTTGAAATAGAACATTTCACAGGTCTTCTGATAGCATACAGAGCACATAAAAAGGCTAATAAGAATTTTCCCGGAATTTTCCGGATTCATGAACATGAGTAAGATCTGATAGAACTATGACATAAATTACTGTGTAACCATGATAATCATAATGATGTTGATTGAAATGAATTGACTGTGTTTGCAGACGAGTCATTCATGAAAATTATATGTACCTTCCTCAACACTTAACTATGAGGCAAACTGAGAAGAAAAGACTGTAAAAAGAGTATAATAAATAAAAAATATTTATAAAATAAATAAATATTGGACATCAATCACATACATCGCTCTGGATACTGGCTCTTGTGCTATGGAAATCAGAAGGAATGGTACCACAACACCCAGACCTGAGTCAACGTAGAGATAATTATGGTTTCTACCTTTTTAACCCAACCGGAAATCAAATCCGGGAACTTGGAGCGACGACGCCTTGAAACCACAACTGGCTGGCTTAACTGCTTAGCCACTACACTATGGGGGTCGTCAAAATGCCAAAATGCTACGATCACACTCTATCATTTTATTGCTATTAATTTATTTGTCTGCATATTATTTAATTGAAACACCTACATAACTTGATGGGATTTATTACAGGTTGTTCAGGTTGGACACACCTACCGGCCCTATCATGCTTAGCGGCCCGTATTCATAAGCACGCCCTACAACTACTGTGTTCTGTAACATGACGAGTTCATTGTCAAAGTTCGGTCAGGCTAACGACTGTCAATGTCGACACAGATGAGCTTACTATTAACGCAGATATGAAGTGCACACTCTGAATCTTTACTCTCAAAGTTTGGCACGATGGCAGTCTGTCATTGAAAGCACGTTAAGCCATTGTTTCTGCATCCCCGATAACAAAAAAAACTATCGAAAACGTAAGTGTATCAAGAAGTGTCAATTCGTATTGAAATTGGACTAGCGCCCCTGATGGCGGTGCGTAATATATGGATTTTGAGATTTCACGATACGTTTACGCATTTGATAGGTTGTCGTTCTCAGGGTACTGATTTCTCACGGAAGTACGTCTAAACAGGTTTTTGGAGTAAAAGAAAGAGATTGCACTTTCATTTCCCACATTGTGCCCATGTAACGAACATGAGGTATCTCTGTGTAATGTTTCGATGTATAGTTGTTAATTTGTATTTTTTTATTTTTAGTGCTTCATTGAAATGTATCGGTCAATCAAGATGGGTATAGGATAGTTTTGATCGAATAATGATCCACTTCGTGGCTACATTCGTGGACTACGGGGACTTAATGTAAATCTGATATTATGTATTTGCGATGGCGAAGTCGCAGGGTAGTGCTAATTGTAAATACGGGCCTTATGCCCACGTGCGTGTACTAGTATTATGCGCATACCTAATCGGCTGTCGATCTACCTGCTAGATGACATTATCCATTCATAAATTATCCATACGTCAAGTTTAAGGGACTAATCGGGTGTAATACGCGTAATTAATTTATGTTCTCACGCGTACTCGTGGGTTTGTTTGCATATTTTATCGAGATCGTGCCAGTAGAGGCAAATAGGTTTGATAGAGGATAATATATCGGTCATTATTGTGATCTTATTTTATTTTATCTTATGATTTATTGAATACCTTGTAAAGAAATCAACTGTATGGGGTTAAAATTGCCTGAAAAAAGACTATTAAATTTTATTTTTTTATTAAACGCTCAGGCGCGAAACTTTCGACATAGTTCTCAGTAAAACGCTGAGACAAAATTGGTATTTTCATGTATTTCTTCTTCATTCTTCTCAATCAATAAATACACTTAAATACCAATTTCAGCATTTTTCGAGAACCACCTGGTGATTTTACAGGGAACTATGTCGAGACTTCCGCGTCAGGGATCGATAGGACGCCGGCGGTTGCGTGAACAAAAGAATGACAAAAGAATGTTGTTAAAAACATCTAGGTATGAGGGACTATGTCGAGACTTCCGCGCCAGGGATCGCTAGGACGCCGGCGTTCGCGTGAACAAAAGAATGACAAAAGAATGTTGTTAAAAACATCTATGAGGGTTTTATGTCTGGTAACATAACATTCTGGAGGTCCTTATTTATCAGTTCGCGTCAGCGTCTTTTTCTTGGTAACTGAAAGTTGCTGAAACTTTTACATCGCAGACGATTTATGTACTTTTAAGGATAGGTACTTACGACAAGCACTAAGATTTGTGTTTTACTATGTTCAATCCGTATCCTATAATTTATGTGTAACACGTGAAATAGACGTAATCGTAGCAAAAACAATGGTGATGTCATTTGCCAAATTAGTCATGACAGGTCAGGGTCTGTGTATAGGTAAAATGTTAGTAAAAAAAGAATTTCGATTTCTTTAAATAGTTTGCTCATGGATTATACGAAGTAACAGGATGATTTCTCAGTACTTTTACTTTCGCAGATTTAATCAAATGCATGTGTACCTGCGTGTAATGTGTACCTGCGTACTGTGTACCGCATGTGTAATGTGTTGGTGTTGCTTTGGCAGTTGATTATGCATCATGTCGGATTTCTTTGAGATCTATATTTTCCAACTAAAACCTCCACGGTTTTCCTCAGACCACTTTAAGAGACAGACGATGGCAGAGGACTGTTGTGGCCCTTAAAACCATGGTCCGCGGGTAGGTATGTATGACCCGTTCATAGGTATTCATACGCTAGATCAATAAGCAGAAATCCATTCCACGGTTTTATACACAAGGCACTTAGTGACTGGTGTCAACTGTCATGCCATAATTTATGAAGCTGTAGCGTAATATATTACTCCAGCAAATAACCTAATTATGCTCGGAATGCACGCAACTTGTTTCATTCGCGATTATTTTGAAGGAGCGTTATTAATGAGTCAATTTTAAGGTTGGGTTGTATCGTGAATTCATGGGCCAATATCTCACCATTACTTAGTTATGGCACTTCATAGTTAATTGTCACTTAAATAATGTAACCTTTCACGTGTCGTCGTATTTTAACGTGGGTCAATTTATGTTTTCATAGGGAACTGTGGACTATATTACAATATATTAACTTAACTAAATTGCGATCTATAGGTAAACCGCTTTATTTGAGACTTCGCCTGCGGGGTACAGGGACGTGGGGGGAGGCGATAGCGGGTCGCGCGCGGGGTGCGGGCGGCACGGAATCACCCGCCCGCGCCGCTCACTAACCTCGCTCTCGTCTCCCCCCGCACCCCTTTGCTCCGCAGGCGAGGTCTCAATCTCGCGGTCAATAGTCAATGTTTTTAAGCAACGTTCAGGAACTGTATAAACACTACTCACTATCTTTAAGATACCAATGTCTATTCAGTGTCTATCTAGACCTCGTGAACTACATAGGTATTTGATTATCAAAGAAATCCAACATCCAACTTATGTCTCGTAGGCCTTGCTACTCTAAACTGGATCTCGTGACTAAGCCATCTTATTGCCAAATAAGAAAAATAAACACAACGTGTGTTATTATAGAAACACGTTATTCTAATATTACGATGGATAGACACGTCATGCATTAGTCATATCGACATAAATTTCGTCTGCCGATATAAGTAGTATTACTATCAATCGATCTAGAATTCATATTCGGACCAGTTTCAATGAAATGCTATTTCAATGTTGAATTACATTTCACTCTACAACTAAGCAAAATCTTCGTGATAATGTTGTACGTAAATAAAACTTAAATAATAACTTGCCAACGTATCAACAAGTTTTTGATTGTTACCTATCTCTCCTCATTACGTTTTAGTTAACAACAAATCAAAGTTTACGGAACCAATAACTAAATTAAGATGCGTAATATGAAGTTATGTGTGTAAACTTACAGGCTTAGAAAAGTTTTATCGTGTAACAAACTTTTCATTTACAGTGAAACACGCACAAGTCAAATTGCTTTATTCTTGTGACCATAGAGATCACTAAGGCCATGTTTAGAATGTCCACACCTTAATGATATTCAAATTAGGGTATGAGTTCACTCAACAACAACAAAAAAGTAGCCCGGAACTTATCGGACGAATTGACAGCTGTCGCAGGCGCAACAGATCTAAGGCGATTATGTAATCGAATACATCGATGTTATACTTTTTTTGCCGATGACTCATCAAGGGCTTAGAGTACACTTTTAACTGAATAAGTTACTTCCTGGCAATGTGATAGGATTTTCGTACCGATAACTGATTTCAACCAAAAATAAAGTGAATATCACAGATCTCATTGCTAAGGTGTGTGCGCAATACGTAAGAAAATCTGTGCTCGTAGCTCCGTCAAGCTTCTACTGACCGCAGAAAACTTAGCTACCTTCGAGTATAAATATAAATAAATATTGGACACCAATCACACACATTGCTCTGATCCCAAAGTAAGTAGAGTATTATTATTATAAGCGTTAAATGCATGAATTTCAGTTTCTTTATTAGCGGTTATCCGGTATTATAATAAGCTTTTTACCCTAGAACTTGGCACTACTGAATCTAATGTGTCATTTGTGAAAAACATGTTCGCTAGATAGACTTAACTCTCTATTGATTCAAAATCGAAGAGACTAATCGCATGATAAAGAAAAGGTAAGTATATAATAATAAAAATGAAGAAGGATTATCATATAACCCGATTTGGACGAATTCGTCGGACATGATACGCACCTTCTTGAGCTGCAATTTTTATGGCTTGGCGTCGATTCAAAGTGTTTGATACAATAAATTTTTATGGAAATTGCGTTTTTATTGAAGTCACTAGATTTACTGTCAGACAGATTCGATTGCTGTTCGAGTATTTTTTTAAATATGCGAACTGCTCGTTGTTCAAAGATAACAAGGCAATAGGTAATTTAAATTATTTATTATTAAAGCTTTTTGTTTTGTCACGTTACTTTCATTAAAGATAAAAATCTGTAGCATAGCAAGAACATTTAACAAATGACGTGTTAGGTAGCAAAATGACTAAGGGAACGGAATTCCCTCTATGGTCAATTGACGCTAATGGTGCTATGTCAATTTATTGAGACAATCCACAGACCTATATTTATAAGCCCACGAGGTATTAACACCACAATTATGCACTATAGCCTTTTCGCGCAGCTTTATAGACTAGGTTAATTTGTTTGTTCAAAGATTTCTGTGATCGTCAAAAAAGGTAGGTATCTAAAATTCAAATCTTTGAATAGTATCATATCACAACCTATAAGTTAATATAGCAGTTATAAATTCCAATATGTGCTCCTGAATTTACGGTACTTTTTATGCATATAATATGTAGAGAATGCGCAACAAGAGGAAATCCTTCTTTTTCCACTTGTAACAATGCTTTTGACAAATCTTACAGAATTTTACAATGATATCGTTACACAAATAAAATGTTCGGCTGAAAGGCAACCTTAATTAACGAACTTGAGTTCAGTGTTTTGTGATACGGAAAATGCTGGATCTTGAAACTTGGCGATTCCTTTGATTCATGATCTGAGCCCGATACATCAAGCCCGCAGCCGTTAACGGGGTGCATTCGGAAGCGGAGATTAGAAGCGATAATTCGACGCGTGCGCCGATAGCAACGCGCTCCTGCCAAAATGTGACGTCCGAGATGCTGCGTGTCCACTATACCAGAGACAGCGATAAAAACGCAGATAAACCGTGCCTTAAAATAGAGCTTGCAATAAGTACAGTTCCACTTATAATCACATCGACATATTTCACGAAAAATAACGAGGTTTCCGAAATTTGTTGAAAAACTACCTGATGACATTTTCCAAAGCTGGTATTAAGGATGTGTAACTTTCCTTAGATTATTAAGACACTTCAATCTCGTCAACATAATCGTTGCAATGAATACTGGTGAAAACTCTATTTCTTAAGAACAATGCATTACTATTAAGCCAAATGTGTTATTTATAGCGGTTTGCTTTCCAAATAAAGAAAAAAAAACACTGATGTTCAAAAATTTTAGTCACCAAGCGAGTATGTACTGCCATAACAAATCTATTGAGGTTCATACATACATATTTGTAAAGAATATGAATTTCGTACCGAGATATGAATACTAACAGAGTTGTGCCGCCGTTTTATTTTTGAATTTTAGCGATGCTTTGCTTGTAAGTGGATTAGATATCTTTGAATCGCACCTAAACCTTTTGAACTAAATCAAAAAATTATCAGATAAAATCTAAACATAATCTATAAAAAAAGGACCTCAGCCTTAGTTTCTTGTAGTTCTTATACGTTCGGTTAGGGGGTAATGGAAATGTGATCACATCAACAACATTGGCCTACCAAGAGAAACATACATCGCGTTGTATGACTCATAATGTTTGTGATGTTATCGCAGCAGGTTACGTTTGTCTGTCGGATTATGATGGATGGACGAATAATAAAAGCAACATATAAGCATATTAAAACATACCCAAGTATCAAAATTTAAGGCTCGACTTCACCTTATAAGTTTAATTATAATAAAGTCAAGTAACTGTTAGACCCCAAACGAAAAAAATATAGGGTTGAATTGAAAACTTCCTCCTTTTTGAGGTCGGTTGAAAAACGTAAGTTAGGATCATTATAGTTATGGTGATCTAAAATAATAGGGTGCAACATAGCCTTTCTGAAATAGTTAACGGACTTTAAAACTAAAAAACACGCAACTAATTGTTTATAGATTACTGTTTTTAATGTGCGTGTTGTCGTAGGTAATATAATAATGTATCTGGCATATCTCGAGCATTATGAAAATATCGTTAGGTACATGAATGGTTGAAATATATTCATATTCATCTTCATTTATTCACTTCATAAATATTCCATATAAAAAATTAATCTATACCAATAAAATGCTTTGTCCTGAATGACTGACTGACTGACTGATGGATCAACGCACAGCCTTAACCGCTGATTGTAGAGACCTGAAACTGGGAGGGTGTGTTCTTTGTGTGACGAAGGGATCCGATAAGAACGGATTTTCAGAAATTCCACCCCTAAGGGGGTCAAAAAGGGGTGCAAAGTTTGTATGGGACAACCAGATCCCTTGGTCAAATCTACTTCAAATTTTGCATAAACATACTTTAAAAAAAATAAAGAAAAATGTGTATCAAATTTTATTGAAATTTATCTTGTAACGGGGTTAAAAAGGGGTAGAAAGTTATTTTGGGGATGATTTGCAACAAAATTGATATCAATACTTCTTGGTGCTTATGATTGAAATAATAAATATTTCATTTTTGACAATCATATTTTGACATATCTGAGACAGAATGTTTTGACACATGTTTGTTATTGATGTTGCTCTCGAGAAAAGATTTTATTCCTTAGAATAGTAAATGATATTGTTTTGTGTTTAAACAGGGTAGGTATCAAGCGGTCTGTCTGTGTCCAGTGTAGATGGCAGATCGTTTGTTCATATAAAAAGATTACATGATCAGTGGTTCATATTGTCGGTGGACATCGTGGACATTCTACGCTGCTCCTGTGGTCGAAAGGTCCAATCTGCAACTCTTCTGCAAACTTTTCGTGGGGGGCCTATGTTTAGCAGTGAACGGCTTTTGGGTGTTGATGATGATGATGGCGTAGATATGTACATAGAATTGTCCCTTTGAATTTACGATTTGAATTCAAGAAAGTAGAGTATCCGCTATAACCATAAACAAAGCTCAAGTTCAAACTCTTTAAAGGTAGCGGGAGAAGACTTGAGGGAATTCGCCTTTCCCACAGCCTGTATGTGGCATGATGCTGTGTAAGCGCAGAGAGTAGCCTGGTCTTATTAGTACCCGAAAGAAATATACGATTAACGAAAGGGCGTAGGAAGTATTTCTATTTCGTTGTAAAATAAAAAGATAATATCCCCGTGTAAGTTTGACCATTAAAGACCGGGCTGCGTGTTGAGTTTACATAAAATATAATAAATAAATAAATATGCGCCAGACAACACACCAATGGTCTGGTACACGTGGTAAGGAATTATCTTCCTTGTGTTACGAAGTACCAGACAACGATTATGACGGGTGCGTCTCCCATAAATACTTAAATACATATAACATCCATGATTTAGGAACAAATGTCCTCTCATCACACAAACATTGGCCCCTTGCGGGATTCGAACCCTCGACGGCCAGCGTAATAGTCAGGAGCGCTAGCCAATACACCAAACGCGTCGTCGATTTATCTGTACGCATTTCTATGTATATATTTTAAAACTGGATGTTTTAGTTTTTTTGTTTAAAGGCGCTAATCACAGGAACTATTGGTAAGGGTATAGAATATGATATATAGCTAATTTATCAGGGAAGGCTATAGAAGTAGTTTAATGCGTATAGGTATAGGCTTATAATTTTTCGCTACGATCTATGGGAACGGAGTTAAACTAAAACGCGCGTACGAAGTCGCGGGCGGGCCGCTAGTATCAAAAATAAAATTAGAAATCTTCATATAATAAATATCAATCTCAGCACAACAATTAATAGTGAAAAGTTAGACATTGGTGGCCACTCGTAATTAACACAGCCTAACTACAACGAATGGCATAGTTAAATTGGTGCTAAATCAGGACTGGGAAGACGATATCTCATAAACAAAAGCTTTATCTTTCAAGTTATTAAGGATTGGAGCCGTGATACACACAATCTTTGAAAAGTAAGCTCAGTGCGAAATAAAAACATTCTGTAAAAACTAAAAAGTACCTTATTAATGTTTTTGGTCAATGGATTTCCGCAAGTAAAAATATTATTCGTAGCACAAGGGCGAAAATTCCTTAGTATATCATCATAATATCATGTGATTTTAAGAGATGTTTTACAAGAGTAAATGTAATGTTCTGAAAATATATTTCTTAATGAGGATCACAAACTTAACGCGATCCTTTTATTTTATGCTTATACATACAACTTTTATTGTTTTTGCCGTAAGCTGTAAAGTCATGATTTATTATCGCAGACTCTTGTCACTAAAGATGAAACTTTTCATTGATCCTCCTGTGTACATGTTTGGTGTGTATTTGTATTGTCACAGATAATATAATACGGTATTGTGTTCTCAATTGCGCACAATTGGTGCTAGGTGCGCAACGCTGCGTCCGCGCAGCCGCCGGGACGGGTAATTGTAGTGGCAGTGTAGGCTTCAAGATCCCTGAATTACAAGAAAATAGGCACTAAAGATTACCACGTAGATAGATACGGCCAGCCGAGTGAATAACTTTGGGTTCTTAACATGAATTCCCATGAAACACTGTGCTTCTATTTGCTGCATTTTTAGAATTAAGCTCGGCTCGCCATAAAAGTTAAAATAATTTTATTTTATTTTATTTTTTTATTAGGTTTGTCAACTGTTGATACAATATTTCTTGCTTAACTTAACAGCTTATTTAGTTATATGTTAATTGCTCCACAGATTTATAGACAAACTCAGCTAGCTTAGTTATAAACACTAGTTCACACACGTTTAGATACTTATAAATACAATTAAGTACACTTAGAATATAATTTCTTATTTAACTATATTAAATAACTTAACTAGTTTTGGAAAAAATATGTTTCCGATAAATTTGTAAGGAGTCAAAGTTGACATCCAGAATTTTAGATAATTTGTTGTATAGCCTACATATGCGTGGGATTGGTGAGCTTCTACCGAGCCGAGTTCTACGGAGTGGCACAGAGAGAATATTTAGGATTTTGCTGCGTGGATATCGGTAGGGAATCTTAAAATTAAATAATTGAAGAATGTAATGTAAAACTTGAACTTTGATCGATTCTTTTTCTCTAAACAGTATCTTAGATTGTTAGGAATATTCAAAAGGCAGCTCGGTAGTCCTTCTTACACTTTATCCAACTTTTTGGTTCTTCAGCGTGTTTCTAGAGTCCGTGATGATCAAACCATTGTCAATTTATAAAACTACATAGTTTGTTTGTGTTTTATTTTTAAGGACCTCACTGCCGGGCAAATGCTTTAAAACCTCAAGTATGTGGTAGTACGAGTATGTACTAACTACGTACATATCTTTCCTTGTTTTCTCGTTAAGCACAAAGTTAGGCACATAGTGTGTTTATTGAGCATACAGTGCTATCAGATTACACACATTACACAAGGCCAATATTGGCTAAGAATGGTTTGGTTCATTTATTGAAATTCTATAATTTTGAGACTATGAATGCGAGGAGGTTGTTAAAACTGTAAAGTGAAGCCTCTTTGGAGACCACATCAAAGAGTTTGTCAGGGTCGTTCAATTTATGGATGTGGCAAATGATTATGTGGTGGGAGCAATAAAATGCGAGTGGGCATTCTGTCAGAAAATTTTGGAAGGATAGTTAAGACGTATCCTTAAATGGGCAAGAATGCCTGTATACTGCATACGTATGATTGTTGTCGCATCGTCTACATATATCATCTTCATAATCATATCTCGAGCTCCATAAGCTTTTTCAATTGTCTTTACCTAATGACTTACCGATTTATTAAATAGAGTTAAAGTCCCAACCTGTCCTTATCCACCTAAGATGAGCCAACTGCTCGCAGCTATGAGCAGTCATAAAATCTGCATAATTAGAGCCTGCAGTTGTACCATGTATTAATTCATTATAAACAATTGTTAGTTTGATTGCAGAGTAATTTGTGTAGATCACACAGGCGTTTTAACCGTCATTAAGCATGACTTTTAATGCTCTTGCGCCGATTTAGCATAACAAATAACAGGCATGTGACATTCTTTAGCAAATAATGCATATTAGATGGAATGTTTCTGTTGGGGCAAACAAACGATGGCACTTTACTATGGAATCTATTAATTGTATTAGTAAATTGACATACCTAACTTGAATAAATTGTGTATCTGACTAACCTTGACTTTCTTTGACATTGTGTATTTAATTTGATTTTAATTTTTATTATTTGTATGCCAATATGGCTGATCACAGCATGTACCTTTTCCACCTTATCTGTAATAACACCATATTTACCTGTGTTTCACAAATAAAATTGATTTCATTTGATTTGATTTGATTTGATTTGGAATAAAGAGGACGGCAGAGTTACATCAGCTTGATAGCAAAAAAGAAATGGTGATTCCAATGCGTTTTAATAATAATTATTTTTTACGTTAATGGCTCCTCGCATTTTGGCAAGATATAACGATATAAGCGGAGTATAATTGCCCTTCTAAGATTTTTTGTAATTTTTTCATCTATTTCATTTTAATTATTTTAAATCTGTTTTATTGCACAAACAAAATGAAGTACAAATGGCGGACTCTCTATAAGTCAACCATTGGGTGAGGCAGAAACAGCTGTAGCAGCGTAAAAGAACAAACAAAAAACAACTAAATCTTCTTATTAAGAATATACCTAGTACCTACATAAATACTTCTTAAATAAACCTACTTGAACATACATAAATACAATTAAATCCGTATAAGTTTAAGCTAACGATTTATGTAATTTATTTTTATTTATAAGGCAGGCAACTAAAGTGATATTAAATGAGTAACTTTTAATTATTAGCCATGAACGTGTGTCAATGTCACAATGTATCACACTATTACTAGTACTTACTCGTATCTGGCTTTTCCTCATAACAGTTGAAAGTAAACTGACTAATAAAACAATAATATAACAATTGCTGTGTCATGCGGAAACTATTTTAATTGCTCCTGGGGAAACTTATCGCGTGTTAATGAAACAGCAGGGAAATAATGGTATAACTTAAGAAGATTAAATTTTAAGGGCTTCAACGAACATGGACCTTTTCTTCATCTATGGCCTTAATAGATCCATAATTGGCCATAGGCCATAGAATCAAGGAACAAACCGTCGTTTCATCATGATTATGAAAATACTGAAAATGAACATCGTATCTCCTTGGCGGGGCAGTAGGCTTTCGACAGCCCTATCTTGCTTTTTGTTTTGCTCGAAAATGTCACAGTAACTCCTGTTTTTTTAATGGAGTTTAACAGTTTTTTGATAGTGATTTTACCTAAATTTTGATGGTACAATCAAACCTAAGTTTTTTTTTGCAGAATCATGCATGCTTATAACAGTTTTGTTTAGGCGGTGCAACGCAGCTCAAGAGATTTTTTTTTCGGATCATGCGTGTTTTTCAGTTACACAAGTTTTGTTTTTCAATTATTGGTACAAAGTTTGGTTGTATCGTTTGGAGAATACTTTACAAAAGTTCAGTTTTTGGGTTGGTACAAAATCGTTAGTTCGGGCCCAAATTATTCAGTCGTGGACACCGTGTAATTGAATTTAAACTGATTTATGGGTTGTATCTAAGTAAACGGTTACCTCAGAGCTCACTTCACAATTATTTATAGATCGGATTAATTATTAAGTGCTAACAAACCGTGACCGGAGTGTGATAAGAGGTTTCCGTCTTTGCACTAAATGTAAATCGTGGTTTAATTAATGTAGGCACGGCATATAATATTTATCACTTAATGCATAGTTACACCGCACATTAGTGGATAAAAATGCGATTAAAATCTAATGTGTTCATCACATTTATCATAAATGCCAATAATATTGCAATTCATGTGTTCAAATTCCCCCAGAGCAGTACAGGAGGCCGATTCTCGCACGATCGTACTTTATTTCGTGTGGTAATTCGATAACGAGTATCACTATTTTACCGAAAAGATCAAGTAATATATCAACGTAAAAAAACTAGCGCACGAAAGAAATCAAAATGCATAGAAAGTGTGACCCGGATAAAGCAATTAATGTATTTTCTTTGAAAAAGAAAATTCGACCGGTGAACTTTTTTCGTACACGAACTGTCCGAGAATTGGCCTCCTGAAGTGCCACGTATGGTCATCATAAACAGACAAAGAAGTAGTAAAGTATACCTAAGGGTGCGATTATTTAATTAATTAAAAATACATATTACGTTTCCACAAAGTAAAACCTTGAGTAAAGAATGACAAGAAATATGTCTGCTCATAATGGGAACAAAGCTAAAATAAACCCGCCGATGCGAAACGGGGCGTATTCCTAACCTCTAAAACCAACGAAGGGAGCGAACAGCCTCTTTGTAATTCGCAATACAATCAACAATTAACGTGAACGTCAGTCGGCTGTATTAGGCTGTGATACGTAACGCCCTTGCGTCATCATTAGGCAATAATTATGCGTTGATGATGATTGAACCATTTGGGGAAAAATGAACCAAAATCGGAATGTTTGTCACTTGCAATTACACTTGAGGAAAGTTTGCGGTGTTTCGTTTGTCACCGCGTAATTAGTAAAAGGAAATCACCAATTTAAAAAATACTTAGTTTTACAGACACCAGCCATTTAAATCTAGAGTTTGAAATCATAGTGAATCATACGTAATATCATCGAGGAAACCTTATTGGTTTGTTGATCACATGTAATGCCATTTTTACCGGGGGACTTTTTGAACCTTATGGTTCAAAAGTCAGGCTTATGCCCGACTTTTTATTTGGTACATTCTATCAAATAAGTATTCCCATAATTCAAATTTCTCGTAAATATTGCAGTTTCATAGGAATAGAAATGTTCGAATTTAGAATTGCAATTGAGAGACGCTACATAAAGCAACGAAGACAAATGCGGCAGAGGCAGCAAAACAATTGTCACAATTTTCACACGCTAAAAATAAACGCATCCGAGTACAGTCGAAATCAAAATGCTTTTAAATTTAAGATGTACGTAGTTTTCTTACGAATGCAAGATAGGAAAGATACATTTACGTAGCGATTTACAGGTTTAAATATATTAAGTATTAAGATTTCGTTTAATTGTGGATTTTAAATGAGAAGTCATTTATCCGTCGAACCCCAAAGACATTATATGGGAATGGGACGCATGACAATTGATTTTCTATTGTGTCTGGAATTCGTTGCCTGACTAATTACAATATTTGTGGTCTTGTAAAATACCTATACAGAGGTTTTACACATGATTATTTTTTACCTAGAGAGTTAATTTATGCAGTTCTGATTTATGGTATACATAATGACAAGTTATTTTTTACAATACCTCTGTGTTATTCAAAAAATATCAATAGGAACACTTCAATGTATACTGCATAATGACGCGAAGTTAAATCTATGCACTAATGTGCATTTAAAATTATTGACATGATCAATTCATCAGCTGACAGTTTAGAATTACTTTTTCGTTGATTGTACACATTGCTCAAGTAACCGTGAGTAATTTGTAACGTCGTATCTTTAGACAAACGATTGTGTCTAGACTACGAAACCAATATTTTTATTACCTGTGATTTTTAACCACAAATGATATAGGCAATCGCAGATAATATAGCCTATGTTTATCAATCCTTTAATTAATACTGTAAATATCAAATGATGAACTTTATTATGACCACTGAACGAATCTACAGCGTTCTGTCTCACCGTTGTATGCAGCGTATTTTGCCGGTGCTGAGAGTACGCTCCGTGCATCTTCTTCTTCTTCTTCTTCTTTTCGTGTCGACTCTGGCATTATATTTTTGAGGACCAGTACTCGGCGACTGACAGAGCGTTGTCAGTAGCGTTGTACAGGTCCGCACGTGTGCAGGTATAGGGACACGTAAGGCAGGACAAAAAGGTGTGCCATCGTCTGTGCATGACAAGGGACGGCGTTGGTCGGTGACGGAACGGTCTAGTGGAAACAATGTCATAGTTTCAATACAAATAATATTTTTTGCCTGGCACGTTCCTAGCACGGTCATTGTATGATACTGTGTAGTGGGCAGAAACTTATGTATAAGTATAACTAGTAGTGAATACTTCAGCTGGTGTCATCAATATTCAAAATAGTGCCTATATGTTTTCCTTAATTATTAGTATGACCTAATCGCAAATAATTGATCAATTATACATGCACATAATATGAGCCTTTTACATATATTTATTTACGGATGTATGACCAACATGATGATTAAACTTAAGCAACAAAAGTTTAATTTCGAAATCGCTCTTTTCATTTCAGTTTGAATAATACTTAAAAGTGAAAAAAGTTTTATAAATTTAAGAGCATAACCTAATTTTTGGTTCGCGTCAAGGGTCAAGTTAGAAAACTGGAATACATACATAATTATTAATACAAGTAGGTAAGGAGCCTTATACTCTGATTAAAAGAAAGAAAGAAAAATGAATTTATTCAGCCTAAAACAACATTCTTAACATTAAAGTTAGAGATTACAGAATTAAGATTAATTGACTAAAATAAATAAGTACACTTATAATTCAGATTTTGCATTTATTATCATAAAAACCTTTGATTCTCCTCCCTTCAACCTTTTTTAAAGTTTCATTTGTTACATTGTATGAAATTTATAAATCATAACGTAGTTTTGGCGTTCATGGTAGATTTAGGTGCAGTCTAAGAATTTTATTACTTTTTGTTCGCATTGTGAAGAGACCAGATTAAATCGTGCATTTTGGTGAGTTACAATAATGTCACGGATTACTTCAATATTTCTTAGAAATGGGCAACATTCGGTAAGCCTCATATGAAAAGGGGCGGTGTTTTTAGGGTTCCGTACGTCAAAAATAAAAAACGGAACCCTAACATTATGTTGCCCATCTGTCTGTCAAACAAGACCCGAACTAATGGAGGTACCTATTAAGTTGAAATAAATAGCAATATCTAAAAGCTGTTAAAATAACCTCTAAGACTACGAAATCAAGAGGTATGTTTGATGTCGCATAACAAAACTAAAAGAAATAATTAATTAATTAATAGAGTAATTTCCATTACCTAGCTAGATAGAATCATTTTTTTTTGAGAAAGCTGTATAAATTAAACAGGTCAAAAATTTAAAACTGTAAAAATGCACTTATTTACTTTAAATCTGTTTCTACAGAACCCTCGACGCGCGAGTCCGAATCGAACTTGCTCGGTTTTTTTGTTGCCTTTACCACTTTTGATAGTCCCATTCGGAAACTAAAAGTGTTTTAATCCGACAATAATATTCGTCTCGCGTTCCGTGGACCCGTCTTTTTTCTCATGTGAATGATAAAGGATTTTATGTCAAAAGTTGTTAGGATTGCCAGTTGATTTATACGTCTGGTATGTGTACGGACCGCATCGTTCTTGGCTTAGATGGGACATATAATATTACGAGTATATTTTTTTTAGAATAAAGAGCTTGAACGTTTTTTTTAACTTTTGATATGTTCAAAATGTTGTATTGTATACTTTTAAAATAATAAGTACTTATTAAAAGTATACACCTATGTGTAGTATTGTTATTGTGGTGTTAGAGAAGGACTTAAAACATTACAAATGAATCTTCTTTTTGGTACCGAAAAATCAACTTTTTTAGGTCTTCTAATCTACTTTTTCGATCCTCGACCCGAAACATACGTTTTGTTTTAAATAAAGTATCGACAACATACGTTTTAGAAATAAATGGCAGATGTAGCTTTTAGTCTGGGCTATTTTTTTATCTTTTACTATTAGGTTCTAGCGGTCCCAGCAAACTTCATTTCGCCCCCAGCCCCCTCCCACCCCGGCCCCGTTTTATTGAAATTTTCTTTGCTATAAACCTCACGGAGCCCGAGACCTTTCCAACGAATGCAAAACCGTGGAAATCGGGTCGTGCCTTCTGGAGTAATAGCGTCAGGGAGGAAAACCCGACATATTTTTATATAGTAGATATTACCACCAAAAAATAAAAAGCGTGGTCACAGCCACACGAAATATCATCAGGTGTGAAGGCGCCGTACACTCGGCGCCAAAGATGTTATGCTATTTTCATAACAATGCGATAAAGTCTAAAATCGTTTGAATTTGATGTACGTGTTCCGTCGCGTTTTTTGGGCATAAAGCGATACGCGCCGGCGCCGTTGGCGATTAAAGATCAAACGCTTTTCAATTGAATGAATAGGTGTGCGTATGCGCATTATATTGGCAGGTACGCCGTGTTATGTTGGGAACGAATGCACCCAGTTTTAGAGTGGGTGTACTTAAAAATCCCTATCAAATCTGATTTCACGCTGAAACGGCTGGACAATCTAGACACGCGGCACCATGTCAAGCCAAGTTCAAGCAAAATAACTGGCTAGATAGCGTCGAGTGTGTCTCCTTTTTTACATTTATGTTTTAGGTGGGATGACTTTTTACATATACGCAATGACGTATGCATAAGAGACCAAGAATTCGCGCGGTCGGATTGACAGCACGGTAGCTCAATTGGAAGAGCAGTTGGCCCGGTTAGCCAGAAAGATGCTGGTTCGAAGCCCGTGCGCAATTTTTGGTTTCTTATTTCATCTTTTAAGAGATTATTAGACCATGGAATTGAACAAAGATCAGTTCTAAAGGGGGTGAGAAGGGAAACGTTTACGTAAAGTTTTTTGACGGAAAAGCTAATATCTATTTTACGGAAAATTAGTGATTCGTCTTATGTGTTATCTATCTAGCTTTTTTGTGGCCAACTGCTTTTCCAATTGAGCTACCGTGCTGTCGGTCCGACCGCGAGAAATCCTTGGTCTTTTATGGATACGTCATTGCTTGACGATAGCGCACTCTACCCGGTTAGCTAAAAAGATGCTGGTTCGAGTCCCGCCCGTGCGCAATTTTTGGTTTCTTATTTCAGCTTTTAAGAATCACCCTATATGAGTTCAACCAAGCCAAAGTCCCTTGGGCCACACACATAATGGAGGTTTTTAAATCAGTTAAACCGTATAAATAAATTATCGTGAAAAATGAATAGAACAGGATATTGTAACTAATAGGTGTGATGATTTATCCCAAAAGTATGCGTCCAATTGAAGTAGACCCAGATATTCTTCTCAGAAGAAGACCGACATTCCTTACTATACCGGGTGGCGTCCATCTTACTAGAGGGCTTCAGTGGAACGCCATGTTATACAGGTTGGTTTAAAAAAGTTTCGTAACATTTGATGTTATTATTTTAAAAGAAATTGTTATATTAAAATATATTTACACATATAAATTAATAGACAACTTATAATAATCATGCCGATACATACGAGTAACTTACAAATATGTGTGTTGTGTTGTGGTACCGTAGTTTCTGATTTCACCAGCACAAGTATTTACTTTTAAGGAACAAAGCGATGTGTGTGATTGGTGTCCAATATTTATATTTATTCATAACAAACATGGCAGTTATTTAGAAAATCTTGGCTTAAATGTAAGTTTTTATATTTTTTTAAGACATAACTTAGTAAACACCCAGCCCTAATACCTTCATTTCAATCGCATATCAATAAGCGCAAACTACAACAATCGGCAAACTTACTCAGCAGCCATCGCTTCACAGAAACTAGTAGCCAAAACAGATAAGATATAAAGCTATATTTACGAAATGCAACCAGCAGGCGGCGTAGTCATTGACCGTATATTTTTGGACATGCTGTATTTGCGTAGGCGGTATAGACGGACTGTCGCTAAGGTTGGATGAATGGATGTCCCATTCATATTTTTTTGAACAAAACGTTTCATTGAACAGCCCATGAATGAAATACCTTTGGCTAAGCGCCCCAAAAAAAATTGAAAGGACTTCCTCCGTAAATTGCTGCGCGCTAAGGAATTCAGGGTTAGAAAAAAAGGCCGTGACATATGGCGCATCGGCCTAATCGTTTTATTACGATCCTGATCGGGTAGCTTATTTTGAACTTGGTTTACAATAGAGGCAATAAAATCAGGAGTTCTTTGAAAAGTAATTTAAAGTAACGTACTAACGTTATTTACTTGTCCATAAAAAATAGCAATATTTGTGTGGTTTGGTCTGATTGAATGATTGGTAAATAAACAATATATTAACTATTATTGCTTTTGTTAACTATGCCTGTTTTTGTTATTATATATTAATGTATGTAATTAACCATGATAGCATCATCATGTCATCATAATCATTATCATCAAATTTAAGAGCTCTCGTCGGTGGATTTTTTTCAAATACTTCAAATTTGTGGTTTCTATCATAATCATCATGTCATACATTTCCTAAATAAGACCGTAATTTATAGTACCGAGATTTGCTTGAAATTTCCGGTTTTCGTACATTTCCAGTAACGGTGTCCTCAGAAAATGATTATTTTGACACAAAAAATGATAATGCGAAGGACATGATAATTTTAGAAGTATAAAACTGAATTCGCTTGTTGCCGTTTGCCACTGGGTCCAGCGGTTTAGGGTCCGTAGATTAGTAACTTATCAAGTTTCATTGCTATAATTCTCCTGCGTCAACGCAGCCAGCATCATCGCTTCCTTGCTTTCCTTGCTTGCCTTAAGGAAACGGTTGCGTTTAACCCTTAAATGCATGACTTTTTGTATTTGATTTAAAGTTTCTTTAAATGATAGAAAATGATTTCAACATTGCGGAAAAAATAATAAAAAAAAATTATGCATATATTTCTCTTTCAAATCAACAAACAAGCAAAAAATAGAAAAAATTACCCCCCTCAATTTTATTTTTAAATTTAAATATTTTAAAATTATTTTTTCAGCTTATTATAGTGCATTTTATATCAGTTCTGTTGCATATTTTAGAATTACAAAATTACGACGAAAACTATTTTTTATTAATTTCCCAAAAAAGGTTGGGTTCCAGAAACCAAAGAGGTCTTAGGAAAAAAATGGATGTCCATATAGTAAATATTTTTAAAAATATTAGAAAAAGATAGTGAATGCTTTCAATCGACAGTAAATACCCTAAATAATTAATAAATCTATAACATAATAACATATTTAATTTATTTTATTTTTTATTAAATAATATTGGGAAAGTGTCAAAAACGGCACACTATGCATTTAAGGGTTAAAAGTTAGTAGGCTTTATGATTTCGTGTATGTCTTAGTTCTATTTTTTGGACTTTCCTCATTTTGATTTAATTATGAAAAAAAATGGTCTATCAAAAAGTCTGAATCGTGCGGAAATGCTTGTCAGAAAATATCTGATGGAACTGACGATACACAAAAATCATTGATTTATAAATACAAGCCTAGTCAGTGTGGGATGATACCACATTTATTAAATGGAGTTACATCACTTCAGAGATGGAAAGTGGTGTGGGCTATTCCAGTTTGGTTTGAACGAAGGAAAATTCTATAAGTTTAGAGCGTCTAGTCTGTAGGTATTTTAATGTTTAATTATTTGTTTATCTAAGTACTCCATATAGACATTAGACCTTTCGTATTTTAAACCATTTAACGTAGAAGATGACCTTATATTATGTTTGAATTATGAGGAAAATAGTAATAGTGGAAGTCATTGAACTGCTTAGGTATTGTTTTAACTATGGTCTACCTACACTTTTACAAACTATGAAAAAATACAGTATCCATTAAACGCATATCTTTCAGAACAGTTTAGTAAACAAATTTTTATATTATGTTATTTTGTGTAGCCGACAATACCGCCCGATATTTAAACCTGTACTTTATTAACCGATTTGCTATTAAGTGCAAGCTTATGTCCACAATACGGCAATCTTGCGCATACGCATCTAGGCTGGGACGCGTCGGCGGCCAAACGATCCGCCTCGTGAGATACTTAATGATACTTAGTAAGCAATGGGCAAGCGTGAATTGAGTCTAATGCTTGCTTGAAACGTATGAATTTAACGTATTTTTATAATAACATAAATTGTTCATTCAAAGATTAGAAATCACGAAATTTCGGTCACTAAAAAAACAAATTCGACAAACTATCTCTACTCTAAGGAGTGAAATCTATCACGGTTGGTTTTAAAAGTTTAACATTTACTATTGAATAAGTACTGAAAGATTTGATTTTTGTTTAAAGTATCATTTTGTACTTAATTTGTTTTAATTTGATGCCATCGAAGTATTTAATTAAATATTTTAATATTGCCTTTTAACTTGAAATATAATCAAAAATAGGGTTACAGATCTTTATTTTCTCAAAGAATACAAAAATATTCACTTAAAGAGAAAGCAACAAATACTTAATTACAACTAATACATGCCACGTGACGTGACGTACTTAAATATAATAAAATAATATTAACAGTTATTTATTATAAGTTTACACTCAACAATTCCATGACAAACATCTTTCGAATTCATTTACGATTCAAAATCAACAAACTAAACAAGGAAGGTAGTTCGCTCATATTCTGAGCGGTTCGCGTAAACAACACGGAATAAAATTTCAACCATAACTCTACTACCAATGAGAGATAAGTATTCAATTGTTCATTACATCTCAAAGCAAGATACAGCAATTTCCCATGTAAATAACAAATCAAGTAGGATGTACCAGATAATCATTTTAAGGCTCTATTATTCAGTACGGAACCCAACAATCTATGGAGTAACGCACCCACACCTCGCCTACGTTCGCAGAAGGCACTGGTCCCATTGTGGGATGCACAAATGGGCGGAAACTGTGGATTTGAGAACGGGGCCGATTCTACTGTTGGAAGGCACTCACGCATAGCTAGGCAGTTTCGTATACGATATAAAGGCATAACGTATGAGTTGCTATGGAACTATAAGTATATGGAGTTAGAAGACGCTTGTCTAGGATGTAATTTTGGACACTCAATTTGAACTAAATTATTAGAGCGGTGACGTACTCTTAGATGGTACCGACTCTACATTGCTTACTAGTCTTTACATGATTTGGTATATGACTTAGCTAAATTATTCTGGTCTGTAATTATTACGTTTGGCAAACTGTAACCTTGACATCATCATTTGTTACAAGTACCTATACTAGAGTGTATTCTGTTAGTGTACCTAATAACCCTCTTAATCATAATAACGCAAACAGTCTAATAAACCTGTTTTAACTATTACACTGTTTTGTCTCATTCTTTCTTGGCGCTGTCATCATTTGACAGAAAGTGACAAAACAGTGTAAAAGCTAAAATAGGTTTATTTGACTGTTTGAATTATTATGAATATTAGAAGATAAATCATTACTTGTTGCTCACTTCGACCAGTAAGTAATGTTAACAAAAACTTCCCAAATTGAAAATCACATTAAAAAACTTTGACCCAGTGTCGGATGATGATGAATGAAGAAAAAATAAAATTAAAGACTATAAATACTATTTACAAGGCCATATTTAGTATCTTACTGAAAAATAAAATTTGTACTTGAGTAAGTCCTCACCCCCATCGAAGATTTTGAACATTAAGTTGTTCTCTTTTTGAATATCGAGTGGTTCAAGAATAGCTCTTCAAATGGCATCTGGCTGGCGCCTCGCCGCGTGCGCAAGTAATCGTGCAGCGGCGCCGCGAGGTGGGAAATCTTCCTGACACGATACCACAGAATATATAATAGTACTACATAACGATACCCGTCACTTGCGAACAGATGAGACTACTAAACTAATCACGTTTGCAACGAGTTTTCGTTTTCAGCGCCAACAGCCCAAAGTGATGTTTTTTAAGCTGTTGAATGAGCTTTTTAAAACTCTTGTTGGCTGACTGGCTATGACGCGTTTTGTCAACCATAGTTAGAATTCAACAAAATCGTAAGAGTTCATGACTTAAATATAAAAATATCATATAACAATAAGGTTTTATTCTTAGTTTTTGCATGTATATACTTACAATAAGGTTGGAATGAAATGACATAATATATAACTGCAGGCTCATTTTTTCAATTTAGTGCATAGTTACTTCTGATCTAATTAAAAACTTAGTGCAAAATGTGTGACGGTACTAGTTACACGGATTTCATCGTAAGAGGATTATCTCAGTTATCGATAGAGCCTACAGATCGTAAATATATCTTGATCGCCATTTAACTTAAACCGGAAAGCTAAGATTACATTGTTTGCAAACAGGTGGTGTATTGGGCCGTCGTTTATTTTACGGCGATAAGGATTAGAGTTGTCTTTTGTCGCGTTAAGCCTAAACATGTGTCGGTCGGCACCGGCGCCGCCAGGGGGGCTGCCGCCTTTATGTATCATTACGTCCGTATTTGCGAATCTAGCCATCTCTGTCACTCATGGCAGGATTACATTGCGAGCAGAAGGGGGTGGTAAATCCGAAAATACGAGCAAAGTGTTGCAGAATAGGGCCTCCGTGACGGAGGCGCGGCGCATGAGTCACGCACGCGTTCATTGAGCGCGGTCCATTGAGCGCGCGCTCATTACTGCTCCGCCTGCCGGCAGCCACGCGCGTCCCGCTCGCACGCTCCTCCGACGCACTGCCCACGACATGTTGTCTCCCATCTCTCGATACAACGTGAGTTAACCCACGACTTCCGTCCGAACCCACGTCTCGACTAACTTTCGAACGTATCGTATCGTAACATCAAACCGTCTGCTTACAGATGGAGAGCTTCTCGAAATCGCACTTTTGGCTCGCCGCGGCCGCGCTCCTCGCCACCTGCGGCGTCTGCGCCGGCGCCGGCGTCCGGAAACCCTTCACGCCGACCGACTCGATCCTCGACATCATCGACACGGAACAGGTCGAGAAGCTCCTTGCGGCCCGACACCGGGCCGAGCAGGCCACCGCGACGCCGAACACCTACGAGCGCACCAACGACATCGGCGACGGCAGCGCCGAGCCCGTCGTCGTCTCCGTCCCCGATCAAGAAGAGATCCGCAAAGCGCTCAAATCCTCCAAAAACGCCCTCTTCGTCACTCAAAAGGAATACCTCAAGGAGGACTGGTGCAAAACGGAAACGTTAGTGCAAAAGATTCGCGAGCCGGGTTGCGTGCCGGCGACCGTGATAAACAAATTCTGTTACGGCCAGTGCAATTCGTTTTACATTCCTAAGGGTCCGCGGCGGCGGGACAACAACGACGAGCGGCCGCCGCCCGCGTTTAAGTCCTGCTCGTTCTGTCGGCCGAAGAAGGTGACCTGGATAACGGTGACGCTACGGTGCCCGGGCCAGAACCCGCCGTTCAGACGGAAGCGCTTGCAGAAGATCAAGCAGTGCAAGTGTATGTCGGTGGGCGTGAATTGACGTCGGAAGCGGACGGAACCTCCAGTGCAGAGGCTGTGCTACCGTCGAGATCGGCGCTCGGACCGCAGTTGAGGAGGCTGTTCTAGCGCCGGCCAGGTCGGCTCGGACCGGACTCGGATCGCTCTCATACGTCAATAAACATGACGTCATGTGATGCATTTAGACGCCTGTAGTTATTCTCTCGAGCGGCATCGACTGCAAATCGTCAAGCAAAAGCTTTAATTGTACGTAGCGAAACTAATTAGGTAGTTGTTAGAGCATCGGTGGCCTTGCGTTCGTTTAAGGATATTTGATGTGAAATCTGTGCCTGTGGGTGGACAGCGTGTTTGTGCTAGATATAATTTTGTTAAATATTACTGAATGTGTGATACTAGTTGTAGAGCCAGTGCGTTGATTAGTAAGTACATTGACGAGTCACGAATTAGAATATAGGCATCGATCATGATGCTTGTTTATTTATTTATGTGTTATAGCTACACCGGAATACGCTTATAAGTACGTAATAATGCTATTAATAGTGGACCTTATGTCTAGTAAAATTAGGACATAGAGTCGATGCGTGAGTAAAGTATATAAATATGGTTTTATGATATATGAAATGTTAATGATCTCTGTTCGCTCTCAAAACTAGCATTTGTGTGTCTGTTGTCCAGATCATTTAAGATTAATCAAAACTATACCTAATTATCTCCTTAATTATGTTCTTGTATTATCTACAACACGTGTTTAACCAGTATTAATCGCATGTACATGTAGACTACTTATTGATCTATAATTGTTATTGTTGTTAATCAACAAAAAAATATTCATTAGCTGAACAACTATAAATTACCATTTTGCAAGAATGTTTCTTATACAATTAGGAAAAATATTTTCAGTTATTTGAATAAAAATTGTACTTAAATCTTTTGTACCGAATTTTTTTGCAAGTAAAATGATTTACTGATGTACTTACTCATAATGAAAATTATCGTGAATGTTCCAATCCGATAAACAGGCTTTGACAGTTGACTCCAGTTAGTACATGGATATTTTTGTTTCAGAAGTTGCAAATAAATCAAATAATTTGTTTACTTGCGTTTTATTACTTTTTTTTTTAATAAATTCTGTTTCAATTTCCTATATCAGATAGTTATTTGTGTTTGGATTAGCAGACGATATAGGAAAGTAAAAAAAAAAAACAATTACGTTTTTTTTTACTAAGTAAGGGCGTGTTCCGATTGTGTCGTGACGACAGATTATCGTGTCGTCGTCGTGCCTGTTATGTTTCTCAATGGAGGTGTTCGCATTTGTTTTCAAGTAACAAGAACATTTGGAGACCACAGTCGTTCTGTAAATATTCGTCTCAAGACATAGTGGGCACGCACCCTAATGATAAAGAAAACAAAAGAGTCCATGACTTGAACGCCTAAAACAAGTACACTTTTATATTTTGTTTTTTGGTTTAGCCGTCGTGTAAAAATTAGCATGACCTGGTAGAACAAAATGCCCAACATTTTGCTATTAAAATCGTAATGGCACTGCTATTTTTGATAGTTTAAATATATTAAACGTCAAATATAACCATTCCATTGTGATGACGCGTTTGGTGTATTGGTTAGCTCCTGACTATTACGCCGGCCGTCGCGGGTTCGAATCTCGCAATGGGCAAATTAATGTTTGTGTGATGAGCATGAACAGTTGTACCTAAGTCATGGATGTTATATGTATTTAAGTTTATGGGAGACGCCGCCGTCATAATCGTTGTCTGGTAAGTACTTCGTAACACAAGGAAGAAAGTTTCTTACCTCGAAGCCAGACAATTGGTGTATTGTCTGGCGCATATTATATACCTATATTTATATTAATTTATCCATTACAATTTTGTTATGATTTAATTAACGGATTAGCTCTCAGGATTCGTTGCCCCAAAATTACCACATGGTTTGTTATAGTAAGTTTTGTTTATTTACAGGTAGAGTAACTTATTGCGTGAAACCTTTCTGTTATAAATTAGTAGTAACACCATTGTATATAAATAAATAAACATAAATTTGAACATGCGCCAGACCACACACCAATTGTCTTGGTTTCGTACTAGATTTTTTCTTCCTTGTGCTACGAATACCACAACGATATTGACGGGGGCGTTTCGCATAAATACTAAAATACATGAACATCCATGACTTACAATTAATGAAAATGAGTTTATTTCAATAAAGTTAATAACAAACAAATTGCTGAAACTTCCCATTTAGTAGCCAAAAAACACTTGTGTTGGGAATGTCCCGCTAAATGACTTATGTACAAATATTGCTCATCGCATAAACATTTGCCCCTTGCGGGATTCGAACCCGCGACCGCCGGCATAGTAGTTAGGAGCGCTAACCACTATAGCAAACGCGTCATCATTACATACCTATCATTACCTCTCAGTGTTAGTCAGAAAACGAAGAGTTAGGCTAGATTGCACCATCTTATTCAAACAATAAAAAACTTTTAATTGCTAGTTTTGTAAAGTCAAGTTTTAAGTACGTTTAAGATGGGGCAACTTTGCCTCAGCAACACTTAATAGGTTAGTAAATGAAAGTCCAAATACACCGATATAGTTAGTATTTATTAACCAGAAGCATGTGACAGACATTGATAATGTTCTTATTACAACCTCATTATCGTATCAAATTCATTTAGGTATACAGTGCGATTCACGCCTTTCCATTGGTCATTTTAGGATTCAGTATCAGAGGGTACAAAAATAACAAACGATTTTCAGTAAAAAGTAGAAGAGATAGTAGTATTTAAACTAACCGTATCTAACGGTATTTACAACTAATGCATTTTATTTACGTAGATTCTTGTAACACACACATATTTGCATTGCTTTAAAGACCTAAGCTTGGCGCTTAGATACTTTTTGAAGCTTATTTTAACCTAATATATACTTAACATTAAAAAGTTAGTACTAAATACATTTTATAAAACTGCTCGATGGTATTCGTCCGAAAATCAGCGTCTTTACAAACGCATCAATAAATTAATTAATTTAATGACATTCATTATTGTTTAACGCAAAATTGTGACACCGAGTTCATACAAAGCTTATATAAGATATCAGTTTTCACAATCATGGCCAGATAACTAACTCCTTTTAAAAATATATAAAAAAATATTTTTTTTAATATTTGGGCAATGGTCAGGTAATTATTATAAGTATTAAGCTACATTTAGGGCCTGTTTCTCGTGAGTAATTTTCGTGTAGCATAGATAATTAGTAAATAACTTAACTAAATGTATTCGTGAGTAGTGCTTACTTTTCTTTCGATTACGAAACAGGCCCTGAGTCATCTTATGTATAACATAATTTAATACTTACCTGACCATTTGATAAGCAAATAAAGTGTATGCCACATCACATCACACTAAAAATTCTCTGTATGAAAAAAAGAAAAGTACCGAAAAATTTAAAATCTTCGAAATTACCTTAGATTAATTATACTTAGATAAAAAGAAAGAAAAAGAGAAATAAACATGCAGAAAAGAGTTATAATATTCCTAAACAATTTGGGTTAAGAATGTGGGAGATGTTTTAAAATATGACTAGTATTGACTAGTTGAGTTGTTTTTGTTATTTTAACAAAAAAAAAAAACTGTTGCAAATTAAGTAAACACCAAAACAAAGTTGATATTATGAAATGTCTTAGTGTACTGTGTAATTAATAACGTTATGTGCGTATGCAAGTAATTTCTTAAATTAATTCCTTATATATACTATTATAATTATATTATTTTTATAATCTTAAAATGCTAATAATCTATAATTTATTAGTAGAAATAAGCGATTTATTAGATCATATCTAATTTCTTACATTAATATAATCATAATATTCTAATATATGAAATATATACGTATATATAATATAATAACCAACGAGGGATGAAAGATATTTACAAAAAGTACAGCTCTTATTGTGTATATTTTTGTGGAACTTTGACCCCCTACTATGTACCAGTAACATTAAATAGTTTTGATAATTATTTCATGAACATAACAAATAGGGCGGTACAAACAACACAATAGAGGAACTATATTTCCTAAACCGTTGTCTTCCATTTTTTTCTTTCGTTTTCATGCGAAACCTCCACAAAATTAGTATTAGGGACTATTAGTACTTAAATAAGTGGGTATATGCACAGAAATAAATTATACTTACAAAGGACACACGTAAAGCATATTTTACATTAAATACGTTAAAGAAAAGGTTACTGTTTTTTTAATGTGTTAGTCGTAATAGAATGGAAATTTATATTTCTTCACTTTTAATTTAATATTCTGCAAATATATTTTTTTTAAAAGTGTATAAAATCAATAATAAAATGGTTGAGAGTAATGTATCTTTAGGATTCGGAAGACTGACCAGTTTAGAAGAATTTACAAATTGATATATGGATTACCATTAAATACTAGGACACACATAATACGAATTGAATAAACATTTGCGATTACACAATTTTAACAGAAAATAATCAAAGTAATGTTATGTACAACTTTACATAAGCATTATCTGATCTAATTCATAATGCAGTAATGACCTGTGTATTTGCAGTCACATTGCTATTAAGAGCAATATTTTTCTATTAAATGATGACATATTATTTTCAAATCACTGAGCCCTATTACAATCTTAGGCACTGATAGTGTAACCAGCGATATTTTTATTGTTTTTTTTTAATATTTGTTATTGTTTCTAACATTTTTTCAGGGTGTTTTGATAGAAGTTTGATTAGTGCTTGTCAGCGGGGTTGGAAATTAGAGTAAAGTTTTGAAAAAGCTTTCTCTTACTAATTTTATTCCTAGGTTAACAACATACACATGAATTAGAACAGACCGATTCTTTCATTCGATACCAACATACCTTAGTTCACCCATCAATAGCGGTTCCTATGATCCATAAGAGATATACTTTTAATCGTTCAACCCTCGCAAAAAAATTACCTATTTTTCTTTGGTATATGCTGCGTGCGGTCCAATGTAGAGACTTGGTTTTTAAATGTACGCTTACAATCTAATTATTATAATAAAGATTAAATATTACCGGCTTCGAGCCCTTACATAAACTTACAAGTATGATTGGATACATATTTAACTTACTCTAAAATTTAGACTAATTTAGTAAATCAAGTTTCAAGATCTTTTTCCAGCTTCAAATTACAATAAAACAATTAATTAATTTATATTATATAAAAAATAAAGTGGTCATTTATATTTCTTTATAAGATGTTTTAAATTTTTGAGGATTAATATTTCTAACATTTTTTTTCTTATAACTATTATTTTTATTGTTAAAAAAACAAATATAGTGCAAACAAACAACCCCATATTATCTGTACTTGAAAAAGAGCCAAGGAGAGAATATCAAATAAATTATTAATTTTATATTACCGTAAACAACTTATAGCACAGATTATCAACGAAATGGCAAACTGTAGATCATGTATGTATTTTGTTAAATCATGTTAAGAAACTATATGCTGTAAAAACTTTCGAGACCTAAAATATTTTAAAGTAAGTTATAAAAAACGTACTCCAATTTAATAGGCATCACAGTGTCATTTGACTTTCTTATTTTACAATTTAATTATCAATTTTAATACTAAAATACTATGTAAACATTTAAATTAATTAATCTAATGAACTAAACTACTAAAATATTAATGGCGAATAAACATCAAATTGCTGTATTAATCTGGCACAATTCCTGTTAGTTGTTTTTAACTTTTAGAAATAATTGCGCGTGGTTTTTAAAAAAAAATATTTGCAAGCATCAAAAACAACCAGGGTGGAAGATATAATATCTATTTTGGAACGATATTGCACCCTTAAATCTCTGTATGTGGGTAACAGTGTGAGAGATATTATACTCGTACATAGTTTTTAGTTCTGGAGAATTTTTTTTGGAATATTTTTGTTATTTTTACAGGTGCATGTTTCTTTTGTTTTTGGATTATTGATTTTTTTGTCCTTTTTATTACAAAACTCTTAACTAATATTGAGTTTATTGTGTAAGAAATAAAAATCATTTGCCAAAATTGGGATTTGTTAGAAAAGACTGCAAGTAAAAGTAAAACTTCCTTTCCTCACAATCATAATTATGATAGAACCTTTATCTGTACACTGATGCAACTAAGCTTGATATACGCTTCTTTATCATCGATATAGAAGTAATATGGTGTTATAGATAACTATTTATTTGAGGTATGAACACCTTGAAATTGTCTTTTTTCGTTCTACTGGCCGATGGTCGCAAAGGAGTGAGTATGGATTTTTCTCTTTCACTTGGCTTGGCATATTATTCCTATATCGATGTTAAGAACGTACATAGAAGTTACAATTTAAAATTGTGCTGATGTTTGACATTGTACAGGGAAGACGAGGACAGATATAAAATAATATTTGTATTTCTTAGAACATCAAAGAGTTTATAAGATAACATGTTGATAGTTTTTTTATTAATAGTTTTTTTACAAATAATAAATGTCACCAAATTTTAGGTTTAAAACAAAATAAAATGATATGATATGTATTCAAAAGCAAATCCCAATTACAAATGATTTTCATTTGTTTATTTATATCTATTTTCATAATATTATTATGAGGTAACCTTTAGTTGATACGATACTGAAACTGTAGGTAGATGCGGTTTGTAACTATTTATTAGTTCTATTTTAGTTTTATTGATATATTATTTATTCGGTTTTCTTGTTTTTTTTTACAAAAATATATGTTAACGCAAAAATATATTCATCTCTTTTTTATCTGGCTACTTATATACAAACTACTCATTTGACTAGAGTGACTCGTCGCAGTTTGGCTCACATGACCATGTATAATATACACTAATTACTAAATTATGTTTAAAAGTAACATATTATATTTATTAACTTATTTTAATACTAAGAGTACATCTACTTCTAAGTCACGGTAACGGCCAACTATACTTCAATATACAATAATAATAATATTTTTCATAAAATTTATAAACTACGTATATATAAAGGACATTTTTTATTATAAAAAAAACATTTAAAAAAATGAACGTTTTGAGGTGGTGTAAATAATAATTTAAAATATATAAGCCTATATAAAATATTAAAACCGGAAATAGCAATTAAGTGATTCAATTCCAGTAACGTAAAGTATCATAAATCAATATATTTATACAATCTTATTAAAGTATGGTTTCTGTTAACTCTAAGGGAAGACGTGTCTCGCAGGGTGACTATTTACACATAATTACTCCTAATTTTTAGGTTTCATATATTTATAGAATAGCCGGAGAAACAATGTTAATACATACGTTTATAATAAATGGGTTCACAGTAGTAAACGTGACGATTCACCGTGATAAGTTTATGATGACTCAATGTGCTGTTTTTCTGTTGCATCTCATGTTATTTAAATATATTAATATATTTCCTGTATCATTTTTAATAATCAAAAGATATACTCGAAAAATATTTGGAAACATTTGGAACTGTTTTAAAATGTACAAATTCTCAATTAATTTAAATCACGAAAACACCGATTTTATTATTTTGAACTAAGTTTAAAATACGGATATTTTTTCACAAACTTGTGACCTTTGTTTTAGTCTACAATATTATGCATGTATTATTATGACTAAGGTAAATAAGATAGGATTTTGTCAATTACAAAATCATCATAAGTATAGCTACTTAAATAGTGTTAGAAGCGAAGCGAAGTTACTTAATCTACCCTGTAATTTAGTGTTCATATTTTTTGTATGTACATATTGGGTAATTGTTAATTACTAATGTATTAATATTGTAATTAAATATATAATAATAATATAATATTATATAATATATTATTAATTATTATATTTATAATATTTATGCACTACATTGCTGCTTAGCTTGGGCCTACTTATATGGCGAGCTTTTTGAAAAAAATAACATAAATAAATAACGAAAGGAAGGAAAGTCGTACCGTAATGAAGAGCTCTAGCCATCGACGTTAATGTGTTTTTTAAACTCAATTTAATTTTTAATTATGATTATTTTGCAATAAAAATACCAATGAACGTTCTTGGAATTTGTTTTGTTCAGATTTTTCTGACACTATTTAGCTGATAATGCTGAATAAAGATTTAGCTTCATAACTATATTAATTTTTAATAACATATTTGTGGCTGTGTACGCGTTGTTCGGTAGCTCTAAACAAAAGTTCCTGTCTATTTATTCTCCAATTGTTTTGTTAAAAAAACAATTGCCCAAAGTGGTAAAAAGTATTGAGATCTATCTGGTAATATAATATATTATGATGTATATTTTACAATAATGTTAAATATACCTAATTTACATTTTAGTCGATTGCATGCCTTTTTGTCGCGTTTGCTCTTTATTATATGTACATTTCCTTACTTATGTTCTAAGTACTTTTTGTACTTTATTTTTAAGATTATTAACGGACTACTGCATGTCTTAGCTATCCTTTGAACGATGTTTATTCATAAAGGAGTATTATTTACGAAAAAAAAATTTTGGTATAAGGCTCTATCCACACTCTGGTACTTTGACTTTAAAAAAATACAAAAATTGAAAAACCCGACTTCAAAAAGAAAATTAACTGAAGAGACTTAGATTAAACAAACTTTTTAAAATAGGACTCCAATTTAGGCAAATAAATTATTTTGGAGTCGGTGCGATTAATCTCAAGCATTACCGACTCCATTTATAAATTGTTTGACTAAAATGGTATCTTTTATTTCAAAATGTTAATTGTATAAAGGAGCGTTTCACTTTCTGCACGGTTTCAAAAAGCAGACTATACAATTTGATGGTTTTTCTCGAATACGCCACGACGATGCTGCAATACGGTTCACCAATGATCGTAAAAAAAATATGTGAGCCGCCTTCTTGGTGAAGTCGGTTAATTACATCGAATATGATTTACTTTATCGTTTTCATTTTAAATAAGTAAACTGAAATACACAAATTGCTAGAATTTATTAACTTAATAAACTAACTTATACTTAAAATATGTACATCTAACGAAATTCACAGCTTCGACGTTTTATTTACCCAGAAAATAAGGATTTTCGAAGGTTAACTTAAATTTTCTAACAAAGAAATAATTTTGCAATTTATTACTAATCTCAAACAATATGACTATACTTTGATAATAATCGTTTAGGATTTTAACGTACGGGCAGCATAGCAAAAAATATGTTTATTTGTTCTGCTAACCGTACTTTAAATCTTCATTTTCTTTAACTATTATTTGCATTGAATGCTCTGTTAAAATAATACAGATCGGTGATATTGCGATATATTACACTATACTTACCACTAAAATATTATTATTATGTAAAAAGTCTCAATAATAATAAAACAAAAGCTATAAAACTCGTAAATGTAAAATGACTAGACATAATAATAACATTACCTACATCACAAAAAAAAATTGTTGCAAGCAATTGAAATTTGAAATTGAAAGCAAATGAACTCATTGGGACATAAAGTTTGTAAATTAAAAGTCATTATTAAATATTTGACGCTTGAGCAAAAAGAAAGTTTTTAGTAAAGTAATTAAAAAAGCGTGTTTTATTAATACGGCCGTGATACACTTTGCTTAAAAATTACTAGTCGCAAATAGAAAACATAATTATGATGAGTAATAGACTTACGTATTTAAAAAGTATAGCAAAAGCGATAGAATTACCTATGCAGTATCAGTATGATGTTGAACTAAAGTAATTTTATTTTCATTTCAAACCGACTAAATATTTACCTTAAGTATTTTGAGATTTTTCCGTATGTATACCTAATACGCTTACTTATCCTTTAAATAACTTTCCTAAATATAGTTCGACCATTGTTTGTATATATTTATCAAGAATAGAAATAGCGAAGAAGAAGTGTGCTACTCTATGGCACAACATTTATCTAATCTACCTACACACAACATTGATGTACATCAAATACAATATTCCTATTCAAAGGTTGAAAATTATGATGGCCGAACTATAAATAAACCATTTTTCAATTCCCTTATATTTTTTGATTCGCCATTCTATTAGTTAATGAGGTTGTAACAAGAATTTTCATGAAATCAATACCGTAAGTATAGTAAGGTGTCGTTACTGATTTTGGTTTTTGATATTTAAAATTGGACATTTCATGTCAATAAGTATCTAGAACATTAATTTCGTAAATCTCTCTAAAACAATATTAACACATCCCTTACTGTACTTAGGGGTGTTTATTTATAAAATAGACATTAATTGCGTTAGTATATTGTAAGTAATTAGTAAACATTAACATCAAAACCTTTTTTTGCTGCAATAGGCAGCCGCTCACCCATCAAGTATGGATTTTCCTCCTGAAAAAAAAGGAAATACTCAAATAATTTATCACCATTTGAAAATTATTTCGTAGCAATATATCAATATTACGTATGAGCCCTTGGGGCGTATTGCGATGCAGTTTTGACAGTTAAAACGCTCTGATTTACTGTCAAATTAGCAATTATTTTTGCAATTTCGCATTATATTGATAACATTACTATAATATAACAATATAAATAATAATATTCATACCATTGTAGTATTATTATAATATTATTATATTGATAATATTCGTTTACACTGAGTCGGAATTGAACTGCCTCGGAATTGAAAGGATTAAATTGGATCGCAATACGCCCCCTTATCTCCCCAAACATTTATTTTCCAATTCATGGCCGTTGATTATAAGTTTCAGCTACCCAACACCTGAGGAACCTACTTGATGGCGTTTACTCAGCAGGGCACAGGGTCGTTAACAAATATTGTAGCTTTTATAGAGAAGCCCATTAACTAGGCTCACCAGAACTACTGTACAGAAATAGCAGAAGGCTGAACATATATTGTATCAGAAAAGGCTATTGACGGGAAACCCCCGGTTCTTAAACTGCGATGTGGAAAGCATGAGAGAAACCACCACAATATTTTCCCTAAATTGGAGGTTTTATGGAAAAACTCCACTGACAAGAGTCTAGCTCTATTTGTTGATGATGATAATAATAGTTTTCGATTTTTTGTTCTTTGTGTAATTAAAGATAGTGAGGCTTTCTAAGATTATTTTCTGTTACTGTAGCATTAGGTACAGGTAAAAAAAACTGCTAGAATTGTCACCGTACCCTTCTAAATAGTAATGGTTGAAAGAAGGTGCTTGCCTTATTCCAATTATATCTCACGTAGCTAGACAAATGGTAATCGATTAGCGAAGACGCTCAAATATTTATCTTATTTACTTCCATTTCCATTTTCATTTCTCTTTTCTTTTCTTTTTTACTTTAGTTTTTCCTACAAGTGACTCTCAAAACTGCTGGTTGCAACTGATAATGCATTTTTTTTACCTGTTTATTTATATGGTATTAATCTAAATATGTATAATAATTAATTATGTATTAGTTTATATATTTTGTATTATGATGTGTATTTTATGATTATTTATTATCATGTAATGTGTACTTATACTCTTTTCTTATCTCTTTTTAATCAAATCTGTCCACTTTATCTGTTGTTAAAAACGTTTCATCGCCATGCCACTTCTTTCATTCTTTATGCTTTTCCTTACCTGAAGGTTGTCTGGAAGAAATTGCTTCAAGCAATAAGACCACCTAAATTATTGTTTGTATAGAAAATAGTCGTCGATTGACATGTCACGTCACGTGTCAGTTTATATTAGGTTCTTCTGAGACTCCAAACATTCTATTGGAAGCTTTTACTGTTTTCAATAAGGCCAAACACGTCAAGTGGTGGGTAAAAAACATTTTATATATAATACTCACATCAGGCTTATACTTCTTGGCCACAAGGCTCTTGTGGTGGTCCGGGAAGCGCATGTCCAGGTCAGAAGGTGACTCAGGAGGGCAGCTAAACATGTGCTCCCCATCACACATGCACCTCTGGGAGAGTTGGTACTCTCGGCTGAATGCTGCTGTGTTCTCGAACTCGCTGATGCAGCCTTGGTCTTCTGTTAGACAAAAGTACGCGATATGAAGACAATATTTGATACAAAGTGAAAAGTGATATTTGTACAGCAGCTGTGATTCAAAAAGCGCTTGTGGTGAGTTGGAAAGGAATTATTATCACTTATCAGGGTCGAAACCTTGCAAAGTAGTAGCGATTATGGCATTAAGGATTAAAGTGGCTTCTGTTTCTACATAAGCAAAAATATAAGAGTTGGTAGGAGCTAGATAGCTAGTTATATACGCTAGTATTTAGTTCTGGTGTTAAACGTTTTTTGCATAATGTACTGATAATAATGGCTTACCGGTATATCCTACTGGGCAAGGATTAGGCGGATTGCAGTAGGCAGGCAGCACAGCATCGGTCTTCACCATCTGCCGGTTGGGGACCACTCCTGAAGGCTGGAGACGCTGGTCACCTTCCCCAGCTCCACCAGTCACGTACTGGTGCCCCCAAAGAGAGCTACGAAAGAAAACCGGTTAAGTGCGTGTCGGACCCGCGCACTGAGGGTTCCGTGCCACCCTTAACTGAATTCAGGGCCCACTTACTTTCACTTAACGAAAACATCACAATATATTGCGACAGCAAAAATAACTTTGTTTTTCATAGTGTTTGTATGAAAGACAAAGTTATATTTGCGGTTGATAAAAATGTGCAATATCTCAAAAACTACTGGTTCGATCTCCTTCAAACCAATTTTCGTTGCAAGTTTTTGTTGAGATCTACATCATATATTTTTTTCAAAATTTTCACTTTCTTAGTTCAAAAGTTAGATGGGGGGGGACGCCCATTTTACCACTTTGGAAGCGTCTATATCTCAAACGTTAGACTTTTAGAAAAAATGGTCTTAGAAACCTCAACATCATTTTAAAAGACCTATCTATAGACACCCCACACGCATAGGTTTAAGTAAAAAATAATTTTTAGGTTTTAGTTTCATGTATGGGAGCCCCCCCTTAAATATTATTTTTTCTTACTTTTTGTATCTGAATCGGAAAGCGGTGAACACAATACACCTACCTACCAAGCTGTGTGGTGCTAATAGTTTCAGAATAAAGTGGCTGTGACATACGGACGGACAGACAGACAGACAGACAGACAGACAAACTTGACGAAACTATAAGGGTTCCGTTTTTTGCCATTCGGCTACGGAACCCTAATAAAATGATAGTTAGAACCCCGTGAAATGTACACTTAATTATAAATGTCGTCAACTCGATGCGTAACAATTGATTGATGAAACATTTGTCAATGTTCTTGAAATGTTACTTCAACAATGTAATCTGTAAAAATAACATTAATTTTACAAAAGTAATCGTGTTTACTCTAGAGTAAGAAGAAATCAGGAAGAAGTAAAAAGAAAAAAGTTAGAGTCGGTCTCTACTCTAGATAGCACTCAATTTCTCAACAAGCTTTACCTATGCTGCAAAAACTCCTGGTCACGTAGACTGGAGTTGGGGATGCCGTCAATCAAGGAGTCGTAGTCCAGCTGCTTGTTTTCCAGATCCTTACTAGCGCTTTCCATTAGGGCCAAATGTTGATCATTCGATGGGTACACTATACTGCACTCTATCAAGTTCTACGTTAACATGAAAATCTTTTCAGAAACTTCTAGGAAAGTGGATAATATACCTGTGCTGTAGATACTCCTGGTCACGTAGACTAGGGTTGGGGTTGCCGTCGATCAAGGAGTCGTAGTCCAGCTGCTCGTTCTCCAGGTCCTTACTAGCTCTTGCCATGAGGGCGAGGTGACGGTCACTAGACGGGTACTCCAGATAGCTCGAAGCGGCGTCGTTGAATTCCTTCCCCATGCGCTCGACGACCTCACGAAGTAAAGCTTCGGTTAGGATGTGCTCCTGCAGACAAAATAACATAAGTTTATGGCTTCTACTTTCTGGCAGCATATAAGCCACAACTTTTTTAAACACCAATTGTCATGGTTTCAAAGTAAGAATTCTTTCCTTTTGTGACGAATACCAGACAACGTTGATCACTGACAACTCATTAAATTTTAAGCTGCAGGAATTGCTATGTTGTAAGCACTAGCTTATGTAAAAAAACTGAAATATTAAACTGAACTGAAGTAGGTAGTTGTTGACCAGGAACTGAGCTGAACTTAATTCACAAACAATGGGGATTTAATTCAAATTAGTTTTCTTTGTAAGATTAGGAATATAAAGTTATGAACAAACCTTTCCCCCAATAGAACCATGGGGGATAAAGCCCATGGTTCCTACGATGCTTATCACCAAAACCAGCGCTTCTAGCCGACCCATTCCGAATCTGAGAACAATGAAATGCACTTTTATTAATATTTAAAACTAAATTGTTGCTATAGTCTCGAGTGACCAAGGGGGCGGTAACTGATATTGATCTGGAGCGAATCGCATGCAATAGTTAGTGACGCAAACGCATCATGATAATATTTTGAAAACTCCGAAGTTAGCAAACTAACATTAGGATATGTGGCAATGCTGAACAGTAATTTGATTAAACGCTCTTTATAGTGACTTGACAGAACAAGTCTGGCAGGCCATGCCATGCCACACACGGATTTTCTATTGCTTGCTGTTAACGTAATAGTTTTGTCGATATCTTAATGTCAAGATCGCTTCGTTGTAGTACCAATGAAAATAGATATAAACGTCATTAAACAAAATCAGATATAAAGACCAGAAAAATGACAACAAAGTATCTCTATAAATTGGCACCTAGAAGTAAGTAAGTAGTTATAGGTCGACTTTACTAAATAAAAATACAAAGGTCGCGATGCCAAGTTAGTCATCGTTTAGGCATAACTGAAATAAAGACAGTAGGTTTGACTGATCATATTGAAAAAGATGGTAATAATACGCAATGTAAGCCTTACAGATAGAGTCTACCTTGTACTTTGTAGCAGAGTATTCAGGACTCAAAAGTTGATAAAAAGTTGATGCCATAAAGCCATCCTAAAAAGTGATAGCCTAAACAAAAGCGATGTTTTGATTTGATTTGTTTACTCTGAATTTACCGCATAAAATATGTATGGTGGAACACAATTTTCCCCTCATGTACTCTATTCGAGTTTTCGTAACGAGAAAAATATTTACAATTTCATATATATTTTTTTCTGAGTACGCTTATAGTTTTTATGGGAAGTTATAGAGTTTTTTGCAACATGCGAGCTTACTGCATGTATTTTACCGATGCTACCATAGCGACCGGCTTATATTTTTTGGCAAGGACCCACAATTTTACTGGTGCGAAATGCCGCGAATCAATCAAATGATACATGGCTTAAGAGTAACATGACATAACATTATTGTCTGATGTTTTGCAAAAAATACCACAAGCACAAATCGAGAATAGTAGTGAAGGTTCAGTAGAAACCTTTTTTAGTAAAATATTTTTTTAAGCTTTATCGCCGTTCTTTTTTTATTGCTCCTGCCTCGCCCGCAAGCAGGTAGGTAGACTGGTGGAGAATACTTTAGGACATTAAATCCGTCTTTCACCACATAATTGCTTAGGTACCATAAACCACCCCTTAAGGGGATGGTAATGGGGATGAAAGTTTGAATGATATTTGCGAAGAACGCCAACCGCCGCTAACTAAGGGAAGCCAAGAACTCAAACTTCGACACGAAAAACTTTCATAACTCTTGTGGTAGGTAACTTTAAAAGTAATGCCAATTATTTTACTAAGGAACCCTGATATGAACCAAGCGTGGTGCCATTGTGTGTGCATGTGGGTGGGGAGATTAAGATGCTATCAAATGTTTTGGGTCGGCCCGCTTTGATGCCGGCCCGATATGTCTCGTGACGTCACACGCTCATTTGTCTCTAATTAAAATCGCCTCATACGAGTATACCACCGTGTGCAGGCGGATTAAATGATCAAGCGAATCTTCAATTTTTTGTAGAAACAATACAACAACTTTTTACCGGGCTATATGACGCCTCCGTGGCTATTGAGTTAGGATATGCAAATATTTTTGAAAAGTTTGGCGCGCATCATGAATTATCGGCGAGTTAGGTTCAATTGCGTGATCAATAAACTTCTACTAATGGTTAAATGTAACTATTAGTTGTTGAATATTTACTATTGTGTGCGTTTTGAATAAAAATACCATTACCATAGGTCACTGAAATAGTCATTCTGACATTTAAATGAATTTTATTTATTTATTTAAAGCAGGCAGTGGATTACAAAATGCAATACAAACCCATAGAATAAATACCTTACAGGCTAGCATACATACAAAATAATAAATTGAAACAATTGTTTTATAAATACTTTTAAATTACACGCAATTTCATGGGCGTGTTGCTCGTGATGTCGCGTAGACTTCCGCGGAACCGCCGGAACACGACACCTTTCGGCCAGAAACCTTCTATTTAACTTCTCTCTCTATTTAGCTTTTATTTGAGTCAACTATCGATCACGGAGTAGGCCCTTAATGGTGACGACTCTACTTAACAGTCAGTTACGTGTGTAGTTTAAAACTTTTGGAAAATCAACAGTAAATGGTCATCGAAAGTAAATTAAATGTCATTAATCATTGAATTGACCAAGTAACTCGTATTTTTTTCCTTTCCATGGCAAAATGCAAGTTCTAACTAGAAGTATGGCGTCATTTTAGAACTTCTAGACCATTAGGTGTCCAATTACTTAAATATTCAATACGTATTGATTGGTTACTAGCACTATTAATCCATCTAACCTTGAATCGATCACAGAAAAAAAAAACAATATTGTGTTACAACCACTTATTAATATGGTATTATAAATGTTACATTTGAAGTCAGAGCCCTTACTTCTTCTTATTCGTATTTCTTTATAACTTTGCCAAAAAATGATACCCTTAAAATTTGTTCCAACAGAACCAAGTGAAGAAGAAGTGAATCGATTCCAGTATCTTTTCCTTAGCCCACCTCTCTACGGTTTCCTGTACAAAATGGCCAATCTCAATCTATTTGTATGTGCGAGTACCGCTTAGACCTTTATGTAGTGCCGTCTACTCGCGGCTAAGTGCAGCAGATAACAACCGGTCCGAGAGGACGCGCGGTGCAGCGCTTCGCGCATCCATTCACGAGATTGTTCATTCAAGCTTTCTACGGTCAAAGAGTATCAACGGCGTAGATTCGTAAACGCATTATTTTGTAAGTTCGTCATGTGATTGTGTATGTTATTATTTTGTGAAATCGTTTAAATGTGTATATGTGTGTGTGTGTTTGTGATGTCCTAAATTAATAAATTCATTTTCTTTCTTTCTAAATAAATCACTTTTCTTTGATGCATCGTTCATATTAGTATTTTTCCGCTAAGTCCAGGGTTTTGACTAGTAGATCACTTATCGCTACGTCTATTGTACACAATACTATTGTTGGGAGTTTTTTGGATTACTTTCGGTTTTTGACAAGCAACATCCATGCAAAGAAAGTGTCAAAAACGATGGAGATCTAAGTAGGCGCTAACATAGAGTGATAATATTTGTCTCTTTTATTGAGTGACCGGGTAAGACTGACTTTGACAAACGAACTCAATAACTACTTAGTTATGGAAGTGTTCATTTATATGTAGGAATGACACAAAGATTCTCAATCTATTGCAATTTTGCGAGCCTAGCAGCTTCTCAATAATATTTTGCTTCACATTTACAGATATGTTTCGTAATTTTTTCGAGTTATACGCCGTATTCTTTGCTTTTAAGTCATTAATAAATATATATATACGACAGACAACACACCAATTGTCTGTTTCGAAGTAAGGAATTTCTTCCTTATGTTACGAAGTACCAGCCATGGATTATTACGGGGGCGTCTCCCATAAATAGTTAAACACATATAACATCCATGAATTAAGTAAAAATGTTCGAGCTCATCACACGAACATTGGCACTTGCGGGATTCGAGCCCGCGACCGCTGGTTCAGTAGTCAGGAGCTCTAACCACTGCACCAAACGCGTCAAAACAAAATATTAAGTTGTTTAATCTTTGGCAGGGGTGAGGGCGGAGTGAGGCGCTCACCTGCACGCGCAGCCGTGGGCGGCCATCTTTCGACGCCCGCGCTGCCAGACTGTCGATATCATCGATACCAACCGCTCAAAATGGCAAATTGGCCTTAAACACCAATAAAACAGCCCATAAAAACACAATAAAAGCTCTCCATTTATTTTTTGACGAGCTTTTGTTGACTACGACTAGTTAATAAATGGTAGATAAAATGACAATAGTGCTAATAGTGGGCGGTAGTTGTTAAAAAGCACTAAATACGCGTTAATACTGCTACTTAATTGTCTTTTTGTTTACTTAGTAGAGCAACAGATAGGTAAATGTTGATATATTTAGTACTTAGTTAGAATGCTTAGCTATATGATCTAAATGAAATAAAAAGGCTTTAACTTGAACATACTCGTACGCTCGTCATTATCACATAATGCTAGACTGACATAAAACCCTATTTCTCAGAGATCATAGTACCTACCTTTACTTTACTGCATTAACAAATTGTTATTCCACAAAATGAATACATAATTTAACCTTTGAATCCTTGGATTTAAGGTCAGTGAAAATGCAAAGTAAAGTTGTTAAGTAAAATTATTATCCAGGGCTTATTCTGTTCTGATTATTCTGTTGTAAAATTTTCGTTTAAGATTTTTTTAAAACAAATGCATCGACAAGTTGCACATCACTTGCAAGCCAGTTTTGCGTGCGGGGGCGCCGAGATAGTAACGTAACTCTAATTCTATATTGATGGAAGCACGCAACAAGACGGAGAGAACCCGGCGGCTGCTGAGACCGTCATACGGTTGGCTTGCGTGTGCGCATTAAGGATGGCACTCCACTGAAGCGGAGAAGAAGTGATAAGAAATAGATGAAATTACATTGCACAGAGGCAATATTCATAAGTGCGATTAGGTTATTCTGCAGGAAAATGGATGATTATCATGATCATTAATGATGTGGAATAAAAAAACTATACCTACACTTACATAACGAACTTTTTGATCACTAAAAACTAGGCACTTTCGTTCCCGCCCATACGTAATAACATGTTGTACCATTGGTAGTATCTAGTCTTTGAAATCTTTTCGATACAAGAGGCTGTTTTAGGCCTCTACCATCGTTCTGTACCACCATTTAAAGGAATAAATAAATTAAATTGAATAACAACATTGATCAATGAAGGCAATTGTTACTGCATAGTACTTTTTGATAATAATACTTTTATGTATTATCAAAATCGGACGCAAACTTCTCTTGTCGAGTTTGTGGGGCAGACTTAACCGCTCTCGCATTGGTTTATTTAGCCATAAAAAGAGTTGCACTTCAAACGTTACACCATAAATCATCTAAAATAATCCACAAATCATCTAAATCTAAATCCAATGAGTCTCAAAATGTTTGCGAAAGTGCAAGCTCTTAGTTTTTGGTGGTATTCAGTTATAACCGCACTAAGTAAGTATTGATAGCAATATCCTTTATTTATTGCTGCCAAACTTAGCTGGAGTTTGATCCTAAGTAATTCTAAGTTGTAGGGTTTCACAAACAACTTAATATTTTACGGCGATAAATGTAGACGATCGCATTGTGCCTACATGAGCCTCTTCCTACGTAATAATTATTACGTATGTAAAAATGCAATGGTTCATATAGCTAGAATCAAGTCGGAAAACTTAATACGTACTATCAACAAGTAAATAACATACATACGACAGTTTAGCCGCTTAGATAATGCTTTTTTGAAGTTTTGAATTTTGAAATGTAAGTATAGGAAAATTAAATTATTTGGCACGTATAGGTACGACCAAAAAGATTTTCGTCATGAACTTTTTAAGATGGAATATTAATAATTATATTAGTCATTACCTAACTAATACAATCAATCCGCCTCGGCTTCAAATGGTCAGAATATGGCCGATGTTACTTTATTTAGTATGGGTTTGCTCTTGACTCCAGAACAAGCCAATTGCGACAATATGGACTCGAAGGAAGATGGAACGAGCTCGCTCTGAAGAAGCCTGTTTTAACTTTGAATAGATTTGGATTGTAATCAATAGGAATAATAAATAGTAATAATTAACCAATAAAACTAAAGAACCTATTTGTAAGATTGAATTTCGAAGTCCATTGAGGAGTGCAGACTTTATCCACTTAGAAATGATGTAGCTTATTATTTGTGAAATAATGATCGAAATTATTTCAACAGTTAAAGACATAAGACATACTAAACAATAAGTTAGATAATAGAGATATTATGAGGTCAAGTTACATATTGATGTTCGTTGGTTCATTGTACTAACAATCAATATTCTTGTCTGTACCCCTATCTAGATATCCTACAGATATCATCGATTACCAATCGATCTATTACGTAGTGTAGTATCTCATTGATATTTTATACGCATGCGTTAGAATCCGGGTAACAAAGATAATATTTTATTTGCACGTAGCCGCGTCAGGCAGGACAAAATCTAAATTTCAATCATCAATAGATGCAAAAAAAAAATACTTAAAAAATATGCTTATCTTTTGTGTATCATATAGGTACTTTTACCTTCTATCGGGATTGGACACACTGTACAGCTCCTTGCGATATCTAGATACTTATTCATACGCAAAAAAAAGTTAACTATTCCCTTGTTTGAATCCGAAGGTAGGACAAGTTGTTTCCTACCTCCGGATTCACAATTTTCAGAATGGCTTTATTTAGCAATACAATCAATCAATCAATCAATCAAAAGCATTTTATTTATCCATCACTATACACAATACATTTGGGTACTTTTCTTTGACAAGTGACAAAGCTGCTAGGTCAATTCATCACCTCTGTGGAAAAAGTAAACTATTGCCTTGTTTAAAACAAGGTAGGTGATAGGAAACAACTTGTTTTCTACCTTCGAATTCTCAATTTTCAGAATGGCTTTCTTTAGCAGTACACTTGGGTACTTTTCTTTGACAAGTGACAAAGTTGCCAGGTCAATTCATCACCTCTGTGACTCTCTGACGTAATAATGATGCATCACAAATGCATCATGTATTCAATACACTTTGTACAGTCAACGTAAAGTACATATACAACTACTTACTACCGTTCTAGTGTTTCAATTCGCTATGGTTAAAACTTTTTTACAAAATTGGGTTTGTATCGCCTACTATTATGTTATTAGTGGGCGCTAATTTCCAATAATATTACAGCCAATACATTATCGAAACTGTTGATTTTCATAGCACAATTCAAAGCTCTAGTATTTTGATGACGCGTTTGGTGTATTGGTTAGCGCTCCTGACTATTACGCCGGCCGTCGTGGGTGGCCAAAAGTTTGTGTGATGAGCATGAACATTTGTACCTAAGTCATGGATATTATATGTATTTAAGTATTTATGGGAGACGCCCCCGTCATAATCGTTGTCCAGTACCAGACAACGATTATGACGGGGGCGTACCAGAGTACCAGATTCTGATACTTCGTAACACAAGGAAGAGAATTCCTTACCACGAAACCAGACATTTGGTGTGTTGTCTGGTGCTTATTTATGTATTTGTATATATATATTTATTTATTGGTCTATCCCAGTATTAACGTATTTTTGATATTCACTGTACTAGTGTAATGCCATTCCGATCGTGACCGCGATGTCGATGCGGAAAAAATGAGATTTACTGCAATACAATAGATAACTATTGGCAGCAGAAAATGTGCCATCGCTAAAGCATATTGAAGATAATAGGCAAAGAGACACGTACGAGTATGTGATATACTTACAGCAATTCGATTATTGGTATAAACTAAAATTAGCATTTATTCGTTTTGGATAAATGCTAAAAAGATTTATCTAAACAAATAAATACAGTAAAATTTCAAGTAAATTTGTTTTTACATTACACAGCCATTAATCGGAAGTCAAAGGATAAGCAATAGAAATCATACTGTCATTCCGACAATGTATGCCTGGCTTCCTATATTAAAAAGTAAGATTGAATTCAAAGAGTGAGTGAACGAATTATCTCACATTCGCAAGGTCATAATGGTGCAACAGGTTATTGATTTTCAGAAGTGCGCAGCGTCACAACTCGAATGAATGAACGAATGCAATGAACGACACTAAAATGATACACTTGGAGTGAAACGAGTGAGCACTGCGATGTTGAAAAGAATAGTGACTGATTCTATTTACTTGAACGAACAGCAAACGATAACTCTTAGAAGTGAAAAAGTTAAATTCTTCATTGAAAACATGACCTTGCTTAGATAGCAACAGATTTTTCCCTACCTAGAAAGAGAGAGGAAAAGAATGAATGATGAATTTTGGATTGATGGACTGAGTGAATGAGATATACAAGTAAAAATAAACAAACATTGACTGAGTGAGTAAGATTTGATAAATTGAGTGAAAAACTCCTTGTTTGAATGAATAAGCACGAGAGAGAGAGAGAGAGAACGAGACTGACTGTAAATGATATCAAACGTGAGTGAATGAGATATAACCGTGTTGAAATGAAACAGGATTCATGTAGCTATATAATCCTAATATTAAATTTTCAAGACATACAAAGCTTCAAATAAACCTAAAAATAATGCACATTCATAATTTTATATATTCGCTTCACAATGAGCATCTAACATTATTAACATACAAAGATTTGTCACCATCAAAATTACCACTAAAGGTACAAATGAACTGATGTATAATGAATGATAAGAAATAGGCCACTCGTAGGAGACCACGAAACAAAGAGCTAAGTTGCCGTCTAAAAATAGATTTTCAATTTCAGCTCAAACCGCGAATATCATATTGGAACCTCATCTCGCTTATCTAACTTAACAACAAAGGTGAAAACCACTGGTACATCAAAATGTTCGCACAACTCCAAAGGAATTCGTACCTTATTTTCTTTTTGACAAGCTTTCTTTTGCATCGCGGGCACAACATGTTGCCTGATGCACCTAGATGTAACTGGGAGGATTCCCGGGCAATCAGTTATCGACTCGCTATAAATAGTACCCAGCTCGCTGCGCAGGTCTAGGATGTAATAAAGCCTAGACCAGGGGTACTCAAACTGTTTACGTGATTTTTGAGCCCTTGTTGAGCTATGTTCTAATATGTACGTCATTACTATCTTTCACGTAGCTCAAGTTGGTACCAACACTTAGAATATGTTATGAAAGAGTGTAGGTATGTTGTGGCATTTAAAAATAATAGTTTTTTTCACCTGTTCTCGAGGAAGTGACTTGTAAGGGAATTCTTTTTTATTCTATGTTATAGATGAACATAATAATAAATTGACTGACGGTAATGGTTGGAAACCATGGCTTTTAGAACCTGAGCTTAAGAGGTTGATCATAGTTAGAAATAATATTAGCTGGAGACGAAACTGCCTGGCTTTCTGCCTAAAGTAAGGTAAGCTGATAAATCCTGCAGGGTTTTAATTTTAATAAATGTAAGTCCCCATATGGAGTTTTGGTTAGCCCGTGGCCATGGTTTGTCGCTATACATACAAAGGTTCCTCACATGTAGTGTTTTTTTGCAGCCCTAAAACGCCCCATGATTCGTGGGTTAACAAAAGTGACTTTGGGGACCACTGGCCTAGGCTATTTGTCAATATTTCCCGGGAGGGCGCAACAGCGCAGGCCTGGATGCAATTGGATGTACTGTAATATTTCACGACGCATTATGTGCAACGAAAATTATTTGGAAGCTGGATGATGACAAAATGGCGGACTGACATGAAAAATCGAAATCGGAATGAACTATACTGAAATGTTTCCTTTCTAAAACCAAAAACATTCGATCAACGTAATCAATTCATAATAAGCTGGTCTACTAGATAAATGTTTGTTATGGATGACACTAATTCAAGATTTAGCTGTATTAAAGTCATATAGGTTTATCGCTTCCTGATTGATGTATGTGATATCTTACATTTTATACGCTGGCCGCCTAGGCAAAAATATGCTGTGCTTGATGAATGTAGAAATGTTGCTTTACCATTAAATTACATTGTTTTTTATTATTTCATAGTGCATGTTGAATTGTGACGTCATAATTTAAGATTGTTTACTATATATTTAAGAAAATTGTGAAAGGTGTTTAAGGTTGTTTCTTTAGACAGAATCTGGGACATAATGAACGGGTCTATGTTTAATGTATTGCAGGCTGTGATGTGGTCTGAGCGTTTTGCATCATTCAACGAACCGCCACAACCCCCAATAACCAACCACTAAAATAAATTATTCCTTGTCTATGCTTGCGGAGTAATCCGATAGCTCCACGAGTTATAGCGGAAACACCATTACACACATAAAAAAAAAATTGTGACGTCATATAATTTTCATGTTTCATTAATATTGTTATCTCGATGATATGTTTTCTTAATGTCTCAGCATATCTTACAGAAAAGAGCGTTACGAGTTTAATTGTCACCCACTTTCGAAATAATTTGTCATAAAGTAACTGCAATATAAATGTAAATTGTGTCAACCCTCCGAGTTTCCGTCGAATAATTAAAGTTAATTGCGTGTCCCAAATTATACAGCCCTTGTAGAGTAGGGTTGTTTTGAGTTGGCTTCGACTTAAGTGTCGCGCAGATTCCAACTTGTTGCACGTACTCTCCTTGTCGACGCGTCTTAGTGACTCTTTTGTCCTTTTGCTCTTGAGAAATTAGACAGATTTTTTCAGACGTTAGAAACGGGGAAATCAAAATCGTTTTCATCGCGTAATATAGGTAGAGGTTAAGTAGCATCTCTACGTCATAACCAGGATTCCTTTTTCATATTCATGTGGTATAACTGATCTCGTCTTCAACTGTTGAACGGTTTTCCAATCACGCAATATATTGATTGTAAACACACTTATCATTAAAACATTAAGCACAGTGGCGGGGAAGTAGTAAGAAATTGCACGGGGTATAACATTATAAAAATATTGGAGTAAGAACAAAACGAGGCAAACGTGTTCGAAATAAACCATTGATACAAAGAGATGCAGAATATTTCGGTTGTCCAAAAGAAATGTATAGACATAAGAAGCTCATAGAGGTCACAGATCAAAGACACGTGGAAGCGGACGTCACAGTTAGTAATATCATATCGACTTACATGCAACCTGACCAAACTCGCGATAATTATGATCAGCGCCACCGCAAGGTACATGCACACGACTTTGGACCCACTGTGGTTTCGGAAATTTGGACAAAAATTATACCAAACACTGTTTCGCGGATAAATTTGGAAACGTACTCACCAATTTGGTATCAGCGGGGAAAATGACCCGGCGCTTTGGTTCGCACGATCGATACTTGGCGCGCATGCGTGCAGTTGCTGCTACGCAGTTCCACAGGCTTCTTTCAGTAGGAGACAAAAGAGGAAGGTGTAGAGGGACCTCCAATCTTAATATCCTGCAAACCCTGAATTTTAAGGCTTCAAGGTATCAGACATATTTTAGTTATATCCAAATACAGTAGAGATGTAAATTGTTGTAAGTAACCAAAACATTTATTTTCGGCATTAGTTACCCCAACCAATTAACCATTAAAATAAATATTCCTTTGACTGAGCAGTTTTACTGGTCAGGACTCAGGCATGATCCATTCTAGGCCACATCATCACTTATCACCAGGAGCCCTATTTTCGAATCACTCGCTTCAAGATGGCGAGTGATTTTCGTTAAAAGATGAATTAAAAGTCATAGAAAAAAACTCGTTTTCGAAAGAAAATCACTCGCTATATCCAAGCGAGTGAATCAAAAATAGGGCCCCAGGTGAGATTGTGGCCAAATGTCTGCCTAGATACTATAAAAAAAGTTTTCACTAGTAGTTAATATAATATGGTCTATTTGAAGCCTCCAAGATAAATGTTAGTACAGGTTAAATTGTAACATTTTTAACCCCTTTGATTCGAGCACACTGATGCTACTTGTTTTGGACGAACTTTGACATTTATGTAAGGTTTATTTTTGTTGTGAAACCACTTCGCGACCGGAATTTTCCACCCGTTTACGAACGTGACTCAAAATCGCTTTTTCCGAGCTACCCTCTCGCTCAGGCGCATACCATAAAAGTGTGAAAACTTTCCTTGAAAATAAATAAGGAGCTTTACCTAGCAACAACCAACCTCCATCGTTTATGTATTTCTATTAATAAGCGAAAAATAAATTGGCTCCATCACATAAATAAATATAATAGGCATAGGTACTTAAAAATAATTTGTATGTGACATTACTATTCATATATCAGTCTATTACGACACAAGAGGAAAAGGACGACCGCCCCAACGGTGGTCTGATGATATCCGACGACACGCAGGACATGGCTGGATGACACGGGCACAAGACCGCCAGTCATGGCTGAAAATGGAGGAGGCCTACGTCCAAGACTGGACAAAATTGGGCTGATGATGATGATGATGATCAGTCTATTAACTATCAGTTTCTGTTCATGGGTGAAATTGCTACGGAAATATTTGTATAATTGCATTAACTATTTATTTTTTATTTAACAAAATGTTAAGACAGCTGATTTTTTATGGTGACTATACAAAAAAGCGCCATCTATCGGTAACACTCTGAGTCTCGTATTAATTAAATTCTGAGACCGAACTCTCGCCTAACAAAAGTTACTTAGCTATGGGTGTGAGTCGAAGGAAATAGATGGCTCTTTGAGCGCACATAGTAAAACTAAAACTTAGGAAACAGTGCATAGAACTGCACTTATAAAAAGCTTAGGGAACTTTTGGCTCACTTTTCGATCAACCATTTTAATTATGCTCGAAAGCGGCATCAGTAAAACATTTAAGTATATATATTTTTTAAATCTTAAACTGTCATATTTAGCTATAAACAGTCTGAGAAGGACGCTAGAATGTTCGCTTTACATATTTAGCAGCTTATAATAAGAAAAGCTATCGCTTTACGAAGTTTTACCAAATTATATTTTCGACTTGGACATTACATATGAGATTTATCGATTTTTAATAGTTTCAATTGTGGCCATCATTGCGTAAAATCAAAATATTTAATAACCTATGCAAAATAATCACTAATCACTCGCGTCAAGATGGCGTGTGTGTGTTCAATGATTAAGGTCCAATTATGGAATGAAATTCAGCTACACAGTAAGGATTTGAAAAATCCTTGCTCAATTTTGTGAGTACTCACGTCTATATTTCGCGTGGTTTTCGTTGATTTTTTATTCATTGATGAGATGGCAAGTGATTTTCATTCAAATATGAATTAAAATTCAACAAAAAAACAAAAACGTTTTCGAATGATAATCACTCGTAATATTGACGCGAGTGATTCAAAAATATGATTCCTGATCGTTTTAATATGTTCGCCTATCAGATTATCTCTACATCATGAGGTTAATTCATCAACGGACAGCCCACAACAATGACTCATCAATAGTAGGTACCCATCCGTGATCCACCAAATTCGTTAATCCTGTTATCACTGATGATAACACCTGTCAGATTTAAAATAACGTATTATGTGCAGTCTCAAACAATGTATTGCCAAGTGGTGTTGTGTTTTGCTCTCCTCTCATTTGCCAATGGACAAGTTTTTGAGCAAAGTCTGTTGAAATACCTAAACCAAGGAGCTGTACGGGGACATAGGTCAGCTAACTATGATGTATTTGAATTTCTAAATATACCTTATGCGACTGCGCCTACAGGAGTTGATAAATTCAAGGTAAGATTCATGTTTACATTCAATATTTTGAATAGTAATAAGGCAACAAACATGCTATTCCGTGAACAAATGGTGATCACACTCTAACTTCCTAACTTAGAAGTTTCTGAGTAATTGCAAGATATTAAAAACCTCTATCACGGCCCGACCCTAGATTCAAACATCAGACTTCTTGGGAAACCAGTGAATTGACAACTGGACCAATGGTTGGACCTGTATAAAAGACAGCCTGTATATTAAACTTTACAATATTACGGTATTTGTAACTTTCACTTGTTTAAAAGGTAAAAATAGTATTTACCTTCCTGATGTTTCGACCCGGTTACACGAGTCAAGGTCTCGGGGCGACTGTAGTGTGAAGTTTAGTTAAAAAATGCAACAAAGTTTAAAATCATATATAGCCTGTATATTGTTATCGGTTCAGTGATTATTTTTGTTCCTATTACTATCAGCTCACAAACACTTTTGGCTAACTATACATTATGATTCACGTATTTAATCTGAGTTAATCACTGGCGATATGTAACTAGAAAAAAAATTTTATCGTTTTTATCATCATGATGACATATAATATTTCAACTTATCTTGTTGGTTTTTTGCACCCCTCGTCGAGATATTTTAGAATGTTAATTAAATGTATACACATAAAATGTTTCAGGTACCCCTTCCTCCACCATCTTGGAATGGTACTCTGGATGCAGTAGACAGGGGAATTGTTTGCCATCAACCAGAGACGTCGCGTTTGCCACCAAATTTTCAGATGCTAGAAAACTGCCTAGTTGGCAACGTGTACGTTCCGGACACACAAGAAACTAGCCTTCCAGTTCTCGTGATCGTCCATGGAGGCGCGTATATCGTTGGGCACGGAGCAACTGACTCCCCTATTGCCCTAGTCAAAAGCAAAAAGATTGTAGCTGTCACGTTCAACTTTCGCCTTGGCATTCCGGGATTTTTATGTCTGGGTACCGAACAAGCTCCCGGTAACGCAGGAATGAAAGACCAAGTTACTTTGCTACGCTGGGTTAGAGAAAATATTGATAGGTTTGGAGGGAATCCTGAAGACGTCACGATCGCCGGCTGCAGCGCCGGAGGTTCCTCCGTGGACATTCACCTACTGTCTAACATGACAAGAGGTTTATTTCACAAAGTGATTTCTGAAAGTGGTTGCACCATGAGCCCATGGACCATCCAGTATGACCCCATTCAAACCGCCATAGACCATGCTCGTGCTCTCAATTTTAATAACCTTGACAACACCACAGCTTTGGGAGAATTTTACGCTTCACTTTCATATCAAAATTTGGTAGAACCTACTTGGCAATATTTAATTAACAAAAATTCGCATTTCCATTTTGTACCGTGTGTAGAGAAAGATTTGGGACAAGAAATGTTTTTGGGAAAAGCACCCTTAAGTATACTGAAAAGTGGTGACTTACTTTCTCAACCCATGCTGTATGGTTATGCCTCGATGGAAGGTTTATCAAGAGTTGAATTCGCTTCTGAATGGATAGAGGCAATGAATACAAACTTCAGTGACTTCTTGACGCTTGATTTAATCTTCGAAAACGAACAGCAAAGAGATCAACTAGCCAATGAAGTCAAAGACTTTTACTTCGGAGCTGGTGCTGTTAACGAATCGCATATTCTCTCATTCATAGATTACTTCAGTGATGCTATGTTCATTCATTCTATTCTACGCACCATTCCGTATCACGTGGGTGTCGGAAATAATCAAGTTTATTTGTACGAGTATGCTTTTACTCATAATAACTCTCTTCAAGTACCATTTACAAATGTGACCGGTGCAACGCACTGTGATCAATTTTCAGCCGCGATAGGCAATCTGGGTGAAAACCCTTCGGAAGAGTTACAGGAAATGTCCAAAATTATGGGTGAAATATACATCAACTTCATCACTTCAGGGTATGTACAGGCACAGCAGGCTATACATTTTTGTTTAAAACTAATCCTTATCACAACTGCGTATGTATGATACCGCAGTGTTAACCTGGACGTACTTGTTGTCCAGTTTCTACAGACAATGTTGTATCACTTGAACTAGTCAATTTAGAGAATGATCACTTATTTTTGTCTGGTTCCTTCTTTTGATTTATAGTAACCTGTTCTGTATATTATTTCAGGAATCCAAATTCTCAAGCTTGGAACGCGACACCTCATTGGCCAGTAGTTGGCCCGAATCGGTCTCCGTACCTTCACATCAATAATAACGTCACACAAGTTATATTTGACGGGAATGCTGCAGGAGAGGTTCTCGCCAATCGAACCTCATTCTGGGATACTGTATACGCGCAGTATGGGACCAGGATTCCAATAGCACCAAAACCCTCTTCGGCCCATAACCTTGTTTTAAGCCACACGTTGATAGCATGTACTATATTATTTTCTCTACTTGGCTTTAAAAGTAAATAGGCAAGTAAAAGATTTGTTACACTGGTTTTAACCGAACCGCAGACCATAACCAGTGTAAGAAATCCAAGTATTTTTGATAAGACCACTAGAAATAAATTAAGATAATCATTAATGAAATATGTTTGTGTAAACAAAACATGTGTGGTAAGTTCAAATGTAGTCAGCAAGTTCTAAAGTAAGACTCATCAATTCATATTTTACGAGTATTTCCTTCCTATATTACATGAAGAGTATATTTTTAAGAAGTGTGTTCTATGTATATTCTATTCTATTCTATCTGCATTAAGAGGTTCTTAAACTGCGGCGTGGAAGGCAAGAGGGAATACAGAAACTACCAAAGCTATCGTCCTTAATTTGAAGTTTTATGGAAAAAACTCCATCGAAAAGAGGCTAGTTCTTAAATTTGATGATGATGTGCAATGGTGACCACATATTTGGCTATCTAGTCATATATAAAACGTTTTTTACGGGCTGTACGTGTAATTACCTTTATAAATACACAGCCTTTATAACTATCGGACTACATAATTAAAACATTTATATTTATTGTAAGACAAAGTTATTACAAGTCATTACATGGTATCCTATCAAAACTTGGAATTACAAAGAAATTAAAAAAATATATAGATCACTCTCTAAACCCACGTTTAATCCACAGTGTTACAGCGCCATCTAAAGATACTTATATTAATCAAGTAGCAAGCAGTCCTTTTGGGTTCTAGAGTTCTATCTGTGGTTCTAGTACAGTATGAAGAAAATCAGGCGCACATACATCACCAAAGATGGCATTCGCCTTCTAGGACGTAAACACAAAAACCATAAAAGTTCATTTTTAGGGTTCCGTAGCCGAATGGCAAAAAACCGGAACCCTTATAGTTTCGTCAAGTCTGTCTGTCTGTCTGTCTGTCTGTCTGTCTGTCTGTCCGTCCGTATGTCACAGCCACTTTATTCTGAAACTATAAGCATCACATAGCTGAAACTTGGTAGGTAGGTGTATTTTGTTCACCGCTTTCCGATTCAGATACAAAAAGTTAGAAAAAATAATATTTAAGAGGGGCTCCCATACATAAAACTAAAACCAAAAAATTTTTTTTTACTCAAACCTATGCGTGTTGGGTGTTTATGGATAGGTCTTTAAAAATGATGTTGAGGTTTCTAAAACCATTTTTTCTAAAAGTGTAAGGTTTGAGATATAGACGCTTCCAAAGTGGTAAAATGGGCGTCCCCCCCATCTAACTTTTGAACTAAGAAAGTGAAAGTTTTGAAAAAAATATATGATGTAGATCTCAACAAAAACTTGCAACGAAAATTGGTTTGAAGGAGATCGAACCAGTAGTTTTTGAGATATTGCACATTTTTATCAACCGCTAATATAACTTTGTCTTTCATACAAACACTAAGTTATTTTTGCTGTCGCAATATATTGTGATGTTTTCGTTAAGTGAAAGTAAGTGGACCCTTAATTTAGTTAAGGGTGGCACGGAACCCTCAGTGCGCGGGTCCGACACGCACTTAACCGGTTTTTTTGGCTACAATGACGACGGACGCTACACATGGGTAGGTTTAATAACGGCATGGTAGGCAAGAATAAGCTATATGCATCAAATAAAGCAAAAGTTGAATGTTGCGTCGTATCAAGAGGTCAAGAGAATGGCGGAAGAGCGTAAAGAATGGAAAAAACTCCACCGACAAGAGCTTGGCTCTTAAATTAGATGATGATGATGGTAGGTATACCTTAAACCTCTTTCCACACAGATTCAGGCTATATCGCACAGAGTAGTTCTCATATACCTATAGTATATGTATGCGTTTTTGTGGACATTGTTATACCTACCTGTATCTTATATTCCTGATACTGTTATAAATGCCACCACAGTGGCAATCTCTCTTCTCCATTCTCAACAGAGGAATTAACGTATTTCGCAATAAGCGAGCACGAAATCCAGTCATAGCTTTTTTATATTCTATTAGTGCATTACACCTGCACTTTATGTCTCTTTTATAATCCGATATCCGATCCGAATTATTCGATACTAGGTGCGTTATTTTGACTTAAGAGGGATTAGTCTGCAATTAAGTAAATTGTAAAAAAATGAATATCAAGATTTAAATATTCTTGCAAGTGTGGACCATTCTTTTAATATAGTACATAAATTAAATGAGTTGGCTAATTTGCTCTTAATTCTAGACTAGAGCATATCAGATGCAGCATAGACAGAGATGATGATGGAGCGAGTTTAACCGATAATAATTCTATGGTTTAACCAGCAGAAGCCTGAAAGTTCGAGCAACCCTACCACGTTACGCTGTAAGAGGCTTCTAAGATTTTCAAGTCACAGTAAAAAAAATAAAGTGCATCTGTTTAAGAACCAGCAACAGTTGGTCACATCCATAGACAATCGACAGGCTATCAACTACATACCTAACCATCAATGACCCTGCTTGTCACAAGCCCTCGATCTACAGGTGAACTGCATTGTCCTCAAGCGAACAAGGAAAGCAAATTAATCTTCATCTATCATGTCAAACGACGAACTGGTTCAACCATCGCTCATTGTTAGTTCGCGTCAACTCGTTTAGGTAAACGTAAATAGAGAAATACGCGAGAATATCAGCCTATATTGGTGGCAAACAGTTGGAAAAAGCACTTTAAATATTGTATGTCACATGCATGAAATATCATTGTCAATACAATTTAAGTCTAGGTCAGGCTTGCTGTTCCAAGTGGTCTCTTGATGAGTATGACTTTGTTTAGTTCTCTCCTTGTTTTATTTTTGTTTTAAATAATGAAAGATATATATTATAGGCTCATTATTAGTAGGTTGTTTTGCCAACTTTTTAGTATTACTAAGAGCTTTTTCAATTAGATTCCATTGTGCCTAATGGTTCTTTTGTGTAATAGGTAGGTACCCCTTCCTGAAATATTCGAAGCCTCTTTAGTATAAATGATAACAAAAGGTCCTCTGATTTATTTTTAGATATTTAAGGTACGAATATATCGTCCTCACCGGAAATGGGTTGGTATTATGAGTTTAGGAAAGTATTCATTTCAACATAATATCTCCACGTGTTTCTGAAAAAATGCGTTTAAGGCCCTGTTTCTTCTCTGTTAATTTAAATATGCAACGTCCTTTTTTATGAAGTACTTGACAGATAGGTAACGCTAATTGAACTTATTCAGACATAGTGGAAAAGGTATTTTTAACCAGTTATGTTTGCAACTATTGCAGGCAGCGTGTTTTTTAAACTTAGTCCTGTTAAAAGAGATGATCTTTTCGCTTGTACTATGCTGGTCATGCTGCATCTCCATTTGATATTGTGGCCTATAGATTCAGTTGCTAACGCGCCGACTATTGTAAAGAATATTATGAAGTACCTAGGTAGATAAAAATCTATATAGAGTATACACTCTATCAATACTTTACGTAACCTTGAAGTAGTAATAGGAAAAGGATCAGGACTCATGGGTATTAAAGCAAGTTTGAACGACTGAAACTTAGTATGGGCTTACACACGCACCATTAATTCTAATGGGTTTGAGTCGAAGCACTTTCAGTTTTAGCACAAAATAGCCACAATTCACTGAGTCAAGCTATCGGATCTGAAACTAATCTTGATCTTAAATATTTTAGGAAAATACGAATTTTGACAAAAAGAAATATGCGCTAGGTAACCAGCTGTCTTGGTTTCGAAGTAAAGATAAATTTTTCCTTGTGTTACGAATATCAGACAAAGATTATAACGGGACGTCTCCTATAAATTCTTGAATACATATAAAAATCCATTACTCAGGTATAAATAAACGTGCTCATCACACAAACATTTGACCCTTGCGGGATTCGAGCCCGCGACCACTGGCATAAAATTCAGAAGTGCTATACCAATCATGTCGACATGGAATGTGATGTGAATGAAATCACTTGGATGTTTACACATTACTGAATATTTTTTGGCCTATTTGAAAAGTCAAAAATTAAAATTTTACCCGTGGCTTAAATGTAATTATCAAGGAAACTGACAGCAACAGAGTTAGACTTCTTAGGGTGACTTCTAATATTGTGTGCACTTTGACTATGTTTCCTTTTAAACAAAATATAATAAGAAACAATGAAATGAATCTAGTTATTTATTTGTCTTTTAGACATACATTTCAAAATCACAATTGTCAGATTTTTTTAAAGTCAAGTACGTACCTACATTTCTTCCATGTTCACAAAGGCGTGCGCCTTTTCATTGAGGAAAGCGTGGGGTTGGGGTTGTGTGACTAGTATCAAAATATTAAATTATTTAATAATTACATTCATTATTATATTATCAAATATTAGTAAAAGCTTGCACACATACTATAATGAACGTTGGTTCGTGTCTTTGTGGATGGCACTATCTTATAAAGGTATATAAAATTCTCGTGTCACAATGTTCGTTCCCGTACTCCTCCGAAACAGCTTGACCGATTTACATGAAATTTTGTGAGCATATTGAGTAAGTCTGAAAATCAGCCAACATCTATTTTTCATACCCCTTAGAAGGGGCCGGGGCTGGGGTGGGCCGGGGCGAAACGGTGGGTAGGTAGCTTAGAGAACCATTCATACCCCGTTTGATGGGTCTGGGACTGGGACGGAACGAAGCTGGGGCAAAACAATTTTCGCTGGGACCGCCTAATTTTTAGAATTACGATGCTGGGTGGGACGGGGCTGGGGGCGAAACTAAGTTCGCTGGGTCCGCATAGTGTATTTATAAAAGCTTTTAAAATGCCTCCTACGTAGATGTTCTCGTAGTACGTATTACGAATCAGGCGACGATGCCGACTAGTACAATGCTTCTTTTGCAAATGAGACTGCACCAGCAAAGCGGAGGCACTCTTTCAATAAAACTCTAAAGCATGTTGCAGGCAATTTGTATCACTGTACACTTAAGAACTTGACTATTTTTTAAATGAAGGTTTTTCACCCGACTGCTTTACTTAGGTATTTCATTTCAATACCTAAAGTCAAAACCTTTGACTAATAATTAATAGAACACTCTAACATACATACGACATAGTACCTAGCTTAAAGGATAAAAAGAAACATCTTCAGAGCAAAAGCAAAACAATGCTGTAGAGTTATTGACATAAAAGTTTTCTGTATTTTTCCGTCTAAAAACAAAGTCGATTACTTACTTGGTTAAATAGTGACCAAGTATCTCGAAAACTTTTGTTGTTGTTTGTTGTCCTAAATAAAGAGAAAAATAAATAAATAAAGAAAACGCTTGCAAAATTCCAAAGTGCAGAATTTATGCGTTTTTGCCGCTTTCATTAACGACGTAAGGTCTAGATTTGGAAACACCAGCCATTAATTGCATTTGTGTCTGGAGATCAATTAACTGACTAACTCGCTCTAGGTGTCCTGTTTTGCATATTTACTCACAGATTAAGCTGAAATCAACAAGTACTAGTTTAATTTTAATGACTATAGCGGGTTAAGTCTCGTGAGGATATTTCATTGTTTAGTTTTAAATACAATATAATAAATATAATTTTTATATCTTCATAGTCGATTGTGTCTGTAAAATGATACATAGTGTCCTTTCATATAATCTGAACATACTCGAACACACATAAGTGTGTTCGGTTAACATTTTGTAAAGATCTGATTAATTCGCAGAATTCGAAGTGTGTACCTAAAAAAAAAACCTGAAATTATTTATTTATTATTGTACTTACCTAAAATTGGTCGTAAATGTAAAACTTACGATCTCTCAGATCTATTTTAAATATCCTACTACTATTATAAAGGCGAAAGTTTGTAAGTATGGATGTATGGATGTATGGATGTTTGTTACTCTTTCACGTAAAAACTACTGAATGGATTTGAATGAAACTTTACCACAATATAGCTTATACATCAGAATAACATATAGGCTACAATTTTTGAGGTTTCTAATGTGAGGTCGTAAAAAAACACATTTTTTGCGCTACTAGACGGGACGAACCTGAAGTCCACGCGAACGAAGTCGCGGGCAAAAGCTAGTAATGTATACAATCGGATATTAAAACTGTTTCCTTTATTTCTGAGACTTTTTCACTTTGCCGATTTCCCCGAGTGCCTGCGACACACACATAAATGACTTGCTTTGTATGAATGACAATACGAGCTCTTGGACTAACTACGCACTACAGTGTTTTAGTACCAACACTCTGCACGGGAGCGCTGTATGTATACAGTACACTACATGTTGTATACAAAGTCAGTATAAAGGCAAATGGCGTCTCGTCTGTACTTAGGTAATAATGCTGAAAACCGGATGCGAGTGTGGCGGGAAAAACTGAAATAATAAAGTGAGTGGTTTCGTATGGACTGAGGGGTGATGTTGTACTATAGTGTTTAGGTACGTAGTGCGGAGGAAAATGGATTACTGTGGTGGTCCAAATGGCAAAAATCACTTTCTCTTGAATCAGCCCTATAGTTACTTAAGATTATGTAGTTTATGATTAGATATTTCATGAGTTGACGTCATTGAAACATTAACGCCTCTAGGCTTTGCTTAGAATGATTATAAACAGTATTTATCTAGGTTCTCAGTGAACAATGAATCTTAAAAGATTTTAAGCTTTCGTATTCCATTACAATTACTAATATAAACACGAAATACAAAATATGAGTAAATGCTACTCACTGCTCGACGTTTCGGCTGTATTGCAACAGCCTTGGTCACGAGCCAACTGGTGAATAGCGGCATTGCCTTTACGTATATTTGTATTTCATCAATTAATAACTCTTCAAATTGAAACACTTCAACGAATAGTAATTAATAATGTCCCCCTAGCCGGTGCACTCTCTATTCCTTTCACTCTCATAGCCCGATGGGATACCAAACTGACACGACCGGAGAGAGATCAGGCGCAGAACCAACGGCTGTACGTGCTTTCCGAGGCAAGGGGGTAAAACACCGCCAACTTCCAATCTCCGGGCTACCCAAAAAAAAAAATTGAACAGAAAAACCCAAGTACATAATTTTGGTCCTACCCGGGAACTCTGCCGTCGCTTTGAAATGCGACCCTCTAACCGCTGCGCCACCGACGATGCAGTACAAACAAGAAGAAGAATTAAGTCTATAAAAAACCGGTTAAGTGCGTGTCGGACCCGCGCACTGGGGGTTCCGTGCCACCCTTAACTGAATTCAGGATCCACTTACTTTCACTTAACGAAAACATCACAATATATTGCGACAGCAAAAATAACTTTGTTTTTCATAGTGTTTGTATGAAAGACAAAGTTATATTTGCGGTTGATAAAAATGTGCAATATCTCAAAAACTACTGGTTCGATCTCCTTCAAACCAATTTTCGTTGCAAGTTTTTGTTGAGATCTACATCACATATTTTTTTCAAAATTTTCACTTTCTTAGTTCAAAAGTTAGATGGGGGGGGACGCCCATTTTACCACTTTGGAAGCGTCTATATCTCAAACCTTACTTTTAGAAAAAATGGTTTTAAAAACCTCAACATCATTTTAAAAGACCTATCCATAGACAGACACCCCCCACACGCATAGGTTTGAGTAAAAAAAAATTTTCAGGTTTTAGTTTCATGTATGGGAGCCCCCCCTTAAATATTATTTTTTCTTACTTTTTGTATCTGAATCGGAAAGCGATGAACAAAATACACCTACCTACCAAGTTTCAGCTATGTGATGCTTATAGTTTCAGAATAAAGTGGCTGTGACATACGGACGGACAGACAGACAGACAGACAGACTTGACGAAACTATAAGGGTTCCGTTTTTTGCCATTCGGCTACGGAATCCTAAAAACAACAGTGTTAAAGGGTCTAGGGGAAATAACGACATTACCGAAACTTAGACAATATCACTTAAGTGGTCTTACTTTCTCTGAGCACAGTTGGCTAAGTAAGAACAGAGAACAGGGTCGGACCTTGACGAGAAGCCACTAATCGAGTTTAGTTTAGTAAGATTTCTTTCATAGGAAAAAACGAATTAAAAGTTCCGCCTCGTAAAAGTGCCAAGAACTTATTACAAGTTTCGAGGCTCATTTTGATTGCCTTTTAGAATTATGACAGTATTGAGGTGATTTCTGAATGTACATAAGTAATATTAATATGATCAGGTAAGTCAGAAATTTCATGTTTGTTGCTAAGTACTGATTTTAAAACTAAACTTGGCATAACTGGCCAAGTCCGTATCATAGGCTTAGCATTTTATTTATTTTGAAATCACAATCCGCATTCGTGTATTTGGATCCAGTTCAATCATTTGCATAAATTTTATTTTGTTACTTACACACAGGTTATATGGATTTGTAACTGGAAAATAGATAGGTATTTTTATGAGATGGATGTTACCGCTATGAGCTGTGGTGATTTACTGAAATGTTTTTGTATGATATAGAAGGAAGGAAGAAGTAGAAACGACTACCTATAAAAGAATTTGGTATAAGGCGTTCTATTCTTGAATCACTATATCAAGCTTTGCGTTCAAAATGAATTAATTATAAGTCAATGAAAACCAACTTGTTGAAGTTTTGAGTGATTTTCGTCCTTTTGTAACTCAATTTTAAAACTACTGTTATAAAGTTGAGTTATTTTTTTTATCACCGCCGTTTGGATTTCAATTAATTTCATTTCAAAAAATTTCAAGAAAATTTAACATGAAAATCACACCCCATATTGACGCGAGTGATTCAAAAATAGAACCCCAGGTCTGGGTATTAGGATCCAACAGAAAGACCACTTGAATAACAAGTACAGAAACATACTAAGTTAATAACAGCTGTCGACCTTCACAAAAGAAGAATTTTGGCCGAGGGGTGTCGTATATCGTCGGTTTCGTGGACGGCTACCTGACACCAAGTTGCGGAACACTACGCCGACAAAATAGTGTATTATTTGAATGTTTTTTGTGTTTTTATTTAAATATTTATGTTAGTCTTTAAGGTATATATTGTATGGGCCTTTGTTGCCTGAAATAAATGATTAAATTAAATTAAAAATTAATACACTCCTTTATACCTCCCCACATGCCTTTTGTTGATTCAAAGTGTCAACTAAAAGCCGTATTATCGCTAGTCGACCCCACAGCTGGGACCCGAAATCGACCAACTTTGATAGTAAAGGGAGCACAAACGGAGCAAATTAGCATTTTGTTTATTTGGTAACCGAGAATCCTTATTACAAACACTGTGTGTTAAAAAAAAATACCTTAATCGATGGTCATTAAAATAGCCATTTTGATTGAAATTGGGCCTAAGGCATACACCCATCTAAATCTCAACTCCCGAGAGTTGAAATTTAGATGTGTGTATGTACATTCATTTTGTGTTCTTATGATCGATACTAAATTTACGAATAAAGGCCTAAATATTATTTAAAAAGAATGATTCTAATCGATGATGAATTTGAATTATTAGCGTGTAAAAATATTCTAATGCAAACAAAGACAAAGTAAAAGGACAAAAGGTTCTACCTCCTAACCGCCTTTGAATTGAGTCTCTGTAAAAATATCTCAGTTTCTTATTTTAATGAACAACATCCGCAAAGTCTACTTTAATTTGTAAAATGAACTCAGATGAGGTCATTAAATGTTTACGTTTCCTTACCTCCATCTAATTTTCACATTTTCTTTGAAAACAATTGACAATTTTTTTATTTCTTTTTCAAATGTAAATCGAGTTTGAAACTTCGTTTGGCGAATTTGGCGTCCTTTCGACATTTGGGACTTTTCCCCGGGAACTTATTCTTTCTCCCCTTTTTCATATTCTCAGCGACACACAGAATTTGTGTAATTTAAACATATGCGAGTGTTCGGCGGTTTTTGTAAGGAGAAAATGCTCAACTTTTCAGATTTGGGTTCGGGTTGGTTAAATAAGTTACCATTGCTTAAAAAAGATTAACAACAAAACAGTTGCTGTTATCGCATCTTCAGATTGATAAATTAGGTGTCCTAATATGATAACATGTTATAATACATTTTTGGTTATCTATAACAATAACTAGCTGTCCCAGCGAACTTCTATGCCGTTCTCCCCGTTTTATGCTATAAACCTTACGGAGCCCGAGACCTTTCCAACGAATGCAAAACCGTGGAAATCTGTTGGTGCGTTTTGGAGTTATAGCGTCAGGGAGGAAAACCCGACTTATTTTTCTATAGTAGATAAAGGTGCTCGTAGCGCAGTGGTGGCAGCGTTTTGGCAGTGATATTTGGTTAAGCAACTTACGGCGCGGTCGGTGTTTGGATGGGTGACCATTCCGACCATTTATGTGACGTATATCACGAGCATCTCCGTGCTTCCTTGATCCCGTCTAATATCGGTTTATATTAGTCGTTAGTATCTAATTTATGTTTTTATTACATAACTAGCTGTGCCCGCGACTTCGTCCGCGTGGAATAGTGACTTTGGATAGAATTTTTAATTTATAGGCTTATGATTTTATAAATAAGATACTTAAGTATAAGTACTTATAAGTACGCAAGATATAAAGTATTTATATAGTACATTTTAGTACTCACTTATCATTAAAATTGGCCATATTACAACAATAAGAAGCAAGTAGTAGGTACATCAAAGGTGATCAATTATTATGACCATACCGATTATTTGGACGTTCACAATTTGTATTTCGATTAGGAATTCCTTTGTTTGATAGGATAATATGGTTACTTTACTTTTAACTACTACTTTGCCACAAAAAAAACTACTACTTTACTAACATTTTACTTTGTTGTGTGGAAAAAATGGATCTAAATATAAATTTTTTCATGGCACTGTTTTGTTATACTTTGGCAAGTACCATAAAGTACCAAATATTCATTTAATTTATACAAACCAATATGGAGGAAACACTACACATTGAATTAAAACACTTTACAGATTCATTTCCACCCACATTTATTTTAAATTGTTTCGCCTCGGCCCCGTCCCGCCTTAGCCCCGGCCCCATCGAACGGGATAAAAAGTATCCTATGTCCTTCTCCTGGTACTAAGCTACCTCCCCACCGTTTCGTCCCGGTCCCGTGCTACCCCAGCCCCGGCCCCGTCTAGCGGGACAAAAAGTATCCTATATGCAGTATCTTATGTCCTTCTCCTGGTACTAAGCTACCTCCCCACCGTTTCGTCCCGGTCCCGTGCTACCCCAGCCCCGGCCCCGTCTAGCGGGACAAAAAGTTCAGCCAAATCGGTTCAGCCGTTCTCAAGTTATAAGTGTTGTAACAAACACGACTTTCTTATATATATATATATTTTCTGCCTACCCCCTAAGTCTATTGGCGTGATTATTTCTATCCTAGTTTACTCTCCAAGTGATGCTGAGTCAAATAAAAAAAGCCCCATCAAAATCGGTCCAGTAGATTCTGAGATTAGCCCGGACAAACAGACAGACAGACAGACAGACAGACAGACAGACAGACAAAAATTTTAAAAATTGTTGTTTTGGCTTCTATTACGGTAATTAAGACCCCCTGTAACAATTTTTCATAAAAATCTTCAATGTACAGAAATCGATCTTTTACAGTCTTATTATATGTATATATATATAATAGATGTGTGTACTGCATTTTGTGATAATCAGTTTAGATAGAAGGTATTACTGGTACCTGCTTTATGATTAAAATTATAAGAATTCTGTAGTATAGTTGACTGATTTAGGGCCTTTATGCTAATAAAAAATAATATTATTTCAACCCTCACGTACCACCGCAGGCTTTCTCTAAGTTCAAGACTTGATGAAATTTAAATTAATGCAAATGAGCGCAACTTACGCTATATCAACATACCCTATTGATGTTCAAATTTAGCTCCTATGATTACAGAAGGGAAATAATACATCTGGCATTAATAACAGGCTATTCATAATTCCACTGAGACATACGGACTGGCCTTCATAACTGACTGATCTCGCCTTAACCTACTTTGTATTTCTTTGGCTATTTTTTTTTCATTAAAATTAAATTAGATACTTTGTAAGTGTACACAAAAAATACACATGTTGTGTATTTACTGTTCATGTGCTCCGGATTAGTTACGTATTTTTGTTGAATTTTTTTGTGTTAGGCATAGACCGTATTCTGTTTGTATGCCATAATTAACACGTTCCGGGACACTATTCCAGACACAATAGATGTTTTATTCTTTTCACGCCTGTAGGCGTTTACTGTCCCGGAACGTGTTAATGAAATAAATAAACGAATGACAGACTATCAGAAAGACGGACAGACACAAAGAAGCTTTGGAACCTTGTTGACTTCGAAACTCTAAAATAAACATACTTACCTTTCTATTTTTCAAATTTATCCGTTATTTTCGAACCAAAGGTTTATTTTATTTTTGGACAAATCGAAAGCATCAATAAATAGTAAAACCTTTGATGTTATAGAAAACCTTTTTCTATTTACCAAACAAATATTGTAGGATGGAAAAAATCACGTTACGCTCGAATGAAATAAAAGTGGGTTTGACTGAGATGGTTGAAAGCAGTTTTTATTGGGGATGCTTTTGACTTTGTAAGTCAGTATGTGCACATCTGAGTGCCCCTGGTAGTACATAAAAATTGGACAAAATGACATACATTGCTCTCATCTCATAGTATTTTCTCGCTTGTTTGAAAATCAGAAACATGACCAAAACTCTCAGACTGAAACAAAATATATACCTACTCAAAATATTAATAAAGATATCAGTACGTACTTAGGCATATATTTGATATTTGAATATGACAATATTGATATCAGAACAAGAACGGCCATCTTTTGACATGTGCTTCTAATAGAAAGGTTTCGTTCATTTTCTTGATCTAACGCACTTCAGTTCTTTGTGCTGCCCTGCCCTGACCACTTCCACTTGAGTTCACTAACTAAGTAAGGGCTAAGATCTCATATTTTCAAATTGCTGCGGTGGGTGATTAAAGGAAAGACACTGAATTATATTTATTTCTGAAGCCATTGTACATTAAATGTTTATATGATACACATAGAAAGACATTCTTAAAGATTTAAAAACGCTACGCTGTTAAATAAAAAAAAGGATATTAGTATGTATAATTTTGACAATAAGTTCAAATTATTGAATATATTACCTACTACTGATATAAACATAAACAATGAACAAGGACTGACGACCTTGTAAAGATCGCAGGATCACAATGGATGCAGACCGCTCACAACCGGTCGCTGTGGAAATCCATGGGGGAGGCCTATGTTCAGCAGTGGACGTCCTTTGGCTGATGATGATGTAATATTTTTCAATCCTTAGGTCAGGTTCACAATATAGGTCCAATGCATGTTAATCACGATTTGCTTATTTGATTTCATTATACGGGTAATAAATGAACTCTGAAACTCGCTATAAAATAAATTGAGATCATTATCAATATGCTTATAAATAGGTATCTATCACAGCCTTCTGCCGAAGTTAATAACACCGTAAATTATCTCTCCCCTACATTAATGGCTAATTTTAAGCCGAGGAAAACCATAAAAGAAAAGTCAATGACAATGAAACTCAGCCTTAGGGACTTTTTACTTTCTTATGGCCATAATTGAATAATGTTTTCATCACCCAATATTCCAATTTTTACTTTACTATAGCAAAGCTTTCGTTTATGTCACAAAGTTATCCACAAATTTTAAAGCATTGTTTTCAAATCAATTATTTAGTTAAACAATATCTTTGCTCAATTTCTTGATATATAATTGGTTCCAGCTTTCTCTTTAAATATTATGAAAAAAATATCTAAATTTATTTTTTGCAAAAAAATACCGGTTGAAAAAAGTAACCTAAACGGAGTTAGGTCTCTCAATTTTGTGAATTAATTACATTAGTCAATTCGTGGAACTGAGATCACAGAATCGGATATTACTATTTTATTTTAGGAACGAGTATTTTTTTGAGCTCGAAGTCTATTTAATTAGACATTCCTTTTTATAACTGTTTAGTTACGATATCTTTTTCAAATTGAGAAAATAAAAGGATTAACAATGTTATAAAATGAAAATAGCATGTTTCTTTATATCTCACACCAAATGGACATCACAAAACTGCTTTGAAGTTTGCCCTGACACCGCTGACGTGTTTATGTGAAAGGCCCAAATTGCAACATTTAAACTAATGTACTGCTTGTGTATTCCGGGTACACGTTAGTCAAGTTGTGGTGGTTAGCTAACTTTTAGCCTGTAATAGTGATGTCCTCAGCATCTGTCGAGATATTCATTTATTTTAATTCTTACTTTCTTCTTCATTGAAATTCTCTTTTACTCTTTGTTTCCATAAAAACTGAAAATCCAATTGTATACTTTTAACCCTGTTCTTTTGTCTGTTACTAACCATCGCAATAAGAGTACTGCTGAAATTGTACAGGAAATCATAGAATAGAGGTAATCAACACACGTAAACAGTTACTGATAACTTAAAGCTCTCAATTACTAGTTTGTAATGCCAGTATTATATTTTGCATTTATAATAATTCACGTACACAATATTGTTAATGGTACAAAATATTAAAAAAACACATCACTACGAATAAAGTTACTCGTAAACTCGGTATTTAATATTACACTTAGTGAATACCACATGTCGCGAATACACTTAAATTGTAATTATTTCACCTTATTAATTCATACCTTATCCATTTACTAATATTGGTTCGATCGCGCATTTATTGGATCTCCTGTATCTTATATACTGGTACATACCTTGGATAATGGATACCTTGTATACTAGTTTTCACCCCCTCAGGGGATGATTTCTGGCATCACAAATTATGCGTGCTTCTCAACTATCTATGATACAAAATAGGTCTTTTAGATATAAGGTCACCTCGTTTTAAGTGATAATATTTAAAGGACCGATTCAGCACAATAAATTAATCTTTTTTTATAGGAAACACTTTGGGTTTTTATCCGCTAGTTTTTGAGAAAATTGGAGACTAAGGTAATATTTTTTTTCAGATTTTAATTTTTTATTAATTAAGGCTAAGATTAAAGAAAAAGAAAGTTTGGGCATTGAATTGAGAGACGCGAAGCCGATGACGTAGATAACTTTTTAAATTGTCAGGGTGCTGTTTAGAAAAATGATATTGTCTATGTTAAAGAAAATAATAAAAATTAAAATCTCGATTTTCCAAAAAATAATGATAGTGTCCTGTTTCTATGATGTATACAGGGCCACTGTTAAAATATTATCACTTAAAATGATTTGACCTTATATAATATGTATGGAAATCGTACAATATTTTCTAATTAATTCACACACACTTTTGTATTGACAAAACAATATATTTATTAGTATCGTTATTATCATTGAGTTTTAAGCATGAAGAGACGGTCACCCCTAATTCAGTGTAAATGTGTACCGTTTGAGTTTTGTTGATAATTTTAAATTGCCAAGTTTTCGGTAAGTCTACCATAACACGTATCACGAGTATGTGAGCTTCGCCTTTCCTCCCTCCTAATCCTTTGAATTATGTTTTTGCTCCAATAGAACTGCCTCCTTTCCTTATTGGAAGCGTTATTTGCAATGACACAAAATTTAAGACGTTGAATTCTTAAAAAGTCATGTTGAAGAATATTATATATTTTTCTCTTCATTTCAGATGTCAGAGTTGGTTTACCTACTATAATCATCATCATTATTTCTATTCACTACACAGTGATTTGTTAATGGATAATTCAACAATGTCCCGTTTTCAAAGAACATGATGAGTTTTCTTGGTTTTAGATCCTTTCATTGCAAATTATTTTTCACGAAAATGACATGAAAAATGTTGAAGAACCTACGAAATGTTATCAAACTCAAACTTGACTCTCTTGACTTTGCACGTGCGAGGATTATATTTACGAAACATAAAACATGTGGAAATCGACAGGAAGATAAATATGTGCAGAAGAAAGCTTATTGTAATCTATATTTACAATATTCATAAAAAATATTATTTTAACGTACCCTGATCATTGATCAGAGTAAATCATCTAGCGACGATTCCCGCTGAAAATCAATGTTGTTACAATCTGCTGTCGTGCTCGCAATTATAAGCGGAGAGTAAGAAATAATGAAGGTCAACGAGGATGGGCTTTGAAATTACATATCGACTGAAATTATGAGACAAAACCAGATATATCTTTTGATGGAGACGGCTGAAATGTATGATTTTTTCCCGCCAAAATTTGACACCTGGGAGCTTTTTGTTTTTGTTGTTTTGATTTAATAATGCATTTTTGTTCTATTTTAATCTTTATTTATTTTGATATAATATATTTTTTTTAATAGTAAGTTATTTTTTCATAGTAATAGTATTTTAGTAGTAAGTTATAAGTATATTTTTTCTTTGTGTGTCGAATAAGTAAACAATAAAAAGTATGTAATTACCTATGTATTTTGGTTGCTGATAAGCAAACAACAAAAAACAGAAGAGAAAAACATGAATTTCGAACTAACCGAGGATCGTACATAGAACCTAACAAAGGGCAACGCCACTCGAATACAGAGGTCATCAAAAATACCTTTTGCTTTTGTATGTTAGTTAGGGTATCATTGATTGAACATGTATTACCATAGCATACAAGTAGGTATGTAAAATACACAAGGGACATTGTCCACTTTCGTTCCATGGTCGATTGGATTGAACGATACTCGTGTGCGGCGTATTGTATTTTAGCACTGAATTCTAAATACTTATTTCAAACGAAATTTTCTATTGTACAAAGACAAAGAACAAGAGCTTAAAAATATAAATAAAGGTCACGACTTTTTCACAACTGTTTTTTTTAATACAAAAGGTAGGTAAAAATGAGCAACAATATTTATTTTCCCTTTTTTCCGTAGTGGGGTTCTTGCATTAATTTTAAAAGTTTCTTCAAGGCTCGCACAAGTCCGCAAGAGGCACTCCATGTCTTTATAATTGGCTCTTGTAGTTGCTCTTTTTAGGGATCCGTAGCCGAATGGCAAAAACGGAACCCTTATAGTTTCGTCAAGTCTGTCTGTCGTTCTGTCTGTCTGTCTGTCTGTCTGTCCGTCCGTATGTCACAGCCACTTTATTCTAAAACTATTAGCATAACACAGTTGAACTTGGTAGGTAGATGTATTCTGTTAACCGCTTTTCGATTTTCATAGAAAAAATAAAAAATAAAAATATTTAATGGGGGGGCTTCCATACATGAAACTAAAACCTAAAAATATTTTTTTGGTCAAACCTATGCGTGTGTGGTGTTTATGGATAGGTCTTTTAAAATGACATAGAGGTTTCTAAAACCATTTTTTCTAAAAGTCTAACGTTTGAGATATAGACGCTGCCAAAGTGGTAAAATGGGCGTCCCCCCCATCTAACTTTTGAACTAAGGAAGTGAAAATTTGAAAAAAATATATGATGTAGATCTTAACAAAAACTTTCAACGAAAATTGGTTTGAGAGAAATTGAACCAGTAGTTTTTGAGATATAGCACATTTTTATCAACCGCAAATATAACTTTGTTTTTCATACAAACACTATGAAAAACAAAGTTATATATAATATAACATTGCAAATATAACTTTGTTTTTCATACAAACACTATGAAAAACAAAGTTATATTTGCGGTCAACAAAATATTGTGGTATTTTGGCTAAGTGGAAGTAAGAATCTCTAATTCAGTTAAAGTTGGCACGGAACCCTCAGTGCGCGAGTCCGACTCGCACTTGGCCGGTTTTTATATTGTACATTTTGCGACAGGACTAGTAAAACACATAAGAACAACATTGACTCTTAGGTCCGTACATAATACCACACATTTTCTAATATAAAACTCATGAAAATCGTTAGCGCATAAATTCTGACAAGTTCTTTATTTTACACAGCAAATGAAGTACATAGAAATAATATTGGTATAATGTTAACATAACGGTTTATTTGCAATGAACACACAAAAGCTATAGGTTTTTCTTTAGTTAAAAAATCATTCATCCATTAATTTATTAGTATACCATCTTTCTGTATGATCTGAAGGTTGTTTGACTTGTGGAAAAAACTGTGTGAATAAACCTTTTATTGTTCAACTCATTGTATAATATCATTTTAAAATAAATTAATTGTGAAAGTTTGCAATGGTAAACAATTGTAGGTACTATACTCGCTCTAAGATTCGTTATTTTCGTAAGAATTCAATAATGTTCGCTTTGAATTAATAAATTCCTCTGTCACGTCAAGTGACCCCGCTTAATTTAGAGCGCAGAAACCTGATTTACGAGAAAACTTTCTGAGTTGAATTTATTAAGAAAGAGAACCATTTGCGGTGTGGACATTTTTCACAATGCTAGGATCTCTTCACAAAAATAAATTTAAATGAAATAAAATAGAGCAACTAATGTTTGTGCCATGACCATTGTCCATTAAATACTGAACATTGGAATCTATGCATGTGAAATATCCTTTAGGTAATGATATTGTGATATAACAACAAGGCTACGAATCTACTATGATAAAGCAGTAATGACTGTCACATAATAAATAACTGCAAGTCATCTTATTGTGCTCATGGCCAGTAATCTAAAGTTAAGTTATTACTTGACTCAATCACTTTCGATTGCGATAATTACGTCAGTGGCCGCCAGTTAACTTTTTAAAACGCTTGCATTGCATACATCTCTATCATTTGAGGTTAGGCAATAAGCCGGATGCAATATCGAAGGTAGGTACCTAACCTACCGCACTCCAAACTTGCACGTAGTTGGGGACTACCCACTGGCAAACAGGATATTGCTTTTAGTTTCTGGCTAAATAGTTTTGAGTGCACTATCTACTATTTAAATGGAAAAACTCTAGGTAGCATATTTTATTGTGACTAGATTTTACCGCAATTGAGCGTTCTGTTAGTAAAAAGTGTTGAGATGAGATCAAACATACACTTCATGGAAAAACATAATGGAATCATTGTTTATTTATCGCAATCGGATTTCCTTTATTTTTACAGAGTCAATCAAGCTAATCGAACTCTCAACCCAATTATGCCGTTTATTTATATCAACTTTAATATAAGATGATTAATGAGGATATTTATTAATTTGCGATACATATTTCGAAATATTTTTGCTCCTCTCATAATGCACTGTCACAAAGGAAAAGCCTTTGAAAATATTTATTGGATTGTATTATAAATCTATGTAGGACGGTGAGATTTGAAATGCAATTCTCAAAAATTAGTCAAACAAAGGATCTTTAGAATAGCGTCGGTGTTTCCTAGTGACTATAATCCGAATCTATACAAAGTCAGAGTGAACAGGCTTCTTCTGGGCGAGCTCGTTCCATCTTCGACTCCGTCTTAGTCGCACCTGGCTTGGTCTGGAGTCAAGTGCAAACCCATACTAAAAAAAAAAAAGAATAGTAAAATTATGCCGTCCGTTCCTTGGAATAGGCGAAGGAATTTGATAAAGTTTTCATTTCCAGGAATTAATAACAAAAAGCTCTAATTTATTTTAAATTACTTAAAGATTTAGCATCAAAGTATTAAGCCCTTTATGAAAACCAGAGTTTTCATCTAATCTGACCATAAATACTGACCACTACAAAATAATGATCAAACCCCAGACAGTTGTTATTACTACTACGTTTAAAGAAGCTATGCCAAGCAAAAAATGTGTCGCAACTTTATGACAAGGTTGTGACGTGTTCCTTGAAATTTGATTGTCGAACATGATACAAAAGTCCCGGTTCTATGCGTTGATGACAAGTGGCGTCAATTCGTCGAGCATGAAATTTGTTCGTGGTGTCAGTTCCATACGCTAGTAACAGTAGTTCAATGTCGAACACAGATTTAGCAAACTCGTGTAAGCGTAAACCAGTCAAAGTTAATTTGGGTTAGGCAGTACTAATAAGTCAAGGGGCGTCAAAATTGTGGACATATCTCTTCGACCCTCATCATTCGGCGAGAGTTGGGTGGCGTTTGTATGATTATCATAATTCCGGCGTTTGTTATCCATACGCGAAGTTATACCAATAGTTACAGAGTTTTCCAACCCGCGGTAATTTATGAGCGGCTCCATTCACGAGCGAAAACCTTTTATGAATTGCGATGGTTGTAACACAGATAATTCAGTCTTTTAATCTAGACATACAAATTTTTTTTCTATGCAAAAATCACTGATCAGTTCCAGTACGATAAATAATTCCTCCTCACGTCCTTTTTCAGATTAAGATACATCGGCAGTATGGGTACCAATGGACGCCCATGGACGTCGACGCCTAGGTACTGATGGCGTTCAAAAGGCAGGCCCCGAAAGCGATTGTGTGACAATCTAGACTATACAAATACCATGAGGACCGGCAAACCCTAACCAGCAACAGCGACGCGTGGAGTAGTTTTAAAGGAGGCCTTTGTCCAGTAGGCATGGCCGATTCAAATCGTATATAGATATTGAAACGTATATTGGATCAATATCGTGATATCCGATATCGCCCCGCATCAAAACTATATATTTTCAAAACACTATATCGCCGCATCGATGTGATACGATATGCCTCGATATTCATGATTCATAGATATAGGAATATCAAACTGTATTCCGATGCAATACGGTTTAGCTTAGCTAGGCACTTGCGCTACGATAAATAGATTTGAATACGAAGAACAGGTTTTTCATACTCCCTAGACAGGGCCGGGGCTGGGATGGGACGGGGCCAGGGCTGGGGTGAGACCGGCCTGGGGCTGGGAGGGGACGGGGCCGGGGCTGGGGTGGGACGGGGCCGGGGCGAAACGGTGAAGAGGAGCTTATAACCATACATTAGACATAGGATACATTTATCACGTTCGACGGGGCCGGGACTGGTGCAGGACGGGGCCGGGGAGAAACAAAGTCCGCTAGTTTTCGATATAATTAAGTAATAAGTTCATAATCCGAACAGATTTAAGAAAAACAACAACAATGATATATCATATTATGATACGATATAACTGTATACTGTTTCAGAAAAACATATTTTTTTGATACAATGATACAAAAAAATACACATCGATCGATACGCCAATATATAGTTTTCAAAATATCGTTTTAGATTCAATGATACGAAATACACATCGATACGCCAATATATAGTTTTCGAAATATCGTTTTAGATTCAATGATACGAAATACACATCGATACGCCAATATATAGTTTTGAAAATATATAGTTTCAATATCTGATATCGAATATCGATATATAGTTTTGATTCGATATCGAAAAAATCAGATATTACACACGCCTATTGTCCAGCAGTGGGGCAGCAACCGCAAGTAGTGAAACGTGTACCAAATGTTGTAACAATTGTTTCAGCTTTTAATTTGTATTATTTCAAGTTAAACAAATATATTATTATTTAAGGTATAGAAACATATATAAAATACGCCTTTGCATTATGCAGAGTACCAAAAAAAATACCTAAGCATATAAATCTCTCAGAGCCACCCTGATTCAGAATACCCATAATTATGGAAGAATACGCATTCAATTTTATATCGAGGTTCATTAACTTTGATTACAATTTATTTGCCTGTCCTGATTCTCGCATCAGCCGAGTTTAAGGTAAGTCGACTACGAGTTTCACTGTTTTACAGAAAAATTAAGTAATAATAAACGTAAAACCCAAGAAAGCCCTGATAAACTAATCGAATCATTTTTTCGATAAAGAAAACCCGATTGGTATTTTTTTTAGAATGCTAACTGCAAGAATTGGCACCTTGTAATTAAAACAAATCAAGAATCATAATGAATCGGTATTGACACTAACCATATTTTTTTTTCATTTCACAAAATTAATTGTAATGTCTATCATTACGTTTGTTCATTATAATATTTTTGGATTATTGTAATAGCAGTACTAAATAACCCACACTTATAATTATTTTGTGTGTTTCCCACCCACATACTTTTGTTTCACTTTGAGACGGGTCTTCGTGACGTGTCATGGATTAAAACGCCACTTTTGATGGAAAATGAGGCGTTTATAGCTTACCTTCTCGTAAACGCTAGTGGTTGCACTTTCATTACACTTAAATATGAAATTATTATCCACCCCTTTTTTATGCATCATTAAAAGAAAATGATAAAAATTTGAGCACCATCCTAGACCTCCTCTACACCTGAACACCGGGTGTGATCGTGGTCAAATATCTGGGCCCCTATTTTTGAATCACTCGCTTGGATATGGCGAGTGATTTTCGTTCGAAAACACATTAAAATTCAACGGAAATCACTCAAAATCTAGACGTGAGTACTCACAAAATTTAGCAATGATTTTTCAAATCCTTTTTGTGTAGATAACATCTGGTTTTTATTCCAAAATTCGACTTTAATCATTGAATATCACTCGCCATCTTGACGCGAGTGATTCAAAAATAGGGCTCCTGCTTAGCCGAGAATAACAAGTAAAAAAGGCATACTCCCATAGAATTTCGAAAAAGTTTAAATGGCCATCATCATCCATTTATAATCCTTCAACTAAATGTTCGATGCCATGAAATACTTTAAGCAATTTAACTGAGAGTTAATCAAGGTCACTCGAAGAGCTGTGATTGGTTTTTGCACAGTTTAAATAATATGTTTTATTGCAACGACGCACCTGTCGCGTCAGAGTTCCTCTTCCACCCTGCTTTGCCTTTAACTCGAGTCAACCAAGTCGTGAAAAGAAAGACTCCTGAGAGACGAGTCAATCGATATGCAGCACGGACGCGGACGGAAGACACCGCGCAACATGTTTCATTTACATTCCGTGTACGTGTACCTACCGTCTCGCAAATTGATTCCCAATCGGCTAGAGCTGTGACTTTGGTGAAACTATCGATAGTACATTAAAACAAAAAAAAGCGTTTACGCAGTACCAGCATCATAGCGAAAAATAAAATAAAAATACATAAGGTCATCCATGTTAGTTCATAAATAATTATTACGTAGAAAACAGGTGAAAACTGTCATGTCATGATTTCGACTACGGTGGCCATTCACAACAACTAACCGACTGCGCGGGACATATTATAGTGCACAAGTGTGTGTGCAAACACAGGTGCACTCTCTATTCCTTTCACTCTCATAGCCCGAAGGGACAGCAATCTGACACGACCGGAGAGAGATCAGGCGCAGGACCAACGGCTTTACGTGCTTTCCGAGGCACAGGGGTGAAACACCGCCTACTTCCAAACTCCGGGCTTCCCTGAGAATTTCTGAATAGGCCCTTCTTTTTGGCCCGACCCGGGACTTCTGGCGCAGCCGTTGCTTTAAAATGCGACCCACTAACCGCTGCGACACCGAGGCAGTGTGTCATGCTATCAGCTCAATTACCTAAAAAGTTGATAAAAACGGATGTCCCTTACAACCTAATATCAGTGTTTACTACACATACCACCAATATTTTATTCATAATTTCATAGTTATTAAAAAAGTTAGGATACAGCCACTGTCCACTGCAATTTAAAAATTCAACCATCGATAGTCCAGATTTTTAAAACCGATGCAAGTGCAACACTAGCATCGGCGAATGACGAATTGAAGACGCGTAAGATGACGGAGATTGGTTCCCGCGTTTTACGGTTTTTACATCTGAATAATAGAGTGGAATGCCTATGTCGTAGCTTATTGATGTGTGCAATGTGTCGAGTGGAATACGTACGTAGATATTTGCTCGTGACTGATATAAGGCTTTTTTGGATCAAGGTATTTCGGGTAAGCGCGCTTTTGCGCTCATCTGAATCCTATTCTAATTTGATATGAATCCGATCAAAAGGTTAAGCTCTGTGTGATTTTTTACATACCTGTTTTCAAAACTATATTTTTGATTTATAGTGTTTGGTCACTATACAAACTTATTGATATAAATTGCACTTTAAAGAGCAACTGAGTCAGACAAGGAATCGAACCCTGTGTCTTACGCTATCCACACACATTTGCACATAGACGGAACCAATTCGTATCAGTTTAGTTTTTGATATTAGTATTGTAAGGAGGCCAGAGGGAAACCACCATACTATCCTCCCTAATTTGAAGTTTTTGAGGAAAAAAACTCCACCTGCACAAGAGACAAAAGCCCTTTGATGATGAATTCTGAGGAGGTGACATAAGCATTTGTTCGTGAAAATTCGGGTGGAAAACAACTGTGTGTACTTACTCAGTTACTGAATCCTAACTTCTCTTTAATTGGTGTACTAATTAATCCTTACAATGTGAACTGTTAATGCACGTGCTACGTACAGTCGCCAACATTACTACATTTCACTTCACTTCACTTCTGCACTTCAGGGTATAAATTTTTGTTATAAACTAACCCTTATTACAACTGCATAAGATACCGCAGTGTTTACCTTATAGTGCTGTGAACCGTACTTCCTACTACAGTTTGCAAAGTTCTAAACCTGCATTGTAATTTAAGAGCTACATCCAGCATCTTAAGTCATTCAGCGTTTCACTTATACAATAACCGCACATTTCTGCTGCTCACACAGAGTTATTAAGCTAAAACACGTTAGCATTTTGTTAATATTTAGTTTAAGTTGTATGGAAATAATCATTTTTTGTAGTTATCAGGGTTTGATAAAATGACGTCAGGTTTGAATGACATTTTCAACTTATCCTGCATCAAAAACCATCGGACTTCTTCGTCACGTATCTCGGACAAAGTAGCATCCTAATCGTTCCAGACAGTTTTGAATGATCCGTCTTTATCACCTAGCACTTGTAGTCGTATTGTAGTACTATTATATCTTCTGTGGTATCGTGTAAACTGAGCCACTGGTTTACTTTATCAGGGTAAAACTAAAGGCGGGTAAAGGTTAAACGATAATTGACTCAACTTTTTTGACGTTCATAAGTGTCATTTCATGACCTAAATTGAAATAAAGATTTTGAATTTTGAAATTTTTTTTTAATTTTTGAACTTATAGTTAAATATTGTTACCAGAGGCTGAATAATGGCAAACAAAAGAGTTAAACCTCAATAAGTTACAATAGGTTTAAAACACGACACGCACAATTGTAATTATTCAACCAATGGTGCCTCTTGGTCATTAATTGACTGAAAAAATCATAAATCAAGTCCAGATATTTGTGATGCGCTCCTCAACTACAATTACATAAAAACATAAGGAATAACAAGATTTGGTACAAAGCTAAGGGATAAACACAGGTCCCCAATTTGGCTGTAGCGCGCTTCACTGCTCTACACGACAGATAAAGAATAACTTGTCACAAACTTCAAAATAAATATGTTAAGCCGCGCGAAAGTGCCTGCAATTACTCATTACAGTTTTGACAATTAACATGAAAAAAACTGGCCAAGCGCGAGACGGACTCGCGCACTGAGGGTTACGTACCAGTCTTAAACTGAAATCGGGGTCTACTTTCTTTCACCTAGCGAAAATATCATAATATTTTTGACACCAAAAATTACTTTGTTTTTCATAGTGTTTGTATGAAAAACAAAATTATATTTGCGGTTGACGAAAATGTGCTATATCTAAAAAAGAACCGGCCAAGTGCGAGTCAAGTGCCTCGCGCACTGAGGGTTCCGTGCCAACTTTAACTGAATTAGGGATTTTTACTTCCACATCGGTTGTGGAAGATGTGCTATATCTCAAAAAGTTCTAGTTCGATTTCGCTCAAACCAATTTTCGTTGAAAGTATTTGTTAAGATCTACATTATGTATTTTTTTCAAAATTTACACTCGCTTAGTTAAAAGTTAGATGGGGGGGCGCCCATTTTACGACTTTGGAAGCGCCTATCCCTCAAACGTGACACTTTTAGAGAAAATGATGTTACAAACCTTTATGTTATTTGAAAAGACCTATCCATAGACACCCCACATGCATAGGTTTGACCAAAAAAATATTTTTATGTTTTAGTTTCATGTATGGTTAAATATTATTATTTTTTATTTTTCCTATGAAAATCAAAAAGCGGTTAACACAATACATCTACTTACCAAGTTTCAACTGTGTAATGCTAACAGTTTTAGTGTGTGAAAAGAAGAAGTGGCTATGACATACGGACGGACAGACAGACAGACTTGACGAAACTATAAGGGTTCCGTTTTTGCTATTCGGCGACGAAACCCTAAAAACTACTCGATCTCGTTCAAACCAATTTTCGTTGCCAGTTTTTGTTAAGATCTACATCATATACATTTTTCACAATTGTGGTTTTAGTAAAAATACAATTTAGGTTCTAGTTTCATGTATGTATGGGAGCCCCCCTTAAATGTATTTATTTTTTTACTTTTTGTATCTGAATCGCAGACCGGTAAATAAATACACCTACCTACTAAGTTTCAGCTTTGTGATGCTAACTGTTTCGGAATAAAGTGGCTGTGACGTACGGACGGACAGACTTCACGAAACTATAAGGGTTCCATTTATTGCCATTCGGTTACGGAACCTTAAAAAGCCCAACATGTTATTAAATGAGTCTGCTTATAATTTACGAAGTTGAATTCATTGGATGTGAAAAGTTGTTGAGTTTGTTAGGATTCAAACATTTTAACGATTTCTTCGAGTAATTACGAAGTTTTGCCGTCAGTCCACGTGATGTTTATTTCACTGAGCTTGAGAAATAAAGTTGATACGAATTCATTAATTTTAACTTTAGTAATAATAATATTATCTCGTTAGATACGAGTCCTTATCCAGTGAGTGACTTACTTGACTAGCAGTGTACATAAAAAAAAATATTGAAGTTGTATGTAAGTTCGGTCGCCTAAAAACTTTACAACGATAATCACTTGGCACACACGATACAAAATCAGGCGTCACTTAAAATATAAAACGACGCGAGGCGCAAGCTATTTTTGACCTTAGGGTGGTAAGGCAGCGTAGCAGGTGACCTTGACAGTAGCTTGCTACAAAACTAACTCTTCTTCTTAGCGTGTCGATGGAACACAAGAAATTACATTGTAGCAGCCCAGAATTCAGCCACTTGTATTGCGGATCGACGGCAGTTCATTAAATCCGCACTATTTAAAAGCCAAATATCCATTACGTTAAATAGTAAGTACAGATGTTAAAAAAAAAATTTTTTTGTGCACAGCAACTATCAATATAATTTCAGGGAACCCCAAATCGTTTCAGCGATTCCCCATACGTAAACTCTTCTTACAAGTCCACGATAAGATTGCCTTCCAAGTAGTGGCCTATCCTATACCCACGTTCCCTAAGTCGTTTATTCGATGACCATCATTTGCCCTATAATGTACGGTTGTTGGGAAAGCAAGGCAGAAGTAATCGAGTCACAAGTGACCAATCACAGAGCTCCTTTCATAATAGAGGTAGAGGTACAGTATGCTTTTAATAGAAAAAATTCGATTTTGATAAAAAAAAATCGTGTTGTTTTGCTCGAACGTTAGTTTCCTTTACTTAACATCTTTATTCGTTTTCAGTTTGACACAAAGTGCATGTTTTTTGTGTGTAACTTGTCGCCTCCCCCGGCACCCCTGTGCCCCGCAGACGAGTTCTCAATTTCGCGGTCAACCTATAAAATAAATGTTATCAACCAGTAAATTTCACCACTGTGAGGAACTGTTAAGTAAAAACCGGCCAAGTGCGAGTCGGACTCGCGCACGAGGGTTCCGTGCCAACTTAAACTGAATCAGGGATTCTTACTTCCACTTAGCCAAAATACCACAATATTATGTTGACAAAGTTATATTTGCAGTTGATAAAAATGTGCTATAGAATGTGAATATATCATGTATGGAAGCATCCCCTAGAATATATATTTTTAACTTTTAGTACATGAATCGGAAAGCGGTGAACAAGATACATCTACTTACCAAGTTTCAGCTGTGTGATGCTTATAGTTTTAGAATAAAGTGGCTGTGACATACGGACGGACAGACAGACAGACAGACTTGACGAAACTATAAGGGTTCTGTTTTTTGCCATTCGGCTACGGAACCCTAAAAACAAATACATTTTGTAGGTACCTAAAATGGTACCTGCCTGTAATGAACTGTGATCGTGGATATTTTAAATACGATGACCCAATCCGTTAAAAATCTTACACTCTCTAAATTAAATTGTTGAATTTTTTTGATTTGTAGAGTGATGGGGCATTAAGGTAATTTTATAATTTGAAACGAAAAGGTCCTTTAACTACTTAAACAACAAATTATTATTCTTCGTTAAGTTTAAACGGTCCTTCTGATCTTGATTATGTTGTGTCCTTTTGCCATACCACTTCCGTTAGTTCCGTGAAAGGCTAAATAGGGGACTCCAGCGGCTGTCAGGGATTAATGAAGACTAAAAGCTCTGGCTGTGAAAGCTCCAATCTGTTACTTATTGAGAAAATTTGGTGGACTATTTCTTTACTGCACGTAAATCCTACTACTGTTACACATATCTATCACATACTCGTATACAGGGTAACCGGTAATTCGATATAAAAGTAGAGCTCATAACACAATAGACTTTGTCATATAATTAAAAAATATATACAGGGTGTTTCATGTAACGTGTCAAGCCGATGCGTGGTAATAGGTGAGTACCATACCTATCCATTTCACCCCCATGTACGTTAGACAAATATTTATAGTTTAGGAGTTATAATTTTTTTTCGATATTTTTCATGATGCACCTAGACGATATCTTTAAAAAATTATAACTTTTTTTTGGGTTCACTTTTCTCAGATATTTTGATCTCAATAGAATGCCCATTATTTGCAAAATTATGAGTAAAATAATCGCCATCCTAACTTAGACACAAGATTCAAAATTATTGATCGATACTAAAAAATATTGCATTAAGCAGAACCGAATAGAATTTTCAAAATAAATTTAAAAATATAAAAAAGGTTTTCCGTAGTTTATGACTAATTTTAAAAACTGCTTGACTTCATAACCTTTCATTACAATACAAAAAACGATCTACTAAATGGGTAATTTTTAGCTTAAATCGGCCGTTGAATGTGGCATATCGGAAATATCTTGATTTTCATAATTTTTATTTTTATTGTTACCTTTGCATATTAAAAAGCTAAAGCTAGCTAGTTCTTAGCTCAAAGGATTAGTATAGCTATCCCACGCCACAAGGAAATGATTTAGTTTGTGATTAAATGAGTTGTAGATTATTTTTACGATGCATGTCTTAGTTTCAATTGTTTCTTGTTTATTTGTTGTTTGTAAAAATATGCAAAGGTAACAATAAAAATAAAAATAATGAAAATCAAGATATTTCCGATATGCCACATTCAACGGCCGATTTAAGCTTAAAATTACCCATTAAGTAGATCGTTTTTTGTATTGTAATGAAATTTTATGAAGTCAAGCAGTTTTTAATTAGTCATAAACTATGGAAAACCTTTTTTATATTTTTAAATTTATGTTGAAAATTCTATTTGGTTCTGCTTAATGCAATATTTTTTAGTATCGATCAATAATTTTGTATCTTGTGTCTAAGTTAGGATGGCCATTATTTTACTCATAATTTTGCAAATAATGGGCATTCTATTGATATCAAAATATCTGAGAAAAGTGAACCCAAAAAAAAGTTATAATTTTTTAAAGATATCGTCTAGGTGCATCATGAAAAATATCGAAAAAAAATTATAACTCCTAAACTATAAATATTTGTCTAACATACATGGGGGTGAAATGGATAGGTATGGTACTCACCTATCACCACGCATCGGCTTGACACGTTACATGAAACACCCTGTATATTTATTGAGCTCTAGCGAGTTCACGTGCATAAAACAAAGTTTTAGAGTATTACTACATCTTATTGTTATTTGCCGCGAAGAATTGATGGCTGTTGTGGCAGAAAAGTTCTAGATTGGAGACCCTTCGACCAAAGGCGCAGCATAGGACGTCGACCGACAAGATGGACAGACGACTTTGTAAAGGTCGCAGGATCACACTGGATGAAGACCGCTCACAACTGGTCACGTGGAAAACCGTGGTGAGTTCTATGTTCAGCAGTAGACGTTCTTTGGCTGATAATGATGATTGGAGGAAGTTTTAAATATTAGTTATTTGACGACCGATTTGGCGCAGTGGTTAAGAAATTGGCTACTGCGCCAGAGGTCGCGGGTTCGATCCCCGCACATTACAAACATTTGTGTGCATGAACATGTCTGTTTGTAGTGGTCTGGGTGGTTTCTATGTATAATATGTATGTTTTTACAAAAAAAAAGTATTTAAGTAGGTATGTTTATAACCATCAAAATGAGACATTTACTATCTCAAAAACTTGAATATCTTAAAAAGTAATCACAATCAGCTATGGTAAATCATGAAATAATCTATTTCAGATGAGCTCTACTTTTAGGGAATGTGTCGAATTACAGGTGACCCTGTATATGTATCTTATATGATAGGTTTTGAGATGAAATCACAGAAAATGGATATTATAGTGTTGTGATTATACTCTCAAGACGTCCAGGAGGATTAATCTTATTGTCCCGTAAGACAGTAGCTGCACTTTCCACTCGATCGGTCCTGCTTTAAAACATCCTAAGAGTGGTGTTTTCTATCCTGACATTACCCAGTGACTGTAGACTGACACGCTTTTAAAATTATCATCATTATCAGTCAGGTATTAAAGTAAAATAATATCTCTGCAAAAAATATCTGTAATTGTGCTTTAATCAAGTCCCTCTGTTATAAAATCGTAAGGCAAAATACGATACGAATGTGACAAGTTGACAGCTAGGTGCTATTCATAAATATCAATTACAATCAGAAAAATCGATTCAAGTATCATCGGCATCGAAAATGAATATTAAATTTAATTTAACGGAACAATTCAAATTGAACTTTTCAACTATCGAGAGCCGTCGAACGTTCCAGTAATTTAATGAAGCTTCTAGACTTTGATTAACATTTACCGCCCCTTTGAAAATATCCCTTACAAAATTCAATATTATTAGTTTGAGTTACTTTTTGTTTTATACCACTATCAGAATGTCAGTAAAGGTTAGTTAGGCTGATGGCAATGACCAAACAGAAACACATACAGAAGCGTATATTGAAAATAGAATACATTGCGTAATAAGCAATACAAATTTTTCGTACGCTCTTGAATTAAAGTTTTATGTTTTTTTTTCTATGATATGGGTTTGCTCTTGTCTCTACATTTATGTTTTTGCAAATAAATAAATATTAATTAACTAAGCTAAATATAAGTTCTATACAATCATTATTTCTGTACATTCATGTAAAACTGAAACTGCCTCGGTGGCGCAGCGGTAAGAGTGTCGCATTTTAAAGCGACGGCTGCGCCAGAGGTCCTGGGTGCGATTCCCGGGCCGGGCTAAAAATATGTACCTGGGTTTTTCTGTTCAGAAATTCTCAGGGAAGCCCGGAGTTTGGAAGTTGGCGGTGTTTTACCCCCGTGCCTCGGAAAGCACGTAAAGCCGTTGGTCCTGCGCCTGTGTCAGATTGCTGTCCCATCGGGCTATGAGAGTGAAAGGAAAAGAGAGTACACCTGTGTTTGCACTATAAGTAATAATATGTCCCGCGCAGTCGGTTAATCGTTGTGACTGGCCACCTTAGTCGAAATCGGCTAGGGGGACTATTATTACTATTATTACATTCATAAAATATACTCGTATTTCTTTTGAGATAACATTTTGGAACGCGTAAACTGTGTAGGAGGGCGTTAAATTATTAATTTATTTTTATATGAAATGGTTTCGCTCTTTTCTCGAACCACGACATTTGAACCGCAGTGTGTGGGTGACCCACCCAAATTTGTCCCTTGAGGCTCTATTTCTAACACTTAAGCGAAATTATCTCGATTTTTCTTGAATTTATGCTAATGCTATAAAGTTGAAACACTAAGTGGAGGTTATCTATGTAACACGAGAGGACTATTCCAGTAACAATTTTATAGTAATAAAAGGCTTGATATAAAGGTTATAATATAATACCATGTAATTTATATTTCTTTTTTCTTTTTTCTTTCAGGGGTCTACCAACGGTATTTGATTTTAATTGAATTTTTTTTATACCTTGTTAGGTACTTATTTTGGTATTCATTTTTTGTCTTCTTAACGAAGTTAAATATCGATCATCGTCCACAATCAACGATCAAACGTCTTCATTCGGTGCAAAGTCCACCAAGTTTTGTAGAGATGTGTCATAGCTGTCAACTTCACAATATCTCAAGGAATAGTTGATCGAGAGCCTACCGTCGGGACTAGGAACATACAGCCGACAGACAGTTGTATCTACACAACTATGTTTGAGTTGGTAAACAATGTACTGTATTGATTGATCTAATTAAAACGAATCGCCGCGGTAAACACATGCTGATATCTTTTAATAGCCATAATTCTATTTTTAAATTCAGGACATGATTGGCATGTTATATTTTTATTAACTCCTATCAGTATAAAATGAACATCAAAACTTTTTAATTTTCTTAGAATTTAGCGCGGATAATATCACAACAACTTAGTAAGAAGCGATGTACACGTAAGAGGTTTTAATTACATCACGCGTGAGTCTTCATTATGAGTGTCAGGAGCTAAAGCACACGGCAAGCGGTAGCGTAAGAGTTTTCTATTTAAGCAGGTCGTAGATACCTAGTGATTGCAAAAATCTCTAATGATATTAATAGTCTTTGGACACTGACGGACGGCTCAATGTGTGCTCATTTTGCTGTTTGCGGGGCTAAACGCAACGTCATAATAATAGTACCTAATCAAATTTTGACTCTCGTATAAGAAGGTACAGACAGTACCATTACCATGAGTTTACGTCGGTTTTACTCGCTAGCGACAACGTAACTTTTTGTATGGAAAATTTTAGTTCTGCAAGTGCGCTGTCCAATTTTCCATAGATTATTTTACGTAGTCGCTAACGAGTAACACCTTCGTAAACTCATGGTAACGGTATAGGTTTAATAGCTATCCTAGCGGTCCCAACGAACTTCGTTTCGCCATCGGGCCCGTTTTGATGTTATGATTATCATATTCGGGGCCAAGACAAATTCTGCGCTTTTTTTATTTATATTTATAAATATGAAGCATCATATTTTTTATGTTTTTATTAAGTATTTAGGTGTGTGTTTAATGTGTTTGATAAAGTGAAATATCGTCATCAGTAACATCAGTAGTCAGAGCTGTGTAGTCTGAAGGATAATACTTAGACATAGCCAAAAAGTTTATGACCTGATCCTCTAATTCTTCTGCTTAAAACAATAACCGCTCTCACGTCTACTCTGACCTCTCCCTCAGTGCGTGATCTCGATGATCCCACCTGGGCAAGTGAGCTATAACTCACCGCCCAAGGGTAGTTTAGACAAGCGACTTTAATCCCAAATTCCGACCTTCGCTTATGAGGCGTTCGCTGAGACGATGACGCGTTACTTACCTGTAGATTGATGCAGTATCCTACTATACTATTATAAAGGCGAAAGTTTGTAAGTATGGATGTATGGATGTTTGTTACTCTTTCACGTAAAAACTACTGAATGGATTTGAATGAAACTTTACCACAATATAGCTTATACATCAGAATAACATATAGGCTACAATTTTTGAGGTTTCTAATGTGAGGTCGTAAAAAACACATTTTTTGCGCTACTAGACCGGACGAACCTGAAGTCCACGCGAACGAAGTCGCGGGCAAAAGCTAGTATTTTACTAAACGAGAAGATAGGTCTTATGTCGTGGTTAGTATTAAATACATCGGGTACTACACTTTGTGCGCGGTACTAATTGGAAGAACAAATTTTACTACAACCAAATTAGTAACGTTTGTTAAGTCAAAGGTACATGGGTTACCTAAGGATAGGGCCATTTCCCACAGAGACCAACTTAGCGGCTTACATCGAGTGTGTTCATTGAGTGCTGCGAGCTGCAGCTAATTTTCAGGAATACTGGAACCTATGTTATTTTATTTGTGTGCATAATCTACACTAATATTATAAAGAGGAAAACTTTGTTTGTTTGTTTGTTTGTTTGTTTGTTTGATTGTAATGAATAGGCTCATAAACTACTGGACCGATTTTAAAAATTCTTTCACCATTCGAAAGCTACATTATCCACGAGTAATATAGGCTATATTTGATTTTGAACAAAAATAGGGTTCCGTAAGATATTAGGGTTTTTCGGACACAAGGTGTAAAAAATCAACCAAAAAAGTTACTTATTTTGCTTACCCTGCCTAAACTATTAAAGATAGAACCATAAAATGTTCTAAGTAATTGTAGATCTTATAAATATCTACAAAAAAATCCGCGACACACTATACCTATCTATGTCGAGTGAGGCACAATAACCATTTTTTTATTGAAAAATCTTGATTTTTTTTGGACTACATTTAAACACGTTTATTTTACTCATGCTATTATTTCTTATCAAAATAAATTATTTCATCACTAAGTACAGTTAATGCAGATAATATTTGGTCCTTGAATGATTAAAATTGGACGTTTGGTTCTGAAGTTATAGCGAAATTAAAATATTACGATTTCTGCTGCACGGCCCGTTGCGAAGTAGGCGTTACCAAGGCCCGGTGAGCGTGTGGGAGGGGGAGTTTAAATCTATGAGTAAGGTTTTTCCATCTTTAAATTTGGGCACCGATTATACGGTTACTTTGGATGAGTCTCTTAGGCAAATAGTCTTTAATTTAGATAGTCTGATAGATGCTGTATATCCTGACATCAAAAACTTACTTTAAAATGATTTTCGTTGGCTGTGTTGTAGAGCAATAGTTTCTCCCAGGAATGAAACAGTCAACGAAATAAACAATTTAATTATGCAGAAAGTACCGGGTGACGTTAAGTGATATAAATCCATAGACACCGTCACTAACATCGAGGACGCAGTGCACTACCCCCAGGAATTTTTAAATTCTCTGAACCCCGCTGGGCTTCCACCTCATGAACTGTCGTTAAAAGTTGGCACGCCGATAATGCTTCTCAGAAATTTAAGACCCCCCAACAAGTGTAATGGCACGAGACTTGATGAAGGAGCTAAAAGATAATTTAATAGTTGCGAAGATTATCACCGGCCCTGCAGCTGGTGAATTAGCTCATATACCAAGAATACTCATGATCCCTACTGATTTGCCTATACCCTTCAAAAGGCTCCAATTTCCAGTAAAAATTTCTTTCGCACTCACGATAAACAAATCCCAGGGCCAAACATTCAAATTAGTAGGAATTAATTAATCACGGGTCGGGGCTCCCGAGCATCAATATATTTTGTTACCAGAAAATAATATAACGTCAATGTGTATAGAGAAGCTCTACAATAATAGCTTAAGTTTTCTATCCTAAAACAACGGGTTGCACTCCGGGACTTAACAACTAACATCCAAAGAAAGAAAATCTGTTCAGCCTGCGGATAGTGACTGCTTCGTCGATGTTAGTGTCGGTGTCGGTGAATTGACCTGGGAATCATTTTGTTTGCTGACCGTGTCTTTCCTGGGTAGGCTTTTTGCAGCGGTAACCGACATCCACGCGGGCGGAGCCGCGGGCGACCGCTAGTATCTAATATTATTAACAACCACTGTAACAAATTTAACCATACCGCGTATAAAGTTCAATTGAAGTACATTCAGAAGATTTGCGCGAATAAAAAAGAGCGTTCAAATTGTTCTCACACAATTCATAATAAAAATGTTGACTTTCTCTGAGGCTGTTTGCTTAGAAGCGAGTGGGCTTGCGAACATCGATAGAATGTAAATTTTATTCCACACTTACTTGTGAAACTACTGATCTACTTTATTAAAAGTGAGAAAGTATATACCTATCTTTATGGTATCTTCTTTATTATGTTGCTACCTCGAGATGCTTAACCGATTTAGATGAATCTAAGTACCAAAAGAGATAGTTTTCGTTCTAGAAAAAAACATCAAATTGTTTCGATTCCAGAAATCATCTTTTAGCGGGGCGAAAAGGAATGGAAGTGTGTAAAGGGAAAGGGAAATCCTAAGGGAGGGAGGACCACTATTCTTGTTAGAACCAAAGATTCGTCTCGTTAAATATATTGATTGTCTACCTATGATGCAAAGTATTCACAAAAAAATGCACTTACGACATGTTTTATACTGTTCCATTAGTAACCAGTAACTTGATCTGTCCATTACTTCATACGAAATGACGTTCCATATTTAAATTGAATTAAAAAATATTAAATTCGTTGATTAATGCTTATTTAACGATCATTATTATCATCATCATCATTATGAGCCAAAGGACGTCCACTGCTGAACAAACTTAGGCCCACGGTTTTCCAAAGCAACCAATTCAGAATGAAGTGGTGCAACCGAGCTATAAAGTACACAATTACCTATCCGGAAAAACCGAACAAATACTCAAGTTTAACAATAAAGGTTCGGTCAGTGAGCAAACCAAGTACAATAGCTACTTGGTTGTCTTAGTTCGGATTCACGTAGACGTACGACGTTAATTACACTGGAAATCCATTGTCTTAGAACACTAAAGTCTTGGACGGGCTTTTGTTTGAAGTGCCCTGACGGAGAATTTTGTTGAACAACAACAATATGTTTTTAGAGAATGTGTGTGATTTTCAGATTGTATGTGAGCATCAATTTTTAGGGTTCCGTAGCCTAATGGCAAGTAGTTTTTGAGATATATCACATTTTCATTAACCGCAAAGTTATTTTTGCTGACAAAAAATGTGATATTGTATGATATTTTGGACCCCGATTTCAGTTTAAGAGTGGCACGGAACCCTCAGTGCGCGGGTCCAACTCGCACTTAACCGGTTTTCAGTGCATAGTTTTTCATAAATTACACTCTGCTCGAATCAAAATGTTTCCTATCGTAATAAAAATGAAAATTATTTAGAAAGATGGTATGAAAGATAGATAGATAATTGGGCCGTTTTACATTTTTTAACTATCATTTTCATAACAGGTGCTTCAGTGTATCTTTTTTTAATTGTTAAGGACTTAATTTTTAATTTACAAAATATTTAATTAAAGAAGAAACAGAACGTTTTCTTGACCTTTGAATGATGCAGCAAAGCTTCCATATTTCTATCTATGTAATTTGCAAAACAATCGTAATAGTACGAGTTATTATTATGCTAGTTACTAATCCATACAATGATCAGTGTATTTACGAGGCATGCCAATCAACGTGCAGATTTCAGCTGCACTGAATGCACTAATCAAGTATGCAAATACCGGGCGCAAGGAATTCACGGGACTATTACGGAAATGTAAAGTGATCGCGATGCGATTGCATTCTGAATGTGGCATAGCCTAGTAAGCCAATTGACCATACAGAAACAACGGGAACAGCACCATATTGTCATTAGCCAGGCTTCAACCAAATGGAAGCACGTTATGTAAAGGAATCAGCAACGCCTCGGCATCATGGGATCGGCACCGGATGGCAAACGCCTCGCCTCTGATTGCATTTGCTACAACTTATGACAGTTCTTCTTTTGAATGACAGCCCAATGGACAGCTGTGGTAACGCCAAGAAGTTGATATAAATATGTGCGTTGAAGTATGGAGTTGCATACAAAAACACTAAACCCCTCGAAATGATACGGTGCTGTTCCAGTTACGGTGCGACGATCGTACACCAGATGGCGCTTGCTAAACGCTGATACGTTATTTGTTTTTTACTAGGATGATAATGTTTGAGAAAAATTATGGAATTAAATTAAAACAATTCCACAGCCCTAAGTTTAAAGAATAGTTGATGCAGCAGAAAAATAGTCGATTGAATTTATCACGTCGAAATTATCAATTTTACTGCTTCAGACTGTGGCTGGTTAGCTGATTATTATTTGTCAGCGCTGTCTAGTACATAAATGAGCCATCGAAATACTCCTGCCATAACGCGACGACACTATTAACTAACAATTGCAATGCAATAGCGATCGAATAGGGTCGTATTCAACATTCAAGAATTCCCCTGCTGTGTTAGTGACGGAAATGTCGGTATGATATTGTCGATACATTGCAGTGAGCATAATACCCTTATTAGGTGATAGGTATTATTAGGCTATATTTTATATGGTATTGCAATATATTTGCAATATGTTTTTAATCTAAAAGTTATCTTCGACCTGTGAGTTGTAATATTAATTAATTATATTTAATTAATTATATTCGAAAAATGAATGAAATAATGACTTTAAGAACGATATTCGAGTAAAATGTTTTTACAATAAACTCATGGGATACAAACGTTTTATCAATGAAAAAGAAACATCATTTGTGAGAATAAATATAATTATCTCAAATCAAATAAAACTCGACAAGGCAAATACTTACCCAGTTGATTTTTTGCGAGACTCGCAACAGTCTTTTCTTTTGATGATTTTATCAAATTACTTGCATTTTCTCGTATCAAACATTTTTTTAAGAGGATCGTGTACGGGCGGGCGTAGCGCAGCGCGAGTATTCATACATTTCGAACGCCAACGGTCGAAATATGCTTGCGGGGGAAAACGTTTTCCTACCCAAAAACCTCTGTGAAATGAAACAAATTTGGCCTCATTCGTTTTCATACACCCTGAACTACGTTTGTACGTGTTCGATTTTTTGTATAAAGGCAAATAGTTAAAATTGGACCAAATTCCGACAGACATTTTTTAATCAAAAAAGTGAATATTAAGGTTCTAATATTTTCTGAAAAATACAATATTTATAAGAAATAAAAACGTACGAGCATAGTTTTTCAAAATATCTCTAACATGTAATAATTGTCAAAATCAGACAACGTTTAAAGGGTGGAAAACGTTTTCTCTTTTTGTATGGAAGCTTGCGCGCACACGATCCTCTTATTAAACAGCATTTATAAAGCCTATGTGGTGTTAGTGTGAGGTTATATGACCACTGTTCCTAAACACTTAAAGAAATACAAAGTACAAAGCTGCAAAACGATACTGCTAAAAACTTAACCGTCTTGAAAATCCAATTCATTTGGAGTCCGTGCATAAGAAATTTGCGAAGACTGCTACGCGTATAAAGAATTTGTTTCTCTCAAATAGAAAACAAATGCGTTACTATAAGTTTTTTTTAAATCTCTTAAAATAACGTGAATTAAATTCAAATTTTGTGTAGGCATATATTTTTAGGACCTGTCTGCCTGTGCAGGGTACGAAGTGTGTCCCTGTGCCATTTTTGACTGCAGCGTGTATAATTATTTTCTCATTTCTCATTTTCCGTGCAAAAACCTGACTGCTTACGCCCACGATTGGGTTTGCATAGTCATAATTTTCTTACTAGAGATCATTTGCTCATAAACAATGCACACGTGCTCCGCCCACAATCAAACTACATAAATATTATGAGTAACAACTGAACAATAATTTTACTTACCGAAGTATTTGGTAAAACTGTACGTTTTAGATAAATTGAAACCATGTAAGTAAGGCATCGCTTCAGCCCCGAGTGAGCTAGCGTTAGATTAATGAATCCGTTCTGTCTTTTTCATTTTATTTGATGTTGATAGAGACAGAAAGACACGTTGACATCTTAACCTTGGGTTTTTTATCTTTTGCTAATTATGGTCTGCGCAAGTGGGCCTAAGAATACACATTAGCCCAAACCTAAAAATAATATCGAAAAGAGATATGTATAAGGTAATTTTCAAGAACTTTTCCTATTGGTCGAAATACTTTGATGGCTTAATGTGCTTATTCAAGCATAAGTATTCGAACGAAGGCCCATGGTAGCCCCGTTGTATTGATATCATCAAATACAATTAGCCTTAATTGTTTTGCTAACGACCTTGTGTAGTATGTGACGGTAAACATAGCTTCGATTTCAACCAAACATCGAAAAGTGTAAAACGCTTTGGTTTGACGTTGCTGTGGAATTAATAACATTTTTGATGTACGAGTAACAGAAACTAGCTATAATTACATTCCCAATATTCAGTAACCCAATTTACTCATTATTATATTTATTTTATGAACCTAAAACAATTGACACAGATATTATACTCAATTAGTTCAAATATTACGTCGACAAAACTAAAAAAGGTACGTCTAGGTTTTTATGATTTTTAATAAACTGTCAATTTAGTAATTCAATACGTGGTTCCAAACCAAACTCACCGCTCCGAACCTAGAAATAAATAAATACGAAAGTATTTGTCCCCCTTTCGTCTGAGTTTTAAAAGTCCTTTTTGCATTATAACAAATACACTTTTTAGTTAGATTTGAGGAAATGCTATTTCTAAAAATCTGTGGATCTTACAGGTAGGAAGACCTCACCTCGGGCAATTTAAAGAAAAGCTTCAAAGAGTGAGACGAAGTGACTCAGAAAATCTGATTACAGTTAAAAAGGCCTGTACAAAAGGAATTCTTCCTTACTGTTTTTAGAGGGGACAGTATAAGAAAGAAAGAAAGATAACGAGTTTATTAATTTAGGACATCACAAACACACACATACACATTTATATTACTTAGGATTGTTATTTCTTTTCTTTTAATTATTTCTTTTTTATTCCTGATGCTGTTGACCAGTTATAAGTTTGTTCTTAATAAGGAAAGTGTAAAAACAACCTGTCAAATCTTTGTATTAAAAATAAACACAAAAAATAATAATTATTATTTTATACCAGTACTTTTATTTGTTCTCCGGTGATAACATCATCAACATTTAAAAATGTATTATTTTTAAAGTACAATTCTATTTCATGCAACATTCGGTCTTTTGTCTCAGGGAGTTTAAACCAAAGATAAACTAAGAAGAGATAAACAAAAAACACATTCAAAATAAATGCTCCCGGATAGTCTAACAACTGAAACAAATCAGGCGTGATCTTCATATATAGAAACATGAAACCAGTTGTAAGAAAACCTATTATAGTAGAACAAACTCCTTTTATTTCTAAAGGAAAAAGCTCATGTGGAATAGCTTCTAGCAGAGGAAATACAAACACTTGAGCTAAAATCAGAAACACGCCAAACAGAAACAAGTTACTATACATAGCTACGGAACCTTTTTCGTAATCAGGATGCACGTATAAACTAACAGCTAATGCAAACAAAAGTGTATTGCACAAAACTCCAATAGGAAATAACAATGGTCTCACTTTAAATCGTTTTAACAAAAAGCTAATTGAAGGACTTAAAACAATGCATGTCCCTTGAATTGACAGGGTACATGGTAAAACATCAGACAGTCCAGTAATCTCCTGAAGTATAATCACACCAAACATATTGAATATTAGCTTGCCACATACCATTTTGTAAATATTTATTGCTAGACTAATGCACATAATATTCCAAAAGTAACTTTTGTTTACCGCCGTTCTCAATTCTTGCCAAACTACTTTGATAGTGTTGACATGCCTGTCAGTTTTGTTGAATTTTATTTTTTCAATTTCTAGGATTAGGTTAAGTTCTTTTTGTGCTGATGGTGAGTTGCCATGGAGTGATAAGTAAGCTGTTTCGCATTCCTTAAACATCCCTCTGGATGCTAGCCAGGCCGGACTTTCCACGCAAAAGATTGGGGCAAGCGTTGCGATGAATGAAGGTACAAGAGCGACCAACGCTGATGGTCTCCAGGATAAAGCGAGGCCCAAGTTACTTCCAGCAAATACGCCAACTGCTGGAATTACAGCGGCCAAAAGAGCTAAGTTAAACGCTCTGGTCTTTGGCGAACTGCACTCAGCTACGATCATGAAGATAAGCGGCAGAGCCCCGCCAAAGCTGAATCCAGCTATCACTCTGGCTAATAACAAAACGTAAAAGCCTTGAGCGAAGTATATCATGAGCCAGTGGAGAATATCCGGAACGGTGAAAACTAAGAGTGCGATCCGTCTGCCAATTTTCTCGGCCAAAATAGTACCCAGTAACGTACCAAACGCCATCGGTAAGAAAAATATCGAGACTGAAAATAAAAACAATAGGTTACATAGAATTAAGTTATTTTCAAAAGATTTTTTTGAGTTTATTAATGTGGTAAAAACAGCGATATGGGGAAAAGTGATTCAATTTAGGTATAAATGGGATAATTATAGCTTAATGTAGGTATGTTGGCAGAATTATAGTGCACTAAAAGAATTTATATCGTCATTTATTAATAATTGATCAACTAACCAATCAAGAAAATGTTATCATCAGTTATATTGAGTTGTTCTTTCTCCTCAGTCAAACCAACTACCATGGCGGTGGTATGGCCGATGACGAAGTTTTCCGAGAAAAAGCTGAAATTCATCCCGAACATGATAGCTGCCTGCAAGTTCAAAATTTAAAATAAATTTGTTTTGTGCCAGTACACAATTTGTTGTCAACTTATGATTTTTCTACTTTAGTGCGTTTTGAAAACGCGCCATAGCATCGCGACTCACGCAATGAACAGATTTAATTTGGCATCGATGCAGACGCGCGTTAGTATCGATGAAGTCGCCAATAACAGTACATAATTTGTCAATGTCAAGCTTCTGCATCGCGACTGCATCGCTGCTAAAAGTCGAAGTGTGCAAAGGGTCTTGCATTCGAATCTAACAAGATTCAAATATTCAGAAACGTCATGTTATGGCCCACAACCAGATGGCCGTTATGTGCAAAATAGTAGATTGTTATACAAGGGGAGAAAGCGACTCATTTCACTCGAGATGTTTCTGGCGCTCGACCGAAGTGAGAGCGCCAATAATTCGAGAGTGAAATGGTGCTTTCACCCGAGTTAAACATACTATTTTTCATTTCGACTGTGAGGAAAAACATTAAATTTACAATAGTGGTTGTAGATGTCATGGTTAGGTATTATGTAGTACAGCGAGAAAGGAAAACTCAAGTTTTTTCACAAAAAGACAGTTAATTTACAGTTCTCCAAACATCTAACATGATTAGAAAGAATAACGACACGAATACATGATAACAGTACGAAAAAGCAAACGATACGAAATAATAAAAATACTTGTAAAAAATATCGATACAATTTTCCCCACAGATAATAATTGTCAAAATTTAAAAAAAGTAGGCATAGAGTTCAAAAAGAAAAAATGACAGACAATGTAAAAAAAAGTGTCATCTTGGTATTATGGCGGGAAGTCGAATATTTATATCACAGATTAATAAATGTACATTTTAATTATAGATTGAATCAATTGAATATTTTTTATATCAACGATCATAATAAACATATTTTTCAATGTATAGCTAAGCAAAAATGTTTTTTTTTTATAATATGATGTGACTCAATTATCTTTGATCCAAGCTTTGACTGCATGCCTTGACTCTATACCATGCCAATTTAAACTAAATTACTTTCCACCCTAGGGATGGATAAGCTACTTTCCACCCGGCTATCTACACAGGAAAGTGCTATTTTCCGAACAGGAGAGATGAAAAGATTTTTACATACCTTACGCAAGGTTTCTGGCCGCTCCATTATAATATTTAACTCTTTAAATATAAATATTAACTTGAGAAACTGTGAGTCGAGGTTTTCCAAATAATATTAGAGCCAACAATGTACATGTTAAAACCTATTCAAGCCATTGTTATAACTAAACTGTTGAGGCTAAAACTATTTCATTTTTTCTTTTACTGGCAAAAAAAGTAAATGACATAGCGTTATTTGCGCTTCCTTATTTGAAAATAGCAAATGTGAAATTATAGTCAGTTCATTTTGCTGTAATTTTTAATAACGCAAGAGCATTTTAGTTAATACAAAAAATACACATGTAACTGACGTAGAACCTCCTCCTTCATGAAGTCAGCAAATTTCTAGCAGATTTTTTCGTACACTTGAAAATATTCTAGCTCTTTCAAGCATTTTCCAATATTTTAGTTCATCATTTCATCTCTTAATAAAAAATTTGAAAACAAAACTGTTTTACATCGTCTTCTTGGTCCAATCACTTTCAATTTATAAAATTTTATAGTGTTCAAGCGCGGGCGCAGGGAAATCGTGCCGTGAGTTTTTAGCCTTAGAGCCTGGCTCACTTGGTATTTTTTTTAAACCACGGCTGAAACATAAAAAAATAAAGTAAAGTGTAGTAAACATAAAAAGTAAAGTGTCAGGTTTTTGAATAATAAGCTGCTTAATATGTAAAACGAAAATTCGTGCGCCCTTTACACAATCTGTGAACGGATAAACGTAACGGTCTAAGAGCGTCACAAAATATTTTATTCGTAAAATAATGTTAGGAATCATTTTTTTGTTTCATAGATGGCCGCTTCGTTCAAACAAAATTTAAATGGCAGACCGAAAAGTGAGCCAAAAGTTTCATACCAATTTATAAATGTAGGTAAACATTTTCGTAAGTATTAACTTTTACTTAGTGTGCTTATAAACATAATTGTGTTATAATGTTTCCGAATTATTCGGATCAAAAGTTAACCATCATTTAACTTTCGGTCTTTTATACCATCAAGTCGAGTACCGGAGTCGCTTTAATCAAAGACTTTGCAAGAGTTAAATTGCCTCATTGGAACCAAAGAAAAACCCTCCTGTTTACAGTGGTTAATTTTACGAGAAATGCGACGAATAATATTTAAAGTCCTACTATTCGCATGTTTTTGACGTTTTGTATTTTTTCTTTTCTTTGTAGTCGGTTTTTGTAAATCAATCTTTGAATGCAGTTTATCTTTTTTTCTATAGTGAAAAAAATTTTTACTTGAAAGTTAAAATAATACATGTATATGAGTAAATCATCCTAACAAGGCCCCGTAACCGTTATGGGTTCCATCGTAGGTATGTATAAAATCGTATAGATTTTCACAGCCAATTTCAGCTCCGTAGCGATTTTCAAAATATAGAATAGGTATGCAGTATAAACATCCCACGTCACCGTTTATGCCTCTGATATCTTGCAGTAACTCAGTCTGAGACGAGAGTCTTGATAATAAACCGCTTACACGAATCGTTTGGGAATGGAAACGCCATCTTTATTGTCAACAAATTGTTCGTTTATTTGGCATTAACACTTGATATCGCTGATATTACTGTGTGTAATGTTTCGAATCATTTTGGAACTGTATCACCATCATTACTTTAGAATTATTTCGCTCCAGATAATGTCAGGAATAACCTTGTAGATTAATATAAGTATCTAATTAATATAAGTATATAAGTATATAAGTATCAGCATCATATCATTAACATAAAGTGTTTTTATTAAAGTCTAAAATATTTCTTTACCTATTTAGAATTGGTTGTATGTATGTTAAGTTAATTTAAAAACACTTATTTCATGTCAAGATTATGTAGGTACCTACACTACTTAGATTATACGTGGAATACAGTGCTTTATATCACGAAGCTTACTTGTGTGGGTAAATACAAGTTCTCATAGCATTTTAATATTTTACTATTGCGTTTCGGTTGTCAGCATGGAAAAAAATATATCTATCACAAAGCATAACTTGCCTTCCGTGAGATACAACATCTGTGACGAAGCATTGAAGCACCTTCTAGAAATGTTAAATCTTATACCCGGAAGATTTAGTTGAAATCTGTGGAAGGGCTCAGAGAGCGGGTGCTGCAAACGGCCAGTCCAGGGATAAATTGGGCGTAATTTTATCACCGTCCCTTCCAACGAAGTTTTAGTACGAAAGTACGACCAACTCGATACCACGGAAAAGGCTCTCTGTTAAATAATTAGTAAGTGCGCACTTACATCTCGAAAAGTAAGGTTGATTAAGTTAAGCAATGAAGAGAAACTTTTATCTCTCGGTGCGGTAATAGTGAACTCCTGAATTCTAATGGATTGCCTGAATCGGTTTCTTTTTCTGATACCCTATAAGCAATAAAAGCTCAGTTGATTTAGAACACAAACCCATGCCAAATAGCAGTTTTCTGGTACAGAACTTCGGATAGACGAAAAGACGTACAGACAGACTTGACTTCTTCCAAAAAGGAACCCTTTAGTTGTATGTAAACCTTTAGTTTCCGCAGTCTAGTGGACTACGGAACCTTACAAAATCATATTTTTATTTTACCATTTTCCCGTCGAGATTGAAATATAGGTATACTTATAGTAGGTATATTCATGCCAAATAACAGCTTCCTAGTACCAAAACTCTCTGAGCTGAACCGCAACACAGACAGACGGACAGACGGACATAGAGAAACTATTTGGGTTCCTTGTTAGACTACCGCACCCTAAAAGCGAACTTCTACCTGCAAACCAGTTGCGAAAACTCGTAATTCATGAATAAATTCAGCTAGTTCAGAAGTTGCTGTGCAGTACGTGAGTGGGAAGTTCAGTTGTGATTAATGCATTTGTTAATGTGCGTTTGGTTGCAAGCTACAATTCGATGCAGAATTAACTCACTCAATTGTAATTCACTAATGATTAAATGAAAGAAATTGAAATATGTAACACTTTCATAGAGATTTAAAAAAAAACTATGCATGTTCGTAAGACCTTGAGAGATATATAAAGTCCAAAACATTGGCAGTCATGAGATGGGTAGGCTATGATTTTGACTTTTTTATATTATTTGAGGAAACTCAATAGTACCTACTCAAGTTTTTTCAAATTATGATAATAAAGGTACACCTACTTACCTCAAATTATATTTGCAGTGTTATTTTTGTTTAAAAATGTATATTGTTGTAAAAACTGTATACTGTATCTAACTACACTGCTCACCGTACAGTCACAGATTATAGAGGTAATAATACAATGGTTTAAAAATTATCGGTACCGGTAGATCTGCGTTCGTAGTCCCTGTGGAACACCCTTGGACGAATAAACCACTGGACGCGCAATGACAGGAAATTTCGCTTGTTCCCCCTCGGCAACGAATTGGGCATTTTAGCCTCAATTTCATGTGACGTCTTGTCAGTACGGTGACAGAACTCGGTGAGAAACATTGCAGAAAAAAATGGGTAAATGTGCCGTATTTTTGTGTAAAAATTATAGCGGCACGACAAAAAATATTTATTTTCATTCGTAAGTAACTTTGTATCCCAATAAAGCTGTTAATTTTTCTTAAAATAGTAAAATGTGTTTTCCTAGAGAAAAGTTACATTGCTAATTAAAAAAGTTGTGGTCAGTTACTGCAAAATCACAAGATGACGCATACTTCATTTGGTAGGATTATCGTACGTTCACCATTCGTTTCCTTGTCAATTTAGTTTTAATTGTGCTTGACAATTGTCGATAATCATATCGATAAACGTACTCATAAATTTATAATATAAAATAAAATAATACATCTGTAAAATGATTAACTCTAAAGTAGTTTAAAGTAATCCTAAAAATACAACAGTTTTCTTTAATATTTTAAACTTCATATTTTATTACAATACATCCTATTAATAATATTTCAGATTTCCTGTAGATCCAATAAGAAAAACAAAGTGGGTCGAAGCCGTCAGAAGAGAGGCAAAATGAATACCATTAATAATACCATTTTTACCTTTTATACAAGTGAAAGTTGCATAAAATCCCTTGAAATTGTGAAGTTTAGTTTGAAGTGTAAGCTCATTTTCTGCTAGATTATACCATTAGAGGATTTGATTATACCATTGGAGGACTTACGGCCTGTTTCACAATGTCTTAGGAAGTTCTAGTTAGTGTTACTTGCCAGACCGTTTATAAAAATATTCTATGTTTCAATTATTCGTTTAATGGTTTGTGCTAATTTCAACATGCCCATAATTATTGTGTTGTTACTAAAAATAAAATAAAAATATTTTGCATAAGATTCGTTCATTCATTCGTTCAACACATATCGATAGAATAATATCGACACTTCCACGCACTAAATGTCAATTACTGACAAGACAAACTCCCCCCGCCCCGCAAAAATTGGTTGATGATGTTTTCATACATTCGCTCTTGCGTTTCATATCCAGTGGTTTATTCATCCAAGGGAACACCAGATGGCACTCAAAAAATACAAATAATTTTGTAGATATTTTAAAAAGGACATTTGATGTAGCACCAGCAGACGATTAAACTAATCACGGCGAAACGTCAAAATTTTTACATGTCGACTGCGTCAGACTGCCTATAGCCCTGCGGCTCTTACAGATGCCTGCGCATCTAACTCAATTTACCAGACTACCTATTTAATTTGATAAGTAATTGAAAAACAATAACCCTCTTATCTGGTAATCGCTGACTGGATACGAATCGATCACGGACACAAACATTACTTGACCTGATTACGTTCTGGAATAAACAAACACTAACATACATCTCTGTCGGCAGTAATGTAATTGACCCATTTCTTTTACCTACGGACAAACTTTTAAAAAGGATATGTGGTAAAGAAGCTCGTAATCTGGGATTTAGCAGTTGTAGACGACGACAACGCGTTTGGTGTAGAGTGGTTAGCGCTCTTGACTACTATTCCAGCGGTTGTGGACTCGAATCCCGCAAAGGACAAATGTTTATATGCGATGAGCACGAACATTTGTATTTTCTGTACGTGGGATTTCTTTATGGCTCAGCAGTTGGCACCGTATGTCATGACTGGTCTGACTGCTGTCTTGTAGATCTTGCCTTTGGTTTAAATCGGCATTCTTGTGTTAGGTATATAAAACTCCTCCAAAGCCCTCTACTTCTGCCATTCCACGCTATTTCTATGGATAACATCGGCCCCAATGTTCCCATTGGCTGACAGCATCGTACCAAGATACTTGAATTGGGATACCTTTGGCAGTGTATTCCCGAAAATGTGAATGGAGTTGAATTTGTTGGTGTTACCACTGAATGCGCACTCCAGGTAGTGGGAGAGGTACTGCGTTTTATAAAATACTACAAGAAACACTAGGTATTTTTTTACCCCACTACGGCAAAGTGAAAAAGAAGGTTATGATTGTAGCTATTTGTGTATAAACATACATAGATATTAATGTCGGTTCCACATTTGCAGCTAAATTCACACTTGTCAATGTGCCACTTGGTCTCTAATGTCTTTCTTTTTTTAGCATCTAGGCATACATTTAGCCACAATCTCATCTGATAGTAAGTGATAATATGGCCTAAGAAGGATCATGTCTGACTAGTAACAGCCTATTCACTCTCTTCTCGAATTCTGCCGGCAGCGAAATTCCACTCCCTAGCCGTGCGCATGAGAAATGTATCACCAAAATCAATGTGCTACGTGCATTTCCATGGTCTATTAAACATACATAAATAGATAACACACTTAATGTGTTATAACATAGCTCTAATTTGCTATGCACTTGATAGCGCGTTTTTCATTATATTCGCAATTACGACCATGACATACGATATTGACAAATCAATAACTTACGAGTAAGGCCGCGGCCCCATCTCTACGGCGCGGCGCCGTACCGTACTACGGCGCGGATTCGTGCCGTAGCGCGGCGCCGCGCCGTAGAAATCCACGGCGAAAAAACGTGCCGAAGCGCAGCGCCGCGCCGTAGAAATCCACGGCGAAAAAACGTGCCGTAGCGCGGCGCCGCGCCGTAGAAATCCACGGCGAAAAACCGTAGCGCGGCGCGGCGCTGCGCCGTAGTTTTCCACGGCGAAAAACCGTAGCGCGTAAATGTTGCGCGTAAGCGCGTAATGTGGTGGGCGGCAGGCACCGTGCTCCAAACCACACCATGCGCATCGCAGTCCGGCACGTTTTTTCGCCGTGGATTTCTACGGCGCGGCGCCGCACTACGGCACGAATCCGCGCCGTGCCGCGCCGTAGAGATGGGGCCGCGGCCTAACACAAGCTCACTGCACTATCTCATGGTGTATAACGTCAACTAAGTCAGTAATTAACTCAGTGAGTTCATTAGTAGAGTTACTCAGAACGCATCCTCCATCCAGGTGGAAGTTTCCTAGTAAGCGGGGTGAAACAAGATTGTACTGAGAAATCTATTAATGTAACTAAATGAAGAAATATTGCGCAAGAAGCAGAAATAGTAAAATAAAATCAGGTAAAAAGTCCTACTTTTCTGATTATCTCTTATTTTAAAAACAAAAGCCAATTTTTTAAACTTATCAAATCTTAAATGTTTATTTTATGAATTTGAAATGTACCTATTATTTTTATTTGTTGTCGTTGTCTTATAATAATTTATAAACTAATTAATTCATTTATATATTGTTTTTTTTAATAACCAATTTTCTATTGTAATAATATGCACATGACTTATGTGTCAAATAAGGTATTTTTATTCTATTGCTATTCTATTCTATTCTAAAAGTCACATTTTTGGTATCATTGACCAATTTTCAAAAAGATAACTACCACTTTGACTGCTTCTTTATTTGTAGGTACTCAAACACAATGTATTAATTAAAGTACTTTAGTTAAAACTACATATGAACAAACCAAGTCACATTCGGTAATGTATTGGTTTCAAACTCAACAGTATACAAATATTAATGGAATGTGCTGATGAACAGGAATTTCAATTAACTACGTGGTAATTTTCGAGTAGTTCTACAGTTAATTACTTAAAGTAAAGCATTGAAAATCACTATCATTGGTTATATATATATGTATATAACCAATATATATATATATATATATATATATATATATATTATATTTGAGCTTTAAACAGGCTTGGATGCATTGTATCAGTACATAGTGCGATTTAATCAATAAAAATGGTCAAGTGCGAGTCGGATTTGTGCACTGAGGGTACCGGGAACTTTAACTGAATTAGTGATCTACTTGCTTCCACTTATCCATAAGAATATTTGCTATATATAGCCAAATTCTTGAAATAAATTTATTATTATTTCTTTAATGAGATTGAATATCATTAAAACTTATTTGCGTTGGAGTGTTTGTATTTATTCTTGTATTTTTTTAAAACTGCCTTAGCTTACTTTAAGAATTAGAAGAGACTGTGACTTGACAAAATAATAAGAATTAAGTTTTTTGTATTTAAATAATGCCACCCCTGCAAAAAAGATATAACACAACACACCTGCATTTAACTCAACAAAGATACACATAACTTCTTCTACTTGGCTTCTACTCGTATTATTCATAAATCGTTATTTTAATGCTCATTCAACCGCATTTATTCACACGCACGGCCCTGATTAAAATTCCAAGTCAATTTATGTAACAATGTGCAAAATTAAACGAAATATGTATGAAAATTCTGATATCGGTGGTCGGTTCATAAGCACATGAAATCTCACGCGAGCGTACGGTAATTGGTGATCCTACCCAAACTGCTGCCGTAACGTAAAGCGATCGAAAAAAAGTAACTAGTAGCTATGGATACGTAGCTTAAGGCGACGCATTGATATAAATAATAATAAATAAATAAATATGCTCCAGACAACACACCAATTGTCTGGTTTCGAAGTAAGGAATTTTCTTCCTTGTGTTACGAAGTACCAGGCAACGAGTATGACGGGGGCTCTTCCATAAATACTTTATATACAACATCCATGGCAAAGGTACTAATGTTCGTGATCATTTACAAACATCTATATCTATACATATAATAAGACTGTAAAAGATCGATTTCTGTACATTGAAGATTTTTATGAAAAATTGTTACAGAGGGTCTTAATTACCGTAATAGAAGCCAAAACAACAATATTTAAAATTTTTGTCTGTCTGTCTGTCTGTCTGTCTGTCTGTCTGTTTGTCCGGGCTAATCTCAGAATCTACTGGACCGATTTTGATGGGGCTTTTTTTATTTGACTCAGCATCACTTGGAGAGTAAACTAGGATAGAAATAATCACGCCAATAGATTTAGGGGGTAGGCAGAAAATATATATATATAAAAGAAAGTCGTGTTTGTTACAACACTTATAACTTGAGAACGGCTGAACCGATTTGGCTGAAAGTTGATGGGGTGGTAGCTTAGAATCAGGAAAAGCATATAGGATACTTTTTGTCCCGCTAGACGGGGCCGGGGCTGGGGTAGCACGGGACCGGGACGAAACGGTGGGGAGGTAGCTTAGTACCAGGAGAAGGACATAAGATACTGCATATAGGATACTTTTTGTCCCGCTAGACGGGGCCGGGGCTGGGGTAGCACGGGACCGGGACAAAACGGTGGGGAGGTAGCTTAGTACCAGGAGAAGGACATAGGATACTTTTTATCCCGTTCGATGGGGCCGGGGCTAAGGCGGGACGGGGCCGAGGCGAAACAATTTAAAATAAATGTGGGTGGAAATGAATCTGTAAAGTGTTTTAATTCAATGTGTAGTGTTTCCTCCATATTGGTTTGTATAAATTAAATGAATATTTGGTACTTTATGGTACTTGCCAAAGTATAACAAAACAGTGCCATGAAAAAATTTATATTTAGATCCATTTTTTCCACACAACAAAGTAAAATGTTAGTAAAGTAGTAGTTTTTTTTTGTAGCAAAGTAGTAGTTAAAAGTAAAGTAACCATATTATCCTATCAAACAAAGGAATTCCTAATCGAAATACAAATTGTGAACGTCCAAATAATCGGTATGGTCATAATAATTGATCACCTTTGATGTACCTACTACTTGCTTCTTATTGTTGTAATATGGCCAATTTTAATGATAAGTGAGTACTAAAATGTACTATATAAATACTTTATATCTTGCGTACTTATAAGTACTTATACTTAAGTATCTTATTTGTAAAATCATAAGCCTATAAATTAAAAATTCTATCCAAAGTCACTATTCCACGCGGACGAAGTCGCGGGCACAGCTAGTATGATATAAATTGCACTTGTAAAAAGCAACTGTGACTCTGTGACAGACGAGGAATTCCTCGTCTGTCACAGAGTCACAGTTGCTTTTTACAAGTACAATTTATATTATTAAGTTTGTATGGTGACAAAACACTATAAAAACCAAAATAAACTATATGAGATATGCCCCCTGTGGGTTTTGAACCTGCGACGGCTGGCGTAATAGTCAGGAGCGCTAATAATACCAATGCATCGCTCTAACTTGGGAAAAATCAACATAATTAAGTGTGTTATGTGGTAGAAGAGACTGCATAATTCCTACCAATAATGCTCCTTCATTACCCTTTAACACGTTCCGGGACAGTGAACGCCTACAGGCGTGAAAACAATAAAACATCTATTGTGTCTGGAATAGTGTCCCGGAACGTGTTAACTTAGATTGGGTGTATTGTTCTTATACTCTGCCTTGGGGCAAACCAAGTTCCGCTATCGACAAATCAAGTATCGCATCAACATTGAACGAAGAACTTGGCCAATATTGCGTTTACTTGTTGCTTCAAAACAAACAAGTACTTCCGAGAATGTTTGTAATCGTGGAAAGGAACACGTACACGGTAAGTTTTGGGCAGTACTTTCGTATATAGTCTTTCCTTTTACTCGCAAAGTTATGGTAGAACGAGTGATAGAGACGGCGAGATTCAAACATACGAATGTGTTGTTACAAAGTACAGTCTAAAGTAAAAGGGCCTTTGGCGTCGGACTCTCAGAATTTCTAGTACGATAACACAGGAGAAGGTATTTTCCGCCCCGCATCGTTTGAGTAATAAAACGCTAAACGTATTTAATTTATATCTACATTTCTATCGTATATCTTATCTTTTTTCTATTGTCTACCTCTGTCTTCTAAAGAAAGTCATACAGGGTGTTGTTTTGGTCAGCGACGAGCGACGCAGGGGTGGTTGTACAAACGATACTGATGCCAAAAAAAATATTTAAAAAATGGCAAAAGTCACACAACCAATTTTTCATTAGCGCGACAGTCGCGCTGCAGTCAATTTCATACATAAATGACAGCAGTACACAAAACAGTTAGGGCGCACTTATTGTCTTTATCAATATCAAACAAACAGAATATGTTTTGATCAGTTTTCTAAACCTGTGCAAGTATCCTCTACAATAATTGTGTTTTGTTTTTTTATTCCCATTTCTAATGCAAATTGAGGGTTAGAAACTTCGTTTGGTGAACACGGCCCCGGGCTACAACGTTCGGGGTCCTTGTCGATGTTGAAGCCCTATTTTCCATCTTTTTATGTTTTCAGTGAGTCGGTTACACGAATATTTCACCCGGAAATATTTTGATCACCTACAGTTGCAGCCATTTTGCATTGACGTTGTTTTGCGTAAATGCCATAACAATAAGGGTCTGTTTCACCTTCGACAAATAAACACTAACCAACGAATAATTCAAATATGGAACGTCATTTCGTACGAAGTATTGCACGGACACGCTAACCAGAATTTATTAAAAAATTGTGCAGCAGGTCATTATTATCATTAATGTGAACGTGTGCATGTTTGTGTCACTGCCGCGGCTGAATGTAATAAGATAATTTTTCACATTAAAGATATGATATGATGGATGAAACATGTACCATGAAGAAGAATAGACATCATCACAAATTGATATGTTTTTGATATCATAGAGGCTTTATTTAAGCTTGTAACCACTTTTTTTTTTGGTTTATGTAAGCATGAAAAATATTTGAGAAAGTGACCTTTATGCTAATTTTATTATTTCAATCTCCGACGATTTTCCGTTACGATCCGAAATAGAACTTTAGTTCGAATTCAAATTAAACACAAACATTTGTATCATTGTTTTATGATAATGGAGCTGATTTTGCATCTCAATTGCCACTACGAAAATTGGTAAAATTACCGAATTCCCTCTCTAAAATAACACCAGATTCCTTTTTTCAGCTTCAACTATTTGGTACACTTTAATGATAAAAATAACAAATCTGAAATAGTCTCGATTTATTTTGATTGAAAATAAGAAAAGCAATTTTATGTTCTACGTCTTTTTTATCTATTGTTATAGCAGTGCCAAAAACACAATATTTGTAATTTGAAAGGTTTTTCAAGATTGGGTTTGAGATATTTTCTTTTATAGGTGAAATAAGAATTGAAAAAGATAACACAATGTCTCTTAATAAATGTTTGATAGATAATGATAAAGCTAATGGTGCCCTTGATTGTAATGTCTGCAAAGTATCAGATAAACTACAGGCATTATTGTTTCTATTTTATGGTTTATGCCTACTAGACCGTAGCATACCATGTGCTAGGAACGTTTCAGGCAAAAAAAAAGTATTTAAAACTATGACACTGTTCCTAGACCGTTATATCACCGACCAACACCGTCGCGTGTCATGCACGACGCGTGTCAGCACTGGCAAAATACGCTCCCACTCTCACTCCATTTATAACGGTGAGACAGAAAGCTGTAGATCCGTTCAGTGGGCAAAGTAGAGCGTATCGCGTTGCTTTTCGTGTCTGATACGCTCCTGCGCGGTCATGGTATGGTACGTTGGCCCAGACCTTTTTATTGCAGTAGTTTTATGGGAGGGGGGGGGGGGGGGGGGCTCCTACTTTTGTTTCTCTAAGTTTTATTTGCAATCGTTCCAGAATTCTCATCATATGTATTTTTAATTACGACAAATTTACCAGAAAATTAGAATCATAGCTAGTGAGTTGTTATTACTGCGCATTGAGAAGCTGTGCCAAACAAAAATGTGTTGCAACTAGATGGCAAGATTGAGAAAATTTGTTCGTGATGTCAGTTCTATACGCTAGTAATAGTTCAATTATCAAAACTCATGTTTTTGTACTTATTAATAAAGTTAACGTAATGGAAACGAGCCTTATAATAAAAAAAAGTTAATTAACAACAAAAAAATGGCATCGTTTGCGATTCATTTTGAATCGCTCAATCTTTCTCGTCTTGGCAATTAAGCGTCATGAAACTAAATTGCTATATTTACTTCTTGATTAAAGATTGTATTTTCAACGTCCCACCTTCATGAAGTGGAATAACAATTTATTTAGATACACACCTTAAAGTGTAAAATATACTGCATGACCTTTAAAACATACCTAGAGTGGGTGTAAAACTCAATATTGCTTCATTCCCACGCGGAATCCTTTAGATTAATATAAGTCGAGAAGTAATAATAGGTATAGTATCTATCTATTTTTACGCCCTAACTAAAGAGATGAAAACACAATTTTTATATAATATAAATTGCACTTTTAAAAAGCCAGTGACTTTGTGACAGACGAGGAATCGAACCCCGTGTCTTACGCTATTCGGGCGAATGCCTATACCACTCGGCCACCGTCACATTAACAGGCCTGTTGAATTTTGCAAGCACTTTCTTTTTAACGTGAAGGCTGCGTGACCTCATCGATGTTGCGAGATTGCTCTTACAATATCCGAAGGAAATATTTTTACAAATACTTTAACCGAGTGTTAATGTGACGGTGAAAATGGTATAATTTAATAATAATTTTAGACGTTCACGAAATCTGCCTACTTCTTGCCGATAGATTCTAGTTCTGTACAAATCAGACGTGTTGCAAACTCACTTCTATCACAACTGCATAGAGCACAACACTATTTATCTCGACCTGCAGTAGTCTAGTAGTATAGGTAGTCTGAACAATAAACGGTTCGTAACCGCCTTTGCACTAAATTGAACCTGCTCGAGTTTCGATAACGCTAGAAAGGCTTATTACGTAAAAAACGAACAGCAATAGTTGTGCAGTGATCGCGCGATCAATAATAATTATACAAAATCACAGTATGCAGCAATCCGTTATTATAACAACCTGTTATAAATACAGTGCGACAAGGATCTTTTGGCCGATAAATGACATTGACAGAGGGCGCTTTAAATTAATCAGGGTGGCTTATGCAAAAAATACCCCTTGATATAGGGAGTTCAGGAAGCTTTAACTTGTTTTTTTTACCGAAACATGGCAAAGTCAAAGAGAAGGGCACTAAATTAAGAAAGGATAATCATGCACATTTATATCATATATGATCCTTATAGCATAACAATTGAGTGAACAATAACCAACATTGATAAATTATACCTTTATTTACGAAGTTTTGCTATACGGTATTTCTAAATAATCTATTTATTTCAAAGAAAAAGAGTTACAAAAACGAAACACCAGAAGAAATTAGGAAAAAATTTGCAATCTCTTGTAATTTTTTTTTTTTAATTTTATTTTCTTAAGAAACCATACAGCGTGATAAAAAGTAAATGTTGTCTATGATAACTTATGTGTAAGGCCAATTATGAGGTTTCATAAAACATTCCATATGTACAAACGTAGCAATTTTAACATTGATCTGAATGGATAAGAACTGCTTCACAGTATAACTTTGAATTATTTTAATTATGTGTGGAAATACGTCCAAGCATAAGCCTTACGCACGTGCAAGCCTAAATTATAATCAATAAAAAATAAAAAATCAATGAAAACAAACCAAAACATTGCGTCTATGCTTAAAGTGTGAGCGAGCGAGTATACTTGTGTCTCGTATGTGTGTGTGTGTGTGTGTGTGAATGTGGCGGAGTGCGCGCACCTGTGTAGTAATATCAAGCAAGTTTAGCTACGGTGGATCTGACATTCGTAATTTGCAAAGTTACAGTGTTAGTTCCAATTTTCGCCATCGACCAGAAAATCATTTTCGCACTGTACTTTGTTATGACACTGGTAAAGACAACGCAAGCTGTCATCGGTTTATTTGTAGAATTTTTTTTGCAATTATTGCACAGCTGTTTTTGCTATCGCTTTGCCTTTGCAAGATACGTAATAGCTCCAAGGGGTGGATTTGGCAATAGATTTCAAGCTAGCGTTAATGGAAGTTGCATACTTCTGATAGCTTATAGTGCAGGCGGCGACTGCAAGTTAGTGTAGGTGTACATATTAAATATAGTTATAATTACGTTCAAATCCAATGCACGTCTTCAATTAGAAAAATTCTGAAGTCACGCCAATGTTGCTGTCAAGATTTGGTAAGATTATGAGGATTTTCTAAATCAATCTATTTCACGCAAAAATGAGCGGAGTGTGGGTGAGATGTTGCTTTGACTACTAAGCAGATCTGCTTTTGTACGGATAAGCAAATTTGTGTTGCGATTTCATATAATCCACCCAGCACATTTATCATGACACAGCACAACACGAGTAAGTGAAATAGAAATATGTATAATTATTCTTATATTTACTCGTCAAAGTCAAATCCCAAAACCAAAAGTCCTTATTAGTATGTCCGTCAGTCTGTTAGTCCAAGTAGCCAGTCCGTCTCTTTACCATGCAGGCTGGATGCCGCGACAATTCTCAAGTTGCATCACAATGCCAATTCGGCGAACCCACTAGTTGAGTGGGAATTGAACTGCCTAGAATTTAAACAGATTATAACAAGATTGGAATACGCCCCCAGAATCTATAGCATCAAATATTATCTATTATACACAGAAAATCAAATGAACACAGTTCTTAATAATTTCATCCGTGCGAGACGTAATGGAATGTATAATAATAAGACGTGAATTTCATTTAAAAAAAAAAGATGCAGCTAGGGTGTATACCATCAGTCGCCTCTCGGTCTATGCTAGTAACAGCTGGCTGAGTTGATCTGCTCGTTATTTCTTGGTATTATTTACCAGTAAACTTCACCTTTGAGGAATATACCCGCGTAATTAGTGTTATTAAACTCTTACGTAGGTATTAAGTTTAATGAACGTTCTGAAGTTGTAAGTGGAGTAAGTAGCACAAATTTATTTTATGGTAAATAGATAGAATAGATATATAAAGTAGAAGAAGAAAATGAAATGAGTATAGCAAAAGAAGAAGCACTTATTTTTCGTAAAAATTGTGGAGTTCCCTTGAATAGCGTTTTTAGGGTTACGTACCCAAGTGTAAAAGTATGTGCTGACGGGACCGGTAAATACCGGTAAATAACGGGACCCTATTACTAGACTTCGCATTCTGTCCGCCCTTCTGTCTATCGGCTGCATCTTAACACGTTCCGGGACAGTGAACGCCTACAGGCGTGAAAACAATAAAGCATCTATTGTGTCTGGAATAGTGTCCCGAAACGTGTTAAGGACCGCGATAGCTAGACTGTTGAAATTGTCACAAATTATGTATTTCTGTCATAACAAAAATACAAAAATAAAAATATTTTTTTCCCATACAAAAATTCTTTTTTGTTTTGATCGATAATGGCAACAGCTAGGCACTTAAATTATGCATCTTCGTTATTTACCTAGTCAATAGTACGGAACCCTGCGTGCACTCCAACGCGCACTTGGCAGGTTTTTTGTATTTAGGTACATTATTACATACATTCTTACAACAAATACAAATACAAATACAATTATTTATTTGCCAGAATACATTATATACAATTTACAGAACAGGTCAAAAATCCGCTTCGTGGTTACACATAAATATCTTAAATGTTAGAGTAAGTAGAGCATAAATAGGCGTCGGTTAATATTCAGCCGTCGAGTCGCGATGTGGCCCAAAACAACACGTCCCATATTTACTCAGCTTTTGTTTCCCAAAACAAATATTTTTTCCTTCATTCCCTTTTAAAGATCAAACATTTTTGCTATTGTACAGATGGTACGTTTATTTAGTGACAAAAATAGAATGTTAAAACTGTTATTTTCTTTATTTGTTTAAAGATATTATATGAACATTCTATTTTTGTCAAAAAATAAACTTACCCACCAGAACATACCTGGCAGAAAAAATAATGTCAAAAACATAATCATATAGACTTAAAATGATTACAATGAATTTTTCAAACCATTCTATATTTCAAATCATTTAAAAAAACTTATTGCGAGATACTCATATGGAGAAGATATGGACTAATGTTATAGTTAAATACAGTAGGTAGGAAAAGTAATTTATTAATACTTCATGTTTCAATTTCACTCACAGAGATTGTTTGTTTACCATTTAAAAAGTTTTCAGTCACCTAGTTAGAAAACGCACAGATTAATAAATAGTTACACATATCTACAATTGATTCAAATAACATAACGAACATCTTATGTCGATGTCCAAGTTAAAAATCATATCATGATGACCTAATTTCAAAAAAAAAACTATTACAAAATTGAAATAAGGATCATTTTAGTGAAAAAGACGCCCGAGGTGTTTATCCAATTAACTTAATTATCGTCTAAATTAGTATTCCACGACTGGGTATTAAGAGGCGGGATAACCCCGGTTCGTAAACTGCGGTGTTAAAGGCAAGGGAGAAACCACCACACTTTCTTCCCTAACTTTGAGTTTTTATTAAAACGTCTTGACCGTTATGATGAGGCTAGCTCTGAAATCTTGATGTTGTTGCAATGGAAAGTAGTACGATGAAGAACATATTCTAAAACAATCTTTTGTAGACATTTTCATTTCCATGACGGTCGTACTATGTATAATCTTATTTTTTATAAAAAAGCCCGATGTATAAAAAGATGAAATCGAGTGACGCCGCGGGTTACGCCTTGTTATTTTACAAATTTTAATACAAGTAAGACAGGTGCTAAAGAAATTAGTCGGAGGGCTCATGTCGACCTTTCCACTCAATAATCTTAATTGAATTCATCCTGACAAATTTCAATTTGGTAGCCACTTAATTACCCGAAATGTATTTATGATGTTTTTCTTGGTGAAGGAATTCGTAAAATTAATGAAGTTAGGTTTATAAGAAGTACAGAATATAATCTATTTGTTCGTTTGTTTCATCATTTTCATAGAGTAAAAGTTATTTGCTGTTCATCAAATAACAACCACACTTATATGAAACAGCATACGCATTTTAGTCTATTTAATTCCACTTTAGCATGTTAATTGCGTTTTGTTTGGGCCTTGAAGTAGGTTAAACCGCAAATGTTCGCGAAATTTAACAAACAAAACAACCAATTATTTATTAGGATACAATTAGTACACATGTTACACTTTCTGGGCACACACACTAAAGGGTTAGGCAAACTCACGACTGGCATTGTGGCTGGTGGTGTGTGTGTAAGCTTAAGGACTTACGAAACAGATAAGAATGAAGAGCAAACTGCCTACTGAAAACTTCATATTCTTTTTTGTGGCCGAATTTTACATAATACAGGTTAGAGATGGCAACAGACTGATCCTTTGTTTTCTGGGAAATATTCCCAGGAAAAATACTTATTACCAAACAATAAAGTCTTTCTTTTCAGACCACCTGCCCGATGGTCGGACGACATTATAAAGACGGCAGGGCCGACCTGGACCAGAATCGCCGCATCAAGAGCATCTTGGAGAGCCATGCAAGATGCATATGTTCAGCAGTGGACTCTTAGATGCTGAGAAGAAGAAGAAGAAACAATAAAGTCTAAAACCAGAAACGTTTATCATTTCATTAAACACTCGTAAAAGATAAAGTGACGACTAACACAGTAATGTGCGTCCCACACAATACATGTGTATCGTGTGTAATTCTCGTAATTTGTGGAACATTCGGTGTGTGATTACAAAGGTCAAGAAGAACAGTCATAATAAAATAATAATAATAATATTCTACCACCGATTTTCAGTAATGCAAAATATAAACACTGCGCTGTCTTATGCAGACGAGTGTAGGAAGTTTTCATCGGAAGCTGGGTGCGTATTGCGATGTTACTTTGACAATTATTATCTACTGCTTTTGAAGATTAGCAAATTCGTATTGCAATTGCGTATAATCAGTGGATTATGCTGAGCACTCGGCAGGTTAGCGTGAGACAGCCGCAGACAGCACTATACGAGTGAGTGAGATAGGAATATTTTAAATTTTTCGTTGCATTGCAATGCCAATACGGCGACTCAACTAGTTGAGTGGGAATTGATAGCCTGGAAATTTAACGGATTAAAGCAAAATCGCAATACGGGTCCTGGACGAATAACACAAGAATTGACTCCATAAGGAAAAAAACCGGCCAAGTGCAAGTCGGACACGCACACTGAGGGTTCCGTGCCAACTTTAACTGAATTAGTGATTCTTACTTCCACTTAGCCAAAATAGCACAATATTTTGTTGACCGCAAATATAACTTTGTTTTTCATAGTGTTTGTATGAAAGACAAAGTTATATTTGCGGTTGATAAAAATTACTATATCTCAAAAACTGCTAGTTCGATTTCGCTCAAACTAATTTTCGTTAAAAGTTTATGTTGAGATCTACATTACATATTTTTTCCAAATTTTCACTTTCTAAGTTCAAAAGTTAGATGGGGGGGGACGCCCATTTTACCACTTTGGAAGCGTCTATATCTCAAACGTTAGACTTTTAGAAAAAATGGTTTTAGAAACCCCTTGTCATTTTGAAAGACCTATCCATAGACCCCACACGTATAGGTTTGAGTAAAAAAAAATTTTTTTTGGTTTTAGTTTCATGTATGGGAGCCCCCCCTATAATATCATTTTCTCAATTTTTTTGTACCTGAATCGGAAAGCGGTAAGAAGATACACCTACCTACCAAGTTTCAGCGGTGTGATGCTAATAGTTTCAGAATAAAGTGGCTGTGACATACGGACGGACAGACAGACAGACAGACTTGACGAAATTATAATTCTCAAGATCAAAGGGTTAAAATAAAATAAAACAAATGAAACTGTTTAATTTTAGCTGTATACTTTGTGAACAAATTTCGGCCGACACTCGTAATTAAGTGTAAGCAGTCCCCAGCGTTTGAATCCTCTAACTTATGTGCTTGCTCACTTTCGGTACGACGCCATCCGCACGACGATGCTGTAGGTGTTACCAATTCGGTTCAGAAAACCTTGAAATATCTTAGGATCCCTACTAATATTATGATATAGTACATGTATATATTTTTCTACGTATCAGGCTACAAAATATATAATAGTACTACATGCTGAACAGTTTTTTTTTAATTTATTTAACACTTCATGCACAAAACATAAAATGAAGAAAAGAGAAAAGTATAGCGAGACAATTTTTTAGGTGGGTTTTATAATTAAAAATCGTCTTATTCGGGTACAATAAATTGCCGGCAGTGGATTATAAGTTGAGCCAATATGAAATTTGTTGGTATTATTTGATCTATTTGGATAGACCGCACCTAAAAGTGTCTCAATTGAACCTTAAAATTACTCCAAAAATTATTAACCATCAATACTTTTTTTCTATTTTAAGCAGTTACTTAATAATAAATTACTTTATTTTTTCTTGCGCATTCAATATATACCAATGTTCATTAAAATAGACATTCCATCAACTGAGCCTAAGAGCATAGAAGGTTAAATTGAATAAGAATAACTCCTATGTAATGAAGTCAATTTATGTTGTTTTAACCGACTTCAAAAAAGGAGGTTATCAGTTCGACCTGTATGTTTGTATGTATGTTTGTACATGAATATCTCGCGTTTGGCTGGACCGATCTTGCTGCGGTTCTTAATATAGTATTTGTTACATTATGGAGAAGGTTTTAGTAACTATTTTAGTTCAATCAGGTACATTATAACATTAACAATAACTAAAAACGACAAAATAAAATACTTTACAATCTCAGCATAATCTACGTCACGTTCTCGTTAAACTTTGCTTCACAAGCAGTGTAAGTAGAAAAAGGTTCAAGATAGAGATAAGAAATAGACGGCAAGCGCTGGCAAGCAATTTACAGCCTCTACAATTTATCATTCCGATTTCTATGTCACTACTCCACGAGTGACACAACACGGACGGGCAGAATAAAATAGAGGTTAAAAACCGGCCAAGTGCGAGTCGGACTCGCGCACGAAGGGTTTCGTACCATTGACTATACTCAGATTTTTAATTAGATAGACCAAAATGGCATTTGGTGGGTGGCCGCTTTTTCGTAATTTAGACATATTGTTGGTCCTTAATAATCGAAAGTTTCAATTTCATTCCATTGTTTTTGTATAATCGATTTTAAAATATTCAAATAAAATCTGTTTATGAATATCAGAAATCCTTCAAAAAACATAACGATTTCAATGAATTAAATTATAGATATTATTGAAAAGTCAAAATAGGTAAGACCATACAAGAATATTGCTTTTGCAAGAGAAACCAACATATTTTACTCCTTACAAAAACTGTTTTATGTATTGCGTTTTTATTGTATGGGTGTTATATCTTAAATATTTGTTTTATTTTATTTTAATTAAAATAAAATAAAATAAAATAATTTTGTGTACAATTGAGTATTTTGTGAATATTCATTTATTTCTAAATATTCAATGTTCAGTAGCAGTTAGTTTAAGTATCAGAGTGGATCGTAGTTATAATGCAGTCCCGTGCAACCAAATGAAAAGAACAATGACAAATTGCAATCCGAATGTGATTAAAACAAGAGAAGCAAAATTGCACATGTTTTGTGTTTACTCTCATCATCAGCTCATCTAATTTTAGCAAAAAAATATATATATCACGACGGTGAAAGATGGCAACGCATAGTAATGGGCCTGTCAAAGTGCACACATATAAGTGAGTGTGTGAATCTGGCACTCTGCACCCAGAAAAATACTTTTTTAGTTTTCTTTGGGTACTTCAAAATAAATTGATAATTGACGCATATAAACCATTATCAATGTATTCGGTACTACTTGTTGCTATTGCGTTGTAGCTTCGCGAATATTTCTTCGCTTACCTATGAAAAATATATTTTGCCAATAAAAATTAAACCCATGGGATTGAAGGAATTGAAAAGCGCGGAAAATTTTTCATTTTCGCAATGCACAAACAGTGACTGATGGCGAAGGCAAACACATCGCAAGTTTGTGCCTCCGCAGATTTTAATAAATTACTGGATTGTATTGTAAATACGGGCGCGCTCCGGAGCAATTTGATAGAATATAATTTGCATTTCGTTACGCGCCGCCGGCAAGTACTTGATATTCCATCGTTTCAGAAAACTGAAAAGCATAATTTATACATTGGATTACGTATGGATTTTCTTACTTGAGAATAATCAACAGGAGGTTTTGGAAAATTTAATTTTATAATGGATACTTAGCGTAATTGTTTTGTGTAATTAATATTTTCTCATTATTCTTTCTTTATATAGAACACACAATAAAGTAAAGCATACCAGTCAGCTAGTATAACCGTATACAATGGGTGATTGTGAATGACATCATTCGAATAACCTTACAATTAATTTAAAAAAGTCGAGAAGCAAATAAGAGTCTTTCTTCTCGTCTCATTTCTTTTTCTTTCTATAAGAATTTAATTGCTGCTAGTTTTATATTCAAATATCAGCATCCGTAACCTCATCTTAAAATTTAACATTTCATAATTAAATTGTCATATTTCACCATAATTCAATTTCGTCATCAAAAACCATCAACCCATAGAACTAACAATCGGATAGAACCCTTTCATTAAAACTAAAACGTAAATTTGCTATATTTGTACGTCAAAGTAAGTGAATAAACTAGTGATTTTATTCGAGTACGAATTAGCGATCGAGAGTTTTTGTATTCGCTTGTCAATATTAGTAGAATCGAAATATTCGATTATTGGAATCGGTAACATTTACCCATCTTTGCAATTTACAGATTTTTATTTTTGTGACCATAGCTGAAAATTATCTTATTAGCTGATTGCAATATATCATTGTATATCCCCAAATCGCTGCCGTCAAAAACACTGTTTCGACATATAGTGAAAGGCAGATCTAATTCGCAACAACTCTACGATAAGCCTACGCCACATCACATGTGTATAAACTACATACATGCTTAGAATCGGTCATGCAAAACCCATCTGTTGTTTTGTGGACAGCTTTCATTTTGTTTCAGCAGCTTTCGAATGAGCTTTCGGTTGGGCGGACATGAAACTTTAAACGGCATTCCTGAAATCCGTGGCGGGGATCTTTGGAAATGAACTGGGATGGTTCGCATCGTTTTTTAAAGTGCCTAAACAGTTCATAGCTGTTCATAGGTGTAGCTTTTAGTACGTGTAAAAGAAGGTATATTTTATTTAAAGTCAGTATTTGTGTATTTTAAAAGGAAGCTTTTGTTTATCCGTAATTAGACTAAAGATTGTAACTCTAATGCAAGCCACTCGGTAATTCATGTTTGAGGTGTGTTTTGCTCATGTGTTGTCTCGGTGTTTTATTATCAATGATAGTTCGTTACGTAAATGAGTACTTTTTGCAATTTCTTATTTAAAAAAAAACATATATTCAATATAACATACATACTTTTTAAGTATCAACAGTTGGTTCTTCAGCGTCTTAACTTACAAATCCCTTCCTCATTTTTTTCCTCGAAGTGGCAGAATAAACCCCAATAATTGAATGTATATCGAATTTTCACACGCGCCGTAAATTACTTTATGTCACGCTCTTCAGATATCAGCTCATATATCCTTGTCATAACAGTAGGTGTGATGAATAAAGCCGTGACTTCAAAAATCCGTTAAATATTATCTTAAATTATAGGTGCCAATATTATGGTCGAGAGCTCTAGCGCCTAACCACCTTTATATCCAAAATTGCTTGCACTCCTCGTTATCTGTTGTTTCAAAAGACGGCCATTTTTGTCTGGTGTGTGTAAGCAATTTTCTTTGGAAAGTGGTTAGGCGCTAGAGACCTACCTACATCGTACATAAGATAATCAAGATAAGCTTCTATTTTGAGTGTCATATAACGCATTTTAGAATAAGATGTCTAGAAACGAGATCCAACTTTGCAATTACATTCGCTTAACAAATTCATAGTCAGAATATTCATGGTGCATTCAAAAGTTTACGGGTATGAAGCAGCGAGTGGTATCGTGTTTAAAAGCAATTTCCTGTTGAGGTGCAGGGTTTCAAGGCGCAACTAACTGGCTACTAGTGTATTGATTTGTGTTTTAGGCTCGAAATAACACAGTGGACCGAACTAGTAGGGAAATGGGATGAAGTTTTGGTTTGATGGTCACACTATCTATAGTCAAAAACCTGATAAATGCGTAAAGTTATCCAGAAATACACAGTAAATATCGCCGCGAATACCATACCTATTTTATGTTTGTAGTCGATGATTTTTCAAAGCCCGGACGGAAAAGCACGACGTGACGTCACCGCTAGTAAAAATCCGAAGTGCGAACATAAGTAATTATATTTTATCTCGCGGACGAGGTACGACCAATTGGGTGAAGACTGGGGGGCGTGTTGCGATCTGCGATCCATCTTAATCCGTTCAATTCAATTCCCACTCAGTGTAAATGAATATTATCAATATAATAATACTACAATGGTTTACATTGTTATATTATAGTAATATTATCAATATAATGCGAAATTGCAATAAGATTTGCTAATTTGACAGTAAAGCAGAGCGTTTTAATTGTCAAAACTGCATCGCAATACGCACCCTGAGCAGTAAATAGACTCTAGATTAGTGCCCAAAACATTCAAAAAGTGTGGCATTACTTGGTATAGGCTAATTGCCCAAGATGATAATAACCAGTATGCGTACTAGAAACTCAAAATAATTACTGGGGTATTAGTGACTAGAACGTAGATAGACAGAGGCCCAAGAAGGTAATAATTAATTACATGCGTTCTAGAGACCCAAGAATTTACCAAGGAGCTACATTGACAAGGGGTGAAACGAATACTTATGTACTTTTTGCAATTATTGTTCAAAAACTTAGTAATCGCGAGCTACTAATGGTAAACACCATCTATTGTCTGGTAGTGGAACAAATGTGTTTGTTCACGTAATTGTAGGCGTGTTACAGGTTACAATTGTTTTAGAAAGTAGGTAATTTTCTATACATTCCATGGATATTATATCCGGGTATGCATGCGTACGTTCACTTTTCGAGAAATATTTTCGCTTGAATACAGTACAATTGACATGGTTGCGTCTGTTTCTACAAGTAAAATGGTAGGTACCGAACTCCCGAAAGATGATGGATGTCCTCTGAACAGAGCCACAAATTACGAAGTAGGTAAGTGAACAGAAACTGCTTCAACCTAGATGTGTTTTTCCTTCCGAAATAATTGTAACGAGATAATATATACGACGTCTCTGGACCAGTCAACATTCATCAGACCTTTCTTTTTGCGAGACTCGTGGAAATTATTATCTCCTCCACACTGAATTACAACTCCGCCATAATGCTATATGACAGAATCCAATATCAATGTGAGATTAGTAGATTCTTCGTTACTTTGTCGGACACTGATATTTATTTTTCTCGACAAACTACGCTATTTCTTCCGACCTGTCTGGACATAATTTTCTTTTTTCTTGATTGAATCAGAATGTATAGGTAATTGTTGATAGCTTGTACTAAAAAAAATCGTCCCAAGATTTCTCGAAAACGGGTTGTTCCTTTGGCTCATAATGCTAATGATTATGATAATGATGATGATAAGTCATAGCGAGATGATTCAATATTTAGTTCATTCAAGATGAAACAATAAAATTACAGCTGTATTTACAGCTGTTACGCGCTATTTAGTACTCGTAACCAAATATTTCCGAGCTTAAGTCGAAAAATGATCAAAGGTTGCTCTGAATATAATTTATAATTACACAAAGATGTAGGAAAATGTCTTTTGTGTATACGTAAACTCATTATGTGGTTCCGAGGTCGGCCCTTAGAGCAGTTAATAAATTAATGCTTAACGCTTTCAGCTAAATCACATGGGATGAATACTTAATTATATTTAAAGTGCGTCTTAGGGCCCCATGTGCGGCTTCACTTTATTTTGTTAAGGCTTAGTTTCACATGATATTTTTACCGTTTCAAAAAAGGAGGTTAAATCAATTTAATGTGTATTTATGTGATATCTTATATTTATGTAATATTTGAGTAAGTTGATCTGTTCAAGCTTCCAAATACGTGTGCTAAATTTTGTAAGTGTATGTATGTTCGTCACAGAAGTCACAGCGATATGTTCTTTTGTAGTACAATCAAATATATTGATAGTTAGGGTACAGTGTAAGTTTCATCAAAATCAATTCAGAAATTTTTGAGATATGGGTAATAACAACAAAATATTGAATTAAAAAAGGTTAATTTAAGCTTTTAAGTCAATTTTTTGAAGGCGCTTTAAATTATATTTTTTAAATTCAAGTCTAAGCAGATTTTTTGACCTCGATTGCACATGGTGTCAAGAGTGGATGAGGCCTAGGCCTCTAGGGTGGTGCATGTCTTGAATACTAAAATAAGAAGCAAAACGAAGATAACCTCGTCTTAAAGATTGCATTTAATCTAAGTTATAAGTATTGACATATCATCTAAGTAAAAACTTAATCTCAATATCTTAATGACACTGTCCTCTTAAGTGCAATCGTTCATAACAGCTTTTACTTACGAAATTTACCAGACTCATGACGGATTTATTCAATAAAGACTATCAACCGCTTCTTTTCCAAGCATTTTAACCCCTCTTTTCTACGGCTTGACCTTTTCAAATTGTCTTGTTCTCTTTAGTGTCATCTCTAAATAGAAAACAGTGTCTTATTTTCGCATTTACGAGTGACATCTACACAACATGAACACGTATAACGGCCGTCTTACGTAAGGAAATATTAACCTAGCAGTCTCTATGTAACATGCAAGCAATTTATCTTCAAGGCTCGAGCTTTCTTCGCCTGCTCTTGTCTTGAAGTCTAAAACGTGAGTCTGTTAATTGGCACCATTTTCAAAATCTTGTGTTAATTATGAAACGCTCACTTCAATCAGTGCCGCTTTTCTTCAACCCAATTGAATTAATCTGGGAAACGTTATCGTGGATCATTAGCGATCGTTTCTCTTTATTATGTGAAATAGACAGAGGGTCTACTCGGAAAGTATTCATGAGAAAACTTATTACTAGCGCATAACTCGGCTGTCACTCGCGTCCGAGTGATATTCGTTCGAAAATCAATTTAATATCACGAAAATCACGTGACACATTGACGCGAGTAATTACAAAATCGAAATACCTTTTTAGGGTTCCGTAGCCGAATGGCAAAAAACGGAACCCTTATAGTTTCGTCAAGTCTGTCTGTCTGTCTGTCCGTCCGTATGTCACAGCCACTTTATTCTGAAACTATGAGCATTACACAGCTGAAATTTGGTAGGTAGGTGTATCTTGTTTACCGCTTTCCGATTCAGATACAAAAAGTAAGAAAAATAATATTAATACTTTTATACATGAAACTAAAACCTAAAATTTTTTTTACTCAAACCTATACGTGTGGGGTGTCTATAGATAGGTCTTTTAAAATGATGTTGAGGTTTCTAAAACCATTTTTTCTAAAAGTCTAAGGTTTGAGATATAGACGTTTCCAAAGTGGTAAAATGGGCGTCCCCCCATCTAACTTTGGAACTAAGAAAGTGAAAATATTGAAAAAAATATATAATGTAGATCTCAACAAAAACTTGCAACGAAAATTGGTTTGAATGAGATCGAACCAGTAGTTTTTGAGATATTGCAAATTTTTATCAACCGCAAATATAACTTTGTCTTTCATACAAACACTATGAAAAACAAAGTTATTTTTGCTGTCACAAAATATTGTGATGTTTTCGTTAAGAGAAAGTAAGTGGACCCTGAATTCAGTTAAGGGTGGCACGGAACCCTCAGTGCGCGGGTCCGACACGCACTTAGCCGGTTTTTTTAATTACACTTGTGTGTTTTATCCGGTTCTTATTCGAAAACCAAACATTAATAAACAATAATCACACGCTATATTAAGGCGGGTGATTCCAAAATAGGGCTCCAGACCAGATCTGATCAAGCTTATACTAGCATAGGTATAATAAATTGGTATATACGTATACTTATACCTATACTTATTCTTATTAGTATAAGAACTGCAAAAACAACGCTCTAAGAGTAGGGCCTTTCAGTCTTCACGAAGGTATCTCAAGTTTCGAATATTATTTGTTGAACGAATGTAATCAGACTGAATTACGGCTTCGAAATCTTACAGTAAGAATACACGGAGTTATGTTTCTGAGTCGAGTATTGCTAAGATAATGATAAAACATGCTTAATAATTTAATGTAACATAAACATGAGAAAATGTTAAATCTTTTTACTGGAAGCTTTGTTCTAAGAAATATTTACTCAAGTCCGTCTTTTAAGGTTAAAACAGTGAAATGGAAAGCTTTTGCTATGTAAGTGAATAATATTTTTTTTAGAAGCTTGTTACACAACGTCCTAATAAGTTTTTGTTATCGTTATCTGCCAGATACTTTATACGGCGATGAATGACGTTCCGTTTTATTTATTTGTAATTATTATTTGCAGGGTAATGATTATTTGTCGATGGTGAAAAAGGGTACGAACTAAGGAATTGTTACAAGTATGTACAAGATAAATATAATCTATATTAAGTAGGTAATAATTGTTAGGCACGAGATAAAAATTCACGTAAGTATAAGTCATTATATTATTTATAAAATTGTAGGTAAGTACACTAGTTCAACAGAATTTTCGCAAACGTGACCAATTACGTAAAAATAAAACACGCTACTTCGTGGCATAAAAAATGTGACCTAAATGTATGAATATTTATTCGAGGACCTAAAACTTAAATAACGTTTTTCTTTGAATGGTACACTTAGGTAATAAATATGTACCGAGAATCGATTCCATCAAAATATTTTGTTGGAATGAAATTCAGTTTTCTGTTTTCTAAAAGTTCGTTATTTATGTCCTTAAAATAGTAAATATTTCTTTTAAATTCCTACACAAGTTTTCATTATTATTAAACTCAATGAGAGGTACTAAAAGCTTACATAAATACAAATGTTCAAATGAAATTCAACTTTTTAATTAACTTCCTAATCCACTGTCATCTCGTTAAGATCGAAGGATTATCTGACTACAGACAGACGCCGCGATGGCATCTAAATTGGAGGCTTAACTTTTGTCGTTTGTGCAGCCATTTGGTTTACAAACGCAGTAACTGCCTGGCAAGGCCTGTCAACTGACAATCCCCAACGTTTCATATCAAGTTACGCGACCACAAACAAGTGGAAGGTATAGGCTTAGTACTCACTATGTGATTTTCAGCCACACTTGTTGGGATCACCCATAAATTCTGTCGAATCAATACGTTAGACACTCGATCGCTCTTGAATTGTAATAAAAATAAGAGGCTCTATCTAAAGTACACCAGGCGCGCAGCAAGAGTGCTAAGGCCATTTAAAAGAAATATATAATATTTAGACACGTGAAAAAGGATTTCTGGATACCTACCGTACCAAAATCGCGCACGGGCGGGACTTGAACCTGCAACTTTCTGGGTAACCGGGCCAATTGCTCTACCAATTGAGCTACTGTGGTGTCATTCCGACCGTGCGAAATTTTTGGTTCTTAAGGATACGTCAATACGCGTGACGTTAGCTAGAAAGTTGCAGGTTCAAGTCCCGCACGGGCGGGACTTGAACCTGCAACTTTCTAGCAATTTTTGGTTTCTTATTTCATCTTTAAGAATATATTAAACATTCTTAACCTACCGTACTGATACATACCGCAAATCGTTCGTGTGCACTTAGCCTTAGGAATGCTGTTGTGATCTGCACACAGATGATTCATTTCCTGGATATCGACACCACTGGTTGACATGCATACGTTGTGACCAGTATTAATAAAGTGGCCATTAGATAAGTACTGATTCGCGATCCTGCTTTATTCTGTTCAAGCTCCAGGCATTTCTATTCCCACTCAGTTAGCTGATTTGCCAAGTTGGTGTAATGCGATCCAACTTAAAATAAATAAATAAAGATGCGCCAGACAACACAACTATTGTCTGGTTTCGTGGTAAGGAATTTTTCTCCTTGTGTTACGAAGTACCAGACAACGATTATGACGGGGCGTCTCCCATAAATACTTAAATACATATATCATCCATTACATAGGTACAAATGTTCGTGCTCATCACACAAAAATTTGCCCCCTGCAGGATTCGAACCCGCGACTAAATGACTTGAGAAAAATTAAAATTATCTCTTTTTCACTCACTCATATGGTCAAAATTAGGACATGGAAATTGGTGAATGACGATATCGTAATAAGAAATTTGCTAATTTGTGCATTCACAAAAGCAAAGTATCTTAACTGTCCAACCAAGATCGCAACACGCACCCTGCTTATAAGTAGAGGTCTTTGAATTGGGTCACCTCATTTGTGTTTTGTCCATTCACTGAAAATACTCATTGATATGGGTCAAATTTGTAATATCAAACAGTAGCTGTGGTTCATTTGTTTACAAAACATACTAGGCAGACATCTATCTGCCACCACATGTGTTTATTATATGCATTCAAGATAGTTTTGAAAGCCGTTTCTATCAATAAAATTGAAATCGTTGTGTGTAAAACCTTGACATTTTGTGTCACCTCACAATCAGAATGATTGGTTTAAATCCTGAAAGAGGCGTGTACACACCAATCAATCTTCACTTATGAATTCCGGAACTCGTGACCAAAGCTATTTAAAAATATCAACGCTTGCCCGCTATACCATTATGTACGTAGACGAAAATATAAGTGGATATTGATTTGTCTGCAAGATGTTATCGTTGTTTCATGTTTTAGTGAAAAAGAATTAGGTTCAAGCTATGATTTTTTTGGTCATGAATATCATTTGACATCAGTAGGTATAAAAATGAGCAGTTAATACCTATTTGACTTACAAGTACGACTGGGTTTAAAGCAATGTCTATAATCTCTCGGTGCCTGTTCGACAAAGAACATTAGAACAAACATGACAGATTGTGAGGATTAACCAACGCTAGAACGTAAAGACAATTGTCCTTGACTAAATCATGAAGTTTTATAAGACCAAAAAATGCATAAAATCATACAAACAAACTTTAAACCTACCTATTCAAAAACGAAACCATTTCCTCGTGGAAAGGAGGCTATGATGCTGGCTGCGTTGCCACGTATGCTAATTGTTTGAGCTAGCAACTAGTTAGCTTACTATGCAATTTATCTAAAGAGAAATTTAGCAAAAGGTCCCCACGGTCCAAACGTTTTAACGCCAAAAGACTCACTTGGAAGTGAGACCTACTTGCGGGCTCTTGGTGTTTTCAGCCAATAGCATCTGATAAAATACCTAAATCATCTATTTTCAAATACGTAAGTAATATTGTTCGCAAGATAGATCCTAATACATCAACACATTTATATCTATTCCGAATGTTTGACGATATTATTCAAGGCATGTTCTACGGGAAGATATAATTCCTAGATACTTAATTCGGGGTCTTGAGATTCTACTCACGTTCTTTGTACAGGGGAGGTAAATCTTGAAGAATTTATTCGGGATAATCAGGCTGAGTCATGGTTTGTGGAGGAGTTTAATAAAATAGCATGGGGGAGGGTCCAAAGAAACAAGCTTTTGCTTCAAAAGCATTGCAAATAAAATGTTTTAGAGAAAAATGTGCAAAGATGATTTGAAACCAATTTGTTGTCATTTTTTTTTGTAGCTGAGATCATTATGACTTAGATCCAAGACTCAGGGTTTTTTAAACTAATTTAATAAGAAGCAGATTCGTGTTCGTGCCATACATCACCATCAATATCAGCCAAAGGACGTCAATTGCTGAACATACGGCTTTCCACAGCGACCGATCACATGCGGTCTGCATCCAGTTTGATTCTGCGATCTTTACAAGGTCGTCTGTCCATCTTGCCGGTGGACGTCCTACGCTGCATCTTTGGTCAAAGGGTCTCCAATTTAGAACTTTTCTGCCCCAATGGCCATCAGTTCCTAACGCTATGTGCCCTGCCCATTGCCACTTGAGATTTCACTCGCGACTTTATTGATCGAACATTTCGTAGAAATATCTTACTACACAAGCTTAACGTCCTATAAATTGTTAAATTAATACCGTAATGTTTCACTTTAACTTATCAGCAACACACCTTCTGTAATTGTAAACCGTGAATCTCCGTACAATTTCCATAGACGAGCAACAATATGGCACACCTTGAAATTCCTGGTATAGCTAAAAGACATCTATATACAACACCTGTTGGTCGTGTGCGAGTAAGCGTACCATCTTTTTAGAATATTTGAGATTGTCTTTGTAGGAAATACTAATGCAACTTTACTGTAACTTTTATTTAAGAAAACTGTAGCACTGAAAATCTTCTTATTTAGTATTTATTTTAATAAAAAGTAAAGTAAGTACCTAATGAACTGAGAGGCCCTCTATTAACTTAGTTACTGGTTTTGGAAAAAGTTATTAAGTATCGTTTTCTACTGTTTATTCAGCATAAGCTTACATCGTACCGAATGTAACATCGTACTGAACATGTCAGATCTTTAGGACATGCAAGCACTAGGTTCTTTTTCGACACATGGCTACTCTATCTACAAGAATCAGAATCATTTTAAAACCAAATTGTTTGTTTATAATGACCATGATTATACGTGGTTATGAGTTTTCTCCCCTCACATTCTAGATAGAAAGAAAGAAAGAAAACATTTTTATTTGGTACACATCAAATTACAAACATAATAGAAAAACAAAAGTAAAACCATATCTGAAGACGTTAACTTAAAATACAAAACAAAAAAAATACAATTATGATGTGTTATTAAATTGTTCCCCACTCAGCTCTTTGCCACGGCAAGACAGTGGCGCTGGTTTTCTGTGGAAACCATTATGATTAAGCAAGGGGGTCACCACCGACCCACATGAGAAGGTAACGAAGTTTATAAAAGTATTTTACCAATAAGTTTATACCTTTATTAATATTAATATGTTAATTTAAATTTACTAGATACTGCAAACACTTTTTGATTTAAAGGTTCAGGGTTTAAATTACAATAAGTTTTCATGCGAAGTCAAATCCTGAAAGTCCCTTGACTGCATGGGAACCCTATTAGCACGGGTTGGCTCGGCGCCCAGATCACCCTTGTATCCATTTTGAATGTAAACAAGTCCATAACTTTGGCGTAACAAGGTTTATTCAGCGGGAATAGGACAAAAACATACCAACGACTTGTGACCCGCGAGTGAACAATATTACCATTATGTTGTGCAGAAATAAGAGAAGTTTAGTTATTGTATACTCCGTTTGATCAGTTTGATGCACTATGCAGAAAACAATTCAAACGTCTTTATGCAAACTGCACTTCCATACAAAAAAAAACTAAGGCCACAGTCTGAAACAGGCGAAATGTCAAATTTTCGATATTTCACCGCGATTAGTTCAAGAATCGTCTTTTTTCTGTCGCATGAAATATAATTTTACTTTTATCGGAATTGTTTTCATTTTAATCAACAATTCTTCTCAATCAATGAAACACGAATTTTGTCTTAGTCAACCTCCATGATAAAAGTCTATGTTCTTAGTACGTTTCGAGCGCCATCTGGTGTTTGACAAGTAATATGATACAGTTAACAATACTAAGAAAAAATAATTTTAGTACACTTATAAATGTAATAGCTTTCCTTATTTATTTCAACTGATAAAAAAGCAATTGCCTGCAAAATCTGTATTCCATTGCAATTATATCTCAGCAGCCGTCAGTGCAAAAGGAACGGCCATTAAAACCAAAAAACAAAAGACTCGTTGTTAATGAGCAGCTGCACAAAAAGTCTCGTTAAAAATGTTACATTTACTCGAAACCTTTATCTCCCAGTTAGTGGTATGATTAATAGATCCTCCAGATTGTGTTCCGGACTGTTATGCTTGATAAATGGAGTATAACACTGTACTTGTTTTAAACAGACTTTATGAATCTGCATAAAAGAGAGCGAGTATGAAATTATGGTTTATTGGTAAGTATTTACTAATGGTAAGACGTGGTTGTGTATGTTAAGTAACCTTAGCTTACCTAATCGTAATCCATGTGTTTTCATAATTCATAATAATAAGATGGGGTTGTGAAATGTTAAGTTACTTTACCTAGTCGTAATTCATGTAATTTTCATTATAATGGAGCATGACGTTCCTTATAGATCGGTCCGGTTTCTTAATGTGAACGTTTCATTTATCTAGTATTTTCGGGCAAGTGGGTGATTAACCTGCTGTACCCTAGTCCGGTGGTGGGGCTGCCACCTCAGAACTTCTGGACTAGCTCGGTTTTTTTCGGGTATCCTCCCTAGTGATATAATTATGTTTGTAACGTTCCTTATACATACATGGTTGTAATAAAGTGACTGATGGCAAGGTTCGATTAAGCCCTCATTATTAACAATAAGTAGACGTACTTATGCATATCTTAAAATTTAGTTTTCAATTTAAAGAGTAATATGTACAACTAAGGCGGTCCTACCGCTAAAAGCGATTTTTTCCAAATAACCTTTGGGTAAAGGAATATTATTGTAATCTAAGTATTTTCTTATGGAGTCTACCGTTATTGGCGGTGTTTCACCCCCGTGCCTCGGAAAGCACGTAAAGCCGTTGGTCCTGCGCCTGATCTCTCTCCGGTCGTGTCAGATTGCTGTCCCATCGGTTTATGAGAGTCAAAGGAATAGAGAGTGCACCTGTGTATGCGCAAACACTTGTGCACTATAATATGTCCCGCGCAGTCGGTTAGTCGTTGTGACTGGCCACCGTAGTCGAAATCGGATAGGGGGACTACTACCGTTATTCGTTGTTCACCATAACTACACAACTAAGCCTAAAATTTTAGTTAGTGTTACTTTAACTTTTCATCTAATAGCTCCTTAAACCTTTCCCATTAATGATAGTAGGTTATTAAAAACTGTGTCCAACTCTATTTAGTGATTTTATCACGAAACTTTGCCTGTACCTTCCATCTAAATATTATCATCGCATTATTTATTAGCGAGTACCTAGAACATTGGCTTTCATCTCATCTCATCGTCACGTTTCAGGGCAAAACATAAATTAATGAGGCCTTCCTGAAAGCTAATCTGAAGGGGTATTCTGTAACTTTTCAAGACCATAGCGATTGCGATCTGTGTGTTTATCGAGAATAACGGCAAAAAAGTGGCAAAAATATTCTTTTTTTTACCGTTTGCTATTTTAAACGCTTTTATAAAATAAACTAGCTGTGCCCGCGACTTCGTCCGCGTGGAATAGTGACTTTGGATAGAATTTTTAATTTATAGGCTTATGATTTTACAAATAAGATACTTAAGTATAAGTACTTATAAGTACGCAAGATATAAAGTATTTATATAGTACATTTTATTACTCACTTATCATTAAAATTGGCCATATTTACAACAATAAGAAGCAAGTAGTAGGTACATCAAAGGTGATCAATTATTATGACCATACCGATTATTTGGACGTTCACAATTTGTATTTCGATTAGGAATTCCTTTGTTTGATAGGATAATATGGTTACTTTACTTTTAACTACTACTTTGCCACAAAAAAAACTACTACTTTACTAACATTTTACTTTGTTGTGTGGAAAAAATGGATCTAAATATAATTTTTTTCATGGCACTGTTTTGTTATACTTTGGCAAGTACCATAAAGTACCAAATATTCATTTAATTTATACAAACCAATATGGAGGAAACACTACACATTGAATTAAAACACTTTACAGATTCATTTCCACCCACATTTATTTTAAATTGTTTCGCCTCGGCCCCGTCCCGCCTTAGCCCCGGCCCCATCGAACGGGATAAAAAGTATCCTATGTCCTTCTCCTGGTACTAAGCTACCTCCCCACCGTTTCGTCCCGGTCCCGTGCTACCCCAGCCCCGGCCCCGTCTAGCGGGACAAAAAGTATCCTATATGCAGTATCTTATGTCCTTCTCCTGGTACTAAGCTACCTCCCCACCGTTTCGTCCCGGTCCCGTGCTACCCCAGCCCCGGCCCCGTCTAGCGGGACAAAAAGTATCCTATATGCTTTTCCTGATTCTAAGCTACCACCCCACCAACTTTCAGCCAAATCGGTTCAGCCGTTCTCAAGTTATAAGTGTTGTAACAAACACGACTTTCTTTTATATATATATATTTTCTGCCTACCCCCTAAGTCTATTGGCGTGATTATTTCTATCCTAGTTTACTCTCCAAGTGATGCTGAGTCAAATAAAAAAAGCCCCATCAAAATCGGTCCAGTAGATTCTGAGATTAGCCCGGACAAACAGACAGACAGACAGACAGACAGACAGACAGACAGACAGACAGACAAAAATTTTAAAAATTGTTGTTTTGGCTTCTATTACGGTAATTAAGACCCCCTGTAACAATTTTTCATAAAAATCTTCAATGTACAGAAATCGATCTTTTACAGTCTTATTATATGTATAGATGGGATCGTACCTCGCTAACAACAAGACATCATAGAATGACATGTACCTTAATACTTTTTGAGCAATTTCACTTGTCCAGAGCTACGAGCAGACTATTTGCCAGCATTGCCAAGCCAAATAAGAGACTTAAATGCTTTTAAAATAGACTGTTATGACGTAATTAACGATTGCAATTACATAGCGATCGTGTTAGGTAGTTTACCTGCCCGACCTCGTAGCCTTTTTGCCCCATGTACTCAATCCTTTTTCTTAATTGAATGGAATATTGTAATACCTAAGTTATTATAAGCGTCCTACTCAGTTCTGTTTTAACTTGAGACGTTGCGTGGACAGCAAAGGAGCGATCAATGAAGGAAGTTTAGTTTGTGTAAGTACAAGTAAGTTAGTCTTGTAAACTTTTTTGTAACTGCTCCAGACTCAAACGACTAAGATTGTTAGACTAAGATTTTAATTTATTCACATTCATTTATTCCTCGCTATTTCATAACAGCAATTAATTTGAGTAGATAATACATAGGAATTCAAAGATTTTGCGTGGGTTGTGTAGAAGTAATCATAATCCTCTAGCAAATTCTAACAGTAAACTGTTTAAAAAAAATCTTTAGCTCAGGAAGTTTAATTTTTTTTTCGTAAATTTTCTGTCAAAATTAAAAAAATATTAAACAAATTACAAAAAAAGGAAATGGAAAAATGTGGTGTCCATGTCCATATTTTATACCCTAGCTAGACCATACCAGGCCAATAAATGTGTGTGTGTGTGTGTGTGTGTGTGTGTGTGTGTGTAGCTTTCTTTGGATGGCTACACTTTAGCTTCGAAGGTCTTCAATCAGCATAAACTAAGTATAGTTTTCAACAACAGATACCTATTGGACGCTTTTTGATTTATTGGGCGATCCTTTCACCACTGACTGAGCATGCCCTCGAAATAAATGATCTTCAGTAAGGTCCAATATTCAATGGGCACAGACATTACAAAGTAACAGTCCGCACCAACTAACAATTCCGATATAGCGTTAGCTGTGACAATACAACAGTCAAGAAATAGTTCGCAGTATCTTGAAAAAAACTAGATCTTAAAATTTATGCTGTGAGCAACCACTGCTATGAAAGCACTCCTAGTTGCCAGCTTTCATTAAGTCCACTTTTAACGTAGATACCTCAATGTTAATTATACAAATATTTACACTATAATGTATTATTAGTTTACATATTATTTTTTAACTTCAGCCTACTATGCAATCTAGTAGATTTTTTTTGCTGCCTAGAACAACAACTCATATACGAAAACGTTTTTTTAGTGTTGGTGGTACCTATATTTGTGTCACTCTTATTTATAACCTTTGTCACATTAAAGATGCCAAAAGTGTTTAGTTTTTGTATTTAACTATACTTACAGGTTTTGATATTCTGCCTGTGACGAATTTACCCATAGAATAATTTTTAAAAATCAATTTCTGATCTTCCTTGCAATGCCCTTTATGTTAGTTCAACACTGCTTTTAAATAGGTTTTTTTATGACAGGCTAGGTTCTGGTGTTGATATACTGATTTTGTTGTTTCTTTACTGTGACAAAGGTTCATCCCGAGGCGACGGATACACAGAGGTCTCCAATTTGGCTTGCCCGCTTGACTGATCCGTGCGGTAAGCCAATTTTACCGGCAACAAATAACGTGCTGGCTGTATCTGACGCAATGGCACAATGAACAGATATGTGTAGCGGCCAAAGATCAAGAGAAGGTCGAAATTTGCGGTGGGTGAATGAATCAGGATAGGTAAAGGACAATAGGCACTAAAATGATCAATTTTAGGAAGGCGTGATCAACTCTGTGTCAAATGCAAAGGTGTAGAAGTAAAAATCGTTATACGATATAATAGTTACATACTAACGACTACTATTCTAATAACAAAATATTATGTTTTAGGGGTTTGTGACTAATTTGAGCCCCTGACTTCGCTGTTTGACAGCTGTTGACTGTGACAAATGTAATTGATTGTAATTCTATGGCGAAACTTTCACAAGTAAGTATTATTTTCATTATATCTTGAAAATTACTCAGCAAGGTCATCTCTATTAGCATGGCGTCCTAGTTTAATAATAAGGATTATACCTCTATTACACTAATTATTATTATCAGCAAACATGATATCATGTATTTTAATACTGTCATCATTTAAATTAAGCGTTCAACGTTGTTCCATTATTGCAGACTATTTCATACGTAAATTCAAAACGTAATTTCGAGACAAAACTACGGGTGCATTCTAGTTTTGTGGTTGTTTGAATATAAACATGATACGACTTAATTTAGCTGTGCCCGCATCCAATACTAAAACGCTCGTAAAAGGCATGATTCCGTAATGTTATGAATAAAATTTTGGCTACACTCTCCTCTTCATATTTATTGCTCGGAACATATTTTAAACAACGAGATTTATGTAGGGTAAGCCCGAGCCATAACACCGCCTTAACTGCGTCTTACCTCTTTTTGCTGGAGTAAGTGATTCCATCTTGAGAACAACTTTGAAGTACTTACTTCCCCCTTCCTCCTTTTCTGTAACTTCTACTTTTTTATGGATTCTCAAGATTTGTTCAAAATGTCAAAGAAATTGTCTTTTATTTAAATGTTGCCTGAAAGAAATCGCTGAAAAAGGCAGTTTAATTGAAAAATTTATTTTCTCGTAAAATACTTTTACCAGCTACCAGAAGACATAAAAAGTCTCCATTTTATATAAATTTAAAATTAGTCACTCAAAGAAAAGGTTTAAAGTATGTTTTTAAAGTATAGCTAAAGCTATGAACTTTTGCATCTTGTTTTTGAGTCTTTGAATAAAAGTTCAGTTATCATGTGTAAATTGAACGTGTAATACATTTATAATATAAAGAGATAAAATTTCACATTTTGTAAATATTAGACATTTCATACAACTTTTGCACGGTTGACTGCGTACACGGTAAACACACGATATAAACATCAATTTATAATTAATCAATTAACTACTTTTGATGACTACAGTAGTCGTCCAAAACAAACATATAAAATACACTTTTGTGGAAAAAAATGTGACATGATTAGCGCTAGCGCTAGCGCTCAGTCAAAACTGTGGACATCAACAAAAAAAAAACAATCACAATCATCGTTCAATAAACGTAAAAGCTTAGAAATTAGAGATAGTTTTTTTATCAACAAAAACCTTTGTGCGGGTTTATACATGGTTCAGTTTTTAAACATCAAAAAAGATAAGACAGCTAATGAAATATTCTTATTAACTTTTATAAAAACATTATCAAGTGACAGGTTTGAGTATACATTTGACGGACTATACACTGTTGAACTAATATTAACATGCTCATGAATTTATCATAGATGAAAACACGAATAAATGAAATCGTTCTATATATCTTTCAAAGTCATATATGAGTATTATCAAACATAACATAGAACGTCTATCAAATAACTTTTGTGTCACAAATAAAACTGTAAATATACAGGTATTTTAATAACTGATTCAGAATAACGATTTGATTGTTAAACGTATCACATAAAATTGCACTAGCCTCGCTTCGTTATAAACACAAAAAATACAGAAAATAATATATACTTTTGATTATTATACAACAAACTTTATTTTGCTAAAATATTTGAATCATTTGATACAATTTTAGTATTCACATACCTAAAAGGGAAGATTCAGCTATAAGAAACCTCTTTTTTTACATACATAGGGTAAAGAAATCCACACCAAAAATTAGGCCAGTTTCAGTAAAAAAATATAATCTGAAAAAGTGTTTAGTAAACGGGAATTTTGGGGCACTATAAAAAATTACAAAATATTATTGTTTGCTGAGTTTTAATATTCAGCAAATAATTTTGTTATCAATTATCTAATCAATAGAATGTTATATTTTGTGTTAAGACTTTCTATACTAAAAATGCCAGTTTTCTTTCAATTCAGTATCTTTTAAATAGTCCGATCTCTCCCTGGCGTGTTCGGCAATAGATAAGTATATTATACGTAAGGATATGCTTTTTATATATAATTGACAACTTTATACATTCAATCTAAAAGCCTCTGGATGTATGATACAACATAACTCCACTAGTATTTCACAATGACATTCATTTACCTATTACAATATAAAATCTAACTTACAATAAGACTTAAAGTTTATATAAAGAGTGTATAGCAATTAGGAAGACATCGATAGCCTGCATGAATTTCTTTGTCAATATAGAAAATATAGTTGTAAAATTATATTCAATTGTATGCAGTTTCAATTTCAATACAATTAAGTAGGCTCTATATTTTAACTAAGTATAATTATAATCTACGCGATCTTTACTATTCGAGTTGCGAAATAAAGTAAAACCCTAGAATGGCGTAGTTTTCAAAAAAAGCTTTATACTTACTCACTATTGTACATCGTACAGTCAAAGACAAATTATTATGTTCTCTCTGTTTTGCAATAAGAAGGTATAAATAAGCTTTTAATAATAATTTTACTGATATGCACGACCGATCCGTTCGGTAAGAATCAACTATCTAAAGGTAGGGCGTGTGTTAACGAGACAGTTTTTTGCCAGGTTTATAGACTGCTATTCGCCAGCTCATGCGTCGGCCTGGCCCGGTGCCATGCTAGCACTGGCTTATAAACAATACTTCACAGTCTACCATAGCTAAGGGGCAAACCATACGTACTGCAACCACGCCACGAACACAACCACACCACTTGATTGGCCGTGTATATTTTATTTTATTTGTATTACAAAAAAATATATATTAAATTTAATAAGTATATTTTTCTTATATTTCATTATTTATTTTAATTTTTTAAATTTTATTTGTATTGAAAATGAATAGGACTATTCACACGTACCACATTTTGCAGTGTCGACAACTACATTTTGACGCTGCGATGTGGTGTGGTTGTAGTACATGTGGTAAAATTAATATTCCTAAGGGATAATAATTTTATGGTTGGCCCTGACTGGTGACCAGGCGTAAGCCGGCTTAAAACCGTCGATAGGCCCGGCAAAAAGCGTCTCGTTAACATACTCCCACCAAAACATGGAACCATACTCTGTGTCTATACAGGATAAATAAAATCGTATAGTTAAACAGCAAACGACTGGAATTCACATATACTCCACCGAAGTTATTTAAAGTACGATTCAACAGGCGAGCTCGGTCCATCATCGATTCTGACTCTGCTGTCCTAATATTTTGGTCTAGACTAGAGCATTGACCAATCTTCGTAGTGGTGTATTTTTACTTAGTACGACCTCATAAGAAATCTGAATTTAAATTCCGTCTACGTTGATTTTTCATCTGTGACTTTCAGTTTTCTTTTAAATGACCTGGTAATATTTACGTAGATTCACTCCATATCAAGAATAAAGCAATCGTTCGTTACGATACAAATATTGTTTTCATTCGTACTTTTACTAAACATTACAACACAATGAACCTAACGTTATCGTTTTAATTGATTAATGAAATAAATATAAAAAAATGAGTACAGCAAGCAATTAATTCTTCTTCTTATATGTTGTAGATGATCAAGTAAATCTACTCACATTTAGGTACTTTGTAATCCAATTTCTTTTTTTCGAAAATTCATTTGTATCTTAGCAATACAAATTATTTTCATGACACCTAGTACCTACTATTTTTTGAATGCGTACACTTTTTACAAATGTATGAATTGTATAGTTTAAAGTATAGGTATACCTTAGTATATATATACCTTAGAGAAAAAAAAGCTGCAGAATTTTGGTAAGTGAGACGCAACGCTAAGTTTATGTACTCGGTAGAACCTTTGAACGTGCACTTTTGCGGTAGAATATTCCTATAAACGTTCAAGTTATCTACAAAGGAACCCCATCTCCTCTGTCAGTGCTATCTAAAATGTCTTTTACCGTTCTACGGAACCTTTGTGAGTATAGGACACTGATAAGAGAATGCGATAGATACACACCTATGCATAGGCCACGTTCTAAATAAATAAGTTAGAAACTGATTATATGCTAACATTATATGTATGTATTTTCCATTTACTTACGCTTTAAGCAATACCTACTTAGTTTCTATTTCTTTCTTTTATCGTACAATTACGATTGAAAAATAAATGGAATTCAAGAAATATCTCTGAGCACTGCGTTTTCTTTGAAATTGATCTTTAATCGTCAAATTACTCGACAATAAGCACTTTTTGAAGATTATCTTTATATATCTAGTAAGTAATATAAAAACGATCCTTGCCAGTAAAAAATATGTATAAATTATATATAAAAACTACAAAATAAAGTCGCATTTTAACTAAATAAATTACAGACATTCACTGTTATCCTACCTATGTTCTTTTATTAACACTAGATGATATCTACATCCTTTGATCCTACTAAGAACCGGCAACACGCAATCACGCGGACATTTTTGTGAAATAACAAAATATATTTTTTAATTCTCACCCAAACACCTAATAATAGAAATGGATATAATTTTCTTTAGCCTCTCCAATGCACAACATTTATAAATTTTACAAATACTCACACATATTCATGATATGTTTTGTTTCACGATTGCTCCTACATATTTTAAATGAAGTGAACAAAAATGGCCGACTTTTTAAACAAAGAAATGAGCGCGGCGGCGGAATTTGATACCTACCATACATTCCAGAAATAAGAAAGTTTAAGTTTAGTTAAGCAATCTACCCTTTATCACTGCATTATAACTCTATTGTAATAGTCGGTGCAGTAGCAACTAAGTCGTGAGGCCATAATGTCAATAGAGATAGTTAGGTATATATAGAGTCCCGCTTAGCCGGTAAGTGCAAGCGAGATAGACATGACACTGACACAACTCAGTTGATAACACGCCGATTGTAGCACAGTTTATCGATTCATAAAGTCTTGTTAGTCACTGGTTGGTTGGTCACTTGATTGGTCAACGAGCGTCGACCATTATGAGATAAATTGACAACCTTTTTTTGTTTTGCAGTTAAGTAAAACAAGAAAAATACAATCTATTTCCGAATTTCGAAAAGTCGATGAATACAGGTACACTAATGAAATTCCTGGTTTTTAAGTAAAAATGACACACAGTAATGCCTTTATTCCACCTCCGCATTCGGATACGGAGTGTGACATTTGAATGTGACATTGACTTATGCTATGTCTCGCTCTACCATGGCTAGATGTGATAGTTGCATCCTTCTCAGTGTCGTTCAGCCGCATCGCTGCCGCATGCGATTGCGTTGGTGTATTTACCACGAAACGGCGGTGCACAATTTTAAAAGCTCTATACCAAAGCTGGCTGAAAAATTAAGCCAACTTTATCTTCTTCTCTATAAGCCACATATCTAAATTGAAACCGCCGCCGCAAAACGTTTATGTCGTGGCCACATGTTCGCGAGTCCGACGTTACATCGATACTGGCTTGCATCTGCTGATCTGACTGTTTTTTATTACTGCTTTACTTATAACAATTTTTGTTAAAGCAAAAACGTATTTTTGCTATTAGTGTTGTTTCTTCTTTTGACGTGCGAGAATTGAAGCGACGTATATGTAAGTTAAATGTTCAAGCTTTTATCATCCTGCTTTAATAAGTTTTTATCAATTGTTTATTTGAATCAAACAACAAATTGACATTTTCTTTCAATGTGTACGCCAATTGCCACATCTCTGCGTGATCTAAAGGTTTGGCTGGCAGAAAATGCTTTTAGCATTAAGTTCACCTTTGTACAACATTATTTGTGCAATAAAATCTTTAAATAAATATTTTAATCCATCTTTCCAAAACTCATCTGCAAACTTGGAGATAATGAACATTTACTGTTAAAAAATGAATTTAAGTAGAATTATGTATAGCATATGAAGAGAATACAAACTTTTCCACATCTTTACCGGCATTTGCCATAACTCTACAATGGAAAGGGTCTACCTAGCGTGGTATTGTGGGCTTAGTATCGGGTCATTACAAATCTCTAACCACCTAATTCAGTCTCTTAATTGCGCATACGTAAGTAAAAAGTATTTATACAAAGGATATGCGAAAGAAGCGAAAAGCTCACTTGGATATAGGATACAATCCGACAGGGTATTTACATGTATTTTTAATACTCAGATTGGGATTTTACTATAATATGACTACATACATTGATATTTATACTAAGTCAGATGGAGGGTGCTTTTGTAAAACATTTGTCTGGGTTTTTCGCAATGTATTTTTCTTTTTTTTTAAAGAAAAATGGACCCAAGAATAGCAAAGATTTTCCAATAATTTTAACAAATGATATACTTTTCTGAACGACCTTCGATTGAAATTTAATATGTATATGTATAGAAAACAGTTTTTGCCAATGTAACTGTTATAGTACGCACCATGCGATGGCCGCATGGCCGATTCAAATTATTATGAAATGGTTGAAAATACATGCGTAGTCTGTTTTTAGTATAGTTTTAAACATTCTTGTAGTAACTAAGTAATACGGTAATAACTAAAACACCTTTCCTAATTAATAGTCATTTACTTACTTCCTTGAAACAATTACCTACTCGTACGTAATGTTTCTTTTCCTCTTGGATATGAACTTCTTTTTCCGAAAGTTTGAACCAAAATTATAACCTGAACACAACAAAAGAAAATAAGTGTAATCTAAGAAATATACTGAAGGACAATCCTTTATTATCACGTTAAACTTTCACATTGAAGATGAATCAATATCAATAGAAGGAGTTTTATTGATTGTATTATCGCATCATAAAATATATTAAGAAGTGTATTACTTTTAAACTTTCGCGTTGCATTATAAATACACAGACACACGGGGATTAACGCGATCGCGATAAACATAATTACCTTATGTTTTTGCCTGACGTTTCGATCGGGTTTCACCAATCGTGGTCACAGGCGAACTGGTGATCTGCGATTTCTTCACTCCGTTTGCGGGGTAGAATTGTCTTGTTCTACCCGCAAAATATTTATTATTTATCGCGATCGCGTTAATCCCCGTGTGTCTGTGTATTTATAAGTGTATTACTGTTATAAATTGGCCAAGTTAATAGAATGTCACGTTAACACAATTACAAGTTATGACAAATTCACTTGGTAAGGTAATTTGCATTCACGTGATGAGTGTTATAGAGGTACTATCACTTTCTTTTAAAGGACTATTTGACAAAAGGTTGACTACTTTATCGTTAAATTGAAATGGGTAATAATAATTATAACCGCTGACTGATAAAAGCACCTCTTCGAAATCGACACAAAATGAATTTAAAATTCAATTTGGGTCATTCAACCCTCAACTATCACCAGTGACAGAGGCCGACGCGATTCAATTTAGTCCGAACAACATTTCGGGTACATAATTTTGCTACGACGCAATGTAAATGCTCTGTAAATTCATTACATGACATACATAAGTATATTCTGAAATGAGTTTGCAAAACAATCATTTTCATCACTTCAGATACGTAACGTAAGTTAGCTGATATACGAATCACGAGTTAACGAGTTTCATTTTATGTTATGGAAACTAATTGGTTTTGACTCATGAATTATATCACCATAATAGAAAAACCGTGTTGAATGATAAAGTTTTGACACTAAAATCTACCAAAAAAATATGAAATCCACATCAACGATACACCTATCTATATTTTGAAGTTAAAATCGCATCGGCGCCTGATGTTACACTCCACTTAAAAGCTAAAATGGCACACAGACAGTACACCTAGCATGATTACATGTATATAGTTATAACATTTCAATCGATACGACGAATTCATTTCGGGGCTAACGATTTTCACCGGCAGTTGCGTGGGTGGCGGCTCGATGCGAACCACGTTTACTGAAAGAAAACACTTAATTAGATAAGTCTATTATTAGAATAGAGGCCGAACGGTATTTACATCTCTGTTTACAGAAGGTCGTGTTTCTTTTTATTAAGCATCAATTTGGGTCTTAAGCTATTTATATCAGTCTGAACGTGGCAGGTGTAATACAGATATCAAGGTTCCAAGATTGACGTAATTTGAATACGTAATATACAAACCATATCAACTATTAAAGCAAATTATCTAACTGGCAATGATATGTTACGAATTTCAAAAGCACAATCATTTAATTTACTTAATTGATTTCCTAACAATGTTGACGCTTAAATTACTGCAATAACGTAACCATATGTTCAGCTACATGTCACACAAATCACATATTTTGTTTGACGACCTCCGTGGTGTAGTGGCTAAGCACGCTGGGTTTCAAGGCGTCACTGCTCCGAGGTCCCGGGTTCGATTCCCGGTCGGGTCAATGTAGAAATCAAAATTTTCTATATTGTCCCGGGTCTGGGTGTTGTGGTACCACCGTTGTGTCTGATTTCCATAACACAAGTGCATTAGCTACTTACTTTGGGATCAGAGCAATGTATGTGATTAATGTCCAATATTTATTTATTTTATTTATTTATATTTTACAGCTGCAGTAGCAATTGGATATCCGAACACTCTGTGACATTGTGTCATCCCTGCCGCTCACGTCAGGATATTATTGTCTGTTGTCGACAACCTGCCGTACATGTGTAAGGTTTATTATAACCCTCATCTTTAACAGTTTGATGGGTGGACAGGTGATGTCCATTGTCTGCTTTGGTACAGCTGGAGAGTGGCTAGAGGGAAGTGAAGATGCTGGTTTTCGGGTATAAAACTAAAGGATTAGCTGTATGTACGGGATCTGGTATGTACGGGAATCGCAGAAGTAGAAAAGGTATCTTTAAACCGTCATCTGTGACAGTTTGGTTCTGAACATTAGCGAACACCTCGTCTATGTCCGCGTAGCTTGATATGGTGCTAAGGCAGGTGATGTCCACAGTCATGTTTGGGAACAGCTGAAGAGTAGCTAGAGGGAAGAAAAGGAGCTGGTTTTCGAGGGCAAAACCAAAGGATAGCTGTAAATCTAGTGTATTCAGGAATTGCAGAGGAAGTAAAGGTATTTTTAAACCCTCACCTGTCACAGTTTGGTTCTGAACATCAGCAAACCCCTCGTCCCTGCTCGCGTAGCTCGGTATGGTGCTGAGGCAGGTGATGTCCACGGTCTGGTTAGGGTACAGCTGGAGAGTGGCTAGGGGGAAGTGGAGCGAGGAGTTGGTCATCGAGAGAGGCATGCCGTGGTGGTGGCGATGCACGTTGACTGTCCCGTGCGGCACTGTGAGGCGTTCATCTACCTGTTTGGAAGAAAAAGGTCTTTATTACTTACTTTTAAGTTTTTGTGTTGTAAGAAATGTGTTTTAATTGGAACTTGGTTCTAATGTGTAAATGCAATGCATGTGTAAATCTAAAGGCTATTATAGAGCTTAATTCAGACTACTTTGAGTTTTGCAACTGTTAAAATATGTTTTTTCCTAAACTAATATACCAATGTTAAAAATAATTAGTAGTATAGATGGTCGGGTGGTTTAGTATATAAGACATCGTCACCTTACCAGTTTTAGAGTCAAAATCGTCTGCACCTCACGTCTTGTATTATTTGAAGTTATGCTCATTTTTGTGTCGCGTGTGTAAGCGGTTTTCTTAACCATTAATATAATAAAAGCTAAGAGAATATAATAACTACATAAACAATAGGAGTAAATTCTTTTGACTGACTTCTTTAGACCTTCACTTTTATTTCCTTTAAAAATCTCTAACCAAAATTAAATATAATTATACAAAATATTATACCAAAATTAACAAAGTTATTTTTCGGGGAATAGCTCTACTTTGGATGGTTAGCTTCAACTTGTGTTTTCTAAATGCAAGCAATCTATTTCAAATCAAAAATTTCTATGCATAACATTAATACGATTTGCATATCGAATAATAGTGTTTAGAATTTAAGTATAAACTTTCTGCCCGCGGGTAATCAAAATGCATACAAATACTCGGGTATTCGATTATCCAATTCGAGAAAGTTTGCCTTCAACGAGATCGATGTTGCCAATTACCAAAAGCTAGATCTGAGTATCTTGTCCCCGTTATGATAGGTACCTAAAGTCGGCTAGTTTATTACCTAGTAAAAAGTTTTCTGCCGGCTGAAGTATTGAAACTAAGACAAATTTAACAAAGAAAAATCATGAAAATCGGCCCGCTTTCGAGTTCAAAGTGGTGTAACCGCATGATTTTTTTATATACAGATACATAGAAGATGTAAAGAAGGCAATTATAAAATAGCGTTTACCTTTCCATTTATATAAAAAAAGTTAAGTATTTCTATTTATTTACGAAAAACCAACGTCAATATATTTGAGTCCCTAGTTCACTTTCGTTATTTACTATTATTATTACGTTATTTTCCTTCTTCTTTGTACATATCCAGTAAAATCCATTATCAGTTATGGTAATACCCGATCCCGAAGACGGCTTCATTTCAATGATAAAGGCCCCGAGGCTTTGACGGAGGACAATGTCGCTTCTGCCGGCGAAAATCTAGAATAGAGGTACCATTCGAATAGTAGTAATATAATAAAATTAATGTCATTCATTTAGGGACGGATAAGAGATTATCCTAGAAAATTGGTAAATCTGGCAAATCAAGAATTTACCGGCGTTGAAGTAAAATTACCAGGTATTGTTAGTAGTCCTTATTTCGGTTGGTAAAACAAATATTCATTTAAACAAAAATATCCAAAGAAAATGTTCCTTTCAATTTCAATTCCTTTGCTTCATCATGTTACTTTGATACAAAGTTGGACTAATATGACATTTAGAACTAAATGAAAATACACGTCAAGGCTATTTCAAAATTTATATTTTAATTATTCGGACATTGGAAAATAAAAAATAATAATGTTTATTGAACTTCTTACTAATTCGAGGACCACATGAAACCCATAAATTGTCATAGATTTTCACGAAAGTTTCAGAACATTACTGAGCTTTTATAGCATTCTTGCTTTCTGTAATATTTAAAATTTCAAAGTTTAGTGCGTGATTTCACCATGAGTATGATGGCTGCCGATTACTTTAACGGAAAATATAACAGTTGGCGAAGGCGTGAGTGTGAGTGATAACATCTTGATCATTATCACGGCTGAACACAGAAAATTAGCGCTGTAAACGGGCATAGGTTGTGCTACAACCACAACAAAATTATTTTTCATCTCTCCTGTTCGGAAAATAACACTTTCCTGTGTAGATAGCCGGGTGGAAAATAGCTTATCCATCCCTAGGGTGGAAAGTAATTTAGTTTTAATTGGCATGGTATAGAGTCAAGGCATGCAGTCAAAGCTTGGATCAAAGATAATTGAGTCACATCTATAAAAATAATAAACATTTTTGCTTAGCTATACACTGAAAAACATGTTTATTATGATCGTTGATATAAAAAAATATTCAATTGATTAAATCTTTAATTAAAATATACATTTACTAATCTGTGGTTAAAATATTCGGCTTCCCGCCATAATACCAAAATGACACTTTTTTTTACATTGTCTGTGTCATTTTTTTCTTTTTGAACTCTATGCCAACTTTTTTAAATTTTGACAATTATTATCTGTGGGGAAAATTCGATCGATATTTTTTACAAGGATTTTAATTATTTCGTATCGTCTGCTTTTTCGTACTGTTTTCATGTATTCGTGTCGTTATTCTTTCTAATCATGTTAGATGTTTGGAGAACTGTAAATTAACTGTCTTTTTGTGAAAAAACCTGAGTTTTTCTTTCTCGCTGTACTACATAATACCTGACCATGACATCTACAACCACTATTGTAAATGTAATGTTTTTCCTCACAGTCGAAATGAAAAATAGTATGTTTAACTCGGGTGAAAGCACCATTTCACTCTCGAATTATTGGCGCTCTCACTTCGTTCGAGCGCCAGAAACATCTCGAGTGAAATGGGTCGCTTTCTCCCCTTGTATAACAATCTACTATGGTTTAAATTCCACCAGTTAAAAGTTTAGTAAGAGTAGCTACATAATTGTGATTAGTTTTAATGTCTGTTTTTTTTTTTTAAATCTAGTTTTGACTGTGTTTTGCAACGTTTGGTATCCAAATAACATTGTGAACAGGTTTTTACAGCCAGAAATATGCAGTTTATTTTTGTAATTATTAGTTTTCATAGAAATAATATTAGAATTATTATTTCATAGAGATATAATAGAGTCAAATAGATATTTATGGCAAAATATGAGGTTTGTGTATGTATGCTTTTTTACAAATATGTGACTATTTAGTACACCTTGCATAAAAGGTCTTATCCCATTCGCAGAAAATTCAAGAAAGTATACACATTAAATATTCTTGTGGCGAAATAATTTAGAAAAAGATAATCAGAAACAGGCGTTTCATACAAAACGTGCTCCATTTATGAGATGTTGGGCACATGTAGGGCCTAACACAGACCACTTGACAAATAGACACCTGCACACAGTGAGTTGTTACAATTACGCATAGAGAACCTTTGCCAAGCAAAAATTGAGTCGCAAATACGACGGTAAGATTATGACGTATTCCTTGATTTTAATTTCGAATATGAAACCATTTGTATGAGTTAATCACCAGTGGCGTCAATTCACGCACGAGATTTTTTTTTTATTTAAAGACTTTATTGCACAAATTTAGTGTACAAAGGTGGACTTAATGCTAAAAGCATTCTCTGCCAGTCAAACCTTTAGGTCATGCAGAAAGACGGCAACGGGTGCAGTGAAAAAACAACTAATAAGAGTAGTAATACATATATACTCAAATAAATAATACATATATACTTAGTATACATATATATTATAGTAATACATATAAACTTAAATAAATAGACTATAAAATTATATAAGTATTCTTCGTGATGTCAATTTCATACGCTAGTAATAGTAGTTCAATGCCTGCTCGTAACATACTTTTGTGACAAAATGGACATACAAAAATTAAATTCTTGCCTTTAAAGGAAGGGATAGTTTTCTGTGGCATTAAAGTGCTATTAAATAATCGTAATCAAAACGAATCGTGTTTAAAGTATTGAGACCAGCTTTGTAACAATAAGCAAGTTGCAATTAAAACACACATTGGTCCTGCAGTCTGTCGATCAACAAAACCGACCCGAAGCAATAAGATACTAGCATTCCTGAACTTTTATCTACCTGCATTAAATTCGTCAATTTCCCTCATCAGTGTGTAGCAACCCTATGCCGTCCACAGTCATGAAAGCGTCAGGCATTTTCATCAATTATGGCTGGCGGAAAACGGATGGTTACATGTCATTGTCATTAAATTTCGTCATTAAAGTCAGCCTGAGTCTATTAAATTTGTTTTGCCATTAACACTTTCCGGGGCGGTGAACGGCTATAGCCGTAAAACAATAGAAGTTCTATTGTGTCTGGGATACCGCGCTGGAAAGTGTTAAACTAAACCAGTTTCACTTCTAAAATGACTGTATGAAAAAACGTGGCTACCATGGCAACGCTGTGAAAGATAGGAATACACAACGCGCCGCGCGGAGATAAAATGTTGACAAGACTCAGTTGATGGACAACCGTACCTGCAGAAAACTGCCGTGTGAAAAACAACTGCCCACAAAAGCTGTAGTAAACGACCCTTTAATACATTGAATGACAGAAAAATCTATCATGTGATGGACGCCTGACCAATCCTTGCGGAGTCTAAATACAACAGTTGTTTATGGCCTACCTTCACATTATTTATGAACCAGGTGAGGTGGGGCGCGGGGTGCGCGGGGCCGCTGTGGCACGTCGCTTCTAGGTGGTCGCTGGATAAAAGCTTTTTATGCTTAATTTTTATCTTCGGACGGTGTTTTTGACGGACTGAAACAATATTTTAGTGTTAAAATACGTTTTCGTTCAGTTATTCTGAATCTCTGTTATAATAAAGCAGACTGGAATGGTTGTATTCAACAGTCCAAAGATTTAACCTAAAACAAAATATTTTAAAAGTAGCATAGATCAAACCAAACGTAGCTCAGAAACATAGCTTTTTAAATGCATCCCTGCGTTACAAATTCTTCGACAAACAATCGGTGTATGATGATGACTGAGTGTGTTGAGCATCAGCGCAGATTTCACGCGCTACCACGGATCCACTGATTCTGCAATGCCATTTATTGGTATTTTTAGGCTTTCAATAATATTTTTTATCAGTTTTATGACCAGTGCTGGAAGTCTGAAGCAAGATTTTTGACATTTCGCGTAGACAATGTCAATATTCTGATTTTCTGCTGCATCGAATCCTTTTAACTCACTTAGCTAAATCTTTAATAAGTCTTAAAAGAAATGTAATTTTCTAAGCTTGAATCAAAAATTCTTAACCAATAAATATACGAAAATACGAATTTTGTCTTAGCATTTTTCGAGCGCCACTGCGGGAGCGGATTTACTGGGAACTATGTTCAGACTTCCACGTCAGGTGCCTTTTCATATGCAGGACCCAAACGCTAAAAAGTAGTAGGTGAGATATTCTTGTTTCTCGAGGATTTGCGATTTTCTTTCAAGCACGTAAATAAGTAGAATACTCACCAATAACAGTAAGCTCGTGAACCTTAGATACTTTGGAGTAGAGTGGAGTCTCGAGCGCGATTTCGCACGCGTACTGACCCGACGCAGAGAAGTCGAGCCTTTCCAGCGTCACTGACGTTGGGTGCAGCTGAATTATCTAGAAAGAAACCTAGAATTAGATTTGCGGTTAGGACCTGTGACAGTCTAAACCAAGACTTTTCACCTCGATAATTTCAATCGTCTGATTTTCTGCTGCATTAACTTAACTTAAGTAGTTTTTTTTAAACGAACACATGATCGATGTCTCAGCGTTTTTCGAGTGCCACCTGGTGTTCGACAGAGAAATTATATCGATACTTCAACGATGAGGGCTACCGTTTTTGTGCTTACTAGTTGGCGCTACTGTCGCATGAGGTCCAGAATATAACTTTTATGGTGTGCAAATTGTCATGATGGAGAGATAAAAAATCAAGTTTGTCATTAAATCTTAATATTACAATACATGAGGCATGCTGCAGTTTCAGTTTTGTTAGGAAAAGAGGAGTAAGTACACAAGTTATTAAAGATTTAACATTTATTTTATTAGCCCCCTTTTTAAAACACTCGCATTCATTGATCCGTAACTAGTATTTGTCATAATTAATGATTAATATTCGAAACATCAATTTAAATAGAAATAAACTCGCACATCTAACCCACAAACAGTGACATTTGACATTTCGGAGACCTCACGCTACACATGCGCCCCTAGCGGCGATTTCATACGCGTTAGTAGCCCTCTTTGGTAAGTGAATTTGGTGTTGTGAGATCTAAAGCGATGACCTTCCAACCCAGACAAACCAGAACAGAGCTTTCTGGCACAAACGTGCAAGGAGACCCGACCCCAGATAAAATAGGGAATATCTAGGCTGGAAATTATACTGACGAGGGACAGTCGCTACCAAATCGTAATACACACTTTTGTTGCAACATCAGCCCTATTGTATCTGGCTACACCTACCACAAGTTCGTTTGGCTTAACTTTTTGCTGTGCAGACGGCAAGTACTATCGAGGTCACCGCAGCTTTACCATCTGGAGAACCAAAATTGCTTGCTCCTCGCGCCTTCTTTTGTTTGAAATCCTGTTTTTGGTTCGTGTGTGCAACCAAGCGAGATTTGTTTGAAATTGGTAAGGTGGCAGTTACCTTATTTATCGTACATACGATTCAAAGTACCAATTTCAGTTTTTATTATAGTGCTTACTGACTACTACCTAGTACAAACGAATCTCCATGTCCTTACTATAACATTGAGTAAATGAGTTGTATATTAAGCCCTGTTAAAGTTCAAAATATCTTAAAAACCAGAGTTCACAAAATGGATGTTGTGGCCTTAAATTTTAAATAGTTATTTTTAAATCGAATAATTACAGTTTAGCTATCAAAGTATCTGTATCCCATTTAAATTTGATTAATAATTAAGTTGATTGGAACTAATTAAACTGTCACAGCTAAGTGGAAATAAATTCTATTTTCAACCACTTTGTGGTTTATCTGACGTCAATTCTGTCGAAGCCTACATTTTCGATACCTTTTCATGTTTTATGAGAAATTCAATAACGGATAAAAAAATATTTGAGATCTGTATAGACTATTTTTTTAAGGAAATATCGTCCCCGTCGTGGCAAAATTAAATAACCAACAAAACCAAAGTTCCGAGATATTTGAGTTTTTGTGATTTTTTTAAACAAAAATGGCGATAACATTCCAAGCCGAAGGAAATTTACTGTTGAGATTTTGATATGTTATGAAGCTGCTTTAACTTCATAACTTACATAGTCTATCATAATGCTACTTTCTATTATTTTAAATATAAAAATAAAAAAGTAATTATTTAGTTTTGCCACAAACGTATTTTATAACAAAATTGCAATTATCAAGTTTTTGTATGTCACTTTTGCAAGTTTTGGCACCGAACCAAGTAATACTTTTTTTTATATTACCTACATAATCCCACTGCTGGGCAAAGGTCTGCCCCAATTCTTTCATTTTTGTCTCTGTCAGCGGCCGACGACACCCAATTTCTCGCAAAGCTGGACAGATGTTCACTCCACCTCTTTCTAGGTCTACCCATTCGCCGGTAGCCGTCTGGTGCTATCCATCGCGTGACGATTTGGGCCCATCTATTTGGGTGCATTCTACACACATGCCCCGCCTACTCTCATTTATGCTTTGCTGTATTTTCGCCTACATCTGCTATTCCAGTTCTGGAGCGTATTATGGTATTCCGGATCTTATCGATCCTTTTAATATGGTGAAAGGAACGCCAGGGGACATTTCTTCCAGAGGCCACCTCAAAGGAAATGGACCTGGTTGAATCCGGATGGCACGACGAGAAATGAGATAGACTTCATCATGACTACCAAGAAACGGTTATTTAATGATGTCTCCGTGATCAACTGAATAAAGACCGGTAGGTAGTGTTTACCGGATGGTTCGAGGCACATGGAATTTAAATGTCAAATTGGAAAGATCTCGCTTGATGAGGTCCACGCTCCGACCTACTTGTGCCCATATCCAAAATCCCGAGAGCTTGCAACTCGAGTTGTCAAACCGCTTTGAGTGCCTAAAGAATTGCGTTTCAGTGGACGAAATAAACAACGAGTTTATGAAAAACTATTCAAACGGTGGGGCCTAAGATTTTTAGTTCTGGCCGTAAAAATCGTCCTCTAAGACTCTCGATCCACACTCTCGACCTTATAGCAGAACGTCGATCTATAGCATTGAAGACCTCCGTTAATGCTGAAAACTACAGTAGGTTAAAAGACGAATATGGAAGTTCCTACGACACGAAATTTCTTCCTCTTATCGGTTCTTTAACACTGTTCGTGTTAAAGAACCGATAGAGTGAAAACAAGGCTCCCAAGCAAGAGACATGTCTATTGGGCAAAGCCTGTTGACGAAGCTCAAGACGGAGGGCGGCAGTGAAGCGTCGACAAAAGCAGATGTTTTGAGGGAGATCGAGAAGTTCTATGGGCAATTGTACACCTCAGTTGCCCAACCTGTTAATAGCTAAGGCCGGACACCCAAAAGCTATTCTGACCCGACACTACACCGAAGACATCCCGGACATCAGCCTCTACGAGATAAGGATGGCCCTGAAACAGCTTAAAAACAACAAGGCACCTGGTTAAGACGGAATCACGGCAGAGCCTTCAAAAGGGGGGGGGGGGGGGGAACACCGGTACTTAAAGTTCTTCAGAGATTGTTTAATTCCGTGCTGCTTGAGGACTGCCTGAGTCATGGAACAGGAGTTTGGTGGTGTTGTTTTTCAAAAAAGGAGACAAAATTATGACTGGTAGAGAACGCCATATGGCGTTAAGTCCACCTTTTGTACAAACTCTGGTTGTGCAATATGGTATAAATAAATAAATCAACAAAACCTTATTGAGGAACTATAGGCCCACCTCAGCCCTGAGCCATGTCAACAAGCTGATTCAAGAGTTATCACAAATTGTCTCGCACGTAGGTTTAATAAGTTCTAGCCTCCCTAACAAGCCGGATTAGGCCTGATGGTCGTTGGGGCAGAAGAGTTCTACATTGGAGACCCTTAGACGACCTTGTAAAGATTGCAGTCGTTGTGGGAAATCGTGGGGGAGGCCTAAGTTCAGCTGTGGACTGGTCCTTTGACTGATTATGATAAAAATATATAATACAATGTTTTAATGAAAAATTAAACAAGAGCACTTATTCAATTTTGCCACAACCAATTTTTGTAACAATGTCTCCGAGTCAGTTGTGGCAGAATTCAACAAAGTCACTTATTGATTTTGTTTGTAGGTATGTCAAAACCCTCAATTGTAGTTATTTAATTTTTTTGTCATTTATTCAGTTTTTCCACGAAACTTTTTTAACAAACCTTGTTGTAATATGTGGTCAATAGATTTACTAAAATTATGATATCTTCGCGAATATCATACATATTGCAACGAAAAATAGACCGAAATGTAGCTTACACTTTATATTATTTGAAAACTAGCTGTGCCCGCGACTTCGTCCGCGTGGAATAGTGACTTTGGGTAGTTTTTAATTATTTAGGCTTATGATTTTACAAATAAGATACTTAAGTATGTACTTATAAGTACGCAAGATATAAAGTATTTATATAAGTTAATTAAAGTAAATATTAGTACTCACTTATCATTAAAATAGGCCATTGTTAGCAATGAATTGTAAAAGTTTAGGTTTTATATAAAAAACATAATAAGTATTTAAGAAAATAGTGTACTCAACTATACTACTTCCGCCTCCAAGCTTTGCACCCATCTTCAAGTCACCCTGTATTACTTAACTAAAACTAAAGGGCGATATAGAATGCTTAGTAAGCTTTATTAAACTTATTTTGAAACAAAATCAGTATATTTATTATTACAACAATAAGAAGCAAGTAGTACATCAAAGGTGATCAATTATTATTACCATACCGATTATTTGGACTTCACAATCTGTATTTTGATTAAGAGTTCCTTTGTCTGATAGGATTATATGGTTACTTTACTTTTTAACTACTAAGTACTTTGCCACAAAAAAAAAACTACTAATTTACTAACATTTTACTTTGTTGTGTGGAAAGAATTGATCTAAATATATATTTTGGCAAGTACCATAAAGTAAAGTACCAAAATTTCATTTAATTTATACAAACCAATATGGAGGAAACACTACACATTGAATTAAAACACTTTACAGATTCATATCCCACACATTTATTTAAAATGAAATAGAGGGCCTGACGTTTCTAATTATTATCAGCATCCGTGGTCACAGGTAGACCAAGAAACTACCATCGCTCATTAATATCTATTGACGTTCCTAACCACCCAGAAAAAGCTTATTGTGTCTTAAGATCTTGCAGAATGAGATGTTGCTTAGGTTGGTCTAAACATAATTATAAAGTGGTTCTTTGTTACATAAATAAATAAAAATAAATCAGCTATTTGTATTCTTTAATCTGCATGCCTATACTAATTGTTGATTCACTGATGTAGAAGATGCCACAGTCACATTCCTGTCTGTACTCCCCTGCATCTTGGAGAGGTATGTGATGTGTGTGACACTTGAAAGGTGGTAAAAATTGGTTAATCTTCTTGTTCAATTGTAGCGGGTTTGGCACGGGGTATGCAGCAACCTTCCTTACATGTTGACAATGTTTTGGTTATCATTGCTGCCCCTTGTTCTCTGAAACAAAGTTTTTGTCGTCGTGATAGCTATGTATTGGTGGCATTTCTAAAGACTGTGAGACTAAGGATAAGAAATATTGTTTATTGTCTGCATCAATATCTGAATTATCTGAATATGAACTGTATGAGAGTAGATTTTCCAAATTCAACTGGAAGAAACTCTTTAATTCTTTCTCTGGAAGAAGAGCTTCACTTCTTATTAATTATTCTGCAATCCTACCAGTTGAATTTTTTGATGATTAGAGTTTAGATGAATATGAAAAGCAGTAGGTAACATACTGGTGGGTAAAACTGTAAAAGTGATATCTACATACCGTTAATAAAACATTGGTGTTACATTATACAGGTGATAGTAAGCAACAACAGGTGATACTGGAGAGACCATTGCAACACATCAGTGTCTTTTATCACTTGTGGCTTAATCCTTCACATGTGGCGTTGTTGTTCCTTCTATTATTTACACAGGCAATTTTCCATAATTTCCATGCTTTCAATCACAGATGAATATTAAATAATGAATACTTTGTTTCACTCTTTGTTTTATTTTGATAGATTGAATGACTTGACATTTGTTTGACAATGACTTTAGACATCAGTTATTTGTATCTGTCAGTATCTGTGTACAATGGTTTATGGTTGAAAAAGTGACACTTGGCGCGTTTCGTTCTACTGAAGTTTGTTTTTAATATTTTTTTACATCGCACGGAAACTTTTATTTACAGGCATTGTAAGTATCCTAAATGTTGCTCGATGGTTTAAGCTACCCCTGTTCAAAATTTCATTTAAATTGGTCCAGTCGTTTCGGAGTTTATCGCGAGCAAACAGACAGACAAACAGAGAAATAAGAAATTCGAAAAAAATCTAGATTAGTGCTATTGCACTTCTTACATCCCCCTGACTCGGTTTTAAGCATTTTCTTTTATTGTACAGAAATTCGACCTCTACAATTTTATTATATGTATAGATAGATAACAAAAAGTGAATTTCGGAAAAAGTGTCAGTTATTTAATTTTGACACGATGGGGACGATATATGGTTTGATATAAAATGAATGTATGGATGTAATGTAATTTGGCTTTGGCCTTACTAACCGTGATTATAAGACTTTTACTGTATATTGATAAATAAACTGTAGTATTGTTGGAGGATAAATGGAATGGAGGTGTTATCTAAATAGTTAATAAGTTATTTTAATTAATTAATTTATAAGTACTATGTAAAATAAAATTAAAAAAATAAAAACACTACGGATATTCTGTGCTGCGTGACTGAGTGACTACAAGTTGCTACGAAATTGTAGCACGTAGCGTAGACGTACATTGATGTCCTCGTAGTACAAGCAAGAGACTACGAGATCTCGTAGCATTTGGTTGTGGCGTAACAAAATTCCATGAAGAAAAATCACCTAGTAATTTCTAATATTTACGCTTCAAGCGCTTTGTACATCTGGAAAACTATAGAAAAAGATAAACCCTATTGAGGTTTTAATACCACAAAAAGATATAAGTCACATTAGGCACTATTAAATTCTATTTTTGAACCCTAAATTTTCCAATCAATAAACGGCTTATGATTCAATGTTTATAGATCACTTTTCATGTAACTAATAATACGTGATGAAACGTAATACCCTGTGTAAGCTAGCGGTTTCCAGCGCCTTTGTCTGCTTGAGTATGGGTTTTCACATACACACTTTTAAATCTGAAGAGGACTATACGTACAAAAGTTTTAATTAATAAGAATTGGTTCTGATATATCTTAAAAATGGAACGTACAAACAAACACACTTTCGTATTTTCAATATTAGTAGCGACTAGATACAAGAGGGTAGGTAGCGGAAAGTCATGCCGAACTTTAAGGCGTGGGTAGAAGCACGTACGCGACAAGCAAACGTAATAATGAACGGGTGTGCAGACCCGTTCGAAGGCACACTTAGGCCTCGTCCTGGACGCCAGCGGGCGGAGCGGGCAATGGCGCGCGCTTCTTGATCAATTTCATAGATTTGTGTGAAGCTGTTCTCGACGACAGCGGTGCGGGCGGAGCGGGCGGCGAGCGTTGAGCTGTATTACCGCCCATACCGCCCGCTCCGCCCGCTGGCGTCCAGGACGAGGCCTTAAAGTTGTATTAAACTTACTAGGTTGGGCAAACAGTTATGTAAAATGCCGGAAACTGGCGACAGCAAACGCTTTACAATATTTTAAAAAAATGACTTATACCCAGCATTTTATTTTAACAGCATCGGACTTCAAATCACTGCATGACTGAAAGATTTATGTTAAAGATAGATACTCCAACCAAAAAAGATTAATTGTGCTACTGAAAAACACAGATTCAGATTCATATTCATAAAATTGCTTGAATAATGGTAACCACATTACCTAGATTTGTTCTGAAGTAGCACAATGATTTTTATTATTATGTTTATTTATTCTAACAGAATGAATCATTTACATCACACATTACTATCGCTTACATTAATATCGGCTCCCGTGACATTAAACAGCTCATAAGGCGGGTCTCTTCCTTGAACGTACTTCATGATTCTCTGCCCGTTCTTGAAGAACACCACCTGTAAAAAAAATATGAATGTAATCAATTTAAAGGTACTCCAACACCAGGCTACTGGCTATAGTTAGTAGCCTATTAATAATGCGTTAAAAAAGTGACGTCGTAACAGTAGAATGCAACCAATCAGATAGTAGAATGCGACTTTAATTATCCAGCTACCTCATTGGTTTAATTAAATTCAAATCATTTTGTTTTCATAGAAACACGGTATATTTGGGTGGATAATTACAGTAACATATCTCGTCACAATTACGGCACGTAAAATAATTTCAAAAGTTAGCATTAATAATCAATTAAACGTCGTGAAACGTTAATGGTGATGACATAGGTAATTATTTGCTTTTTAAAATACTAAAGTTAGATAAATTTATTCACAACTCCAAAATGCTGCCTTACGTACACGCTATAAACCCATGTATGTAGTATGTAGGACACAAACGTGAAGTCAACAATGCTGCAGCACAGTGGCATTCCCACTATTCAGGGGTCTGACAAAAACTCTACACAGCAAGCGCGTGCACTTATCAAATTTATTTCACGGAAAATCCTGCATAAAAAACTTTTCACGCGAGTTAATTTAAATGGAAAGTAGCCGGTGAACAAAGGGCTAGGGGTCCTTACACTCGGCCAAATGTTATTGCACTCTAAGCTGTTGAATTAAAGACCATTATGCAATAATCTCCCCACTTGACCACAGGCAAACATTTCACCAATGTAACCTCAATTTATTCTACACCTTAAAACAAAGACCACAAGGGTAATATTCCCTGACCGCATTTCCGCAGCTGAAACAAATTGCATATCTCGAAATGCGTTTATTTATACATACTTTAACAGCACGCAAACGGTTAAGACAATGGGAAATTGTATAAAAAAGCAGCAGTTTCTGTATTGTGTAATATTTTACTAACTTAACCATTTAAATGTAGCACATTTACATGATAAACTCTTCCCATAGTTCTGCAGTCGTGAAAATTACAATAGCTTTTTGAGCAAAAGGAAATCAAAAGTAATTTTCTTCTGAATTAAGCCAGCATAAATAAATTAAATTTACGACGTATAACAATGGGAAATGCAACTCTGCTAGACTTTTCCTAAAGTTAAAATGGTAAGAGTGTTTATATTATAGTTTGTAAAAGCTTTTGCTGTAAAATCCATGGAGTACAGGCAAGGAAAACTTTTCAATTTTATATCAAAGCTAGAGGTAACATTGTCTTTCTTTAAAAAGACTTCTGGTTCAGTTTAACCCACCATACTTTATATAGCGCTGACATTATTGAGATATTATGTGTGATTATTGCTTTGAAATACTTTTTAAGCGTTTGCGAGTAATATAGCTGATGCACTGTCAAGCTTTAATATCTTGAAGTCCGCAATCAACAGTGCTTTCACAAGCTCACGGCACTCATTACAATAACTTTCATATTATTGTCACGATACCAATTTTGAATTCATAATAAAGTTTTTTTTTTTGCCGAGCAAGAATAAAATGTCTTATAAACCTTAAAAAGTTGTGTAATTTAGCCGCTATTCTATATGTTTTGACCTAGATAGCTAGCTTAGTCTACAGTAAGGTTCGTCACCATACAAACACACCTACACCAATCCGCACTAAGCCTGCGTGGTGGACTATAGCTCATAGTTATTTATGCTTGAGGCGAGGCTCTTGCCTCGTATGGCGTATGTAACAGGGAATGTACTTAAAATTACTTTTTAGTATTTTCATACAAAACTCTTGTTGTTTTTACCTTGTAGAGCGAGCTGGGATCGACGTTGTGGTCGCAACGCAGCACCGCGTTGTTCCTATGCACCACAAATCTCGGCGCCCGCAGCTCCACCCACACATCGTTCATACCCGCCACTGTAGAATAAAAAGAAACAAAAATTGATACTAAACACTAAAGTTTAATTCAGTATAGAAACCGATAGAAGTTCATGTTATCTCAGATTTATATATTAAAATATACCCCAGGCACGAATCATGAATCATGATTGAAATTCGTGCAAAACCATCGAACATTAAAAAAAAATGGATTATTTCCTATCAATTATAATTACGTAAATAAAATAGGCATTAAAATTATAAAAGCCTTGTGTAAATTATTATTTTGTGGAAATTAAGTAATTCGACCAAAAGTAGCCAAAATACGTAACATTTTTCCTGTTTTATAATGACAAATATACAGTCAAAGGATTTACCCGACTACACATCTTCCCTACTGACTGATAGAGAATAATATCTTCTAGTATACAGACTCCAACGTGTATTGGAAAACATTGCTCTTTCGTTCGGAGCGAAATCAGCTTAGGACTGTTGAAATAAACATTCCCAGTTATCTTCAAGTTGCACAAGAAAACAAACTTTCTTCCTAGATAAACAGAATTAAAATGAAATCGTTAGATGCTATTTCCTGTGCAAACTGAAATCTCTAGAAAGATTTTAATATTTTCTGTACTAGAATCTATGATAAATAATGCACACAGCACATTAAATACAGTATGCGGAAGGTGACTCAAGTGCCTGAACAGATAAAAAACTTCTTGAGACTAAGTAAATTGGTTTAAAAATCGAAAGGTAAATGATAATACTTTTTTAAGAAAACTTAATCTAAGTGACAGCCTATAATTTCTACTAATCCCTACTATGATTTAGCCGTTCAAAGAATGATTCGTTGACATTTTCAATTTTAATATGGAATGTACGGAAAGAATTTCAAACTTTCTGACGTTATTCCTAAACTAAGTTAGGCTTGATAAAATCTGACAGCAAGGGCGCTTGCCTTGCAAACACCCCTCTACTCCGCACTGAGCCCGCGTGGTGGAGTATGGCTCATACTACCTCACATTTGAAGTAAGTCCTTAGCCCAGCAGTGGGATGCTTACAGGCTAACTTTACTGACGTTATTTCTGTAGTTTTTGTAAGTCTCTGACATTGTGTCTGAATAAGTTCCCATCAGCGGTCTACTTCATACAAAATAACGCTTATTAACTAGTGCTTATTTGTCAGTGAAACAGGCCCTTAGACAATTTCTTAGATAGAGTTTACAAAGTGTAGGTACGTACAGCTTCTGCTTGTAAACACATTTTCTTATTTCGCCAAAATATACTGCAACTGTTGAACTGCGTGCAGTGTCAGTGTGAGTGTCTACTTTATGTGAGTTGCACTCCACGACACACCCTAACGTTTCGGTTAGTTGTTGACAGTTATTTAACTGGCAGACTTGTTAGGAACATATTTTTCGGAACCGAACAAAATATCTTTTAAGTTGTTAGTCACTGCTGAGTCATTGTATCGAAGTTTTGTGGTAGGTATTAAAGGAAGTTAAGTTTTGAATATAAATACAAAAGAATGCCAGAGAATGAGGAACAATGATCCTCGGTCGGGATCATTCTTGGTGCAGAGAATAGCTGTAGCAATTTAGCGGGGAAATCACTTTTCCTCCAGAGACAGGGTTGACATTGTTTTAATTAATTTTAATTCAATATTTTTTAAGTCTTAATAATTGTAATTTACATCTTGTTATTAATTAATTACATTAATATTATGCTTCTAACTGTTAATAAATTTGTAAAAAAAAATACAAAAACTACACTAAATAAGTAAATGAAACTTGGAAAATACACTCCATTAAATAAATATTTTTTACGATGTCAAAGTATTTTTAGTTGTAGGTAATATAATATAATAAACAACATTATGGACACTAGAAAAAGACCTCTTGTAAGAAACAAAGAACAGTTAAATAAACAGACCGCCATTTTTGAAAATGTTATCTAGTTTCATTCGTTGGAAGTGCACAAAATCAAACGCCGTTCTGTAAACTGTATTTGCCAATGATATAGTCAAATCGACCGAACGGCTTGGGCAAACATTTCATGCGGATTCCTTTTCACATGAATATAGGGTGAAATAAAAGTTATATCGCCCTGGTTCCCTGTTACTTGGTTATCAATTTACGTCGGACCGCACGGAACCAATATGTGTAATTTATCGCTTTCAAAGTGCATTTTTGAACGCAAATATTCGGAGCGTTGCGCTCCATTTTACCGTTGACAGTTATTGCAATTGCTCACCTATGGTATTTCGTTTTTGGTTGCACATTTACATCTCAATACGGTATGACTGTGGCATGCAAATGTAAACCCGAAGTGTATTTAGTGCAGCTTTAATAATGACGCCACAAAATTAATATTTGGATTGCATATACAAGTGAACGAACCACAAACCAATATTTTTTTTGTGTAACTTTTAGGTGTTGTTCAAGAAGTCTGAATTATTTGTAAAAAAATACTATTATCTAAAGCTCAGTCCGACCCTACTTCAATTTTATTATTGTAATTATTTAACTTTATCATAAAACTAAATAGAATCCTAACTAAAAAATAGAATAAATAAAAGCAGATTTGGTAAAAATGTGTCTAAGTTCTCTTATTTATTACAAAGTACGTGCACACTTAACAGTGATGCAGTGTTTACGTGTCACTTATGATGGTAGCAATTTGGAAAACAACATTAACCTGTTAAGATGAGGACATTAGACGTTGTCTTAATTACTCGTAGAGCCTTCATTTAGTTGTATTTACGGTGACGGCATACGCGTAAGTGGGTTCCAACTCACGTTTGTGTGTAGGCGTACTCTCGTATGACTTAGGTAAATTAGTTTCATTATCTTATAATAGAAGTTTGCTATGTTAAAAAATACGTTTCAGGCAATAAAATACAAATGAACGGTTCTAACATACAAAAGAAAAGGTATCATGAGAAACCTGTGCTGGAAGTCCGAAGCAATATTTTTGACATTTCGCGTAGACAATTTCTATATTCTGATTTCTGCTCCATCGAATATCCTTTTAACTTTCAAAGCTATCTTTAATACATGTTAAAATATTTGTATTCTTGTAATTCTTCTCAATCAATAAATACACGAAAATACCAATTTTGTCTTAGCATTTTTCGAGTGCCACCAGGTGGTTTTACAGGGACTATGTTGAGACTTCCGCGCCGCATTGAACTATTAACGAGTAGGTAACATGTTTGTTTGGGAATAATAATAAGTAGTAGTAAGTATAAGTCACCTTGGTGCATGTCGTGCCAGCGGTTTCCTGCTATTTCATCCACGCAAATATTGTCTTATCAATCTTTTACGCCATATTTATTTCTCTAAAGATTATTAAATAGAAATAAAAACTTCTTAACCCGTTAGCGTGAAAAGGGACCAAACATATGTAACATTTTGCATTTTAAATCATACAATCACGGGCTGTTTGTTCTATGTAAGCTCGTCAAACCGTAATTACGGGATTATTCGCAGTAATACGCATTAATCAATGGCGTGGAAATTATCCTCGGAACTAATGCTCTTAATTTACAACTGTTATGAACTTTCCACATGTTTATTAGTTAAGTATAGCACGCTAATTATTCGAGTTCAGCTGCGAATGTGGTGGGAAAGTTGTGAACCGAATTGCTTGAACACGTGGTTTAGTTCAGGGTTTATAACTTGTGATTTGCAAATGTTGTTTTATTTATTTTATATGTCGCCGCAGCGATTTCTCATCGTAGTTTGTAAATATCCCTAGCATCATAATTTCAAATTTCTCATTGATTTCACGCTTGCTCAAATTATTTTTAGAAGAATCTTATTAAATAAGAAAATATTTAAGTAACTCAGTTGATTATTTCTGAATTATAATCTTAAGAGGATACGGAAGCGCATTCAGCGCCATCTTTCTATAATTATCTTTATTTAAATAAATAAAATAGTAAACGGATGTGCCGCTCGTAGCGCCATCTTTTTGACGTTTGTTTTAATTTTAATAAATCAAGCAAATAGGATACGGAAGTGCGCTTGCAGCGCCATCTTTTTGACGTTTGTTTTTAGTTTTAATAAATCATTAAAATAGGATACGGAAGTGCGCTTGCAGCGCCATCTTATTGACGTTTGTCTAAATTTTAATAAATCTATTAAATAGGATGCGGAAGTGCGCTTGCAGCGCCATCTTTTGACATTTGCCTTACCTTTAAAAATAAGAAACGGATGTGCACTTGTAGTTAAGTTTATTTAATTCGTTACAGATTTTTATTTTGTGTAAAATAATCTTCAAAAACATTTAAACAATTGTTAAAACATTTAGCTTGGATAATTATTATTTTAATGTAATTCTTATTATAATGGAAACGGAAGCTTTTGTGGCGCCATCTACAAGATGCTTAAAAAATTGGCGGAAAAGAGCGTCCGAATGAAGTGATTGGATCATTCTGTTTCGAGTCGTCGAGCTGTGAATATTGTAAGTAGAACCTAAGTTATTCAAAAAAAATAAAAGTATGCAGATTTATAGTCTTGCTTTGATTTTCATATTTCGCAACACGAATTTAAATAGGTTTATCGAAAAGGAGAATTCCCTTGAAATACCTAGATCTGAATAGATTAACCTAGCCTTGAATAGATTAGTTTGCTTGAATCTAAAATAAGAAGGCTGCAGTAGTAGCCAGTCACCTTGATTGCTTCTTTTAAAAAAAAAACAATAATACCACTCTCAGCGAAAATTCGATATATATATTAAGTAATATTATTGTTGTCAGTATCTGTGATCTTGATATAAATAAAAAGACGCGATCACATTTTAAGCATTGTAAACTCTGGACTAAGCAGTTGCGAGAGTAAGCCCGTTGCGACAGTTAGTGCTGGGGGCTTGGGGCGTATTGCGATCTTGCTTTAATCCGTTTAAGTTCCAGGCAGTTCAGTTCCCATTCAACTAGTTGGGTAACCAAATTTGAAATGCGATACAACTAAGGCAAATGCTGTCTCACGCTATAATAAGCTGTTGAGTGGATTACACGAATACGCAATACATATTTAAGCTAATCATTTCAAAAGCAGTGCTGCTTTACTGTCAAAGCAACATCGCAATTTGCACCGTGGCGTTCATTTGTTATTTTATCCAAAGGACGTCTAATGCTAAACAAAGGCAAAGCTAAGTAGTTAATTGTATGATAGTAATAGCAAAAGATTTCGATTTTGTCTCAATTTAAATAAACAGTAGGTATGTATCACGAAAAAAAAATACCTAAACATACCAAAGAAAGCTTTAGTAGACTAACAAGCAAGCTAACATTGCTCCCGACTTGAGTGATTTCAGAGTTTCAAACCGTTCGTGAACTCTGGAACTCAAGCAAATACTAAGACTATCTAGGACCTAAGTACTAAGGAACGACTTTGTAATCTGTGGCATTAATAATATTAGTTAGATTTGAGTCGTATAAGTTATAGTTTATTTTTGTTTTATAGTGTTTTGTCACCATACAAACTTAATAATATAAATTGCACTTGTAAAAAGAAAACTGTGACTGTGTGACAGACGAGGAAAAAGAAAAGGAGGAGGAAGGAGGAGAGTCACAGTTGTCTTTTTACAAGTGCAATTTATATCGTATAAGTTACTTTTACGTAGAGGTAAAAGATTTTAAATATTTGTAATGGGTTCGCTCTTGTCTCCCGACTAGACCAGACGAAGAAGCCTGTTCACACTGACAAGATGAGACAGGATTGAAGGGAACTGGTGAAATGAGCTCACGGAGAAAAGTTCAAAAAATATTTTTGTATTTGATGTTGGTGCTGAGTAAACGTTTTTTCTTTCTTTCAAAAAGTTAAGCAAATGATAGGTTTTTTATTATTAAGTTCGTTACAGAGAGTTGGCAACAGTGATAAGTACTATTAGATCGTACAATGAAGTTTTAGTATTCAAAGAATCCTATGCTAAAACAAAAAATTAATTTATTTACTTCAACTACCGAATATGGGACAGGCAAAGTTATTTCAAAATCACAAATTCTATTCGATCTTCCGTAAAATTTGGTTAAGTAAAGACGTAAACACTTGACAAGAGTTGACAGTTCGCAAATCGGCCTTGGATCGTCGATCAAGTAATTTGGGACCGATTACCCATTCTGCTCATTTAACTGAGGCTCCGACGCACAATTCTAGGTCTCTATTGACACACTCAAAGTTCATTCTCTGTTAAACTTTGTTATTGAAGCCATAGAGTTGAAAATTGAGTCGTTGGGGGCACGAACTATGTTCATTGTTAGGAGGCTAAGCCACCACGTAAATTCCAACTTATAGCTTACTTCCATCAACGTAAGTTACTCGAGGGTCTGCTATTAGGCAGGGTTGGCGTTTTCATATTTATCTCCCTTCTCAAGGGTGTCACTATTTCATTTTATGACGTAATCTAAGAGTAACTGCTATCCATAACTTGTTGGCAAGTTACCGTGACAATGAGAGATGGTATCAGCAAGCCCAGATTTGAAACTGGCAATACATTGGCACATACTCGTATACGGGCTGTTAGCGGTAATAGGAAAAAAATAAAGGCACTTTATGCAACCAGTAATCAATTCTGAATGATTTAAGTTTATCATAATCATTAAATAATATTTTATTATCCAACAAAAGAATTCGAAACAGCAATATATTGCCAACAAATGTGTCCAATCATGGAACTTGAAATTTTCATTTACTACTACGAGTTGCTGATTTTCATTGATTAGGGATAAAAACATTGGTTTATACTATCTATGGCTAAGTCTAACAATGAATACTCTGTAGAATCATTGTTAGAAAATTTGCCCCTGTTACATGCTGTATGCTCATTAGACTACTTACAAGAGAATCAGTTAGTTGTGTTAATTTATGAATGAATGTCAAACTTTCACGTTTCTCAATTGGACAGATATACAGCTTAACGCAAGCCAGTTTTAGAAGCGAGGAATTGTGTCTGTTTAACTACTAAAATAACTTAATTACCTCCTAAGATCAGGACAACCGAGCTCCATGAACCATTAAGTGTACGTAGTGCGCTTTCTGTTCATATTTTCAGTATGTGTCAATGCTGACATTCGTTAGGACAATATGTTGGTATCTACTATCTATACAAGTGACATATTTCCCTTTCGTTATATGCGACCTATGAAATTGAATTTATGCCAGCATGAGCTTGATTGTACGCTTTGTTATCGCTATGAGTTTATTTACAAAACATACGTGATTTGAAACATAGCCATTGATATCATTAAAATATGAGTTTCCTTTATATCAGATGGGTATGTTCTTGTCTCTAGACTATACCAGACGTGGGACATAGACAGGAACTACGATGAAGCGAGCTCACCCAGAAGGAGCCTGTTCACTTTTTTTTAATAATAGGGTTGTAAACTGTTAAAAACATAGGTGCGGGTTTATTGCATAAGAAGTAAAACAAAGACTGTGGGAGTGAATAAGAGAGAAATATTGTGTCGACGTCTCCTTTTACCTAATTTCAAACAATAGGTAAATATACTACTTTGTCCAAAGTTAATAACGCTTGTAGTAAATAGCAACATTCACTAAAATCCAAAGCGCTAATTCCACGAAAATATTCGGAATCTGCAATTTCACCGGTAGCTCGCGGTATAAATAAAAGACTGGAATAGGATTGTCCACCGCGGCAATTTCCTTTTCCGTAAAACGGAACCTCTATCGCAGACGTAGTGGTGTCTCGCGATAATCCAGTACCGATTGTAGGAATAGAGGCGATACGTGTTCTTTATGAGTTCTTTCTTTTTTTTATGAGAGAATTATGTTCTTTTGTTATGAGTTCGGATAATTCGGCGATGTGGGTTTTAGTGAAGTAAGCAATTTTGAGAGAAGAAAAAAATGAACTACGATTGGCTTTTGATTATTTTATAAATTATTCATTATTACATTATCATTTGATTGAATTGACAATCAAAAATATTGTGCATATTCCAAAGGTACCTAATATCCTCCAGTAATTTTTAAACTCAAACTCAAGCGTTTATATATAACATTTAAATGTAAGTAGCACATGTGTAACCGCATGCGAGCTATGCGGGATATATATGCCTACATATTCTAACTAGAGCCTAGCGTAGTACACACTCTTGGACACTCCCTAATCAATAGTGCTCTGACACAAACGGGGCTTCATGAGGCAACAATTCAGTGTTTGTGAAAAAATCGCAGATACGACGCGACGTTATCAGAGTGGTGTAATCTCGTTCACGCCTGACCAAAGAAACCAAAAGAAGATACCACTAAATTTTATATCGAAATTAAAGGTTAGTCATCGATATAAAACTATCGATAGCGCACCAACACTAGACGACAGAAGCTCTACAGAACAGAATTTACATTCTATCGGTTTACCCCCGTCCACTCGACTCTACGCAAACAAGCGAGGGTAGAATCAACATTTTTATTAACGTTTGTCTAAGACCACTTCGTAGGCTGTTTTTTTTTTGTCAACTGAATTACGTCTGAAGATTTTGTTTTCGGTACACTCTTTTTGTTGAAGATTTTTTTGGTGTATTGGCATGGGCTTTTGTTCATCTAAAGAACCTACCTCTACATACAGGAAGGAGGGCGCTTTCGAACTCGAACATATTTGATACACACAACATTTGAGATTTCTTACTATGTGTGTCGGAGTGTTTTCTACGGAGGCCTGACATCAGTGGCATGTCTATCTCTCTTGCGCTTACCTCGACTATACCAATTGTTAATATCTCCATATTTTAGCACCGCTAACGCCGTAATCGCTGGATGCCAGATTCTCCATTCTACTGATACATTGTGGTCGTGCCCAGTAAAGCTCTTATCAAAATGATTTCGCCTGATATGATCGCGAAGTTAGTAATTCGATTGCGACCGTGCAAGCGCCACAAAATTAATCACTCAAGTTACAAGCAATAACTCGTGCGGGCTACGGGTACGTTAGCAAACATTTGCAAACAAAATGTTTAATTTAGTTCGGTCAACTCCACACACGAATATAAATCATAACTTGTTGGTATGAGACAGAAAGTTTACGGAGATATTACATATTTTTGTTAAAAGCAGAGCAATCATGTTGTAATCTGAAAACATTAACTATAAAGCGAAATTCTAACTTGTAATTAACCTACTTCTTAACCTTTCAAGGAGATATATTCTAATTAGTACCAAGGTCAGTAGCTCTTTTACGAAAAGTTTTCATTTCAAAATTTATTAAATCTATTTCACATCCAAAACCTAACCTGACCTACATTTGAATTAATTATAAAGATCAATTTACTATTACGGATTTTTTATCTCTACATATATAATATATATACACGTTTTAAAATATATATACACATATATATATATATGTGTATATATATTATATAACGGTATATCTCAATTTTTTATTGTATATGGCAGATCCTTGAAATATTTTTGAGGGTACTGGATAATGTTGCGACGAAAAAATATTCAACTCTTTTTCCTGTTCTACGAACGAAATAATCGCGAAGCAGCAAAGACAAGATTGAATTATTCCGAAGTATATAAATAGAAAATCAATTCCAACTTCAGTATTAATGACATACTCGTAGAAAAGGTGCCTCGGGCACTTTCATCTCATCAAATCAAGCCTTGTAAAATGTGTACCTTGAAAAGTATACTATTACTTACTCCACCTTTAGTTGGCATGAGGGAAGAATTTCAAATACTCGCGAGCTACGCAACTGTGATAGCACTTTAATTAAATTTTGATAACTTTCAACATTGCAAACTTGTACGAAGTTTCGTCCTAATCTTTTACCTACTAACTTTTCGAGTTATCTAGGAAATACGAGGTTATAAGAATGATGTAATCTCTCTTTTGAAGTACCTCCACTGTCTTAGTTTCTTTTGAAGTTGGTTACAAGATTTTGGTAGAATCGTGTCATCGTATTTAATTTAAGAAACTTGTTTCTTTGTTCAATGCTAAACCTCTTAATAAGGTCACGTCGTTTTTGTGTTTATAATGGTTATAAATGTTTTAAAGTAATAGATGCGTTACCCGGGCGCACAATGTGAAGACGCAAAAAGATCCTAATTAGGATCTCTTACCCCCAGTCGGCGAAAAGCGATACTACGAGCGTGACGTCTCGGTTCGTGATCGTGAATTGGTTTAAATTTATCAAAATGTCGTTGTGTATGTTGCGAAGGTGTACGAACTATGACAAAAAAGTTGAAAAAGCTAAGGGCATCTCGTATCACAAGTAAGTAAACATTAATATTTTTAATGTTTACTTGCAATTCATTTAACAATACGATTACAAATGCGAAAGAGAAAGTAAATATTTGTTTTTACAAGTGTGAAAAGGACGCAATGTTAAAGTGGGCAGTGCAGTACCGTGATTGGTCAATAGTGACATTTGGCTGACACTTGTGCGTAGCAGAGAGTTACTAACTATCTCTTTAATTCTTACTGTTTCAATTATGCTATCTATTTCACCTCAGTCTAGGGATGTGGTTGATATGAACTGCGCATGTGTGCAGTCGCTCCGCGACCAGCACAGATTTGCCGATTGTTTTGTGAGACTTCATTCGTGGCTTACTTACACAATTTTCGTTATAATAAAATTCAACTTATTAATGGATTTCTGCAAAGTAATGCTGCTATGTAAATATGCTGTTTCTATAATTACTTGAAATATTTCGTTTAATGTTGTTACGAAACAATTTTTTTGTGGTCAATATTTGTGATGTAACTGTTGTTTGATTCAAATTAATACCAAATATGAATAAATAAACGTTACGGTAGTCAGAAAATCAGAACTGAAATATACAGAGCCAGCGGGTATTTTCATAGTATTATAAGTAATACAATGTGTTTGTTTAATAAGTATGGTTAACAGCACGTTAGGGTGAACATTGCGTTGCGAACATTGAACATATGCAGTTGTAGGTAATAATTTGCAACAAAGATGGGTAACTTGATGACTAATCCACCTTAAATCTTTCAAAGAAAATTCAATGCAATTAGTTATGATATGATATTTTAATTTCATTATGATAACAAGCAAAAATATAACATATGGCAAAACAATATTATTTTCATTCCATATTTTTAACCAACTTCAAATATAGGATTAAACGATTTAATGAAATGAAATGAAATATTTATTTGCTTAAAACATGGTTGCAATAGGTGGTAGGTACAGGTACAAAAATAAGTCCTCACATTTTACCAAAAACTATGGCATGCAAATTGTTTATATAATTGTTGTTTATATAATTTAAATCTAATGCAACAACGATGCAGTAGCTCTTCTGTCGAAAGCGTATTTTAATGGATAACTACAGTAGGTGCAATAATAAACAATGGGTTCGGTGCAAAATAAATAAGGTCTCTCAAATACTTAACGTCAAAGCCAGCCTTCAATAATAAATTTTTGGGAGTCAGTATTTTTTAACGAGATCGTTGAGAATTAGTTTAAAACAAATTTACAAGATGAATATGTTCCACATTCTATGCAGAAGTTAAACCACAGTCGACTTCCTGAGCCGCGTTTAAGTTTATCCCAATTTTACTATCTAAAGTTGACTACTAAAATATTTACCCCGGATCGTCGGGTCCGGGTCTGAATCACGTCGTGGGACAAACATTTGCATGCTGGGAACCGTCTTCAGTATTTATTTTAAGTTACGCCGTTTCAGTGCATGACTCCCTCGCCACTATTTAGGCTCTACAAACATAAAAAAGTTGGCCTATGTCAATGCTGCTTGAGTTTTTATGCCACTTTCGTGTTGGTACAAAGTATGGAAAAGTGGGTACTTAGGTGTTCATTTACTAATATTTTTCCTCACAATAATATCGAGAGTACTAGAAGTAAACTATATTCTCCTATTGAGTCATATTTTAGTAAAGTATTATACTATACATGTTTGAGCTGTGGTAAGGTCAGCTAGCTGAGTGGGAAATTGAAATGCTTGTAACTTGAACGGACTAAAGAAAGGTCGCAATACGTACAAGGGCAAAATTAATAAACCTTATTTAACCTTAAGAGAATCTTCAGTCACTATTAATTAATACATTTGAGAAATTCCTGATTCGAGATGTTATTGGAGTGTCAAACCAGTTATTTTGCAGTGATTGTACTACCCAGTTTGTTTGAACAAAGTCTACCATTTATAATACGGACCTACACAACTTCTCAAATAAAATGCTAAATTACTAACGAAGTGACCGCGGATGAAACGTTATTTCTCAGCTTATAGCCAACATTTTACTCTACAGTCACAACTACCTGTGTATCTATAAACTAGCACTAAATAAACAAATAAATAGCCCTCTTCGCCTTTACATTTTTAACACTAGTTATTCTTACGGTTCAGTTTGGTAAAGTTTATACCTCGCCTGCTTGTTTTAACTATCCTGCAAAAAGTAAAATAAAATTTTTAATCTGTCATGTTGAATTATTCGTCATAAGGCAGTATACGTGTGCTTATTTGAGGTGAAACATGCCACTAAGGTAGTGTTAATTTCTTCACAATACAAAGTCATCAGTTTCAATACTACTGAAGCGGCTAAACTACAGGCAATTGCGTGCCATTCGACCATTAAGAGCTATCGGTCTATTTACATATCTGGCTACCCGCAACACGCCTGTAGGCAAATCTTATCGCCAAGTTCAGCCTAATGCTGGTTTAACTAACAATTAAGCTATAATTTTGGAATTCCAGCAACTACCATTAAAATTCATAGAATTTTATTGCCCTGTTGGTCCAGCTGCGCTGTAAATTAAACTGAAAATTAAAGTCATTTTGACTTTATTCATTAATTTGTAATAACGCTTGTGTAAGTAAACATATGAATAACAAGCAATGAAAACAACAACAAACATTTGAACAATAAACATGTGAATTGAGTATTTCATATCTACAAACATTTATGTTTTTAAAGTAAACAAAACAACGACATTGATTAAATAGATTACAGTTAAAATGGAAAACGAAGTACCTAACTAACATAGCAAGCTATAAAATAGCTCAACCTTTATTCCTTAATTTCATCGTAAATTAGAAGATAGGAAACAAAAGCCGCCTTCAAGAACTTACCTTTGGAACTTTAAAGGAAACCTGGCCGGAGGCAGTTTTGGGGAGCTTCAAAGGTAACGAGACCTTAGTGATTAAGGAAATCTAGTTAAAGGTTCGTTAATTATTATATAACAAATACTGACGTTTTTGTATCCTTTAAGAACGTATGGTAAACCTTATCTTCATAATTAATTAGTGCTAATTTAAAATTTTAATTAGTTGTTTTGAATAAAATAAATACAATTAAGTTAACACGTTCCGGGACAGTGCCCGCCTACAGGCGTGAAAACAATAAAACATCTATTGTGTCTGGAGTAGTGTCCCGGAACGTGTTTACTTAATACAAATACTGCCTTCAGTTTTAGTTAGCTAGTTCCGTGTTCGCTTCACCATGCTATGACGTCATCGAGCACAAAAGAGTTTGTAGTCGGTCGTCACTTCTATTTATCTAGATTCAGGCTTAAATGGTTTATCGAGAACGTTTTGAGCTCGACACAATGCTTTTATGAACAGTGTCTGGTCATATTACACGATACGCCAACGTTGCTGAAGCTCTACGATAAGTCTCGTGTAGATAAACTCCTATTCATTCAAGTTTTTTGCATTCACAACATGCATCGATAAAAATTAAAGCATCTTGATATGCTTCAAAAACCAATATTTATTATTTCTTTGCATTATAAATCACATGTAAAGTTTTAAAAGATTAATTGTCGTGTGCACCTTTTAAATTAATTTCCTATTCCCGTGTTGGTATTTTTCATTCTCCTCATTAAAGCAATTAGGATGCTCATATAACATTTTCATGGCGAAGGGAAATTATGGACTGTTTAATAATGTCGGTTGTTTTACCCTTTAATAAATTATCACTGATTGTTTTTATAAAATGCTGCATGTTTATGCAGTATTTTATCGTTAAAAATAAGTATTTGCATTTATTTATGCACTTTTTTTATTTAAAAGTCTTCCAAATTAGAAAAAAATGGTAACTCATTCAGGCAAAATTACCACACATAAAATAGAGAATCTATCGACCTGTTTCAAGCTCCAATCAGCATTATCTGTCCACTACTTCATACGAAATGACGTTCTATGTTTGAACTATTCGTTGGTTATTGCTTAGTTGTCGATGGTGAAACAAGCTCTTTACCATGTCTTTGTACCATGGATTGTACGGATGAAAATGTTAAAACATACTCAAGTTGATACGGAACCCTTTGTGCGCGTGTCCCACTTGCATTTGGCCGGGGTTTTGATTTTATTTTGAAGGTACTGATAATAAATTAGCTTATTTTTATTACCGAAGCAATAAAACCTTCGTAACGACTTTGTAATCCGTACAGAGAGGCATTAAACATCTGAAGAGTTCTTATCTCATCAAGTACTTAAGTTTATTTGGTTGAGTATTTAAAGTTTATCTTCCGAAATACAAGCCATTTTTCCTGGTAAACGTTTTGAGAAACATACCCGAGATTATGTAGGCGTTTTCGTTTGTTAACAAGCAATTACAAAAACAACGTGAGCGGTGGAATACTTACAAGTAAACCTTTTTTGGGACGAGGAGGCACACGTGAATTGTTATAATTGTTTTCTGCCATGCACCTTTTTAATTAAAAGTTAAAACAATACTTTTTAAACTTATTATAGTTGTAGTTATATTGTACGCTTTACGCTTGGTACACTAATATGAATTCATATTGTCTGATAATAAAGACTTTTTGATTTAGTAATTTTAATGTCAGCGGCCATGAAAGTTTAAAGTGAAATGTGTTTCCATTTTGACATAACATAACTCCATTTTGACATGACATAACATAACTCTTTACGAAATGGTGAGATATTCAATAAAGGTTTCATAGTACCCACAAATAATTTATATTTTTTAATAAATCGCATGAAATTAAGACGTTTAATTTGGTTCCTTAAATTTGGTAAGAATGGTAAGTTATAGAATCAAAGCTTTTATTATGTTATTGTGACTTGCAACAAAACCAAACATCACTAGAGGTTTACCTCTATGCTACGTGTAAATAAAGGGTGTTATTGCAAGGGGGTGCAAATTTTTTGGAGTTGAAAGGGACCATCAATATGAACAACTTTTACTATGGGACCATCGTTCAATTATTAATTTTATTTTCTGCCTCTCCATACATTATTGTCAATGTAGGTGACTGATTTTGTATGGGGAACCTGAAATTTTATTTAAGATTTTGACCATGACCCCATAGTAAAAGTTGTTCATATTGACGGTCATATTGACCTCCAAAAATTTGGCACCCCCATGCAATAACACCCTGTATACATCTATTAACGCAGCACTGGTAGACCTGCTGTTGATTATAATCATGAGGACGAGGCATCGGTCAATAACAAATGAATTTTGAATAACAAAATAAGATTGCTATCCGCCAGTTGGCACAAGCGGATTCTGGCTAAATTCTAACCTTTTTTTTGAGAAGGCCTATCTCAATAGCATGAAACTTATTATTTACCGATGCCTCATTTGGTGGAGCTGTAATATTCTACGTTACATTCGTTCACAGCGAACGCCCACATGTTGAATACGTGTTTTCATTTCAAGCTTGGGAAGTGATGGATTGTACTAATACATCATTTCTGACGACAAGTCCCCACCTTAGCTATAGGGTTAGATACTTGGTTAAATATTATAATACTGAGGACTCGTTTTAGAGATTTATTAATTCTAAAAGTCATCATACGCATAAGAGCATATGTATGAAGAATTCAAATACACTAAATAAGTATAATCATCATCATCATCATCATTATCAGCCGAAGGACGTCCACTGCTGAACATAGGCCTCCCCCATGGCTTTCCACAACATAAGTATAATGATGGTACATAATTAAATCATAACATAAAACGACTACATTCTTTTGAAAACTTTGATCAAGTGGAATTTAATTATTGCAAATACTTGTGCCCATACTAACTTTGTACCTAAACAAGACAATTTTACAGTCCCATTAAGAGTTAAATTGGGTTAAAACCAACATGAAATTACCCTATCAAAACACTTTTTGCTTTGCTGAAATCGATACCCAACCACACTTTTAGCACAAGGTAGGTATGTACAAGTAGACTAATTTAAATGAAATGAGTAGGTTCACTTAGATCTTAATAACCCTAATAGGCATAAGATAGCGAAATATGAAATTTTAAACTAACTAAATTACTTATTGACCAACTTCGTAGTGTAGCTCCACGCTGGCTCAAGGCATCGCCGCTTCGAGGTCCCGGGATATATACCGGTCGCGTCAATGCAGAAATAATATTTTTTTCCAATGTCTCGAGATTAGGTGTTGTGTTACCACTGTTTTTTCTGACTTCTAATTACCACATGTGCACTAGCTACATACTTTGGGATCAGAGCAATGTTTGTGATTGGTATCCAATACTTATTTACGAGCATTACTATTATTTATCATAGTTTTTATTCAACTTAACGACTATACCGTTGTTTTCTACTTTACTTAGCATATCTGGAGGCCGATTCTCGGATGATCGAACTTATTTCGTGTGGTAATTCGATTACGAGTATCACTGTTTTACCGAAAAAATCAAGTTATGTATCCACGTAAAAAAAAACCGCACAAAAGAAATCAAAATGCATAGAAATCGTGACCCGTGAAGAAAATTCTATCGGTGAACTTTTTTCGTATACGAACTGCACGACAATTGGCCTCTTGCTCTTTTGTCATCTCACTAAAAATATCAACGCGACTAACCACATATAACTGCAGTGAATATTGCAAATATTCCTGTTTTAACGCCAGACTGTTTCTTCTATGACTATTCCAATTTCATTGGGTAGAGAAACAAAAATACATATCACATCAAAAGGGCTTTTAGTCCAAGCTGTCAGGCATGTCATTAACTCAGAGTGTTCAGGTTCGGGATTACCTTTATTAAATGATTTGGCAGGCATAATCCTTAAAACTCGTGTTGGCTTCGAACCGCAAAATTATAGACGGAAAATAAGGTGTAGCGAAAACGGTTTAGGTATAAAGTTGATTATTGCTTCTTTGGGCATGGCGTCAAACTTTTATAATATTTGGCCTACAAAGAGCAAAATGAAACTTTACCCAGTTCTTTACTTTACATAAAGTATTAACGTAAGAATAGGTAATACCTAATAATTATTGCATGACTGCGGCCTCCTTCCCGTTTGCTTCAGACTGTATTTTTTGTCTGTGGACTACGTCTGATTTTCTGCTGCATCCTTTTAACTTACTTATGTAGGTAGCTATTTCTTTAATAAATCGAAAAAAAATGTTTTTTAAAGTTTTTTTATAAAATTGTTTTCAGTCAATTAATAAATACACGAAAACACGAATTTTATCTCAGTGTTTTTCGAGTGCTACACTGAACACTAGTTCAGTAGATAAACCATTATGACCTGGACTTTCACGAAAGATCTAGCCGACTTATTCCGCCGTTAGTACACTAACGAATGGACGTACCATCGTGACCATCTTGGTCAAAAAATCTCAGACTCACACTGGATAGATGCCACTTGCGATCGGTTGCTGTAGAGATGTGTGTGTGTTTTTTTTATATGACAACTACGCATATATCATTTTTTTTAATAATAAGTTATTATTTCCTCTTGTAATACGTCGTTTTACCCGGCGAATGTATTTATTTATCTTCCGCCGACTCTTAAATTTTGTTAGCCCGGAACTTCGGAACGTGAGTAAAAGTTCCGCAAGACGTGAACACGTTGGCAATGTTGTTCTATTTGTCCTGGTACAGTTGGCCATAGTATTAGCCTGCGACTACTTTCTGAAGCAGTCGAAATGTAAAATTTTTGTTATTCTGTCTCGATAAGTTCAAACGTTTGATTTTCTGCTGCATCAAAGATCCTTAAAACTTACGTAGCTTTCTGTAATAAATCGTAAAAAAATATGTAGACCTTTTTAAGTTTTATTTAAAATAAAAATCAATAAATACATGAAAACACGAATTTTGTCTCAGCGTTTTACGAGCGCCACCTGTTGTTCGACAGGTGAATTATTATCTCGACTTGCATGCCTGAAACCCTGCTGCATGTAATACATCAAGGCGCTTGTAACGCTTAATCACAAAACTATTTTAAAAAATCCTTTACGTATACCGAAGTCACACACAGCCGACTAACCATTATGATCAAAAATCTCTTCTTTTGTTTGAAGTGACGTTACAGCCGATTTTTTCGTGACTATAAATATTTGGTTATAAAACGATACGACGTTTAGCATGGTTGTGTAAATTAGAGAATTAAAATAAGTGGTTGGTATATTACGGGAACTCAAAACATTTTTTTCATAATTATTTTTTTCATGCATTTTTAGGGTTATTGATTTTTATCTTCAGTAAATTTAGTTTCTGGCAGCCCTTACCAAGATAAAAAAAAACTTCAAAAAAAAAGCAAAACCTATCAGTAAGTATTTTATGCTGCCGACTGTGTGTTTCTTATAGCGAGTAAGTGTTCTCGGAAAAGTTCGGTTCTACGTACTCTACGTGTTACAGATGTTGCAGTAATTACGGATTAATAACATTTTACTAACAAAAGACGCTACATGATATTTAAGTAATGCGCAGCTTTCGTTTTATGTACCCTAAATAAATATTTCTGTTTCTGAACTTAGATTTTTATTTTGTTGTTATAATCCTCCACTCAATAAACGTCCTAATATCCAAAACTGTGTAATTCCGAAGCTGTATTTTAAGACACAGGGTGTATTATTACACCCTATGGAAAAAAACTACACTGTTCTAAAACCTACATGGGCACTTAATTACCTCGCCTGAGTGTATGTTCCTTTAGTAACAGGTAATGAATAAATAATTTTTTAACCTTCAATAGTCCCAAAAGGCAAATTGATTTACTTACAAAGTTCAAATTAATATGTTATACAAAAGTCAGACAGTTCACTGAATTGTTTCTACGATGCTAACATGAACATCAATTAAATAGTGACTAGTTTGAACATCAATTACTTACTTACAGTGAAAGCGCACGGTTAGACAAACGAAGTTATGCATCGTCTGATCTTTTAGCTTTAGCAAAACGAAATATGATACTTTATGAAATAATTAAGTAAATAGTTGAGAACTCTCAAATAAATAAACATAAATCCTTTGCTGCGAGTCAGTGAATTTATGTAAAAGGTATTATAACTTGTATTTACTTTTTACTATAACAAATTACTCTTCGCAAAAATACTAATTAGTTTGTACCTACCTTTTAAGATGATGAATAGGCTAGTTTCCACTTAGAACAAATCACAATGTTGGTAGTTTATAGGATTAATTTTGGTTTGAAGATATATAAAACGAAATAATTTATGAATTTAAATTAGTATTATTAATATTTTACATAATTTAGTTTGTCTAAGACGCACATTTGGTCATGTGACCGCAAACGCTTATCAGAGGAAGTACCGTCATGCTTTTCGCGATAGCGCGCTTTTTTGCTAATATTGACAACTCTTCATAGTATTTCACTGTCAAAAAGAAGGCTTTAGGCTATTAAACGTCACGCTGTACCGGGAGTAACCTGAAAACGCGCTGACGCAGTCGCGGGGATCGCTAGTCTTGTATTTAAAAAAAAAACATTTAATTCATTTCATTTTATTTAAGACAAGGGTACCAAAAATCGCTTTACATACCATATTCTAGGTACGATTTCCATGACAGTTTTCATGAGCATATACCGTGAAACTACCACAAGATGCACGAAAATTCTCGTCGTCCCAGCTAGACACCAAGAGTACATTTAAGTGTTTTTAAATTGCAAAAATGAAATTCAGAGACATCTGAGCTTGGTCTGAGGGTAATGCGTGCAACTTAGTCATAATAAACGAGGATTAAGTGTTTCTGAAAAACATGAAAAAAAAAACTCTAGCAAGAATGTTTTTTAGTAATTTGATATTTCTTATATGTTTTTAACATGAAAATTTAATATAATCGTTTTATGTGTATGAAATCGATGAATCTTAAGTGTCAGAGAGCCAATTACGAATATAAAATAAAACGTCTAAAAAAGGTATTAAAAATGCTTCGGATCCGCAAAACAATGATTATATTGACGGTTTTCGTTTTTCGTAGTAGGCTCATAGTTTATGGCTGCGTTACCGCGTTGTCTACTAGTTATACTCCTTTGGGCAAGGAACGAACGAGCCATCTTTTTTGCCTTAAACGCATATAATTTAAGTTCATTTTTTCAAGCAGTAAATAATAATGATCGCTTACCAAAGGCAATCCCAGTCAAGGCCAGAAGTAGAAGGTGGATCTGCGTCATGCAACGCAGCATCTCGGATGCCCGCTCACTGACAGTCGAATATTACCACGATTATGCTGACCCAGCACATCCTTGCTGATTCACTGTAAAGAAATAAATATATATTGTATATTGTAATTATGTCTCTGAAATAGCATTAGGTTATGATACCAACCATGTACAACTCTTTTTGTTAGCAAATAAATAAATATTCAAATATTACGCGTAAACAGTAACTATACTTTCAGATACCTGACAACCGAATTAGGCCATGTATTATATAATATTACATAATAATTGATTGTTGGTATACGACGAAGGACAGCGTTGTAGTATTACCTCTACGCATTACTTATAGTCAAAATTGCACTAGGCGTATTTTCTTTCAAAATTCAATCAAAACATAATAAAAGCAATCATTCAGTTGAAAAAAATTTAAGTTTCATTTCAATTGGGACTCGCAAAAGTTAAATTGAACAAAGATTTCGATAAATTCCTTCGCTTCGGGTACATGACACAAACATCGTCCAATTATAAAGTTGCAGTCACATGTTAACTTAACAGACCTAAGTCAATTTCGATGTAGTTTATTCCCGACGCAGAGGCAATTAAGCAATCTATTATTCTGACATACATTTGGAGACAATACGATATTCAAATATCCCCTTTTACTCTCTTGGCGGAACACATTTCTGACAATTTCGGCACAAAATATTTGAGGGTGTACTTTGTTGAAAAGATTTTCAGCTTTTTGTTTTTATTTTGCCACTTTAGGGTGAGAATATAATATTTAATAGGGGATTGTTCGTTTGGTAGTACACCAACGCATTCGCATGCGGCAGCGATGCGGCGGAACGATACCGACTATAATTGAGCTATGTTAGTGCGAGACATAGCATGCGAATGTCACATGCTGCATTCAAATGTCAGTCACATCCCGCATGCGAATACGGCGATGAAGTGACGGTGTTAATTTGGCCCCTAACTCATATTCAGATTAATAAAATCTCTCAGATTAAAAAAAATATATTTTATCTTAACAGAAACTTTAAATAAAGCAAACGGTTGCTCTTAAATATCTCTGATTAGTGGTATTAATGTTTCTGTAGTTTTATAAAACCTATTTTTAAACGTTAAATGTAGTAACTGTAGTTTTTTACTTTGGAAAAGATATAACGAATTTCAGTAAAGCTGTTATTTATTATGTGCGTGTGTCACGAAATTTTTGTCATGCAATATTTATCAAGCAAGTCATATTGTTTGAGTGACACGACGCCGATATCACCTGATAATAACTTACTAAATATCATGATTGCTCTGTTCTACTATGCTATTCACGTAATGCTATGGTAGCCAAATTACTCTACTTCATCATTATCATAATAATCGTACGCTTAATAGCAGATGGAAGAATAAGAATAAAAAATATGGATAGATCTCCACTCACAAACACAAAATTAAACTAAAAAGTATACAAAAGTACCTAGTTTTTTTTTTATATTTCGGAATGGCACCTGCAGTGCTGCTTTAACTCATAACTTTTAAGAATTTGTAATCATCTCAAATAATACCTAATTAGAATTTCTAATTACTATTTATAAAGTAGTATGTCTGTGGCTATACTTATCTATCAAAATAAAGCATTAAGTTACTAATACAATAGCTCACCATAACAAACTCTCCACGAAAAACAACAAGTAACCGTTATAGAGCCCCCAATTTTGAGCTCGAGTTTTGTATATTTGAAAATACACGGGATTCTCGATGGTTTAATAAACACTCATGTCAATCATAACGTAAACTTCAGCATTCCTCTTTCAAATTAAAACGTTATTCTCCTTTCTCACTCTCTCTCGTCTGTTCTCTTACTTCCTATCTTATCACTTTCTTTTTTCGTTATTTCTACTACATGTAGTTAGTTAGGTTAGTATTAGGTGAGCTGGTGTTCAAAGTAAAAGCAAGTGGTAGTCAACTCACCTTCAGCCAGCGAACCAGTATAATTTATGCGCAGCACCGCGGTAGGCGGAATAATAAATTAAGTTCACAAGTTCCGCACGTGTTCATTTAGTTACAGGGATCAGTATAAAAATAATCATTTTGATCACTAGTAGTGCCGTTTTTAGTTATTTTTACCCCCGACGCAAAAAGAGAGGAGTGTTATACTCGTATGGTTAACGTGTCTGTCTGTGGTATTATAACTCCTAAACGGATAAACTGATTTTAATTAGTTATTGTGTCATAGTTAATGATTTTTGAAAGTCGCAGTCGTGGTCGTATTCTACGTGTAAAATTTTACTAACTGTGGTAAAAATTTGAAAACTAACATAAACCTTTATGTCATCCTTTACATAACAACCGAAGTACGCTGCTCATCAATCAAAACAAATAAATTACATGACAGACACACGCAACACAAAATATGGAACAAATATTATTTCATTTGAGATGAATATCTGACAAAATCAAACAGCGAAAAATTGGGTAAAACACTAGAAGATACTCGAAGTAAGTTACATAAAAATAACAAGGAAATTAAGCTGCTAAGTATTTTTTTCTATGACCCTGTGGACAATTACCAAGAAACATTATACTGTAACCGTTGGCCATAATTTATTTTCAAGCATATGTAATGGTCACACGGTAAAAGAAGGGTATTGCGTTATAAGTACCTATTCTTAAAATATTATTACAGTGGAAGAAATACAACAATCGATTGGTACTTATTATAAAGAACATAATTGTGGGAAATAGGGGAAACTCGCGATAGTCTAGTGTAATCTTAGTTTTAACTCCCTTAATATTCTTAGGCTTTCGATCACTCTATATCACTTCGAACACTCCCCAATAACTCTCAATGACTCACAGTCTCCGCACATTTCAGTCACGACGTCAACTTCTTTATTTCTCATTTAAATTCAGACGTTCTTCTCCTTTTTCACTCCCTCTCGTCTTTTGTCTCGTTTCATTCCACATCTATATTCTACAGAATAATCTATAGTCCTTAATGAAATCGGTCAATGTTGGTAGCTGTAAATGCGCGCACAAAGCTGGCACAAAGCATTGAACTACGTATGGAACTGACATAACGATCAAATTTCGTGCCACATTAATTGACGCCACTTGTCATCAACGCATAAAAACGTTTTCATATTCGACATTCAAATTTCAAGGAATACGTCACAATCTTATCAAATTCAAACTACACACGGTTATTAAGTTTTTGTTTTTACAGTGTAACACACGATGTTACTTTATTGGAATTATACGGCCACACACTCAGTCACTAGGGTAGAGGAACATTTGCATTTAGATTTTCTATCAAAAATAAATAAGGAAGCAACCACACCGCATCTCACGGGAGCATTAAAGCAATGCATTGCAAAACCTACTAGTGCAAGATCTCATACATTTTGCATACGCTGCACAGCTGCATTACGCGTAGGTCTAGTCTTTACATAAGCAACAAAAGAATGAGTTTGAAAGTATTGAACTGAAATTGTCTCTTTGTTTGTAATACCTATCGTATTCTATAAAATACTTTGTTTACCTATTTAATTCTATAAAAATAATAGGATTTCCCAGAGAATATAAAATCATATACAACAATGAATATAAAACTATAAACGTAGATAATGTTCAAAACTAAATCTAAGGTATAAAGTGTACAATACATCCTATCCAAACTATTCTGAAATGGCCTATTTATGACAATTGGGTCATCTCCCTATCTATTCACAGCATCCAATAGTACCACCATTTGGATGAGGATTTGTGGTTAAATATTTTTGTTTTTTACACCTAATTATCAACTATTTAATCAACAAAAATATATTATATAATAAGTGCTTTAAATTACTAAAAAGTTCTTATAAAGTGATATCCTTATCTATTTGCAATATGTTAATATTTTTGGTAATGTAAGTAATATAATAATCCTATCAGTTATGCAAGCTTTAAAAGGTGTCTTAGCCTGACAAAGTGTTTTTCGTCCTGTGATGTAAGTGTATTGTTATGTTTAATCATAGTGCACCTGTACGTAAGTTTATGTTATAAATAAAGAATTTTGAAAAACAAAACAATCAACAAAAAAGTTTTAGTATTTCAACATAATACTAATCTTATTTTATAACCTACTCTTTGTACCTACAACTACTCCGTGATCATTCATAAGATTAACATGTATCTTGTATAATAATAATTATTATAAAAATGAATTTGCATGAAATAAATTATTTATTTCATGCAAATTCATTTCGGAGCCTACTCAATTTTCTTGAAAAAAGACCTGTTTTTCTTCTGCCACCCGAAGACGCGATGGGTTTAGAAAAAATATAAATTCTAGTGGGTATAACAACGCGACAACTTATACTTCTCTTAAGTTTCGAAAAATAACTGAGATTGAGGCTACTTCAAGGAAGGGTTGCCGTCTAATTCTCTCTGTAATGTGTATAAGGGATTGCTCAGAACGACTTACCTACTTAACTTAACTTCAAGGTACATTTGTAATAATGTCTTTGTAGAGGAAAAGGGGCAGCGCCGGGTTATTTTGTGATTAGATTGGAAAAAGGAGCAACGTAATATCACCGGGCTCTGTTCGAGATGATAATAAAAATAAACAGATAGGAAGCTATAATAACTCCTCTCATTGGACGACTCGGGAAATCTAGGATTATGCTCCTGTATCTGAACCTACTAAAAGTATTAGTTTTACAAAATTTGTACTACTATAATCATTATTCAAGTATTAGTTTTACAAATTTAGTACTAGAATTATCATTAATGAAAGATTTCTGAAAACGTTCACTATGATGATTAGATGACATCTAAACGAAATCCAAATTGTCACAGAGTAAACAAGCTAAAAGATCCATGCATTATATTTTCTTGTATACTGTATCTTGTATACCTACTGTTAATTAACAATCTGCTATCTATTTTAACATAGCAGTCGCAATATTATTAATCACGATTCCCTTATCACTTTTACTTGGGTGAACAAACAATAGCAAATGACAAAGAAAATACCAAAATCACCTCAAATTAGCTCGACTAACTTCTATCGCATTAAACACTACAGCTAAAACGGAGCAACAAGCAGTTGTTTTAGTCAATGGCCGTCATCAGTCGGCCCGCCCTGGTCGTTCTTCAGAGTGACAAATGAAATGACCTCACTTCCTCCACGGTACTCTAGGGCGACACAGCGTAGTATAATAGAGGCCAAATACAGCAAGCTTACTTTTAACGTTTTCTTTTTAATTTACTGAGCCCTTTTCTATCCCTGGTTCGAATCATGTAACTGTCCGATATTAGTTTTTGAGATTTTTTGTCATAAAATAACTCAGATAAGAGCTCGGTGTCAAAATATTGAGTTAAAGACAATACTGTCCACTATGCCTCGAAATCTAGTCGATCTATTAATCCTAGACTTCAGGCATAGGACCTAGATTAGGTATCTAAATAAAGTCCGTTAAAAGTGACGGTAAATATTTCCTGTCCATAGTAGACTATTATAAAGATTGCCCTCGTGTATGCGCACACGGACTGTCTGTTAATAAACCGGTTTATTACAAGTACTCACTCAAATACCTGAGTTTATGATCCTGAAACGATTATTTTTCCATAAAATGTTGCAACTGGTCTGCCGCGTCCGCCTCCATTATTCCCAGGGCGTGGAAGTAGGTCGATATTGTCTACTTGTTGCTTCGAACAAATAAGTTCCGACCTTCCAACGTAACGTTATCTGAGATGCAACGTCTCGGAACAGACTGAATGGAATGAGTTTTGCAGCTCTGCACTAATGGGGGTGGGGACGCATTTTATACGAGTGAGCATTTTTTTTTTCTTTAAAAAGGAAAAAATATCTATTTATAATTTTAATATAAGCACGTTAAGACGTTGGTCCTGCGCCTGATGTCTCATCGGTCATATCGGATTACCGTTTCACCGAATTAATGAGAGTGAAGGAATAGAGAATGCACTTGTGTGTTGCGCACGCATCTATAATATCTCCTGCGTACCCGGCTTATGTCTGCTGGGAGGGGCTGCCTTTGCCAAAACTCTATTATATTCATTAGATATTATTATTTTTAAATAGCCAGAATCAAAAACCTACGAGCACGTTGCGTCATAACGTGTGCAAATGTACTATTCCTATACCTAAGCGTAATGGTGCTTGCAAGTAACTTCTTCTCAGGGTGTCGATGGTAAAAGCAACCATTTATTTTGCAATAAGTGACAATTAACGATGATGACGACAATGCTACTGTAATTTTAACGGTAACCGTAATGTGATTTGCAGTTAATTGCCGGGTAAAGGTGTGCCTTTTTTTAATTAACTGCAAATCACAGATCAGTATATCTTTTATTTGTAAAAAGATCGCATTAAATTTATTTATCAAATTATTATGTTAATTAAGTAACAAATTAAACACGTTACACCACCACTATAAAATATGTTGTGCAAGGTGACCATAGAATTATTGGAGAGAAGTTTTTGTGCAACATACTCCAAAGCTAAAGGTACAAACACACCGGAGTTTAAAAGCTGTCATGCATCACGTCGGAAGCCAATATCGCTCGAAACACTAAAGAATTTTCAATTTTCTTTTCTACTCGACGTACTCTTTGAACACACAATGAAGATCTTATGAAACCTGTTTTTATAACGTCAGTTTCTTGCGAGACACTCAAAGTTAAGTCGTATTTATTTGTGACACACAGTGGACTATGCTGCTGAAAGAGTTCGGACATAGGATCATTTTAAACGTTAAAATTTTGTGTTTTTTTTTACACTAGCACCTTTCATTGATAAATATATAACGTAAACAGCTAAAAACTATTTCACGTTATATGTAATTGTGACCTTACCTTACTTTTGAGCATTAAAAGCCGATTTGTCGTTTGGCTTTTATGATAATCTATTTTCAACCGCACTCAGCCGACACCAAACTTAAGCCACTAAACTTGTTATGAATCATTAAGTCGAAACAAATTTCTTAAGACGGAGTATAAACAAGAAACATGAGCTAATCCGAAGATTTGGCGGAGGGGACTTGTTGAATGTGTCTTACAAACAAAGTCTCTAATTCCGAACTTTCGTCGTATCGTGACATGACTTTACTCTGAATTTTATGTTGGACTTATTAAGACATTGAGTTCAAATAATATATTACTACAAACTCCCTATTTTTCTGACACATTTGACCTATAATTATTTCAATCAATCAATTACTCCGTGAAATAGTGTCTTATTTTCTTAGAAACATTACTTAATTTGTTTTCTTATTCAGTAACTTACACATCATTTTGTTTAATTGATTGCTAGCCAAAAACTCAAATAGCGAAATAGTAAAAATTAATTCTCAATGCAAAATGTATTAAGCATGCTCGCATTTCTAACTAGTACCTAATTATTGACTATTAATCAAGAAGACTTTAGTGTTAAATAAATACCTCAGTTGAATTCAAGCTCAGACTGAATATTCCTTTAAAAAATGTTTGAACTTTTTCATCAATTCAATTCAATTTATTTATTCATATAAAAACAATACATTGTGTTTTAGGTTACTAATGGGCATTAAAGTGATGCTATATTTCTGTTATTTACCTATTTCATCTATTTTCTCAGAGACGCCTAAAATTATAGTTAAAGAACAACATAAAGCCTATTTGAAAATGTCTGTATTTGTGACATATCCCAAAAGAGATGCTTTCTCTTCAAGTCACTAGCAATTTTGTCTATTTCTCTGCTACACGCTTTTAAAAGAGATATTCCTAGATGTTTTGCCTACTACTTACAGAGAGTGACGTAAAGCGAAATTGTATGGGGCAGGTTGCGAACACCCCACTGGGATAGGAGGCTTCGCGCGAAATAATAAAAAGATCGAGCTAAAAGTCCGCGCTGTAAGAGCGCTTACACATTGTGACTTTTATCTAAATTGAATCGTTAGAAACGCGCGTTTTTTTAATGAGGGCTATCGCGTATGAATTCGCTGCTAGGGGCGCTTGTGTATCGTGAGGTCTTCGAAATGTCAAATGTCACTGTTTGTGGGTAAGACGTGCGGATTTATTTCTATTTAATGTTTGGAATATTTAGCAATAATTTCGATTCATTATGGTAAATACTAGATACGGATCAATGAATGAGAATGTTTTAAAAGGGGGGCTAAGAAAATAAATGTTATATCATTAACTAGCTTTTGCCCGCGACTTCGTCCGCGTGGAATAGTGACTTCTTTCTCCCGTTTTTTACACATTTACCACTATATCTTTGCTCCTATTGGTCGTAGCGTGATGTTATATAGCCTAAAGCAATTCGAAACAGTAGTTTCGGAGATTAGCGCGTTCAAACAAACAAACAAACTCTTCAGCTTTATAATATTAGTATAGATAACTATTACTCCTCTTTTCCTAACAAAGCTGGACTGCGGCATGCCTGATATATTATTATATCAAAATTTAATATCAAACTTGATGTTTTATCTCTCCATCATGACAATTACACACCATATTCTGGACAAAAGCTAAAAGCCAAAAGCCTATATTCTGGACCTCACGCAACAGTGGCACCAACTAGAGAGCACGAAAACGGTAGCCCTCATTGCGTTTGCATCGATGCAGCCGTGCAGGAGTAGCGATGTACTTACACGCAAGTTTTTATCGATTCAGACGCGGGAATAGAGAGGAAAGAAACAAATATGTTTTTCATCTCTCCTGTTCGGAAAATAGAACTTTCCTGTGTAGATAGCCGGGTGGAAAATAGCTTATCCATCCCTAGGGTGGAAAGTAATTTAGTTTTAATTGACATGGCATAGAGTCAAGGCCTGCAGTCTAAGCTTGGACCAAAGATAATTTAAATTTCAAGATAATTGAGTCACATCATGTTATTAAAATAACAAACATTTCTGCTTAGCTTTAAATTGAAAATCATATTGTGTAGGTATTATGTATAATCGTTGATAAAAAAATATAAAATTTCTAATTTTAATTCAATTAATAATTAAAATATTTGGCTGCCCGCCATAATGCCAAGATGATTTTTTTTAAATTTTATATTGTCAGTGTCATTTCAAGATGTATTCGTCCAAAGCCGTTAAAACATTTATAAAAAAAAGAAATTATTTTTGGATTCTGTTATTATCTGTGGAAAAAAATCGATCGATATTCTTTACAAAGATTTTAATTATTTGATATTTTCTGCTTTTTTGTACTCTGTTTTCATGTATTCGTGCCGTTATTCTTTCTAATCGTGTTAGATGTTGTTAGTACTGTAAATCAACTGTCATATTTTGTTCAAAACTTGAGTTTTCCTTTCTCGCTGAACTACATAATAGCTCACCAAGACATCTACAACCACTTTTGTAAATTTAATGTTTTCCTCACAGTCGAAATGAAAAATAGTATGTTTAACTCGGGTGAAAGCACCCATTTCACTCTCGATTTATTGATAGTGAAATGGGTCGCTTTCTCCCCTTGTATAACAATCTACTATTCGATACCGCATCGCGTTTGTATCAATACTGTTTCGCGTTTACTACGTAAGCGACTACATCGTGATTGTATCGCTGCTTTTAGTCACTCTTGTGTGTAAAACTAGTTGCCTTGTGGTCGCATCGACACTGCATCTAGACTGAATTGCGTTTGTATCGCTGCCAAAAGTCGCAATGTGTAAGGGCCGCTAAAGTCCGGGCCGTAAAATTTCCGTACGTTGTCGGTGTTGCACCACTGTGTGACGAGTCGGCCTGTCATGACCGTTTTTCGCTTCGAGTGAGGTTAGGACGACAATTAGACTGGACGTGGTGAAAAATTGAACTGCATAATTAATGACGGAGATGGCCTTTGCCATTTTTGTGAGGTAGGGAATTTGTCCACGAAACGTTTTTTTTTCATTTGCATTTTTTTAAATACATAAGTTACATTTAGTTTAAAATAAATCGTTTTTTTCCTTTCACGGTAATCTCAATTCTTTATTGGTCCATAATAAACATTATACACATAAACCACAAACTACACAAAAAATGCAGCTCCTTATCATTAAATTTTAAAAAGTATTAACAACATCATCCAAATGCCTCAACAAAAATACCAGGGATGAAATAAAATAAAGATAAAATGAGCATAAAGTGAAAAGTTTCACGTAGGTGCCATTAGTTTCACGGCCTATCACGAAAGCAGTAAAGATATGACCTGCTGCTGGCAAACAGGCCAAATAACCCTTCGTTCAGGTGTTATAAACATTTATGTGTATTGAAATTACCACCTTTTTTCAGCTTTGACCGCACTAAACTATTTCGTGACCCGTGTGACAAAATAAATATTTATATTTTCTATTAGCTGACAAAGAAGCACTGAAATGGGCATTAATAAAGCCGGGAGGGACCCCATACAAAACTGGTGAAGAAACCATCAAACCACTCAACAATGATGATTATTATTTATTAGGGCGTAGTCAACTCACAGTAAATAAAAATGATAACGTCGAAATTAAAGATGATTTTTAATCTTAGATAAAAATATACCTCTTTATTGCACATCATAACGGCTGTATCGCACTACACTACGGTGTTAATACGTTGTTAATATGCCGTAGCATGACCGTATTGAAAATTATGACACCTTGCCCACTAGACTGTTCCGTTATTGACCAACACCGTGGCGTGCCATCGTGTCAGCACCGGCAAAATACGTTCTCGCTCTTGTTCCATACGCGAACGGTGAGACAGAAAGCTGTCAATCCGTTCAGTGTGTAAGGCAGAGCGTATTGTGTTGCTTTTCGTGCCTGACGTTCAGGCCAGGTTCTGCCTTACCCACGTTCCTAGCACGATCATGGTATGTATGGTGCAGTGGGAAAAGACCTTTAGAGCGGTGAGCGGTTTCACATTTACAGCAGCGCGACTTACGCGTGACAGTCGCGCTGCCGATAATGTCATACTATACACGGCTGCGCGGCCCGTATTAGCACTGCAAAGGGGTAATGGGTGTAGTGGGAACGACCCAGTCGCGCGACAGTAGGCATCCGCTACTGCCTCGCTGCTGTCGCTCTAATGTAAAGGCGCGCTTAATGTCAGTTACAATAATACTTACAGAAAAAAAAATATTAGGCCGTCTCATCACTAAGAGCGATTTATACCAGACATGCATTTTAAGGAATAATAATAATACATAAGATGATAAAAAGAAAATTATAGTTAACGATTTCAAAATCGCTACGCCAGAGTGGCATTTAGAGTAAGTGAGAGCTCACTCAAAAAACATTATATTCCAGTTTCAGATCACGTAAGCAACTACCCGCGTTGCTACGAGCATGACACGTTCCTAAGAATTACACGCTGCAAAAGATGAACAAATGCAATGGTAAAATAATCTTTACCACATTATTGGGATTTACTTTGGACTTTAAAATCAATAAGCAAATCCTAATTTTTTTAAAGAACTATATTTTTCAAAGATAATCTCGGAAACTTTTACATGATAGACTTACTCCTAGCAAACCTTTAAGCGAAGAGATTTTATTTTGCAAACATAATTTTATAAATGTAAAGTTTTAGTTTTTTAACTAAAAAGCTATGTTCTAATGACATCATTTGTTCTAAAGATATAATTCAACATATATTTATACCCATCTACGCAGATAAGTACGGTACAGAGACCTACCTTTACCTGAGTGCACCCCTGTAGTGTCAAAATGTAGGTCATATTTGAGTGGTCGCGAGATGCGAGGGGTTAAGATATGAAGTGATGTAGGTAAGATGCTTCCTTGACGAGGACGCATCTTAATGAATTAATAAATGAGAGCTCGGCTTTACAGTTTCAAAGGTATAAAATCTGGGATAATCATAATATGCTCTCCTGACCATTTTGATGATAGCTTGGCAGCATGGATACTCAGTTTACGAAAATTCAACAAAAATCACACCAAAGACGTGAGCTGTAGTTTAGAGTTATCTTTCTAATCACTGTCTTGTGGGTTTCAACCAAAGGCCTGTGGGTTTCAAAATCTTGACAAAATCTCTGAGCATATTGATATTTCAAGTAAACAAAAAATATGTAGTAATAAGTTAGAGATTTTTTTCAACGCTGTCTGTAGCTTGGCCAAGACTGGTATAATCTTTTTCATTCGAAAATTGAATGAAAGAAAATCACACGCGATATAGGCGCGAGCGATTAAATATAAGGCTCTATTTTTTAATCACTCGTGTCATATTTCGAGTGATTTTCGTTCGAAAACGAGTTATTTTCGTTGACTTTTAATTTATGTTCGAACGAAAATCACTTGCAATCTTGAAGCGAGTGATTCAAAAATAGGGCTCCAGGAGATACGTGTGATAGGATGTGCGTATCACCCAAGAGCACTCTCTGTTCCTCTCATTTATAGTTCAGTGAGCCGGCAATCAGGCATCACTTGATAGAAATCAGGCGCAGTACTATTAAGAAGATTCATCATCACCATATTCCCACCTCTGGACTTTTTCGAAATACTGATCAAGATTTTGGGGCAAACAAAAGACGACGTGAGGTGCTAGCGGTTATGTGTCTCCATAAAGTGTATAATATGACGATGACTTTCACTGATTAGGATAGATCCTATCTGTAACCTTGCTGGGCTATAGTTTAAATTAGAAATGTCATAATTAGGCTATAACTTTCATAAAATCAATAAACACACACGCCATCACCTTGTTTGTTCCTAAGTGATTTTGTCAATATTGAAATTGTTTTGATAATGATAATCACAACAATGTTCCACTATCAGTACAGCAAACTCAGTAGACCTACTGTGATACCTGTATCACTTTTCTCACCCGAACTCATTCACAGCATCATATCAATGCACTTAAATCGATAGGTAAAGTGTCCGAATAGTAACTAAAAAGAACGAAAAATATTTCTATATCCGTCTCCGTTTGTATCTAGCTACATTCACACACTGGCACTGCACATCGATCACTGTTAATAAAACTAATTCAAACTTTGAAACTCATTCACCCTTTGAACAGACATCTTTGATGAACAACTTTGGATGAAAACGACGATATTGTAACTAAGTAATTATTTTATTACGGCTCTACATTTATGAAAACTTTTGATAACTCCTATTATACGTACTTCATTAAGTACGTATATTAAAATTTCTCAACAAGGTAAAAAAAATACGCAAGTGAAACCAGTAGCGCGCAGCTCATAAAACTTTATCCGACGATTTAATAAAAGTACAACTGAAGTAAGAATTATTGCAAGGAATCACCATTTAGTTGGGAGTTAGAGTAACGACCTGTTGAAAACGGACTCGGCGTTGTTCCGTCCCGCTTTCACTCAATCACAAACGTAAGTGCGTCCCGTTTACTCGTGTAGGGCGTTTTGCGACACGTCCGGACGCCACCACAGTTCGCAACTCACTGGCCTGCGATCTATAAGGGCGGATTCTCCGCCCGCCCAGCGTACGGCTCTTGAATAAGTAGAGCGGTAAATAGCATGGACACCTGGTCCTAGGGTGACGCACGCACATACACAAGCCTGTCTTATATCTTCTGCAAATCGAATCTTTTGCGTTAAGCGATAAGTTTTAAATACATATAAACGTCTGACGCAAGATTTGTGGGTAGGTAACTGTTGCGCGTGTTGACGCTTGCGGGGTTGGAAAAGCAAAAATCCCAAGACCTTTTTTTCTTGTAAACAGCTCTATTATGCATTTGGCCGTTAGTTCCTCTGATAATAGGGACAAGTGGTGTAGTATTTTTAGGTACTTGTTGATTGTTGACCTCGGTACCTACCTAATCTTTCCTTGCTCAACTAAGTTTTGATAAGCATATAAGATTGAATCGTGGAGCGGAGGCATGTGAAGGAGGGTTATAACACAGCAGATGATTGAAATGAGGAAAACTTCAAGGTAGGTCCAAAAGAAGTTACATTTTTAGTATGAATCATAAAATTAATATTCCTATCGGAATAGAAGAACAATTAAAAGCTGTCAAACGAAACCGATTTTGGATGAATAACCAATTTTAGTAAGTTACATTAGTAACTTAAAATGAGATAACCATCTTCCTAGGTTCAATATATTAGTTTACCGCATGATAAACAGTCGACACAAAATATCGAACATGCAGCCTAAGTGTAAAACGAAAAATTATTTATTTGCACAAAATATTCGTAAACATGCACTAACAGTTATTTTGTCTTTACTTTTTACATAACGTTATCGTTTATACAAAAGAATAAGCAAACTTCGTACTTAAAATTTAAACCGGATTGGCAAATATAAATCGTAAATTGAGAGGCTTCGATTTGGACTAATTTACCTCTTAAATGAGAAGTTGTAAGGGTTATTTTGCTGTAATGAACAATAATCAATCACCGATCAAGTCCCCATGTTTCAGAAGCACAATTTCTCATAAATATACACAATTTCATTTGAAATTATAAAAAAACTCATGAAAGAAATTTTCACCGAGGCTCTTTGAGGCTCCTAACTGTTTGACAGCCGTCAAAAATGGTTCTACTGCATCATATCTCGCATCTCTTTTTATCGCACAGCTTTATCCTACTAACATCTCGCTTTTGTCGTTATATTCCGAAAGGGATAATAATTCTATGGTATGAATGCACTAAATTGATGAGATAAGTCCAGGAGCTTTATTTCTAAATCATACGCATTTGATATTTTTAATTATTTATTTATTTTCACTTTTTTTGTATATTCTTAGTGATTTTCTACCGAACAATTCCAATCAATTTTAACTTGTCTCAGCAACCGGACCGCTGAAAAAATCGCGCTAGGTACAAACGTGAGTAGAAACAAAATTGAGTTATCTTTTTTTATTAATCACTACCGATTAATTAAACTAAATTCGTTTAAGAAATCGAACATAGTAGTGACACAAGTAATTCAAGAATAGAAGCCCTAGCTCCTCTTGCCAACCAAAATTAAGGGTAGGTGTATTTTTAAAGATCATCCCTTATTTATCCCGTAGGCGAAGTACTACGTGCCCTCAGTCAAGTAGGTAAATGACTACATTCAGACGCAGGTGCTACGTGCGCTGAATTCTCTAACACTTTAAACACTATCATCGCTATCTCATTTAGTTTTTATGGGGGCTATTTTAAGAAAAGATACGGGTGAGTCGTTTTTGATAGAAGTAAGAATGTACCTACTCCGACACACGATTCGAACGGCACTTGACGATAACGAAGACTGTAAGAGACGTAACGTCGACGTAACGCCGACGGCTTGTCGACAGAAGCCAGCAAGCCACTGCTGGAAATTTTGACGCATGTTGGAAGCAGCAGTATCACGAAAAACTATCGAATACGTAAGCGTATCGAGAAATGTCAATTCGTACGGAAATTGGACTAGCGCACCGGGCGGTGCGTAAAGGAATCACTTTTTTTTTACATGGATTTTGACATTACACGATACGTTTACGCATTTGATAGTTTTTCGTGCTCAGGGTACAGCTACCTCTCTTTAGATCTTGTCCTGTCGTCGCCAAACTGCCGTTCGTGTGAAAACTTTCATTTTAGAGAGCCATCAAATGGCCAATTCTCGTACAGTTCGTATACGAAATAAGTTTACCGATCGAATGTTCTTTTTCAAAGAAAATACAGTTATTGCTTTATCCGGGTCACGATTTCAATGTAGTTTGATTTCTTTCGTGGGGTAGTTTTTTTCCGTGGATATATTACTTGATTTTTTCGGGAAAATAGTGATCGAATTAACACACGAAATAAGTTCGATCATGCGAGAATCGGCTTCCTGGAGGCCGATTCTCGCATGATTGAACTTATTTCGTGTTATGAATGAGAATTGGCCTCCTGGAGGCTACTGATCTGATTTATCTTTGCATTGTCTTCATAAATAAATTGGTATATTTTTTTCCTTCACTAAAATTGATAATTAACTTCTTACTAAAACACTAATTAATTAATTAGGTTTGTACAGGCACGAGTACCTACATAATATAATGTAGGTGTATCCTAGTAACTCTACGATTCTCACCTGGATTAGTCGTTGGTTAACAACGCGTGATAGAGCCTACGACTAGGTAGTCGTAGGCTCTAAAAATTTTACTAATAGGTACAGGTGCCTACACACTGAAAATTGTAGCAGAATTTCTCATAACAAACGCACATTGCTCAGACTGAGTGAGCTATCTAACTGAAAAGCCGGTAAATCCCACCAATATGGTATAGTTATGCTACAGTAATTGCTTTTCATCGCCATGTAAACAAACAGCTGCATGAATGTGTGCGCTGGACAATGGAATGAAATGGATTGTGCGTTCAATACTATGTACAGTTGAGGTCTGTTTGGTTTGACGATACAAAAACAAGCGTAACATTAAACAAAAGATGACATGAGGTGCAAGCGGTTATGGCTCTTGGTGGTACGGCGGGTATGAACGCGACAGAACTTATTTTTTATATACAGTTTCCACATTATAACCTAGTACTACTGAATCGATTGCTTTTTTTATAAAGTACAGCACAGCTTTCTATAATAATAGTCCCCCTAGCCGATTTCGACTACGGTGGCCAGTCACAACGACTAACCGACTGCGCGGGACATATTATAGTGCACAAGTGTGTGCGCAAACACAGATGCACTCTCTATTCCTTTCACTCTCATAGCCCGATGGGACAGCAATCTGACACGACCGGAGAGAGATCAGGCGCAGGACCAACGGCTTAACGTGCTTTCCGAGGCACGGGGGTGAAACACCGCCAACTTCCAAACTCCGGGCTACCCTGGAAATTTCTGAACAGAAAACCTCCGGTACATATTTTTGGCCCGACCCGGGAATTGAACCTGGGACCTCCGGCGCAGCCGTCGCTTTAAAATGCGACCCTCTCACCGCTGCGCCACCGAGGCAGTCAACTATAATATCCAACAGCTTAATAACTTATTTGTTACTATTTCAGAATTTTCTAACTAAAACTAAATGTAGTTAATTGTAATGTAATTGCAAGTAGGTACTTTATAGTTTTTCCAAGAAACCAATAAAGAGTTTTACTCGTATATTTACTCGTCCGTGCAAGAAACTGGCGGATGAGTAGTGGTAGCAGAACGGCAATGCTGATGGCGCAAAAAGACTAACCAACCTTCGATTTGCGGGCGACATTGCTGGGGGCGTATTGCGTGCGACCTTGCTTTAATCCATCCAAGTTCCAGGCAGTTAAATATCAACTCAAATAGTTGAGTTGCCAAACTATTTTTATTTAACTCACTCGTGTAGTGTTGTCCAACATGCTAATCTTTTGTGTGGATTATAGGAAATCGAATACGAATTTACTAAGCCGTTCAAGAGCCTTTTTTTTCAGTGGCACAAATTAAAATGATGATTCTAACACAAAACCACAATAATTTACTCGAAAAAACAATAACTAAAAATGATGAAATTAAATCCATCTTCCTCTTCTCGTTTCCCGCGCTAAACTCCTATGTTTCTCGTTGCGTCCGGCCGGTGACTTATTATATTATCTGTGCTTACGTCAAACAATCAAGACTTTCGGATACATTGGGTGCGTACCACTTGAAGCCCACGACAAGCGCGCTCATCAGCACTCCAGCTTTGAGTAAAAGCACTCCAGCATGAATACATGAATTATTTATTTGACTGCAAGAGGTAACACATACAGTGCGACAAAGATCTTCTGGCCAACGGATGACATTGACAGGGGGGCGCTAACATTCAAAAAGATAGCCAGAACAAGAAAATCGACCTTGATTCAGGGAGTTTAGGAAGCTGTTTAACGAATATTTTTTACCCAAACATGGCTGTCAAAGAAAATTTGTATTCGATGGAAATGTCGATGAAGACAATATTTTCAACCCTAAGAGGCATATCATGTATGTTCCACCGTTTTAGACGCAAAACAATTGTATTATCAATAAAAACTATTGACAATTATAACTTTAGTTTAGCGTTTAGCTCTACGGTATTTAAAAACAATAATATTAATAGTTTACACAGAACACCAGAACACGTAAGATGTCAAAGAAAATTGAATAAACAAAAACATAAAGCCTCGAGGTGTGACAAAAAGGTCCCCGCTCAGTATTATTATCATGACATGATAGCAGAAGGTAAGCATGCCACGACGACACTGATTTTCAGCGGATACCTTTGCTAGGTGCTTGGTGTAAAGTTTACAAGTTTGTGTATACCCTGTGCATTACACTGTAAACACACACTTGAGGGAATATAAAATAAATAAAAAAAAATAAACAATTTAATGAATAAAAAATAATATCAATATAAAATCAGATTATGAAACAATTAATCAGCACTTCAGTTTAATATTGTTTAGTCAGAATATTAAACAATATTAAACTGAAGGGCTGAACGATTATTAAATACCTATTTTACTTTCACATGTTAGAACAAGACATCGAATATGCCAATGTCATTCAAATTTCACATTCACATTCCTCTCCTCACAGTCCTTGTCGTGGATGGACCATAGAAAGTAGTATAGTATAGAATGACAAACGCGGATTGACGCGGATTTTCAGCGAAACCAAAAAGTTACTTTACATGTGTGCGTTCAATAGTGATGTGTATCTTATGGTGGTCCAAGTTTTATCGACGAGGTTACGATAAATCATGTAAATTGAAACAAAAATAATTAAATTAATGCACTTTTAATTACATAATACTTTTTATTTGATAAACAAGACAACCTCATTTTTGTTAAATTACATATTTATTTATTTATGTATGAAGACTTGCTAGAAGCACTTATACACGTTCCAACATAGACCTTACCACAGCACAGCTTCGGGCCAGTTGTGTGGGCCAGTGCTGAGAAGAAGCTGTGCAAGAATTACGGTTACCTAAAAAAATCAGTCAAAAAATTTATCGATACTGATGACGTCATCATTTAGTCAAGCATACTCTTACTAATCTGTGTAGTCAAGCCCTAGTGTAAAGAAACGGTTTCTTATTTTACTGAAAATACCTGAAGCTGCAAATCACAAAGGAAGTCCTAAATTTACTGTACAATTTGGCATCGGAGTCGATTTCGCTCACAAATTTTATAAAATTTGGAATTAAATTTTTTATCAATGATTCATATTTACTGGTGGAAAGTATGATTTTCGGGATTGTATCCTCGGCGCACTTCACAGTTGCTGAAAGCACAAGTCATTTCATCTGAAATTGTTATACAAAACTTAAATTATAATTATATCCATTCATAATTTTTCAAAAATTCCAACGACGGAAACTTGACGTTTCCACTAAATCCATTATTTCTTAGAAAACGGTCTCGCTGTCATAAGGTCTTTTGCTGTCAAATCCTATAGAATTTCATTAAGTAGCACGCTCTTTTTAAAGCGAAGATTTTTTTCTTTCTCTATGGGATGGACATCAAGCAGAACGCTCCCTACGTTCATGTGTATTGTCTGTTGACTGACATTGACAGACAGTTTGGTTGACACTGACAGTCTGTCTTGGTCTGTCTCTTAGACTGTTTTGTTGTTACTTAAAAATTCTAGGTTTTGTTTGTTTTAAATCCAGTAAATTCGTTATAAACATCTTTTATTAGAGTAGCAATGGATTCAGTGGTTAATAAATCGTGTCGAATCTGTCTGGAAACTAAATATACTGATTTCGCGTCGTTTGACGACGAAGGAAAATGGTTGGAGATGTACGAGTTTTGTTTTGAACTCAAAGTAAGTATTCCCAAATATTGTGTATAATAAGGCTTTATCTCTTTATTATTTAAATTTATTGTTTACTTCGAAACTGCAGCCTACAAAAGCCCACACTACACCACTAGTTAATAACCTATACAAGATCATTGCCCATTTCATACAAAATCCGCCCCTAAGGATTCACTCTGACCAATAGTCAACCTTCAGCTGTTTTTATTTAGTTCCTAAATAAAACGATGCTATCAATATTAATGTTACCTGTTTATCATACTTCATTTCATTTAGTTTGTACTCATGTTTTAGTTATCTAACAAGGATATGCCTCGCAAAGTATGTTCTGTATGTGCTGGAAAAATGAAAGATTTTACTCAACTTAAAAAACTGGCTCAGAAGTCTGATAAGCTTTGGAAGACAATTGCAGAAATTAAACCGGTAAGATGCTTTATTACTGTCAATAAATCTATAAAGGTAGCGCTTACAGTGTATACCCTGTGCATTATTTGTTTCAAAACTGGAAACAAAAACCGCATTGCTGTGTCTGTGTTTACCATGCTGTGAAAATAAATTCTTATAATTGTAGCAGGTTACCAAGTCAAGTATTAATGATGCAGAGCTTGTAGAAAATACTGAAGATGTAGTTTGTGTTCTTGATTCATCTGACCAAGAAGAAAAGAATCAACTTTCAGATAGTCAGCTATCGTTTAAGGATGAGGCAATTGATTGTAAAGAATATCTTGATATTGATGAAAATGAATGTACTGAAAATAAAATTGATGATAAATTAAACAATGAAAGCCCAGAGAATGTGTTTTGTGATAAATGTAATATGAGGTTCAGTAAGTGAATATTTATATATGATATGAAAAAAATATATATTTCCATTGATTTTTCTTTAAAAATCTATGTTTTTTTTTTTAATTAAAGCTTTGTTTGTTTAAACATGCATATCTCAAAAAATACTGATAAAATAATGTTTTAAAAATAAGTTAAAGTATTTCTTTTGTTCATGATCAATACTTCATGAAATGATGATTGATTTAATTAAAACTGGAATTATTATCATATTTTTTTAGGATACTATTCAAGTTACGAGACACATTTGCAACAAAAGGACTGCAGAGTTCCGAAATCAGAAGAAGCCAGTGATTTCATAAAACTAGTTAAAGTTCATAATCCATGCGGTAAGATTTTAACTAAACACTTTTTTTATAATTTATAGGAAATTTAACTCAAGTATGTGTAAACGAGACACAATAAAAATTCCATTGTTATGCGACTCTCGGCATTCGTTTGATACCTGACTGATTAAATCTTTCACAACATCTATTGTTATATTTGGTGTGTTCCTGGTTAAAATGCAATCCCAATAGGAGGTGATAGTAGACCTAAGATGATCCACAAAAGATGAGCAAAAAAAAGTCACAGCGAGACTAATTATGATAACTAAATAAAACAAGAAAATGTCTACTCTACGTACATGTACGAACTATGAGAACAATTTGTGAAAAATATTTTGATAATACTTTCCATTGTACACACTCTGCTAAAACTAATTAGATATCATTCAGTATAAGCAAGGGGGTTAATTTAACTTATATTTCAGGGTTATGTGATATGCCAGACTTTTCGACTTGGGATGAACTCAAAGCTCACTTAAGAAAGCATAGAGAAGATAATGACTTGTCATGCAAATTATGCGAATATGTTGGAAGAGACTTTGCTGATATGGTAGCACATAGGTATATATTTTTGATAGAACTTATTATAATAAAATAAATATGTACTATATAATACAGGGTGTAAAAAAACTTACGAGCCATATTCAAGGAGGTGGTTGTCAATCGAGAATAAAATACAAAAAATATTTTAAAAAAGTTTTTTTTGCCTGTACTATTCTAGACGCAACTTTTAACCGCCCCCTTGGATTTGCCTCGTACTTTCTTTTACACTCTGTATAGAGTTTTGGGGATCATTAGACATTTTATCTTAAAAATTTTATTTTTCTTTCTCATACGGACAGTGTTACGCAAAAGAGTGTCAAGTGACATATTGGTCATTTCGAGATAAACGCGTTTAAAGATTTTCAAGGTCGTCACTTTTAAAAATTGCTGTAACTTCGTATTTACACGGTTTACATGCCTGGAAATTGGCATAACTACAGAATGAGATGTATATTTTATGCATTTGATGTTCATTTGTGTGAATAATAATTATACAAGTAGATAAATGCAATTAAATAACTTGAAACCTTTTTGCTTTAATAGGATATCGTTGCAAATAATATGCTAAAAGGTTTTAAAGTACTTTAAATCCTTTTTGCAAAACACTTTTAACCCTTAACTTCGCAAAACGCCAAACAGAAAAATGTTAGGTAAATGACCAAAGTAAAAAATCTTAATTTCTCTAATTTTTTTACTACAAACGGCTTTAGGGCACTTAGGAATTGGCAAAAAAAATATTTTCAATAATAATATTATTACAGTTTTAGAAATATCAGAAGTGCCCTATAAGGCACGTCGATCACTTCCCTTAAAACAACTCTTACCATAAAATAGCGCTTAGGGGTCATTCTGCAGCTATGTCAATGCTTCTAGCAGGGATATATTTATAAGTTATAATGCAAAAAATAAAATCCTTTGTTTTACAATCATAAACATCTTTATTTGAAAACCTTATTGCAAAACATGTTTTGAGTTTTAGTTAGAAAACTTACAAAAACTTAAAATATTTAAGGAAAAAACAGTCTTATAAATTAAAAACACTTAAAAATATTACAAGATCAAAAATATTAAAATCGTAAATGATTTCTTTTAAACAAAAACTCTAGAAAAATAAATAAATCAGATCAATATCATTATAGTGATCTGAAGTTAATCAACTTTTTTTTGGCAATCAAAAACTTTAAAACTTGCTACTAAACAACCATAAAATACCTTTAATATATTTTATACTGCTGAATACATACGGGCTATGTAAAAAATATACTACTCTTATATATCAAAAATAAACATCATTAAACAAAAAAAAATCGCTAAATAAAACTTTTATAAAAGGAATATCGATTCAGTTTTAATTCCTAGTGTGGTATTTCACAAATCAGTTTCCATAAATTTTTATGCACAAACGCATGTTACATTTGGTACATATAAAAATAGTTTTCCCTGAAACACATTCCCTGCAACGACCTTTAGATCTGACGTGTGGAAAGTGATTAGTTCTTTACCTTATTTCTTCAGCTGGGTTCGCTCTTTAGGCTTCATTGTTGTATTTATAATATCCTGTAGATTTATTCCTGCTGAAGATGGTTTTGGTGCTTGCAATCCTTCTGCGATTTGTTAGTGCGAGTACACTCACAGGATTGCAAGCACCAAAACCATCTCCAGCAGGAGTAAATCTAAAGGATATTAAATTCTGCTAAAAGAAATACTACAATGCAATGAGGCTTGAAGAGAGACCTGCTGAAGAAATAGGGTATGACGGAAACAATCACTTTCCGAACGTCATATCTAAAGGTCGATGCAGGAAATGTTTTTCCGGGAAAACTATTTATATTATGTACCAAATGTAACATGCGTTTATGCATAAAAAGTGACAGAAACTGTTTTGTGAAATTCCACACTAAAAATTAAAACTTAATAAATAAATATTGGACACCAATCACATACATTGCTCTGATCCCAAAGTAAGTAGCTAATGCACTTGTGTTATGGAAATCAGACACAACGGTGGTACCACAACACCCAGACCCGGGATAATATAGATTTTTTTTATTTCTACATTGACCCGACCGGGAATCGAACCCGGGGCCTCTGAGCGGCGACGCCTTGAAACCCAGCGTGCTTAGCCACTACACCACGGAGGTCGTCGAAAAACTGAATCGATATTCCTTTAATAAAAGTTATATTTAGAGATTTTTTTTGTTTCGATTTTTATTTTTGATACATCAGAGTAGTTTATTTTTTACATACGGGCTATTCAGCAGTATAAATAAAATATATAAAAGGTATTTCAAGGTTGTTTAGGAGCAGGTTTTAAGGTTGTTGATAGCCAAAAAAAATGTTGATTAACTTTAGATTCTTACAATGATGTTGATCTCATAAAGAGGCTGATTTATTTAATTTTCTAGTTTTTGTTTAAATATTTAATTTGAAACAAAATTTTGATCTGATATAATATTATTACCTGAGTATTTTTAATTTATAAGACTGTTTTTTCCTTAAATATTATTAGTTTTTGTAAGTTTTTTAACCACAACTCAAAAATGATTTGCAATATATTATTTTTCAAATAAAGATATGTATGATTGTTAAACAAAGGGTTTTATTTTTTGCATTTTAACTTATATAAATGTCTCCTTACAGGAAGCATTGACAAAGCTTCATAAAAGAAAAGATCTATTAATTTTTCGCTTCGACTTTCTGGGTTTGATGTTAATTGACAGGGCTTTTCAGTGAACGGTAAGTCAGGAATTTCATCTGTATCGGACAATATTGGTTCATCATTACCTATTTTTTTCTTCTATAATAGTTTTAACTATATGAAAAATCATAGTCGGTGTCAAATTTTTTTTGGGGATAATTCCCCTCCATGATACGCAAGAACAAAGCATAAAATATACATTTTGGAATAAATTGTCTTCATTATTTATATTTACAATTTTATAATTTAGATAAATTAATTTGAAAAAGAGTAAAAATATATAATAAGAATAACCCTATATTCATAATACAATTCAAGAAATGATCTCGATGAAGTAAGCAAATGACCTATAAGTCACACGAATTAAACTAAGCGTAGTTCGCAATGTGCCCTATAGCGCACATGATCACTTTTCATCGAAGTGAGCAGCGTGCCCTACACTTAACTTTAAAGCCATAATTTATGACGAAGTAAAACAAAATCTTGTGAAAAAAACTAATATTATTGTGCAATGTTTATCTGAAAATAAATGCCTGCTATTTATGGTAACAAAAATTGACTAATTTTAAAAATAAAAATCATTTATCCTCGATATTTTGGCAGATATTGTTTGAAAATGATATGATAGATAGTCATGTGATGTTTTAAAATTAACGTTTACGAAGTTAGCTTTAATTTAAAAAACCAAACATAGATAATACAACCATACTTTGTGAGAATTCTCTATGAATACACCCGTACCCAAAAGGGCACATGCGGAAATTCATATGAAAAATTTACGTGCCCTATAGCGCACATGCGAAGTTAAGGGTTAAGAATCCAATTAGTATTAGTTTTATAGTCAAACAGTTTCAACTACATAGTTTTCTATATTCTAATGATTTCTTTATTTATATATCATTTGTTTTATTTTGTAGGAGTTTATAAAAAGCGTTACTTTCAATAATTCTAACGTTCTGGTGTATCCACACACTTTTACTGGATTTTTGCGATTCGTAATGTAATCTGCGTATTCTATGCATTTTGTAATACTTGATTATTAATCAATAGGCTGCCCATAGCGTAATCATCAGTATAAAATACAACTTCAGGTGATAGATTGATCAATCAATACCTGTCATCATAACCCCGGCGATATATTCAAAAATATTATATTGTTTTCACTTTCAATGTACCCTATACTTCCAAAACCTCAGTAAATTGCTTCTTTTTGCAAGATTTTAATAATAAAAATACAGATATTTAAACTTAAGACGCTTACATCCATAGATAACTATAATTTTGTTCAAAAATAATAAGATGTCTCCGTAAAATCATTAGAAAAAATCTGTATTTTTTAAAAAGTTAATTCAAACTATTTTTACAATATAAACCCCTGTTCTATTATAAGAATTTTGGAATATGTACATAGATGTTTTTGCTTAAAGTAGGATGACTTGTCATCCAATTTATTGGTCAAAAATCGAAAACTACGGACTATTTAGTCATTATTTAAAGACCCGTGCAAGAAAAAACGACAGCTGTTTAAACCTGACAGAACAACTATTCAAAAAAGACAATAATTTTAGTATTTCAATTAATAAACATGTACTTGAAACCTTTTTGTAAAAATAAATTCAGCAATAGTAAATCGCTAAACGGTATCAAGTAACACATGAAACCTTTTTGCAAATGTCAGTATATCCAATGGATTGTTTCGCAATACGTTATTTTTTGAAATAACGTTTAATATATATTTTTCTGAAGTAAGACCTTTGGGCGACCAGTTAGAGGACGTTTTTGCGAATCCAGTGGTACCAATAACTCCATACCTGATTTTTGGTCACTTGACACCCTTTTGCATAACAGTGTCCATACATACTTACATGCTAGTTGTTAATAAAAAATATCTAATACGAGATGTAAAAAAAGTACTAGCCAAATTAAAGTAAAATAAAATAAAAATATTGGAAAAAACCACGTACTTTTTTTACAACTTGTATTAAAGATATTTTTTACAAACAACTAGCCAGACTTAGAAATAAATTAAATGGTTAATATTATGTTTTTATGATAAATTATTCTAGCGAGAGTTCATAAAATAGATTATATAGGAATGCAACAAAAAAAAAACGCAAAATAGTAATCCCGTATCAAACTTAAATTTCTATGGTTCCCTTCTTTATTTGTTGGCCTTCTAATTAAATACTACATAAAAAACTTGTGAACTAAATAAAGGAGATGTTTTCGTTTGTATGGGGAAAATGGCAACACCATGTACACACTAACAATAGCTTATGTAAAGCCAATCATTTTGAGACTGATTCTCATCTGTAAAATATAAAATGGGTAATGTGTAACATAAACTGATAAAATCTAGCAATATTTCATGATGTTTAATAAATCTAACAAATACCTGTACCTGTACCTGTTTGAACAGATTTTAAAAGATCTAAAGCGGAAACCAAAATAAAAAGCATTTGACATTGACAGATTAAGCAAAATGTCATTTGACATTTTTTTACATTTCAACATGTTTTGTGCAGTAAGTTTAGACAAGGTCACTATTATATTATTAATAGTTAAATAATTTTTATTATTAACTAATATTAATAATAAAAATTACCCAAAAATAGTGAATTAAATTAAGTACGTCTAATCACCTGTATTTTTAGCTATTTTTAGACATAGCTGGGCACTAACTCGTTAATCCGTTAATCGTTAATTAACGAAGTTACCATTTTGATTAACGGATTAACTTTTAAGTTAACTTTAAAAAATGTTAACGGACACGTTAACTTCCGTTAATATGCAGCTAACCGTTAATCGTTAATCCAATGCCTACTGTTTACCGCACGGCACCGCGGCGCAGCGCGAAAAACAGGTGCAGACGAGTAAGTTTTTTGATAATGCTGTCTCTCAGTCTATTGAAAAACCAAAAAGATCCAACTCTCACGAGTAAAGCGCAAAGTCTCGTTCAAATGTGGCTGGTCATGAAATCAAAAGACTCGTTCAATGATACTGCATTCCCCAGGAAACAGGTATTCATAAATCTATTCATTAAATACAATACTGCTATACCCTCAAGTACTGCAATTGAACGGCTGTTTTCCACTGGTGAAAACATTTTAACATCAAAACGAGGATCGCATTTAGTTTGTAATTTTTATAAATTTTGATACAGTATTTTGAAATTATTAAGGAGTACTTGTCACCGGTACTCAAAGTCCTTCAGAAGCTGTTTAATTCCGTGCTGCTAGAGGGCATCACACCTGAGGCATGGAACAGGAGTGTGGTGGTGTTGTTCTTTAAAAAAGGAGACAAAACCTTATTGAAGAACTATAGACCCATCTCACTCCTGAGCCATCTCTACAAGCTGTTCTCAAGGGTCATCACGAATCGTCTCGCACGTAGGTTTGATGACTTCCAGCCTCTCGAACAAGCCGGATTCCGAAAAGGGTATAGTACCATAAACCACATCCACATCATATAGAGTATAATATGCCTTTATGCTTAGCGTTCGTGGACTATGAGAAGGCCTTTGATTCGATCGAAACTTGGACGGTGCTTCGGTTTCTTCAGCGGTGCCACATAGACTATAAGTATATAGAGGTGTCAAAGTGTCTGTATGACAACGCCACCATGTCGGTCCGAGTACAGGAACAGAATACGAGACATTTTCACTGCGAAGAGGTGTAGACAGGGAGACGTTATATCTCCGAAATTGTTTACAACGGCACTGGAAGACGCCTTCAAGCTCCTGGAATGGGAAGGATTCGGCATCAACGTCAATGGTGAATACATCACACACTGCCGATGATAATATATTAGAGTCACTATGCTCGAAGACCTTGAGAGTATCCCAACAAGTGGGTCTTCAAATGAATATGGAAAAGACGAAAATTATGTCGAACTCCCGTGTTGTATCCACTCCGGTATCTGTTGGGAACTCAATTCTCGAAGTTACCTGGGAGTTAGTTACCTGGGACAAGTAATCCAATTAGGAAGAGGTCCAACTTTGAGAAAGAGGTCAATCGAAGAATCCAACTCGGCTGGGCAGCGTTCGGGAAACTGCGTAAGAGCGTCTTCTTGTCTCAATTACCTCAGTGTCTGAAGACAAAAGTCTTCAACCAGTGTGTGTTACCAGTGATGACATACGAATTCGAAACGTGGTCTCTAACTATGGGCCTCATAAAGAAGCTCAAAATCACACAACAAGCGATGGAGAGCTATGCTCGGTGTTTCTCTACGAGATCGAATCAGAAACGAGGAGATACGTAGAAAAACTAAGGTAACGGACATAGCCCTGCAAATCAGTAAGCTCAAGTGGCCTAGGGCAGGACACATAGCGCGTGGAACTAATAGCCGTTGGGGCAGAAAAGTCCCAGATTGGAAGCCCTTCGACTAAAGGCGCAGCGTAGGACGTCCACCGACAAGATGGACAGATGACCTTGTAAAGATCGCGGGATCGCACTGGATGCAGACCGCTCACAACCGGTCGTTGTGTAAAGCCATGGGGAGGCCTATGTTCAGCAGTGGACGTCCTTCGGCTGATGATGATGATGAATTATCAATGTCAAAAAGCTGTCAAATTACTAAGCAGAAAACCACTCACTACTGTAGCACGACAGAATCACTACAGGAGCCGCTGTCAGATTAGCGAGGTGTATCAAAGCACTCTCGTTGTACAAGTGATGCAAAACTCAGTGAAGACTCAATTAGTGGAATTGGCACCCAGATTAGAGCTTCAACATTGTCAATGTGCATGAAGGAAAATATGCACCAAATGCCCGACGGTTAAATTACACATTTGAATTACACAGGTATTTCGTTTTGTCCCTAACCTGTCTACTTCCAGAACCTAAACCAACAGGTTTTATAAGTTCACTAACGCAACGATTAAAAAAAAAGAAATTTTACACATATTAACGGATTAACGATTAACGTTAACTTGCGTTAATTCTTCCGAAATGTAACGCTTTAACGTTTAACGAAGCTAACTTTTTTTGTAGCGGATTAACGATTAACGAAGTTAACTATTTGATTAACGGTGCCCAGCTATGTTTTTAGAGCAACTGTACATGGTCTTGGTATTTTTGTAAACATCTCCTTTTGTTGCAGGCTTATTCACACGAACCCAAAATCATCGGCTAAGAGATGCTATGTGTGTCATAAGACGTGTTTTAACGCACTTATCTTACAATTCCACTTTAGAAAAGTGCATCTAAGGAAAGAGTTCGGTGGTTGGTGCTCTGTGTGTAGCAAACAGTGTCCCACTTATACAATTTTTAGGAAACACGTGAGGCGCCATAATATCCCGAATTACATTTGTGACCACTGCGGTAAAAAGTGAGTGTCGTATTTTTTTTCATCTCTCCTGTTCGGAAAATATAACTTTCCTGTGTAGATAGCCGGGTGGAAAATAGCTTATTCATCCCTAGGGTTGAAAGTAATTTAGTTTTAATTGACATGGCATAGAGTCAAGGCCTGCAGTCAAAGCTTGGACCAAAGATAATTGAGTCACATCATGTTATTAAAATAACAAACAATTTTGCTTAACTATAAATTGAAAATCATATTGTGTAGGTATAATGTATAATCGTTGATAAAAAAATATACAATTTCTAATTTTAATTCAATCTATATAAATAAAAATGAATTGATGTTCGTTAGTCTGATCAAAACTCCAGAACGGCTGGGCCGATTGAGCTGATTTTGGTTTTAAAATGTTTGTCGTAGGGCAGGGTAGGTCTAAACGGTGAGCAAATAAGGAAAAATTGCGAGAAAGATAGAGTAAAACGACAATTCCATTTTCCCTTATAAAAGTTGACCACTTACTTTCTGTCAAACATTTGACGGTATTTGTAGTCTCGGTTCCACTCGAATTGAAGAACGCATTAAAACAAGACTTTTGAATCGACAACATAATATCAACTTTGCTCATAACATCATTTATTTAAATTTTAAAATATAAAAATAATGAATGGGTTATGTTTGACGTTGTTTGACATGTTTGACGGGTGCCAATCTTACCAAATTAATGACAGGCAGGTATACGTTCTGCAAATACTGCCAACATTGTAATAAGACTCCAGTAGGCCTAACATGCATGACACACTATTACTTTCGATCGATATGACAAAATTAATCGATCAATGCTATTTTATCATATTCCCTAACATGCCAACCACATTGGACAAATTTATCCACAACGATAACGAGATAAGTCAATTTCTAACCATTCACTCAATTTAATGTCAGATTTGGCTCAAAATGATCAACTTGACACAATTACAGATTGACTCGATATTGCCCACAGATTAGTAAGAGTATATCTAATATTGCCCAAAGATAATGAATTCAAATTAATAAATAATTATGTTCCACGGGGACTTTCTTTTCAATATTTTTACACTTTATTGTTTTTTGAGAGCCTAGGATAAAATATGGCACGACTCAGTCATATATTTTTGCTCTAAATATGTTGTTTTTTATTTGTCGTCGTCGCTAATGATGGAATTTGAATATTTGTTTTTTTTTTGTTATAATTATCAAATGCAATAAAATTAATGATTTGATTTAGTAGATTTATGGTATAATTTAATTTTTTTTAGTATATTTTAGTACTGGCAACAGAATGTTAACGATTATGATGTAGCATTCGTCACATCTTAGTAGTATTTTATTACAACCAGTAGACCTAACATGCACGACACACTATTTCTTTCGATCGACATGACAAAATAAGTCGATCTATGCTATTTTATCATATTCCTAAACATGCCAACCACATTGGACAAATATATCCACAACGATAACGAGATGTGTGAATTTCTAACCTAGTAAGAGTATATCTAATATTGCCCAAAGATAATGAATTCAAATTAATAAATATGTTAGGGATAAAAAATGTTCCACGGGGACTTTCTTTTTAATATTTTTACACTTTATTGTTTTTTTGAGAGCCGAGGATAAAATATGGCACGACTCAGTCATATATTTTTGCTCTAAATATGTTTTTTTTATTTGTCTTCGTCGCTAATGGTGGACGATAATGTTACACGGCGAAATGTCAAAATTCGATAAAAATATGTGTGGCATGTTAGGGTTCAATGATAATTTTGACATATTTCGAATTTTGACAGTACGACATGACTTTCATGGCAGCCATGTTAGCAACTGCGGGTATGTCGATTTTTGACAAACAAACGCGCTAAAATGCCTCGATAAATTTTTATCACGGCGTGCATCCTAGGCCTGCTGGACAGTTATTATTTTTGTTCACTTATTACAAAAGGGACAATGCATTTTAAGGAGTTAAACTATAAGTTCACTATAAGTTCTGTTTTTACATTTGAACAATCTTTTCTTCAAAAGTTAGGTGACAGTGACACTGACAGTATTGCCAGATTACTAAACTACTATTAGGCCGCCCCATCACGAAGTGATACGAAGTTCACCGGGTCATCTATATTAAATAGATATTTTAGAGATAGACATTTGGATCATGGAAATCGGACGGAGGAGGCGAACCTGGTGTGCTGTTAGGAACCAGCTCAGGTTCGATCATTTAAAAAACTTACTTCTTAAAGGACACGGTCGTATCGTGCCCCAGAGTCGTTTTATGTTAGATTAAAGAAAAGCATTAAGAGACTTGACTACATCATTTTTCAAAAAATGTATTGAATTTTTAATACAATATTGTTAATTTATTTTGCTTTTATCTAGCGGCATATAATCTACAAAAAAATAGGACAACGATTGAATACAATTTCCTGTCCCCAACAATTGTTGTGTTTGGCAGAAAATAGCGGTTTCGAGCACTTATTAGCAAACTGACGACCGCTTTACAAAATGGCATATTGTGTCATACCGTGTCATAGAACTGGCAGTTAGTTAAATAAGTAAGCGCTCGCAATCGCTATTTTAAGAAGGAAAATGACGTTTGCCTCCCATAGGTACTAACCTTTAAACCTACTAACCTCTTCCTAAAACTTGAAAAAAAAAACTGTGACAAGGAACTTCTTTTCGTTGGCTATTGTTTGCGTCATCGTAATTTTCACGCGTTACGCACCCTAGCGGGGCAGTTTTCTATGTTTTAGTTTTGGTGGCCTAGATGGCGATTTTTCGACACAGATGGCGCTATGATCTAGAAAGACCTGTTCTAAATAGTGTGCAAGAGATTGACCCCACATATTTTATTTCTTTTCATGTGAAAACCCCGCTATAAGCCGTAATTATATTATTTTAAAAGGCGAAGAAACGAACCCATAAAATTAGTTTTGATCGTGACGCATGGATTTTTTACTTTTGGGGCAAGCAATGTATGGCGGGTCGACCGTGTCCTTTGGAAGTGACGAATTTCCGTTTTTATATCAATTTGTGCTCTACTTGAATTTTCTGTAGTTTTGTCATATTAATTCGTTTTGTTCGGCTTAAGTTTTAACTACATTTTACATAAATCTAAGTAAGTGGTACGAAGTTCACCGGGTCATCTATAAATATAATAAAATTTGCAGGTGCAAAAAGTATGCAACCCAACTACAGGTAAACACAGCATTGTTTAAAATGTAACAGACTTAGACTTTAAAGTTTATAAAGTAACAGTTTATAAAGTTTAATCCGACTTTTTCTTCAGTAGAAGAAGAAGTTTCGTAGCTGATTTGACATTAAATCGTAAGAACAACAAGAGTTAATTCAAAACTACAAAATTAATATTTGTTTTTGAAAAGAACAATCGATAAATAGCACCTACATAAATAGAGGTTTAAGGGCCATTTTATTAACAGCAAAAAATATCAATGTTGAGGATGTAAGAGTATTATTTTGAAATAGCACAATTTTTAACTTAGTTTAACCGTGATCAAAATTATTTATAGTATTCATTTGCGTAAATACTATAGTTGGCGCCACCTCATGGCTGTTATAATAAAATCTTTACTAATATTATAAAGCTGAAGAGTTTGTTTGTTTGTTTGAACGCGCTAATCTCCGAAACTGCTGGTTCGAATTGAATAATTCTTTTTGTGTTGGATAGTCCAGTTATCGAGGAAAGCTATAGGCTATATAACATCACGCTACGACCAATAGAAGCAAAGATATAGTGGTAAATGTGTAAAAAACGGGAGAAAGAAGTCACTATTCCACGCGGACGAAGTCGCGGGCAAAAGCTAGTTAATAATAAAAATATTTGGCAGCCGGCCATAATGCTAAGATGATTTTTTTTTTAATTTTATATTGTCAGTGTCATTTCAGGAAGGATTCGTCCAAAGCCGTTAAACTTTTATAAAAAACAAGAAATTATTTTTGGATTCTATTATTATCTGTGGAAAAAAATCGATCGATGTTATTTACAAAGATTTAAATTATTTGATATTTTCTGCTTTTTTGTACTCTGTTTTAATGTATTCGTGCCGTTATTCTTTCTAATCGTGTTAGGTGTTGTTAGTACTGTAAATCAACTGTCATATTTTGTTCAAAACTTGAGTTTTCCTTTCTCGCTGAACTACGTAATACCTCACCAAGACATCTTCAACCACTTTTGTTAATTTAATGTTTTCATCACAGTCGAAATGAAAAATAGTATGTTTAACTCGGGTGAAAGCACCCATTTCACTCTCGAATTATTGGCGCTCGAACGAAGTGAGAGCGCCAGAAACATCTCGAGTGAAATGGGTCGCTTTCTCCCCTTGTATAACAATCTACTATTAAAAGCTTGTATTTTTTTCGTCTCTTGAATAATAATATATGTCTGCTGTGAAAGTGTGCTCGAGCTTCAACTGTTTTGTTTACTTGTCGGCTAAAGAACTGGGTTCCGAACATCCATGCCAGTAGCCAATAACAGGCCGCGAAAAGCATTCAAAATTATTTAAAAAATTATTTAAAATTATTCTTAAAATAATTATGGAAGAAGACCGTGCGGTATCGATAATATGCATACGATGCGACACAATATGACGATCTTGTATATTTGTATGAGAGCTTCCTTAAATATTTATTTTGTTTTTAGTACCTACCTATTTGTTGTTCTAGCGGTAAAATAAATACATAATTTGTGAAAATTTCAACTGTCTAGCTATCACGGTTCTTAAGATACATCCTGGTGAATGTCAGACGGACTGACGGACGGACATACATCTTAGTATCTTAGTAATAGGGTCCCGTTTTTACCCTTTGGGTAAAAAGTAAAATAAAGTTAGCCTGTAAGCATCCCACAGGTGGGTAAGGGCCTCAAGTATGAGTTAGTATGAGCCATACTCTACCACGCGGGCTCAGTGCGGATTGGCGGAGGGGTCTTTGCATGACAACCCTTAGGTACCTGGTAAGGAACCCTAAAAAGCGCAGAATAAATCCGAAAATAGCGATTACGTGAGGACCAAATCGACAATGCCTAAGTTTATTCAAGCCTTCTTTTTGTTTCAGATTTGTATTTAAACATTCAATTGTTGAGCATATGAAATACCATCTCGATATCAGAACGTTTGTTTGCGACTTGTGTGGCATGACTTTTACTCGCAATTCTAACCTTACAGTGAGTTATTAACTTTATTTCTTTAAAATTATTCATCGGTAAAGAAAGTGCAATACAGCCTGAAAACGTCCTTAGAACATGATATGTGCAGATAATTTTATAAAATGAAAGTTGAATTGAAAAATTAGTTGCTTTATATAAGTGTTGGGCCGAATAGCCGACTAATCGGTATTTAATTAAATATAAAAAAACTTATTTTATTTTATAAACTGTGTTTTGTGACTATTGGGACTGTGCACGACGACAACACAGCTGGCTTAAACAGAATTGGAGGACGTTGAAATGACAAATAGCTGGCTGTCATTACGAAAAGTCATTAAACCAAAGTTATTTCCAATCAATTTAAATCAAAGAGGATAGAACCACTACGTTTTAAGAGTTGGCACCTCCCTTTTACCCGTTGTTACGATTATGAACGTACTTTCTACCAACCTAACAACAAATACAGTCCTACCAACTTAAACAATAAACGTCAAAATAATAGTGCTGCACCAACCTGAAACCCAAACATGCTATCGATATCGATAAAAATACTGCTTAGGATTTACTTTCAAAATCTCAAATATTTTACTTTAAAAAATAAAAGAAAGCGGTAAATTCCAGTATAGCACGCCTTCATAGTGCATATACACATAATATTTGTAAAAATATTGACATGCTGTGAAATGGTTACCGCTGACTTTTTTCTAATAAAAAAAGAGTAAGATTCAAAGTCGTTTATTTAGAATAATTGAGGTTCATCATCACAATCACGTCAGCCGTTGGACGTCTTTGGCTGGATTTTCTTCACAATAATCGGTCCAGATCTATCCCCATCCGGAGATTTTCGGTCGGCGGTCCGTCTTTTGGGGTCTCTGCCTACGCTTCAATACTCAATACTTTATTGCTCCATAATGTACAAAATTAGGTGTCGTCATTCATCTTCATTAGAACCTATAAATATATATATGTAAATATAAATAGCACGTACAATAGAAATCACTCGTCAAAAATATCGACATAATTTTATGTATGAGCACCGCACAATTTACAAACGTAAATATTATTTTTAAATTTTTTATGCAATTATTGTAACAAATATAGTTAGTAGGCAGCCGAATTCAGTCATTAAACATGATAATTTGCATGCACATAATGAGAAAAAACGTAAACTTGCTGATCATCTACCTGTTAGGTTCCAGAGGAAATCTGGCTAAAAATATGTCAGAAGTAAATTTTCTGACTCGCCTCACACCACAAACTTCACATTTTCTTAGTGATTTACCCCCCATAACTCGCGAATTTACACGATTCTTCTGTTACATTCAATGAAAACAAAATTGCAAAATGTGATTTACGAAATTACACAGAAAGAATCGCCATTTTGACAATAATACCAACATTCAATTTGACGTATAACCCGACTAAAATTAGAATGCTGACATGATAACGTGATACTACGCGGCGTCAAACATTTTTAATTTGGTAGAATAGTGATTGTTGGCACAAAGTACGTTCATAATTTTGATTGTTCGTAGTGGCGACCCGCTGATTTAAATATTGTATTATCCATTCATTTTGTACGGTCTTGGTACGATTGAACGTGTTAGACACAACAGTTCTGGTGCTAGTAATCAGTGAACTTCGAAGCTTATTAGTCGGCTTTCGGCCCATACCTACTTTGCATGTTTTATTTATTTTTTACGGACCGATAATTTCTTTTTTCCGTAGTCTCATCAGAGATCCGTTCACGACAACGTCACTGTAACCTGCAAACATTGCAACAAAGTGTTCAAGAACCAAAAGAACCTAGACATACACTTGCGTTTATTATCGAAAAAGAAAGAGCACCAATGTCACGTGTGTTCCAAAGAGTATTACAACGCATGCGATTTGAAGGCGCATATGATTTGGCACGAGGATCGGCGGCCGTTTTCATGCGACACTTGTGGCAAGAGTTTCAAAATCAAAAGACAACTAACTATCCATATACGTTCTCACACGGGGTACAAACCTCACCAATGTCCTTTCTGCCCAGCAGCGTTTACAACTACCAATCAGTTGAAGGTACACTCAGCAGTCCATACTGGTAAACGCCGATATCAATGCCCGTATTGTCATAGGAGTTTTCATCAGAAGAGATTGTTAAGAGAGCACTGTGATAAAGATCATGATGTGACAGACTTCAAGGTTAGCAAAGAAGAAATGAATTTATAATGTCTTAGAACTTCTAAGACATACAGCACTACTAAATACGCAAGAGGACCTTTACAACGCCAACCAGAAGGCCATTGATGTTGCCACTTTTTGGGCGCAGAAAGTTTAATTGCCATTGTCTCGAAAAGAAGAAGAAGAAGACAGCAATACTGTCGATATTATCTGCTGTGTTGTGACGACGATATTTAACCATACTCGATACTATCCATAGGCCTAACGATATCTTTTCGTGTTTGATCTAATCCGTAAAACTCTCATCTGAAAACGACTTAAGTCAGAGTGCGCGGGGGGGAAGAAGACCAAAAGGGAGCGTGCAAATAATAAATTAAGAGTATTGCCGCTCCGCACACTCTTCCTTATGTAGTCTTTAATAGATGTGTAGGTAGCGTGTTCAAACAAAAAACTTTTCGACGAAGCCCTGCGGTAAAACTCGAGGTACCTGGTGAGCTACCTTAGTGCTACAAACCACGTCAAAGTAAAGCGTCAATAACTTTCGTTAGTTTTTGCTTAAAATAACGATTTTGAGGTATCCTTGAAACTTCTTGAGGAACCCTCAAGAAGAGTTCCTCAAGTGTCTGAGTTGAGGCAGCTTCAAGGAAACGTCTTAACATACAAACATTGGCAACACGGGGAGAGTGCTCTTTGGCAGAGCAGGGAGTGGCTTATTTATTATTGTTTTATAATTTACTGTATCATTTTCATTGTGATTAAATGTATGCACACTTCAATCAGACGTATTTTCAATTTCTGGTCTTGTCGAATTACCTCTTCAAGGGTAACTTTGAAAACATTGGCAATATTTTAAACTAAGAACCTTGTCATGATTTATAGCCCTTTACACAAATTAAAATGAAAATCAATTGATTTGATCAAACCGAGAAAAATCATAAAGTTTCACTCCGATTTCCGGGATCCGTTTAGGATGAGTAATTTTTTTGATACTCTAGTATTATTTGTCGATTTTTGAAAATCTTAAACTTATTTATTAGTTTAATTTATAGCAATAATCAATTCTAAAGTGTTTATTATAATTTTTCTCGGTTTAATCAAATAATAGTTTATAACAATTGATTTTAATTTTAATATGTGGAAGGGACTATGAATCTTGAGTAGTTTTTTAGTTTAAAATATTGCCAATGTTTTCAAAGTCACCCTGTATATCAAGTGCGAGCAGTGCGACTAATGGTGAAGACATAAAGCTCCAGGTTTTCGGTGCCGCTGCTGACTAACTAGTGATGTGCCGCACTTGGCTGATGCTGAATTATCATTCCGATTTCCCACACTAGTGGAAAATCGGAATAACCCCTGAAATTAGCCACCATGATAGTAATCCTTTAAAAGCACTGTGTCTGGTAGCAATAGTATTACCATAATCGTAAGAAGCCCTTCTGGTCCCGTCTATTGAATTGTTATGGTCCAGAGGGTCGGCTCACACCGGTCGATACGATAACGACGCCCTTTCGGCAACTTTCTGATAGCGGCTGATTTTAATGCTTTTTCTTTCGGAATGTAAACGGAGCCTGCGACACCTTATTCTGAAAAAAATGCTTATGGGCCTACAGTATGGAATTGTGTAAAGCAATCGTATACACTTGACAGTTCAAAACGTATGGTATGATCTGTCAAACCCTTTGTTGTTTGCCGTTTGACAGATCATATCGTACGTTTTGAGCTGTCAAATGAATACGATTGGTTTACACAATCGCCCCTCTGATTGCTGACTGACTGATGGGGTTTGACAGCAATTTGACGTTTAGGAAAGCTCATTAAGTTTTTCGTTGTACTCAACTACAGGTTAAACAAAAAGTAATGTATGCAATGTATGTCGTTAAATTCTAATTAAAAATAACGTTCTCCCGGCTGACACCACTATAATGGCAATCTGAACAGAAATTAAAAGTTTCGGCGCGCGGGACACTAGTTACTATAGAAGACCATAGTGCTCATGTAATTCTAAAGACACGGAATGAGACACATGAACTCAAACTAAGTTTAGAAAGAAGCTGCCGAGAACAATTATCCACTTAGGCACAGAATAAGGCATCTGGGCCGTTGGAAACGAGGCTAATTCTTTTATCCGCGGAATTGCGGAACTTATTGAGTGCTGAATTATCTTGCAAGGGTAGTTATGGGCGAAAGGGAGGTATCTGGACTTTTAAAGATAACGAAATTAGGTCCTTTATCTGCAGGAACCTTATCTGATGAGAAGTATTGCACAGAATAAATATTATTGGAATGAGTTCGCACTCGATTTCACTATAAGCCAAGCTGGGTAGAGTCAAAAGAAGAGTAGGAGATTCTAATGTTATCAAAACATTTGTTCGCTAATTTCTATTCTTGAAAATACTAGCTCTTGAGGTGTGCTGTGTGCTTGTTATTTTTCATGTACTTAGGTATCTATGTTAATACTGTACTTAGTGTCGAGAATAGGAATAGGTTACGAACCTTAGATGGCTGGCTGCGCAGACAAAATAAAACGTCTCGAGGTCCGTATCTTAGTTGTCAATTATTGTAGAGTACGTACGTATTCTACAGTCAACAGTGCTACAACAGTCCCCCAGATTTCACTGCTAATGACTTTAGTTCGTAGTTTGTATTTTGTTGATGTTTCACGTTTTTGCTGAGTCTTGCTTGCGGAGCCCATTACCTCCCTAATAGATAGTGTCTGCAGACTTCATCCCAAATGTTTTCTGTTAAAATATTTCTTTAGTAGGAATTGTATTATTTTAGAATGGTTATCCCGATTTTCTACACTAAAATACACACTATTGTGGAAAATTTGACTTTTTGACCATTTATCCACATTGTCAGATGGATTAATGTTTTGTTTTTTAAAATACTGTCTCTATCAATGAAAAGTATCATCGTAAACGACAGAATCTTCTCATAAAAACATTTATTTACGAAAAACTTGCTGTAATTAAAAAAAAAAAACTTTTTATCAAATAACGTCAGTGTGCAGTTTTCCATACTAGTGTAAAAAATCGGAACAACTCTTTTAGAAATCTTGTTTCTGCTCTTTAGCCACCACCAAACGCAATAAATATTTGTTTAAATACGAGTTGTTCCGTTGGGAACTTTAAACACCGTTTTAAGAATACCATGCTATCATCATCATTTTAATCAGACGAGCATTTAATTTTAGTAGGTAAGAAAGAACAACAACACTCGCTGTGAATACCTACGTTGCACTTCGGTTCAAATTGATCCTCAGTCCATTTTTACGCAATTCCTGGACTAATCCATCACCGTCGACGGCAGCTTGTCTCGTTAGCATAATGAATTAGCTCCTGCCGACGTCATAACATCGCCGACACGCGACGAGCATCTCGACTTAAGGATTGTAACCTCTGTCAGTTACATGCATTGTTTACGATCTGGGCCCCTATTTTTGAATCACTTGCTTGGATATGGCGAGTGATTTTCGTTCAAAAACGATTTTTTTTCTATGACTTTTGACACTACGTCGACCGAAAATCACTCGCCATCTTGAAGCGAATGATTCAAAAATAGGGCCCATGGAGCCTTATTTTTGAATCACTCGCTTCAAGATGGCAACTGATTTTCGTTCAGATATGCATTAAAAGTAAGCAAGGAAAATAACTCGTTTTAGAAATAGGTTAAAAAATAGGGCCCCTGATCTCAATTTTTTTTAAATATGATCTGACACCTCAAAATAAGCTTAATTATCAAATAGGCAAGCAGGCAGGACAATCCATAGGCCAGTTAATAAGTACCTCATTTAGCCGCTTTGCCCAGTTTTTTCATCGATAGTCATGTTAACGTAACTTTACTATTACGTAGATTTTTACGTAGATAGTAGGTAGCTACTATAGATGAAAAAACTGAGCCTAGAGAATGCTAAGTATTTCGACGTTTTCAATTTCGACAGAAAATTATATAAGAAAGTAGTCAAAGCCAGGATCTTTGAAATTCTTACTATACATTTTGTCTTGGGCTTTTCTGCATGCTTGCTTATTTGACACTTGTTGTATGAACTAAACGGTAAATAAGTGTCTTTATGTACTGTTGAAGGAAACTTATTAAAAACCACGCAGACTAGGCAGCTCAGGTATAAGAATAACTCTACAAAATGCTCACCATTGTAGGAGATTTGATTCGAAGAGATTTGCCTACCGCACTCCTGAGGCATTACTATTTGAGACTTTTGTCCGTATGTTAGACAAGTTTTTTTTTAACTTCTTGGGCCTCTATTTTTGTTTCACTCGCATCAAGATTGCGTGTGATATTCAATGTTTAAAGTCAAATTTTGGAATGAAAGCCAGTTGTTATTTACACAAAAAGGATTTGAAAAATCATTGCGCAATTTTGTGAGTACTCACGTCTAGATTTTGAGTGATTTCGAAACGGAAATCACTCAAAATCTAGACGTGAGTACATAAAACACATAAAACATCAACATGTTTTATGTGTTTTCGAACAAAAATCACACGCCATATCCAAGCGAGTGATTCAAAAATAGGGGCCCTGTTAGAAATGAAAGAACCTACTCATATTAACAGTAACTTTACAACTTTCTCTTTGAAATATTATGGGTCGAAATATGCAAAAAACGGCTCTATAGAAATGACAAAGACCTACTTTAAATAAGAAAGTTGATTAGTTCTGACTCTTAGTAAGCTCCCTTCATTCTTGACGAGTAGTTTTTTAAAGCACCTTGCATAACCATGCTTTTCAGTCTCAAGGTGATGCTGAGATGAGCGATAGGAAGGCTAGATTCGAAAGAACGAACATAATTTTGATTTTTGAGTAGACCTCTTTTATCGAATGCGTTCCAAGAATATTCTCGGAAGCCAAGACTCAATCGCATATCTTTACTTACATAATCGGATTGGGACCAGACGGAGCAAGCCGAGCTAAAGCCAGATTTAAGTACATTTCTGGAAAGCGACGCGTGAAATTAATATTATGATAATAATCGTACCTGTTCACGAATTTGTGGGGGTGCTTACTCTTAAGTATGAACACAATGCTGTTTTGATTGATTTGTGTGTACGCACCTAGACAGGACCTCTTAGGTACCAACTTAAACTTTCTTATGAATCATAAGATAGGGAAATTGTACTTACATAGGTATAATAAATTTGTTGAGATTTAAATTCAAAATATGATTCTATGACAGACAACTTTAGTAATCATAATTACGTAGCTGTTTTATCATGAATTCAAGACCTCAACAAATTGCCTAGTTCCATAAATAACGAAGGTCCTTAACTCTTAGGTTATTGAAATTTTTCCGGTCCCCCGGAGCGCGGCATATCTCGGCGAAAATGCGCGTTAAAAATTATGGAAGATACTTACTTACACCCACTTGTTTATTAAAACTTCGGCGCGATAATGGATTTGATAACGTGGTATAACGTCAGCTATGTATGTATTATAAAGCAAAGTGAGTTTTATTCTTTTGTATAATGTCTTTGCTGGCATATTCTAAACATTGGTTGGCGTTACGGATGATTATACCTCCACCAACGTGTAGTTAGGGTATACAAAACTATTTATATCTTTTTATCTTGGTTACTGAGCACAAATTTTATGAAATTAATAGACACATCGCTCATTTGCAAGAAGGACGTCACAATTAAAAATGAGCATATTTTGGGAATTTAGGTTTTAAAGTTTGTAAATTTAATAAAAAAGTAACTGTTCCATGTAAGACCATATAATTATTTTTATTTTATTCCCCATGAATTCAGCTTTTTAAAATAGTTTTGCTTGTAAATAGAAATGCAGACAGTTTTTTGCTATTCGTGTTTAAGTGTGAAAATGGTAAAGTTGTGTCGTTCTTGTAAAAAAATATATTTTAAAATTTGTGAATTATCTTTCTTGTGTCATTGTTTATAATAAATAGTTCGTATTTTTTGGATTTAAAATGAAATACTAATAGTACAGAAAATAATATTTTCATGGTTATTGTTTTATTACAAACAAGTCCAAAGCAAATGACAGTCTAATAAATAATTAGAAAAATAATCAACTTGATAAAATGAATATCAAATCTTTTATGATGTATAAAATTATAAAGAGTTATAATAATGAGTATAGAATGAACGCTGAACGCTATTCTTAGAATTAGTTCTAGTACTTAGTTCCAGTAGCTGTGGAAGAAGATGAGGAGTTGCTGCTCACGGTCAGAACGGGCTTTAGTTCACGTTGATCATCTATATTCATGTTGGTCTCTGTTAAATTTATTTTGCAGTCTTTTTAATTCACTGATGGCAAAATTTTTCAATAGTCAGATAAGAAATTCGTCGAACAAAATACAAATATAATTTGTCGAACGATACAAACACTATCGTAGATAATACGTACACTTAATCGACTGAAAACAAAAAATAATTGTATAAAACGTAATATCAAAAAATGTTTAACCATTATACCATTATACCATGCGCGGCGTTTAGCATCAATAATAGCTTTTCAAACAATGTGTCGTCTCAAAACTTTAACTTTTTTAATTTATTATTATCAATAACGTAGTAAGTTAATTAATTAATACAAAGCGGTTTATGTTTGATTATCAATAACGACACAAAGCTAAATAGGACTCATATTAGAGACGAAAATTTCAAGTTGAACAACGGCACAAAAGATGATGTGTCGTGTTTGCACCAAATTTTGTAATTTACTCGGTTACTATTCTTTTCAAGAATAACGTCATAAAACGATTTGTGTCGCTATTAACAAGAACAAGAACGTGCAATCACTTCGTCGACCTCGCGACAGCTAAAATGAGTCGGTATCGAAAAACCGTACGCGTTCGAATGAGACAGACACATAGCGACACAACTTGTCTCGTTCGCTCATTTAACGCTTACGAGTTGTGTCGTTCTGTCAGAAAATAAAGTAAAATTTTCTCATTCTTTGTGTATATGTTAACTAAAAATCACCGGTTTTTTAGATGTGACGTCCTTCTTGCAAAGGAGCGACATCCAGACTTTGGATGTGTCTATTAATTTCATTCATTCATTCATGTCATTCTGGATTCCAGACTGCTATCTTCTTTAAGTAAAAACGGTCTGCCAATGTTTAAATGATACTTAGCCCGAATTTGCTTAAGCTTTTTAGGAAAATCAGCATTAAGGCCTGCTATGGTTATTTTTTCTATGTGAGTAATAAAAACTCCTGCACGCTTTTAATGAACCACGCTTTCATTATCATGCAACCGGCAACGGTTTATTAAAAAATGAGGCGCCGCCCAAAGTTATGATAGGAAATAATGGTTTTAATATTCGCGAGGACACAATATCGTATTTATCAAAGTAACGAGTTACTAATGGCTAATAAATTGTCAAATTTTCATTATTATACTAAGTAAGTAAGTAAGTATTATTGTTATAAAATTAGCTATCAATGTTGCAATAATTACACGTTCGAGCTTCTAGTTTATCAATAATTAATTAATATACCCAGATCCATGTTTCGATAAAACAATGAAAGAAGGATAATAGTTCAATACCTAATCACGATTAAAATAAACAGATGAAATATAGATAAACAAAGCCAGGCAACAAAATAATGGTCGTGGCGTGGAGTGGCGAGACGTTGTGTTGTGCTACTTTCTCTCAGAGGTACCTATATTATCCGAAAGCACCGCACGATACTAATAAATTAATGTAATTTTACACAAAATGTTGCCAGGTATAAAAAAATCAATACGTATTAGCCCAGAAACGTTTCCTTGTTAACACGTTCCGGGACAGTGCCCGCCTACAGGCGTGAAAACAATAAAACATCTATTGTGTCTGGAGTAGTGTCCCGGAACGTGTTAATATAATCGTTCTCAACTCTTACCGTTAGTGGTTGTGGTTATAACCTCCAGTCTGTTGTTCTTACAATGCAATTACCTTCTTGCGGCCGCCCACGATTAGTAAGATCTCCACTCTCTGGAATGAGCCGAAGTTAAACTCAGTTTAATTAAAAATATTATTTAGGCATTATTTCTTTGCGTGTGAGTTTTGCGCTCTGCAAAGGATAACATTAAAACTAACAGATCATTCTTATAAACGGCGTGTAACAGAATACTGCGCAGTAGAAATCTAAGAGAACATAGAATACCCTACTGAGACAAACCTGAATTGGTAAGTATTATTATTGTACTTTGCCGTGTGATTAAATTTATTTGATAGACATCGAAAGTAAATATGTATCTTCATTTTTTTTGTGACTTTCGTAATTAAAGTCGATATAAGAATGTCAAAAGCTCATTCGAATTATTTTGAAAATGATCTGAAAAGTTCCATATCAGCCTTAATTTGGTATTAAAGGAGCCTTATTAAATGCAGTATATTAACTAAAGTTTTACTGCACCTTTCTGTTAACCCATATACACCTTCACTTATAATTTTTATACTGAAAAAACTACAAGACCCATAAGCGTAGAAGTATACCTAAATTATACATACTGACCTCACTTATATCTCACCCGTTTAAATGAAGTGTTTTATTTTTCATCGATTCATTCCAAATATTGTTTTCCACGACTTAATTTGCTAGCACATAAGGTAAGTAATAAGATACATCCTATAATCCTTCCCTTCTTTATGATGAATAAGGCTATTAATAACCAATATTAGTGTTGGCGTAGCCTACGCTATCATTTTACACTTCTCCCATGCAATTAACCTTTGCCAAGGGGAACGAACATCTTGGTACGATATTGAAGACATGTAATAATGTATCACAATACTTATTATAATACTAATTTTTTTGTTGTTTACCTTCTTCTAAATATAAACATGTTTTGGTTTTGAAACTTGTGCTTACTGTAATACCGACGCAATTTGACAGACCAAATTGTTTTAGCGTTTACGAAAAAATGGACTACGAAATGCTACGACAGGACTACGGTAAGCGAATTCGGCTACGAACGCTACGAAGACGTTAGCACACTGTACTCGTAGCACGACTAGCTCACGATTCGTCTTTCCATAAAAATGCTACAGAATGTTACATGGCTTGAAGCCGTCATGTTTAATAGTATGCACGAACATACTCCGTACTTCTTTGAACTACGAAACGCTACGACGGCACTAAGGATTGTGAATTCGGCTACAAACGCTACGGAGACGTAAGCAGCATACTATAACACGACTACAAGCAATGTAACTTTCCGTCGCAATTTTATGGAAAGTCGAAAGACAAGATTCTTTCGTCGACGTAAATAAACCTTTTTTAATAAAATGCATTCTCATACTTCGTACTTTTTCATACATTCATCCAAAGTCAGAAAAAAACTGTCTGGTTTTATCGTTTACAATTCCCATTAGCAGAATTTTTAGTTATTTTCATTTAAGTTTTCTTAAACGGTGGCTTTAAATACTGGCACCAAACTCAAATGAACTAGCCAAATATTTACTTGCTAATTAATAATTTTATCTGTTTGACTTCAAAGCGTTAAATGTATACGAATTGAATCGTTTGGTAATGAATCAATTAACATTTAAATTAGTTGAATGATGAAACTAATTTCTGAAATATTATCTGGGTTCTGTTAATTTTATTACCCGTCAATTAAGGCGAAATCATCTCTGTAAATACTAATGGGTGAATAACGTGAATTCAATAGGATAGTGATAATGACGGGTCATAATTGAAATAATAGCACAATTTGATTAAACAACAAAAATTAGTTTATTAATTTATTTATTTTATTCTTAATTGCACTAAAAAAAGGTACCAATGGCGGACTTAATGTTTAAAGCATTCTCTCCCAGTCAACTATTGGGTGAAGCAAAAACGATTGAGGTTCATCTGTTAGAATAGCACTTATTTCGTTAAGGTTTTCAATACTGCAACCATTTGACCCCGATTCTAACGGCACGAAAGGACTGAGTTATCAATATTGATTCCGTGTGACGTGTAGAGACTATTGTCTTGTAATTGTTAATTGATCACTACTTCGGATTCTGTTACTACAGGGAAGTAACGAAAGAAAAAAACAGTCCCTACTTACTCGTACATTAAGTATAAGTACCAGGTTTATGTATTTGTGATAACTTATAATGCTTACCATATAAGTGACGTACTTATATCACAAGCATCTCCATGCTTCGGAAGGCACGTCAAGCAGTTGGTTTCGGCTAAAATCATATTAGTCGTTAAGAGTCAGAGGCCCCTATGGGCGGCTTGATAAAATCTGACAGCAAGGTTGGTCGCTTGCCTTGCATACACTTGCCTTATGTACTACCTCATATTTGAAGTAAGGCCTTTGCCCAGCAGTGGGATGCTTATCGGCTAACATTACTTTTTTTCTATAATGCTCAATTCGTATGATGTTGAAAACATTTAACCTAATTATGTATTTAGGTGTGAAGTGCGTTGCTTACTAAAGTATCAGCTATCAGTTCCAATATCAATAACAAAATATTGCAAGTCCATTTTGATGTTTTAGTTTTTCCGCCAGCTTCCTGGTAAAGGAATTACCCGGATTTAAATCGGGAATAGCTGGAGGCAATTCCTTTCCGTTCGATTTCCTAACAAGACGATAGCCTTTGCGATGTCAGCACAGTGCTCTACTATGTATAAACAGACAGACAGACACACTTGAAGGACTAACTAATAAATGGGAAGTATTAAATGAATATCTAGGTATTCACGGTATAGTAAACATTCATTTTTAAAAAGAGTTCTAATATTGGGATCAGTTGATCCGAATTTGGATATACTACTCGAGAGCAATGGGATAAAAAGTAGTCAGTACTTTTTTGAGACAGGTCCTTAAAAAACCGGTTAAGTGCGTGTCAGACCCGCGCACTGAGGGTTCCGTGCCACCCTTAACTGAATTCAGGGTCCACTTACTTTCACTTAACGAAAACATCACAATATATTGCGACAGCAAAAATAACTTTGTTTTTCATAGTGTTTGTATGAAAGACAAAGTTATATGTGCGGTTGATAAAAATGTGCAATATCTCAAAAACTACTGGTTCGATCTCCTTCAAACCAATTTTCGTTGCAAGTTTTTGTTGAGATCTACATCATATATTTTTTTCAAAATTTTTACTTTCTTAGTTCAAAAGTTAGATGGGGGGGGACGCCCATTTTACTACTTTGGAAGCGTCTATATCTCAAACCTTAGACTTCTAGAAAAAATGGTTTTAGAAACCTGAACATCATTTTAAAAGACCTATCCATAGACACCCCACACGTATAGGTTTGAGTAAAAAAAAAATATTAGGTTTTAGTTTCATGTATGGGAGCCCCCCTTAAATAGTATTTTTTCTTACTTTTTGTATCTGAATCGGAAAGCGGTGAACAAAATACACCTACCTACCAAGTTTCAGCTATTTGATGCTTATAGTTTCAGAATAAAGTGGCTGTGACATACGGACGGACAGACAGACAGACAGACAGACAGACAGACTTGACGAAACTATAAGGGTTCCGTTTTTTGCCATTCGGCTACGGAACCCTAAAAAACGCTGGCACGATAGTTTTAATGTAACAGTTCTAAGAATATAGGTTCCCCTTCCTATGAATTTATTATTTCTATACCTAAAGGATGTCTGGAATAGGTTACATCTAGCAAAAAGACTGCCTTAATTCTATATTTTCTACTAACACTTATGACTGACATAACGGATGTGCAACAAAGATTTATGTATTGCTAACTAACCAATAAATATTTCAAATATGAAAAATCATTTCGTAAGAAGTAGTGGATAGATAACGGACACGTTGATGGGAACATATTCAGACATTGTGAAACAGGCCGCTAATGTTCTAACTTTATCTTCTTCATTTACAAAACATTTACTTCAAAGAATACGCAGAAGCAACAACAAAAGAAAACACTATTTACAACCCTCAGGAATTCTATCAAGAGACATAAGTAGTTCCAAGGGATCGATAGATGTTTTTTTTACTTCTTTTTGCCAAGATGTCGGTAAATGTCTTTATTAGAAAACCCTTTATTTATTAGTTTAGTGGATGCTTTAAATGTGAATATATAATACACACAAACGGGTAAGACTGTTTGCGTTATTGATAATGCTTTCTGGCTGTATCCAAGCATGTGGTTAATCTCAACTGAGATTTATCGACATGGGACTTTATTTCACCTTTCTGACTGGTTCATCAATGTTGAGAGGCTACACACTGAACAATGCTAAGACGTTTATATACCACAGTGATACAAAAACCCTTCACAGAATAAACATTTAATAATAATAAAATGCGTTTATTGCTTCCCATACAAAAATAACTAATTTCTATCACAAATTTCTTAAAACTATAACTAAAACTAGGAGAGCTATGCATTTACAGTCGCAGGATCAGCTGACCTCTCACAACCGGTTGCTGTGGAAAACTGTTAGCAGTGGATGTCTTTTGGCTGATAATGATGATGATTCGCAAACGACGTGCAAATGTTTTAACTACCTCTAAACGACGTGCTTTTCCGCGAACTCTTGAAAAATAACCTCCCTAGTAGTCGCCACCTGGGAAATATTAAAATGTGGGAGGGTTCGTCTGGGTCATCAATATAAATAATAAAACCCCAATCTATAGAGGTGAGGCCACCCCGGGGATTTTATTTTGTTCCCCAGATATCTATAAAACTGAAACTGGTACTGTTATCTTCAAGCCTCGCAAATGGTAAGTATTTTTAGAATAAACTCACTTGGACAGAAGAAGCGTGTTTAGATAATTAAGTTAAAATTAACGGTGACATCATACTTAACATTATATTATACAGGGTGTAACGGTTTTAATTTTTTAAATTGAAAAATTATTATATTGTTATTTTCTAACAAAATAAATCGAACCAGCAATGTACTGCAAGCAAATGAGTCCAGTCATAGAACTTGACATTGCCATTTACTACAACGAGTTAGCGATTTTGATATACATTGACTAGTGATTATACCTTTCAATTACTATATATTTTAGTTAAAGCATTTTGGAGCACTATGACAAGGTAACTGTGAATACTCTGTAGAATCATTGATAAAATTTTTTGCTCCTATTACAGGCCACACGCTGTAAAAAGTTAGTAACTATAGTATTGTACACTACATGAGAATATTCTCGGGCTGCGTTAGATGTGCATGCATAAAACATGGTTTGGTTTTCGTGCCCTCGCAAATTATTTCTGCGTAGTAGGACATTTTACCCAACTCCATAAGCACTATGCGATAAATATGATTATGAATAGTGTAGGTACTTGAAGGAACGTATCACAGAAACCAAACAAGGACGCTTACTTTACCCTTTTTCTGAAAACAAACACACCTTACCTCCTTCATAAGAAGACTATCAGTTTATGAAATCCGAAGTTACAATCTGCCTTCGCAGTGTTTCCTCCGGCTATTTTATTCGACAAAGACACAAATAAGCTATCGCAAGAAACAGTAGAACCTTCTCGTATTCGTTTCTACTCTGCTAACATTATTCGGGATCTATGTACCTTTAAAACCTGAGTAGGTAGGCTTGATTTTAGACCATCCATATCATCAAAATTTGTTCTCAAGTGTTAGCTTAACCAAGAAAAATAGAGAATTCCTCGTTTAAGCTAAAACTTGAGAACAAATTTGGATCACCATAATTATTAATGATGTAAGTAACATCGAAAGATGATGATGGTGTGGATAAGAAAATGATAAAAGAAATACCTTCACGTCGTTCTGGTTTCACAACAACTTTTATGGGTAAGTAATAAATTAAACATCATATTAATTGACTAGCTTTTGCCGGATGTGATGATTACTTGAATTCCTTGGCTTCAGCTATTCTTTTGAAATAGGTACGCAGAATGAAATAATGACGCACATTGATACAAACATCATGTTTATAACCCTGATGAAACTATTCAAAGTCAGAATGAACATGGCTTTTTCTGGGTGAGCTCGTTCCATCTTCGACTCCGTTTTAGCCGCACTTGGCTTGGTCTGGAGTCAAAAACGAACCCATTCTAAAATAACACAGACGATGTTTTCTTTTTCTACATAAACTGAGGACATACCCTGTACAAACTCACTTATGATCAAATTTTTGATTCTCTTTAGAACACAGATTCCATAGAAGTTTGAAGTTATTACAGCAACGCAGATTGTTTTACAAGTCTGGGGCCCAGGTGTGCATACTTGATTTCACAATTCCAAGAAATAGGATTTGCCCGCAGCATCTGACAATAAGACATTATTAGCTAAGTGATTCTGAGGAAAAGCAACCCTTTTTTAAATAGCATCCTAGGTTTTGTTTATTTTATACGGAAAAAATGATTTTCCTTAAAAATAAGCCAAGTTCCATAACTGTTTGTATGTTTGTCCACGGAATCTCTAAAATGAAAAGAGATATCTAGATATTTTTTTAGTTTAGGCAGAAATATTAAGGAAAGTACCGGTTTCATCAAATCGATTCAGTAAGTTTCAGATAGATATGGGTAAAAAAATTGAGAAAAAAGGCGGTTTCTTTTTTTTATTACCGTTTCTGATTTTTGGCAAAAAGTAGATAGCTACAAAGATTATTGTGTTACTTATTATTTAGTATTAACACACATCCAACCTCCTACTCGGTTTTAATTTAAAGTTTACTATTCGACAAAACTGTAATTGTGTTTTGTATCGCTACTGCGACGAAGTTGTGCAACAAACCAACCAAAACTATAACTTTTGTAGTACATATAACATTGTATGTATTTCCTTATTGGTAAGTTAAATTTTATTATTAAATCCTCGATTAACCGACGGCGCGTTTGGTGTATTGGTTAGCGCTCCTGACAATTACGTCGACCGTCGCGGGTTCGATTCGAACCCCGCAAGGGGCAAATGCTGGTGTCATGAGCACGAATGTGTGATGAGCACGAATATTTGTACCTAAGTCATTGATGTTATATCTTTGACTTAGATATTAAAAGTATTTATGGGAGACGTCCCCGTCATAAATTTTGTGGTACTTCGTAACGCAAGGAAGATATTTCCTTACCACGAAATCAGACAATTGGTGTGTTGTCTGGTGCATATTTATTTATTTATATTTAACATTGACACACCTAACCTACTTATGGTTCAGCTGTTCTGTTGCTTTCAGGTTTTTCGATGTTGACAGGCTTTGAACATCTTTACCTCAGGATTTAGCAAATACTTTTTTTTTTTAATTTACTTACACGCGAGTAACGTCACTTTTTCTAGAGTAGTCGCTTCGTCGCAGGCTAAACCGACAATTGTATTGATTTTGCTCACATTTAATTAGGTCATAATCTATTCTGATCTCGCACCAATCAACATTCTTAATGAGATACCAATGTAAAGTGACGTTTGTTTTCCATGTATATGATCATGATAGTATTTTTAACCGACTTAAAAAATGAGGTTTTCAGTTCGACTTGTATGTATATATAATGTACGTTTGCACGCGAATATCGGCTTTCAGAAAAGTATTTGTTACATTAATCAGTCAGGTATCAAACGACTGCCGGGAGTCGCATTATAATGGAATTTCTATTGTGTCTCGTTCACACATACATGACGAGTTAAGGTTAAGGTTTTTTTTCTTTCATACATTCAAATTTCATCAAAATTTTTGCTGGTCATCGGGGTATTCCACATCCTATTTATGTATTTAATTTCCCTTCAACTTATGATCTTATTCCCAAAATGGGCATTTAAAGACGGTCGATTTGTTACATCACATTGCGCATTGGTAACTTTTAGGTTTGTTTTGCAGTTGACTAGATGCTAATTTAGAAGTAAGCATTGGAAGTAAGTACATTCTATACAAGGTAAGTTTCTGCTATTTATTAGCTTATGCACAAAAAAGGGGTTAACTGATTTTCAAATATATGTAAAAAAAGTCGCGTATCCCATCTCTGGAGCACATTTTGAAGTACCTACACAAAATATTGATTCCGCTGAATACCTTTTGTTGACGTCGTCCGCGTTTCGTATACAATCTCTCTTTGGAAGGATGCTCCAACAAAAAACTCCCTAGAAATTTCCCATCCAGGTAAATGTTGACGGGAACGCTATTGAGAAGGGTAATCAATCACTATCAAGTCCAAGGAGTCGAAAAATGTTATATTCAGCCTACGAACACATTTACATCTTATTATGAGAGGGATTTGATCTGCTTCTTAACATATTGGGTTTTGAAACTATGCATTGTTTCTAACAAGAGATCAGTTCGATTTTTAACATTTTATTTAAATAGGTTAGTACCTATTAAAAAGTATGTTAGTTGCTAGGATCAAAATACCAGTAGTTAGTTAAATATGGTACAAAAATTAATTCGTAACAAACGAATTATAATGGCTTTTTACGTAACCTATCTTTTTCTCTGTTCTGTGGCTGGCGTTGATACATAAAATACTTATTTGCTACACTGATTGTTCTAACATATACTCATAAAAACCCTTCACACGCAATATGTTTTCAGCGCGGAATTGCTTATGAAATTAATTACCAAGCCACGATTGTTACAATCGATTTGGTAATACGGCGCTCTTGGTAATTGGATGTGACGATAAGCTAATCTAAGGGAAGAGCTACTGTGAAGTGAGGAGCGGAGTTAAATTTTAGCTTACTATAGGCACACTGTAAGCCAATTATGGTAAATTTCTCGTGTAACTTTTGACGACACGAGGTGTAAGTGTTTTTTGATCTTAAGGTGACTATGCGGGGGTGAACTCGACATTACGTACTCGTATGTTATTTGGACTTTGTTTAAACTGATATGTCAGTATAAACTAATCCCCTTATTCATAATAACGCAAACGGTATTTTAAACCTATTTTAGCTATGACACTGTTTTGTCACTTTCTGTCAAATGATGACAGCGCCAAGAAAGAATGAGACAAAATAGTGAAATAGCTAAAATAGGTTAAAAAGACCGTTTGAGTTATTATGAATAACGTGGTAAGTATGATAAGTATTCGACTAGGTTTTTTCAAACATATTTTTTAAAGAATTTTCAACGTCCAACAGAGTTACATCAAAAACCTGCATTTTTAACCAAACTGAAATCCAGCAAAATAATGAACGAAGTGAAGCGTTTTTAGGTTATGTATTTCTCTTGTGAATTCAAAGTAACATCCATGTCTTATGGCCCCTTTCTATGCCACTTGGGATTTCTTTTTTCGAGATTCGCTTAACCGTTCGCCAACTTTTGTATATTTGGTGAAATTAATGGCCGTAAAGAAATAAAATGTATCAGGATCAAGGCGTACCTTTTGCTACATTTTAAAATACTGCTTGAATTTGATCGCCATCTTTGAATGGCAATAAAATACAAAGTTTAAGGATTTACCTGATAATATTGGGAGTGTTTCCACTTCGATACATTGGTTGGATCCGCCCGGTAACCAATAAAAGTTTACAAGGTACTATGTTTTTGAAAACTTGCTGTCGTTGCATGGAAAGTAGATGGATATCAAACTACGCAAACAATAGGAGACAGCAATGTAGCATTTTTTGACGACCGTATACAAATAGATGAACACAATTATAACAAGTAAAAGTCTGTAATGAAAAGTATTTTGTACTTGTTTGAATAAAATATTATATCGTTGAGGCGGGCGGTAGTGACGTAATTTTGAACGAGAGTGACAGCTGTCACTTTGGCGGAACGTCTAGCGGGTGGCTATCTTGCAGCTTAGTCTTGTGAATGAGATGCACCCTTGATGACGACATACATGTTTATTTTGCCGATTTTCGTTACCACCAACATTTTTTTGTGTTGGCCAAATGAAGGTCACTCTTACTTTGTACAAAGCCGCTTTTATCAGGTCTCAAGTCATAACTTATCTATCACTATAAACAGTCTCTCATTCCGAGCGCGGGCAGCCGACGCTCACCGCTGAAGCCACTCCAATTTAACTCAATTAATTTAGATACACGCTGCTCAATTTTCTCTCAACGTACAGAAAAGTGACGGTTCCCAGGCGACAGTCGCTTCGGCTAATTAACCTAATTTACCTGTAGATTAGTTTAAAATATTACCATAATAACCGACGGGAGTTCTAAGTGGGTGTTATTACTGTCGTCGATTTTAGCTGGATGGGAATGTCAGTTTTTATGCAAATTAATCGAGGAGCTAGATTTTTAGGGTTCCGTAGCCAAATGCCAAAAAACGGAATCCTAATAGTTTCGTAAATTTTGTATATCTGTCCGTCCGTCCGTAATTTACAGCTACTTAATTCTTTTTTTGTTCAAATCTATGCGATAGGTCTTTTAAAATAACATTGAGATTCCTACAATCTCTCGCGAGTTTTTATGAGGATTTTCCCAGGAAATACAGAAATATTGGCGTAGTATTTAAGTTTTAAACCCACTTTCGTTGCTGCTAGCGTGTGTCAGCAGTCCGGTTGAAGGCTTTCAAACGCTTTCAGTAAAGTTTTCCGGTTTATTTTGGTCTAGCAAAAATGATGACGCTTTTCCTATTTTAAGCTGCCAACCGATTTTAAAATGAAAATTTTATTTCATGGCCTTACAAGCAGACTTATCAACTAATCAAATTTGGACTCGTGCCAAAATATTTACTATACGTATTCTACTACCTTATAACCAAACTGTTTCATATCTACTTGTTGCCGTCATATAGGTACGTGTCAACGTTATATCAATCAAGCGGTCATGAAAATCGGTCCACCAGTTCTGAAATTAAGATAACTTTCTTGCATGTAAGTGTACACTATTCACGAACTAAATTACTAACGGCCTGTTTCACAATGTCAGAATAATTTCCAGAGTTTTCTGTCCACTTTTTCATACGAAATGTCGTTCTGTATTTAAATTATTCGATAGTTAATGCTTATTTGTCAAAGTTGAAACATGCTACCAACTAATCTGTAATCCATTTAACCTTTTCGTTTTCCATCAAAGATAATTTCAGACCGTATGCCTTAGGGTACAAGTAAGATTTTTCAACAGCTGTATACCTGGAAACTTTCCAGATAGTTCAATTAGTCGACTCCGAGAGTCGATATTAATCCCGCGCATTTGTTTGTGTAAGAGGACTGTTGAACATATTAGCTCACTCTGAGGATGGATTTAGGGATCCGTATGCTTGACTTTTAAATGGTTCATGTAGGCAAGGAATAGCAAAATAGTTTGTTAAACCTTATAACAATCGTACGACTATTTGTAGAATACTTTGATGGGAAAGAGAGTCCATACGAGAAATTTATTAATCTTAAATCATAAAACTGAAGAGTTTAGTCGAACACGCTATTCTTTGTAACTACTGGTCAATTGTAATAAAAATAGAAAGCTTACTTAAAAAGAAGAAATATTTTTGCTGTAAATAAATCATTACGCTACAATGCTCAAATTAAAATGGACGGACGAAGTAGCGGAGGGTAACTTGTTCAATATTAATTTATGCACAGTTGAAACCGAGTAAAACCGCTCATTTGAAGTTCTTGCACAATAACTTAATACAAACTCGCACGTGTAGTATAGCCACAGATTAATATATAGTTTGGTTTAGATGTAAGGTATGGTCAAGGTCTCTCACGCATAACCACTTTAAAAAAAAACAAGTGATGTTCACGATTGACACGAATCACACGATGACACGACTCACAAACGGGTGTCACTTAAAAAAAGATGATGCAAGGTGCAAGCAATTTTAGCTCTTAAGGTCGTTGGGCGCGAGGGACATCGACCGTACATACAATAGTTTACTAAGTTCGAACACTTTCATAATAGTCCGGCTCACCCTTAACTTCTTTTTGTTCAGCTTTCGCCATCAACCCATTACCTCTCCCAGGTGTGTCACTGAAACCGTCTCCGAGTTATTTATAGGGAGGTTGTTTTCTTACTGAGACGAATCGATCCCAAAAGTTTTCTTTGAATTGCGGTTGTTTTGTTCAAACGTAGATTAGTCACTAAGGGAATAAAGTAGTGTCTTACGGCACGGCCGCCATCTTGATCCACGAGCAAAACGAAAGGATTATAATATATTTAATAATACCTCGATTTTCGAATCATACTAGCCTCTTTGGTGAATATGAGTGTGCGAAATTAAAATTACATAAAATCCCTAGGGGATTTTCATACAATGCTGCGTCCTTAGAGATAGAATGAGTAGCTTCCAGTACACCAAACGAGACATATAATCTAACTTTGCCTTGTAAGTATCACGGTGTTTGTGTTGTGTGGACCCGAGAGTATAGTGTATTTGACGGTCTCATTTCTAGGCTGTATTGCAGTACCTTTGTAGCGACAAAAGCTGCCTATTTTCAGCTTTCGGCCAACTGCAGCTTTTCGAAGAAATCAACAAAATAGAGTTACTGCCAAAGAGATTTTATCGGACAAGTCACAATCCCTTTGACTTTTTTATCTTTATTTACTAGTTGTTAGATGTGGCTTTGTTTGCAAAATGTATTTTCCCTATTTTTCAAACTTTTTTTAAGATAAGTTTGACAAGTTGTGGTTGAGCTCCTTTGGTTTTAGAAACAATTTTTATTAGATTTATTTTTCCATCCGCCTCTTTTTATTATTTTGAAAACTTAGTTTTCTGTCTCTTCTTCTGCCTAGCTTAGACAACTTTGAAAGGCAGATTTACACTAACTTGCTGCTTTTTAGAAGCTTATTAGAGGATAACATCCTATGAATTCGTAGAAGAGAAAATAAAATGGTTAAAATCACAACCAGGATAACTGTATAAGTACGGGCAAAAAGCCCAACATTTTCATGAATCATTTTTATGAAACCACATGAATTTGATACGAAAAAATGACCAAAATAGAACGCGCTGCGAAGCGGTGAGGCTTCGACTTTTTAATTATTGAGTGGCCTATATTCCCGGCTACCTGTTGCGTTGTATCATACTGAAATAGGCTTAATGAATTAATCTCAATTATAGCCCACGCCCGAGACAATTAAGTTCACTTTTGAAACATTGCAGATAGTGAACTGCTTTCAAAATCTCAGATGAACACTAATTATGTACATTGAGGTGAAGTGGTGGGGAGAAGGAACTCCTAACGATTAGAAATACCGTTAACTTACAAAGGAGATGTTTACAAAAATGCCAAGCCCATGTACGGTTTCTCTATAAATACAGGTTAATAGACATAGTATAAGTAATTTTAATTTAACTCGTCAAGTATGTGTGAACGAGACACAATAGAAATTCCGTTATTATGCGACTCCCGGGAGTCGTTTGATACCTGACTGATTAATTCTAAATTTTTAGGTAATTTAAATAATAAACTTTTAAAAACCCTGGCAACTTCTTCTGTCTATACTTACTTCAAAGACATGTCGAATCGTGCAATAAAAGTAAATCAAACAGCTGATTGGCTGACAGGTATTTGACAGATTTATTGGAAATCATGAAATATAGCTAGATTTTATTAGATTATGTTACTTATTACCATTGAACTACTATTACTACGTATGGAAATGACATACCGAACAAACTTCATGCGCAAAAAGTTGATGGTCACAGACCATCAACACATGCGCGGCATCACAGTCACTTACTCCCGCTCGTAGCGTTAACTAATGTTACATTTGGTCAAATAATTTGTCAAAAATGACGTATTGCGTTTTAAAAACAAGCAAAAATAAAACCAACAGAAATCAAAAAGGTAACTGCGTTACTTACCATCGTTAAGAAATTAAAATGTTAACATAAAGATTTTTTCAAAATGTTATAAATGTTTTGCATGAAATTGCCGCCATTTTATATGAAAATCAAAGATTATAAAAAGTGTCACGCGCAGAATAGAAAAGTAGGTAGGTCATAAATAGAGGTAAGACAATGCGATTTTGTGATATTTCTTATAAGGTGTTTTTTCATTTGTAGTTGTATTTTTCTCGAATTATTTTGTATGAAAAATTAAAATGAAAAATATATGAATTAAAAATAATAAATATCATTCTAGTCTCAGATTTTTATTTATTTAACTTTTATTTGTTTAGCGTTTTTAAATAACTATCGATCAAAATAAGTAACGATAAAAAAATGATAAAATAATATTCATTTAATACAATTAAGTTTAGTAGGCAGAAAAGTCTGTGTCACTTCTGCGGTTTCATATTCAACATTCAAAGTTTATGGAATACGTCAGTCTGTTGACAGTCCACATCAAAAAAATGGGCACATTTTTTGCTTGGCATAGCGTCTTTTTACGTAGTAGTAACAGCTCACTGCATATTACCAAAAATTTAAGATTTTACGGACGAAATCATTCTAAAAATGGTTAACCTTTACATACCTAAGCAATTTTTTAGTGGCATGTACAAGGTGTTTGCATTTTCCCCATACAAATAAAAACATCTCATTTACGCTCATTTATTTATTAATAATGTTTCGTATTCGAGTGTAGCTTTAACTAGTATCTTTGTTATACTAGTTAAACGAATCTAGCTTTAGAAAAACCACACGGGGCTTTGTCTCGTCGTAGCATAGTAACTCCATTTTGTATATCATACATGTCACTTTCAATCATTTTGCAGAACGTGTACAACTTAGAAGGTCTGAAATAATCTGAATCTGCACTTGCCTCTAGTCAAGCCAACCATTAAAAATCAATATATTGTTTTAAACTTACATGGTCACTTACATTAAAATGATTATTACGGAATAGACCGATTTATATCTGCCAATAACAGCTTACCTGCAACAACTCCAGTTACGCCGTGACACTTCGGAAACGCGAAAATAATAAGGTAACATGGCACAATCCCGTAACAAACATTTCATGAACAATCAATTATTATTGCTTCAATTTGAATCTTAATTGAAGTGTGGCAGGTTCTAAACCGCAATTAATATTAAATTAAATTGTTGACATCCTCAGCCGTCTTTCAGGCCTCAAAACCACACAACTTGAGTCACTCCATTTAAATGCCAGAGTATAAACACTTGGAATAAATGGAAGTCGACTTGAGGAATTTGTTTCCCGTGTTGAGAACATCTTACCCCATTTATCTTGAAGCAACTGGTCCACGAAACCGTCGGTCTCCGGGAAAATCAGAAAAAGTATACAAGAAGAATCACTTTATCTCCTTTTGAATACGGTCCTTAGAATTTTTGGAAATGTAGGACGAGGAGGAATGTTTTTGGGCAGAATAATAATAGTCCCCCTAGCCGATTTCGACTACGGTGGCCAGTCACAACGACTAACCGACTGCGCGGGACATATTATAGTGCACAAGTGTCTGCGCAAACACAGGTGCACTCTCTATTCCTTTCACTCTCATAGCCCGATGGGACAGCAATCTGACACGACCGGAGAGAGATCAGGCGCAGGACCAACGGCTTTACGTGCTTTCCGAGGCACGGGGGTGAAACACCGCCAACTTCCAAACTTCGGGCTACCCTGAGATTTTCTGAACAGAAAACTTCAGGTACGCCTTTTGGCCCGACCCGGGAATTGAACCCGGGACCTCCGGCGCAACCGTCGCTTTAAAATGCGACCCTCTCACCGCTGCGCCACCGAGGCAGTTAATTAATACAGATTAAATATTCAAGAATATTGGCAGAATACCACACTATAGAATTAGAAATGATTACCACTTACACCTTTCAACATACTTTTCCTCCACGGATTTCAAAAATAGCCAATTTCATAGTTAATTTTTAGCACTATTCTTTACGATTGTAAATACCTATGTATTCAAAACTTGCGAGTTTACAATTAATTAGTTTTTGCGAGCAGCGTCAATCAATCAAACCTGAACACCTGTTACAGAAACAGATTTGTGTAAATTGAATTTCCAATTTCAGCTACGGCTCGCCTTGCGTGATTTCATCATAGTAATTATGAAAAAACGCGACTGCTATGATGAAAAGAATATGGATCTCTTTATGTTAAATATTCGACAAAACACAAGTAGGGAAGGTGAGTAATACGTAGGAGTATTTACAACCAAGGAGTTATACTCATTTAATTAAAATAATAATTAGGTTGTCTGATTTTTCACACATCTTGTTAGGTACCTATACAAACTTTTTAGGTATAACCCAATCATAAGCCTGCTTTTAACTGCATTCAGGTATAAGTAGGTCAATTGAACAAAACATTTGATTTTATTTCACTATAAGTTTCAATAAACATGTCAGTGTTTCCTTAAATGCGGGTTTCTGATTATCCCAATAAATGATGTAAACTGGAACATCTACTCAAATTTCCAAACTTTCATTCTACAACTCGGTGTGAAAATGATTATTTAGGTACTAATGATGACGAAGCAGATATTCCACTGACGGACAGGTTAAAAGCATCCATTTATTACAAAGGAAACAAACTAAATTCGTAATGAAGCATACCTTTTTAGGGTTCCGTAGCCGAATGGCAAAAAACGGAACCCTTATAGTTTCGTCAAGTCTGTCTGTCTGTCTGTCTGTCTTTCTGTCTGTCTGTCTGTCTGTCTGTCTGTCTGTCTGTCCGTCCGTATGTCACAGCCACTTTATCCTGAAACTATAAGCATTACATAGATGAAACTTGGTAGGTAGGTGTATTTTGTTTACCGCTTTCCGATTCAGATACAAAAAGTAAGAAAAAATAATATTTAAGGGGGGGCGCCCATACATGAAACTAAAACCTAAAAATTTTTTTTTACTCAAACATATGCGTGTGGGGTGTCTATGGATAGGTCTCTTAAAATGATGTTAAGGTTTCTAAAACCATTTTTTCTAAAAGTGTAAGGTTTGAGATATATACGCTTCCAAAGTGGTAAAATGGGCGTCCCCCCCCCTCTAACTTTTGAACTAAGAAAGTGAAAATTTTGAAAAAAATATATGATGTAGATCTCAACAAAAACTTGCAACGAAAATTTGTTTGAAGGAGATCGAACCAGTAGTTTTTGAGATATTGCACATTTTTATCAACCGCAAATATAACTTTGTCTTTCATACAAACACTATGAAAAACAAAGTTATTTTTGCCCTCGCAATATATTGTGATGTTTTCGTTAAGTGAAAGTAAGTGGACCCTGAATTCAGTTAAGGGTGGCACGGAACCCTCAGTGCGCGGGTCCGACACGCACTTAACCGGTTTTTTGCTTTAAACTTACACTTCCTTTACAGAATTCAAATATGTACTTTGATCGCAGAAACTTCACCTACTTACTAATTTTGTGTCTAATAAACAATATCGATACTCGTACCTAAGTTTTCATACGAGTATTAGCAAACATTGAAAGATATTTAAGGGTCCCTTATTCTTTCGCCAATAACACTTTTCCCGTGTGGTCATTCCAAGTTACCGTTCTATTGAAAAAATCAAGTGTTAGGTCAATTCGTTAAAAAAATCTACCGATTGAATGAGAATTGCACGAGAAATAGAACCTAGAAAAAGTGGTCCTTTTTTTATCAAGATCTTTTTATTCCGTTTGATGAAATAAGACAGCCTGGCTGTCCGCGGCTGCAAAACAGCTATTTCATAGTCCATTCTTCATGAGTCCGAATTAAAAATGCAAAGAACGCGCCGGGCGTACTAGCCCGCTCATAGCATTGTTTTTTAACAAGCAGAAACATTGTGCCAACAAGTGGAATCGAGCCGACTATAATGAGTATTTACTTGAATGGCTAATGCTGTAGCGCTGCATAATTTTAAATATGAATGAAAAAAGTGAAATGAGTTTGAATTTACATACCACTTCCTATTTTATTACTACAAAATCACGTTATAAAGAATACTTTACTATACTTAAAGTATTAACTCGTCAAGTATGTGTGAACGAGACACAATAGAAATTCCATTATTATGCGACTCCCGGGAGTCGTTTGATACCTGACTGATTACGTATATACGAAAAGACAATAAGTATTTTTTTTTATAAAATGGGACCGATCTACTTATTTGTTAAAATACTTTGAAATACGAATTACCTTTTATGACTGTGCTAGGAAACATATTTGTGACTTTAAAGGCTTGTTTCACAATCGACAAATAATAACTAAGAAACCACTCGAAATTTACAACGTCATTTCGTATGATGTATCTGGCAGATAACACTAACCAGAACGTATTCAGACATTGTGAAGTAAACCCAAAGTCAAAAAAATATTGCCTCAGGTGAATTTTAACTCGACCTAATCTCAAAAATAAAAGAAAGGTAAAAGCTAACATTTATAGTGCTAGAGTATTATTGTTTGGATTCAAATGAACCTAATACAAAAATAAGCCGTCTTTGATCTTTTCTCTGTAGTATTATAACGGAAAGTATTCCAATTTTAGCTTTGCTTTCTAGTGAGACCTAGATACTATTTTGTACGCAAACGAAATACACAAAAGTAATGTGATTATATGAATTTATACACCAGGGTGTTGAGAAAGTGGTACGGAAAGAATGAATTGTGTAACACTGTTTCAACTATCGAAATTGTTTTTTAACTCCCGACGCAAAAAGAGAGGGTGTTATAAGCTTTACGTGTCTGTCTGTTTATCTGTCTGTAGTATCGTAGCTCCTAAACGGATGAACTGTTCCCTTAGCACGATAAACTATAGAATGTGTAAACGTATCGAGAAATGTCAAAATCCGCCAGGCCGCTAGTCCAATTTCCATACGAATTGTCATTTTTCGATACGCTTACATATTCGATAGTTTTTCGTGATAAGGGTACTGATTGTCGTGAAGTTTTTTTGTGTCGTTGCCGTACGGTATCTCAGTGACTCAAACGATATTCAGATGTTAATTTTTCACGACTACAGGATGTACATCCCAACTTAGACTCTAACTATCGATACTCGAACAAATCGATAGCGGCTCATGACTAAAAAGTTTCCCTTTGCCATCTATTCCGATATTCCATCTGGATCTTTCGTACGCGGATATGGTACATACTAGATAAATAAAATGAAAGCCTCGAAGATGGAAACGCAACCTGAATCTCAACGCGGTAACTCTGAAAACTATAGTAATGGACGAATTATTGGATAAATCTAATCTTCGTGATCTCTAAGGAAAATAGAAGGAAGCGATAGAGCGAAAATTAATATCAAATTTTCCGTACAGGCCCCGGAAGATACCTACAGCTTTCTTGGAAATTAATAACCCAAAGTTAAGAGTGCAGGTTTTGAAATCTTGCGTAATGTTACGGGCTTGCATTTTGCTTATATAAGGGAGATGTTTTCGTTTGTATGGGAAAAATGCCAACACCTCATTTATGAAACTAAAAAAAAACTTATGTAAAGCTTAATCATTTTTAAGAATGACTTTTGTCCGTATAATATAAATTTTTTGGGTAATAAAATCTAAACTAATAAAATTAGCAATATTTCATGATATCTAATAAATGTGTCAAATACCTGTCAGCCAATCAGCTGCCTGAACAGATTAAAAAACGACATTGACAGATTAAGCAAAATGCCATTTGACATTGACAGATTATAATTTTTTTGCACGTTTCGACATATTGTTTTTGTAGTAAGTATAGTAAGAAGGAGTTGCCAGGGTTTTTAAAAGTCTGCTATTTTATACTTAAAATTTCCTAAAAATTGTAAATTAAATTAAAATTACATATAGTTTGTCTAATTACCTTTATTTTCAGCTATTTTTAGAGAAACCGTACATGGTCTTGGCATTAGAATAGTTAGATACGGGATTGCTACCATGTACCTTATTATTTATGAGCAATCCCGTATCTAACTATTCTAATGTTAGTGACCATGAAAGTTTAAAACAATATATGGTCTTGGCACTTTTGTAAGCACCTTTATGCTTGTTTGCCCTTCTCACTACAGCGCTGGAAACCTCGACATCATTTAACACTTTGACTGCCTTAAAAAATACGAAGAAAAGCCCAGGAAACTGCAATTTTTACGCGTAATTTAATAAAAATCGTTAAAAAATATTTGCGCAAAAATTATTGAAAAACGCAATGACACTCTAAAAGTGTTGAAACATTCGTGTTTTAGCTTTCGTGATAATATAAATTGCACTTGTAAAAAGCAAACGTGACTCTGTGACAGACGAAGAATTTAACCCCGTGTCTTACGCTATCCGGGCGTATGCCTATACCCGGTATGCATAGTAAACACGGGGTTCAATTCCTTGTCTGTCACAGAGTCACGTTTGCTTTTAACAAGTGCAATTTAGAGGTATATTATTAAGTTTGTATGGTGACAAAACACTATAAAAACAAAAATAAACTATTTCGTGATATTACCTAATGACGGTATCTCAAAAGATTGGAATTGATATTTTGTAAAAAAAACTTCTAAATCAATAAAGACGAAAACACTAAACTGTCCTAGCGTATATCGGGCTCTATCTGGTGCCCATAGGTATGATCTGGAGTCATCTACCGAGTATATTTTTTTTTATTATGAACTATTTAAGGAGGTTTCTACTACTTTTATTACATTACATTACACATGACTACTATTCATGTTTCTTTCTTTTCGTTGACAGGCCAGAAACTAGCGTGTTTAAACTACTCATTTATAATTTAACAATTTGGTTTTTATAAAATATCTAACGTCAAAACGGGCAATTTTGTTACCACACTCTCTTGAAAGTCCAGATAAACTCTTAGAGGGGAATAAGAGATTAAGTTTAATCAAAATATTTTTTGCTGTGTCTTTTTAGGAATCCAACGTTTATCATATAAATTAGGTACTTTAGGCTCAGATAAAACGAAACGGCTGCCACGAAATGACATCAAATATCGAATCTGTTCCCTCGTTACATCAATCGAGAGGCGTTTATTTATTGCTCATACAAATAAATAACGTAAACACCTGTTCCAATTTATTGGCTCGACAAATATTTGCCAAACTCATTCCTTGGATCTGGCACACAGACTAAATGATTTAGGTTTTTTTGATGAAGAAATATTACCTTCACATTTTTATTTATGATTCTAGGTATATTTTTTGCTTGTCTCTTTGATATTTTACGAAGAAGTTTTTCGTTGTTGTTTTTTTGTGATTAGTTTATGGATTGAATTGAATTTCTTTTTTCATATTTATCAAAACAAAAGTATCCTTCTGTAAAGCGACAGATCAGCACTTATTCATGAAAATGTAAAGTCAGTAATAAGTACCTATTAGAGAGAGATGTATGTAAAGAATTTAGACCGTTATTAAAAATGTTGTAAAAGCAATCCAGTTAGCAAAAAAACCTCTAAGAACTTCATTTTTCAGATCAATTGTTTGCTTTCACGTTGGTGTCTGTCGCGAGTGATAACTGCATACCCCGACTTTAATTACTGTCAAAGTGACATTTGACAATTAGTACCCGTTCACTGGTAGCTATCGCGAGTGTCGTTAACTGCGTCTAGCTACGTCGCTTGCTGGGCGGGCGGTCGATTGGGCGGGCGGGCGCGTCAGTACCGCGGCGGCCGTCCGGCGAACGCACGTACCGCGCACGGTGACCGTGCGATCTCGCGGCGTGAAAAAATCACGCATTCTACAGGTGCGGCGGGATATGACGAATTACGCGCGGACATCGCGTAGGCGAGATTAGGACGCGTTTGCGGATCATTTATTACGTAAGTTTTGCTGTATTTTTTGGTAGATGTTAAATTTTTGACCAGTTTATTTACAGCTTGTTATTAGCAGATACGATTCAGATTAGTTCATAATTAGTACATTTTTAAGATTCCTATTTTGTTGTGCTTTTTACGTATCCGTCATTAAGTGTGGTACTTACAATTATTTGCACTAGGTAAAAGTACCCACACCGATACCATACCGTTCGTAAAAAGTTTCCGATATGTTTCTCGAACTGTAATTACGCGAAAAAAACTTAAATGAAAGTTTATACCAAATGGCGTTAAGGGTCAAAATGACATGTACCCTCTGCGCATGACCTGTGCAAAAGGTACTTGCTACAGTCGACCTAAGAAAGATTAAACTTGCGTCCGTATTCTTACGCCTTCAAAAGAAGGTCGAATTTTGAATGCTCTTCCAGATATGGTTTCAAACTTATGTGGGTACACCTGTTATATAGATACGGTTTATAGCAAAATTTCCTGTGACCTAGATTTTATTTGCGAAGCGAGAGCTTTAGAGGAAGTCATCTATCAGACACCACGAAACTCCTATTCGAAACTCCAGGAATTTATGGCACCTTCTGCTCTTTCGTTCTATTGAATCTACAAACTTGCGGTACTAATATTACATAGATAGAGGATCATAAGTAGTCGCACAACTTTATTCATTGTTAATTCAAACCTTAACATAAAAATAACGAAGAATTTATCTATAGGTATACTAATAATAACTATTAATTTATTTCATTTTTGAAATGTAAGCTTTTATGACAGTAGCCTTCTGTTTCTTACACATCCACGGAACATGTTGTTGGTGTGTACTAGTACAGTGGACAGCACATCAGGTTACCCATTTTTGTTGCAAACTAGCCCTTATTACAACTGCATAAGATACCGCAGTGTTTACCTTGACGTGCTGTTGTCCGTACCTACGCATTAATTTCTATGAAAACAATTTTGTACATTTACCGTTTGTGTTCTTCCAATAAATAAAAAGAAAAAGAAATATAAAGCTGAAAGTCTGTGTTTGTTTGTTTGAAAGCGCTCATCTCAGGAACTACTGGACCGATTTGAAAAAATGATTTTGTGTAAGATAGCTTATTTATCGGGGCAGGATTATGGCTATAAAACATCACGCTGCAACGGATGGGTTATTTATCGTGAAGGCTTTAGGTTATAAAACATCACGCTGCAACGGAAGCAGAGGGAACAAACTCAAAACGGGCGGATGCAGTCACGGGTACCGCTAGACTTAAAACAATAATGGCGCCCTAGGGTAAATCTTTCTCTTGTAAAATGTTAATGATTCGTCAGTATTATCAGTGTGTGCTAAAAAATGTCATATAATAAATATGAAGAAAAAATATAGGGCCATAAAATAAAAGCAGTGTCTTGGCATAACACTTTTTACGGCGTTTGGAAGCAAAGAGCGCTGAAATGTCTTCATGTTTCTATACTAAAGTTTTATTTTTAGGGATCGGTTTTCTTGTTACGACTAAAGATATGACTATGTCTCTGTCATATCTGTTTTGTGGCTATAGATCTTGAATTCGGTTTTATCACCGAATGAAACACTAACTCGGAAGATATCTTCAGTGAGACGTCGGCTGATCATTGATTCACGTTTTTCTTACAATGATTCATTCTACTTACTTTAAATACCTTCTTACATTTTTGAGAGTATACAATTCAGAAGTAACCATACTAACTTTAACTGGTTAATTGAAGTTTTTCAACAATAAATAAACGAACGCGGCTGGGTGAGCGGGGACGCGGGATGAACGTGACATATTTAACAAAACCATTATTACGATAACCGGGTATTACTTACATTATTATATTTATTATTGTGGAAACATTTGGCTAGACGCGCATATGCATAACTGCGCATGCTCGTAAGTATACTTGAAGATTTGAAGACATTTCTTTCAGCCGATTACAAAACAAGTAACAATTTCATTATGGACAGAGCTGGGAGGACCATTAATTTTAATGTGCCCTTTAGTAATTCGAATAAAGCCAAAAAATCCATTCAAATGGCTGTGCGCCATATTGGACCTTAGATAGAGATCTGTAGGTCGTATTTTGCGGGGACATCCTGTGTCTTGTTAGGGGTAAGAAAAAAATCCTTAATTGAGCCAACACGGATACGAAAGCCTTTCCATTCCGTAGATAATAATCAGGGTAGAGTATACTTAATTATTATAAAGTAGACACTTTCAGCCATTTTGGGTCTTCGGTTAAATCGGGAGTAGGTATTACGGATTTCACTTTATGAGCATAAGGGATTGTGCGCTAGATACGCACTCACGGTGTTTGGGAATCGTGGTCGGATTAACCAGGGGATTGTCCTCGATATTGTTACGATAGAAACAAATATTTTTATTACTTAGAAAATATAAAATAAAATTAAAAGATTTATTATCTCTTAACATATTCGTTCTAACAACGTTACAGAACGTCCAAAACTGATCTTCTTGATGACGCACATAGTCTAACCACGGCCTAAGAAAATTTTAATTTTGAGGCACGACGCTGGCAACGTCGAATCTCTGTATAATCTTCAGGAAGCTACGTCGTTAAAGTTCTACCGCTGTAATACATTTTTTTTTAGTTTCTTGGACATAAGTCACACACTCATTGACAAGTACCCACACAAACAATTGAACAACGTCGTCAGACGTTGTTTTCGGTTAGAGCCGCTACGTTTAGTAAACGTTTACTGACGTCAGCAATATTTTGTTTGCTATACAGCGATACGTGTATAGACGTCCTTAAACTTTGTAGTAGAGTTCTCATGCGCCACGGCCTATATGTTGACTACTGTGGTATGTGTACATGAACGTGTTAATTTTATTTTAAATTTTCGAAGTTATACTTACATTTCTAAAAATTTTAAATAGAAACGCACTTCAAAGGGACACGATCACAAATATTTTAAGTTTTCCATAGGTCTAAATAGTAATGTATCATTAAATATATAATTAATTTGAAAAAAACAATTATCCGCCCTGTACCCTTATTACCCTTATTCATAAGTTTTCAAAATAGGCTAAGTACAGTTTCAAAGATTAGCTTCTATAAACTCTCAAAATTACTTGTTTGTTATGTAGCATAGGAACCTGTGCCTGTTGAAAAATAACTGATTTGAGGGCTAATAACTGATAATCTGTATCTCAATTGAGGGATTCGTTTGATTTTAACTAATTTTAGGCCCCGTTGACCCGAGAATTCGTAAATCCGCTTTCTTGATCTTATCAATTATTCGTCGAGGCTCTCGTTTTTGGTTGAGTATATGTATTTTCTCTTTTGATATTTTGGTTTTAAAGTTCAGTTGGTAAGGCACTGACGATTTTTGTTGAAATTTAAATGGAGTTATCTTATTCTGCATGTTAATGCAAAGCGTCCAGCCCAAAGCTCCAGCTTATACTTACGTACATGCCTTAATTGCTTATGCCATTTAAAGATATTATGGATAAAGCGAATCAACATTGCCTCAATGAGGAGAATCGACTCTTATCTATCGACTAGCGGTCGCATCTGAAGGCCTACTACAAAAAACGAAATCCGTCAATATGATAATCGTTTTGCGGATCCGAAACATTTCATAGTAAGGATTCCATACAAAAAATGTTTTGGATCCGAAAAACGATAATCGAATTGTCGGATTTCGTTTTTCATAGTAGACCTCCTGCTTCCAAGCATTTTTAGGCACACTTGCGCACCATGATTTAACCCAGGATAACGCTAACCAAGGAATAAATCATCATTCTGCCTCTGACAACGTCATATAAACTGACAGAGTCAGAACGATGATTTACTTCTGGGTTAGCATAATCTCTGGTTAAATCATGGTGCGCAAGTGGGCCTTAGTTTTCTCCCTAACCTCCCGTTGGAGCGCGATGTTATATAACCTAAAGCCTTCCTTGATTATTAAGCTATAAAAATCAGTCCAGTAGTTCCTGAGATTAAACGTTCAAACAAACATAATCTTCAGCTTTATAAGACTTCTATAGATTCTCTTCATTGTACAAAAACTTATGACAGTTGCCTAATAAATAAGTAGGTAAGTAAGTATTAACTAATTACACATTGTAATATACCCCCTTATTTATAATAACTCAAACGGTCCTTTAAACCTTTTTTAGCTATTACACTGTTTTGTCACTTTCTGTCAAACGATGACAGCGCCAAGAAAGTACGAGACAGAATAGTGTAATAGCTTAAATAGGTTTAAAAGACCGTTTGAGTTTTTATGAATAAGGGGGCAAGAATATAGGATATTCTAAACATCTCCGTGACTGTTACAGACATGTATTCATCTAACATTGGCATATTTGTCAAGTTATTTCGAGAGTTGCCAACCCTTTTCACGAACTGATCAAAATCGCCGCGTGAATTTGACAGTAAATAACGACTCTAGGAAAGAGACGTGACGTCACGTTTGTAGTGTGTCTGGTTAGAACACATCGATAATATCGGAATATACTGAAATATTGGTGGAAATAACAAGAACCTTCTATTTGGAGTACTCGTTTCATACGTCACTAAAAATATACTATAGTATAATGTAGCTAGATCCAATCACTAGACAATAGAACAGTGTATTGATTTGAGTAAAAGTTAATTCATTCGAATAGTAGCGGTCCCCGCAATTGCGTTTTGTTTTGAGTTTGCTCTATATATAATAATGAGCTATTCAACACAAAACGTTTTTTTTAATCGGTCAAGTAGTTTTTGAGGTTAGCGCATTCAAACAAACAAACTCTTCAGCTTTATAATATTAGTATATCTTAAGAGGTAGGAGAACCACAACACAACATAGGCAGTCCAACTTGTAGGGCAAGTAGTATGCTCGGAGTCTCTCTGAAGGATGCGATTCGTAACGAATACATCCGAAAGAGAACCAAAGTTATCGACATAGCTCAAAGAATAAGCAAGGTGAAGTGACAGTGGGCCGGTCATATCTCGCGAAGAACCGACAACCGCTGGGGTAAACGAGTTCTTGAGTGGAGATCGCGTCACGCCAAACGTAGTGTAGGACGCCCTCCGGCCAGATGGGGTGACGATCTGCGGAAGACTGCAGGCAGATGATGGATGCGCCAAGTCGAACACAGGGCGCTGTGTGTGGTCATGTGGAACTTAAAACACAATTGTGGGTTGTTTCTGCCTCTTGTGTAAATCTGATCAAAAAGTAAATAAAAGAGTTTATTTAAATATGATTTAGTTATCTTGTACCTAAATTACCATACTGTAGATACGTTATAAAGAGAACCGCTAAATAAGTAAGGCAAATCTAGCTTTGTAATTTCTATTATTATACTTAACCAACTTATGCATCTAACATTTTGAAGCCATTATTCAATTAAGTTACTATAGAATCGTTTTCTATTACGCTAATCATAGAATCGCTAATTACCTTGATTAATTTATTTCGTGATACACAGCACAAGCTTATAATTAGATACTTAGTAAAACAATCAAGATAGGTATATTTTTCATGTAGCTGTTAGGAACATTATTTGGGGTTAATTCTATTCTTTATCTTATTCCTTGGGTCGATTTTGGATTTTATTATTTCTTCATTCATTAAAATATGCGATATTTTTTTCCAAATCATAATTATGCTAACAAATAAATTGAGTAAGTAAGTGGTTGTTTTTTTTTACTTTTTTGTTGTTGTATCGTTAACGTCTTCTTCTTCTTCTACTTCGTTTTCAAAGTATATTTTTTATTAAATAGTAACGTATCTAATGTAACTAAAAGCTTAACTCTAAGGGGATTTTGCTTGGAGTAATTTATTTGTCACGTAGTGATCCATCTGTAAAAGGTAGTGTAAATGTCATGGTTACCTTTTAAAAAGTATTTCATAAAAGTATCATTAGGCTATAAATAAAATAGGTACCTAGGCTAAATGTTGGTTATTATAATTGACAGAAAACAAACATCGAGCGTCACACAAGTAATCTTTGTCACAGATAAAAAAATAATTTAGGCCTGCTTATTGTAGCCTGTAACCATAAATTAAGGAAAAAGTTGTTTTGTACACAGTACACACCCTCTAAATAACCTTTCTGAAAATGCCCGACATTGTTAATTAAAATGAAAATGCCACCATTCCCTGCCGGCATTCAAAAGATGTGGGCACCTTTTAAAATAAAATTTATGCTTTGTACCTTTTTTTGTAGGCAGTGTAATGATATAGCAAATGATTATAATGATAATGGTAAATTTACGTAACCAGCGGTTGAAAATTTACGATTGTGTGTGTTTTGAAGAAAAAATACCTTAACCAATGGTCATTAAAATAGACATTTTGACATTTGGCTATGACAGTTTTCTTTCTAAACACACACAATCGTAAATATTCAACCGCTGAAAACGTTACTTTACCATTACTCGATGAAGAAATTGGGTCTAAGTACCTACTTTATAAGAATTAAAATGTTTCGTTACATCACTAGGGAGTTTTCTGTGGTTTTTGACCCTATGGATTGTGCCTCACTGGCCCCCTAGCGGAAAATTCCAGTCAGAACCCTCATTCTCAATTCTTTTGTAAACGCGTTATGACAACAGACTCTCGTTTATTCATAGAACTTCTAAGAAACTTTATTCACAAGGCGTTCAAGGAATGTTTCTGTTAAAGATATTGTGATAATAAATACAAGAGAAATTGATTTTGATAGAGTTAAGTTCAATGCCGTTTTACGTGGTAAGCATTTAGGTGGCATACTTAATTTAATTTTTCACAAAACAAGTTTTGTCGAAAAACAAATGCTTACAGTATTCGTTCTACCTTTACACACACAGACATATGGGTATATATTTTGTATCGTAGCTGAAGTTGGTATGGAAAGAAATACGTTATTTTGTAGCAACCTACTTCTAAACCCTCCACCCGCCTATTTAATGCATAGTGTGAGCTTATTTCAACTAAGTTCATGCAAATTTTACGAAATCAATAATTGCAAATTTACTTAGTAGCGTAACCCCGGGTCTATTTTGTTTTGAGCAACCAGTTTCTAAAGTATTTCTAAGGCTATAATGTTGATGTGGTAAAAGGAAAAGAAAAAACAAATATACTTTCTGTAATTGGGACGTACTTTGTCTTTTATATTGCAATTTTATGGCCAACGGACAACAAAGAATATTCTGACGTAAAAAATACCAATAAACGTGGAAAAAACTCACAAAAGGCTTTTTGTTTACCTTAGGGAACAAACACAGATTTTGATACAGACACAAAAAATATTATGTCCGACTTTATAAAATATTATTCAACTAGCAGTTTTCCGCGGCTTTGCCTGCGTAAATATTGTTTCAGTACCTAGATATGCTATTCTAATGTATACCTAAGCTATACATATTATTGTAAAGTTTTATGTTTTTTTTTGTAGTTTTAGCGTGAAGCTTTAGCGCGCTTATCAATCATACATTCATTCATCAATCCCATCACATCTATTTCCGATCTTTCGTTTATAATATAAGTAGGTAGGAAGGAGGATTCGTGTGTGCGTGTATCGCTTGCAATACTTACAAGTTAAATGGCAGATGCACTGTCGAAAATTGTCCAACAGATAGCAAGTGCTTATTTTCTTAGATATAGTATGCTTATTTTAGTATGGCTTGCTATTCTAGGTGTAGGTCACCTTCGAAGCTTTCAAAATAACGTAATTAGAAATTTTCATACGACACCGATCAAATTATATATCGGTAGCAGGTAGGTAGGTTTTTCTTAGTTGATCTACAAAACAAAGTAAGTTATCATATAATTGTCAACATTTTTAATTGAAGTTGTAACGTTTTATAATACTTAGTAGCAAACGCAAAAGTAGTTGTTCAAAATAAGATACTTAGTTTGAAACTAAGATAGCTGGAAAAATAGCACGAGTGAGCAAGTTCATAATAGGAATTACATCAAGACAACAGTTTTAAAGTTGGAAACAGTCCCAAAGAATCACTGTTCTTACAATCCAGTTTCTTTGAAACTACAGCCCAGGCCTGGTTTCGCATTTGTGAAAATGCTTCTAATATTTCTTAGTCCTATGTTAGTAGCTTTAGATAAAAGTATCATGGAGAAGGAGATTAATCACAAAAAGACACAAGAGTCCGTTGACAATTCTCGTGAAAAAGAAATTTAAACGTAAAGTATTTGAAACTCTCTCAAATAAATCACCGTTTGTATTGTCCCGTGATTTAATTGGGCTTAGCACGAAGCAGCTGTTAGATACTAAAGTTAAAATTTAGAATAATAAATTCTTTACGATAGCATTTACACAAAAGTTATTTATTTAAAACAATGAAACAAAAACGTATTTTAAAAAAATCTTAATTAAACCCAATTAGGAGGATTGAAAAATCCATTTGAAAGAAAGAAAGCTTTTATTGATCATTTTTCGTTACTATTAATAAGCCTTGTATATTTTTTTCGTAAGTTTTTATTCAAAATTTAATAACGCGTGGAAATGAGAGTGCGGCACAAGTGTTAAATGCTGTCGAGTTGGTTTATTTCACCGCCTTTTGATTTTAAGTGCACTCCGATGTGACTGAATGCGAGGTCGGTATGCGAATTAATTTTTTTCGAAAACAGTACGAGAAAGCGTAATTCTAGTACTCTACGCTGTTATGTTGCGGTGGAAGAATGTAGGGATATCTTTGTAATGTAACTTTTTGTAGCACCAAACACACGTAAAAGCGACCGTACGCGTATTTTTTCTCATTTAATTTATAGCAATTGACCTTATCACGGTGTCTTTCAATAACTGAACCTAAATATGGACCTTCTGCACATTCATAACTGTTTTAAGATATTTGGTTCGTGTTTTGTCAATCATATACAGGGTGTTATTATTGCAAGGGGGTGCCAAATTTTTTGAGGTGAAAGGGACCATCAATATGAACAATTTTTACTATGGGACCATCGTTCAATTATTAATTTTATTTTCTGCCTCTCCATACATTATTGTCAATGTAGGTGACTGATTGGGGAACCTGAAATTTCATTTAAGATTTTGACCATGACCCCATAGTATAAGTTGTTCATATTGACGGTCTCATTCACTTCCAAAAATTTGGCACGCCCTCGCAATAACACCCTGTATTATAATACTGTAATTCCTAAACGCGTAAACCGATTTGGATGCGCTTTTTATAATTATTGTAAGCTGGTTAAGGTGGAAATCCAAGCAATCGTCATAGGAACGCTAACCAATACACCAAATGCGCCGTTAAATGTAATTGATGTATCGAATCGAACTAAAAATTTTTATCAATTTAAACGTTTACATCCTTTAAAGACTATAAGTAAAAAGTTCAATTTAGTCGTGATTCCTCCCCAAGCCGTGTTTTTTACGAATTCAATCTACCTATCCATATTTATGCCTTCATCGAAATGAATATTTATACTCAAAAAGTAATAAACGCTGTTATCGCCGAGAATAAAAACAAGGAAGATATATTAAGAATTTAATAGAAACAGAACGGGAGTATTTAGTAATCGCGAGCGCTGCGGCTTACCTGTCCGGAAATTAACGAATTCAAGAAGATTTGTGGCTTTTTGTTTTTTAATTTCATATATATTTTTTTTAAATTACAATAGGTATGCACAATGAAGGTTCTGTTTATGCGTCTTTCTATGTTTTAACGCACTGAGTAACTTTGTCAATTTATTGAGACCATTAAAAGTTTAGAATTTTCGCTAGAGTTAGTTCGCAAAGTAATGATATACATAATGTAGTCAGTTGGTGCAATTAAGTTTTGTGGACTATTTACTGTATGTATTTTAAATGTTCATGTCAGTGTGCAACAGAAAACTTCAGGATCAATAGAAAACAGTTTTCTTAGTCGCTCTATAATATTACTCTATTTCGAAAAGCGTTGGGATAAGTTTTTCCCAACATTACACTGACAATTTTGTTTTTATCAAAACTAGGTAACTGGTAGGTTTCTTTTGAAATGAAAAAAAAACCTCCGAAATACAGCCTCAACGCAACAGTTTGTTTGAGAGCACGGTAATACTTCCAGGTTACGCTTAGCTTTGTTTATATACGGGGGCGGGTATACCTTCCCACGCCTAGTAATTGAATTGTGTGGGTGTCTTATACGCTTTCTCAGACATGTGTCATCTTAGATGAAGTAAGTAACGATTTTATCCGAGAATTTCTCGGATAAAAGCGAAACATTCCACATTTTGGATTCGGAATGTGTAAGCGCCGTTACCGTATGATATTGGTTTTTTTCACCAGGTGCTTAACGTTACATTTTAATTGTCATGGTGAATATTACTTATTCACTTATAAATTCATTGATCATGATTTATGTGTTAATCTGGCGTAAGAGCTTTGTAATATTTTATGTCACGCTAACTAAACATAGCGTTATCTATTTTTATACATATCTCCTTCATTCTCTGTCCACGCAAACAGCAAGGTAAAACATTTTAGCTCAAGCTAAGCATAACTTTTCTTAATAAATTGGCTAGCTCTCCGTAATGCGAATAGTCCATAGGGACTGAAGCGAATTATGTTTACCAGACAATAGTTACCTAAAGTGTTTAAATTCAAATCTATGTTATTACCTACTAGGGTTTTGTGTACGTAGTTTCGGTTAAAAACACACCAAATTATGAAATTACTATCCATTGTTTTCATTTCAGAAAAGAAGAATATTTTGTGTTTTTTGTAGCAAAATATCTTTTTATTTCAGAGGACAAAAACTCAAGTTTAATGCGTTTCATCTAAATAAAGCAACTCATTACTTAGTCTGTCTACTTCAACATACAAAGAGAAAGACAAGTTCTACGCAAACTGTTAAGAGCTTCAGTTTTACAGAACTTTCGAATAATGTTCCTTTAACTTAAATACCCGAACTAAAAAGCAATAACAAGTTGAACTTACCACTTAGATGGCACTTAATTTAAACGCTCAGATGTCTAGACTAGATATACTTGGCAGTTTTATCTCGCCTTCCGCAGGGTGTATTGCCTAACCCCCTATTATTAACTCAAACGGTCTTTTAAACCTATTTTAGCTATTACACTGTTTTGTCCCTTTCAGTCAAATAATGACAGCGCCAAGAAATAATGAGACAAAACAGTGTAATAGCTAAAATAGATTTAAAAGCCTGTTTGAGTTATTATGAAATAAATAAGGGGGTAACTCAATTGCTAGTATCGTCTATGACACTAGAAACACTATTTGATATGCACAATCTCTTCCTTTACTATCTGTACCTCAATCGCGAACATTTGACGTATTCGTCACGTAATCGTAGCGAGCTTACGTCAGTCGGCAGCACGAAACACTCCCGTTTCGTGAAGTGACGCCATACTAACGTAAATATGGCACGTCCAGAAACAAGTTAAACTATTTAATTAAAATTATTGAAATGTATTATGTTAGAAATTGCACTTGTAAAAAGACAACTGTCAACCTACTACTACTACTGTAGTCTACTGTAGTCCAACGCATGTCCAACAGTAGATGCCGAAATAGGGGAATTGACCCGTATATTATTAACCTACTACTACTACTGTAGTCTACTGTAGTCCAACGCATGTCCAACAGTAGATGCCGAAATAGGGGAATTGACCCGTATATTATTAAGTTTGTATGGTGACAAAACACTATGAAAACAAAAATAATCTATGTATTATGTTATTCGAGTGTCACATTTTTAGTTTGTTTTTCGTCCGACAGAGGAGCTTTCAAATTCTCATACAAATGATTACGTGTACCCTCTTGTGTAGTGTACCCTCTTTGAATGATATCCACCCAACTTAGAGGCATTTCTAGTGGATAGCCTACCGGATAGCGGATAGTTTGATAGCCTACCGGCTAGCCGCTATACAATTGTCAGCACATGCCTCATGCTGTTTGGATCAACCATGGAAAATGGTGTGCTTAGCCTGGCTATAATTTTAACGCTGTCATTAGTCGCCAATATAATGGCCTATGATATAGGTGACAATCTACTTCTCATTATGAAAACGGTGACAAAATTACGTTGATTGTTGCATGCTTTAATCACATCGCTGAGACGTGTCACTCCAACCGGAATGAAGATGACGAGTTCGATGCTTCATCCGCCATTTTATTACAGTCATGCTACACATGTGCTACACATGGATTGCAATCGCTATCACGACGAATACATAATCCAACCCGTTCAGTCGTAGCCAATACCGGGGTGCGGTGGTACAAAAGAGCTCGATATTGTTCTTTTGCACAGTGATCTTATTGCGGACTAATTGATACACGCTTTCATGCCTCCACTTCTATAGACTGTGCTCTTTGGTATTCCATGGCTCTTTTTTTAAGGAAAGCAGGTTTTATTTTCATTTAGTTTATCATTTTAGAAGGAAGATACGTCGTGTATCTACGTAGTAACTTTTTGGATAAGACCGCAAGGGTCCATCCACCACTTAGAAAAAGCGAGAAAAAATTTATAGTACGTCAAAAAATCTGTGAAAATAGTAACTACATTTAAAAAAAAAGTATTTGATATTTTCTTTAAGTTCGACTATTATTTTAAGAAGATTGTAGAAGATTTCGTTAGTGCTTTTCGAGTTTGTAGTGGTTATAGTTGATTAGGTGATTGTTTTGTTAATTGCGGCAAATCTCTAAGGGTTTGATTCGTTGACTACCTGAAATACCATCTATGAATGAGAACTAAATTAAACAGTATCTAAATACAAACTACCAACTTCCGCGAATTATTCTATGCGAAGTAAAGTGTTGGGCATTATTACAATATCTCTAGAGGCCTCATTGTTTTAAACTGCTGACCATTGCCGCTCCAAATATAACTCGACAGAACATAGCAGAATAACTTATCTTTAGTCGACGTAGTCACAGTGATGCATACATAACTGAATGTTATAATGTAAGCATGAAGTTATAGTAACACCACAAAGTAGTGATTTTGTCTTACAATGTTGAGAAGAATCCCACTAATTTTCTAAAACTTTTTTACAATCATTTTTGACCACGATTTCACCTGATGATAAGCGAATAAGCGGCCTAATGGGTCATTTTCTTAAAAAAAACATATTGTTATAAATGTAAGTATTTTTTTTTCCTTTACCATGATCACTGAATTAGTGATTTGTTTTTTTTTTATTATTTGAGCATGAGCCCTTAAAGCAGGCCCTGTTTTGAAGGGCGATGCTTATTTTCAGTTGAATTTAGGTTAGTGATAAAAAAATCTTTGCGAATCGTTCTTTAAAATTTGAAATACGTGCAATGTGGTAACGCAGTGCCGCTAGTAACAGTTATATTACTCCTAACCTAACAATTTTCGGTAATAGCAGCCCCTCTCAAGTGAGATAAGCCAGGTACGCAGGAGATATTAAGAGGTCCCGAGTTAGAATCCTTGTGTGTGGGTCGTCTTTAAAAAATTCGTACAACCCGGAGTCAGGAAGTTGGTGGTGATGACACCCCCGTGACTCAGAAAGCACGTTAAGCCGTTGGTCATGCGCCTGATCTCTCATTAGTCATGTCGGACTTCCGTCTCGCCGAATTAATGAGAGTGAAGGAACAATAATAAATAAATAAATAAATGAACGTTTATTGTTACACTGCAATTACACTAATGGTAACATATAGTATACATACATACATACTATACATCAGCCATCAGCCATCCACCATCGAACTAGGAATTAACCTGTATCTCGAGTGGTGGTAGGCATAATGAGTATTTTCTAATTTGTATAAAATACAGTAAAGAAGTGGTAAAAAGAAGATTAAAAGATGAGTACATTAATTCCCAAACTAGAAGTCTGTATTTTGGAAATACATAATTATTATTAAACTTGTCAATACAGATGCATGCATATTTATAAGAATTATAAAGTAAATATAAAAAAGTAAATGATAGAGAGATTGTCTCTCAGCCGCTAATTACTGTATTTTAAGGAGATGGAGAGTGCACTTGTGTATAATTGCGCACACATCTGGGCTAGAAATAGTATTACTTCCATCAATAAATTGAAATGTAAAGCTACTCTGAAGACTTGTGTTGCACTCATACGTATAAAGGTGGTATTGTTGAATAATGGACGTATATTAACGTCGTTGCACACAATTGTATTGTTAGCTGCAGTGTCTGTGTGTTCTATTTATGTGACACGCTCATTTCCTATTCCGTGTCGGCTGTGCATTTAATTTAGCTCTATCAATATGGAAAACCAATCTGCTATTTTAGCCTTCGTTTTAGTTTTAATCATAAAACCAACTTTGTGAATTCAAGTTTTTGAATAAAGATTTTTAGTTATAGCGCATATCTTAAAAACTACATAACCAATTTGATGAAACTTACATTGTACTGTACCCTCAGTTAGAAGAAAATAAAATTAAAAATAATTATCTAACTCTAATTATAGCTAACTTACTAAATAGTGCGATACAATGCAGATTTTTTTAAGCCTTTTGGTCTTTCTTGTTACAAGTTATATTATTAGAACGAGTCATAACATAATACGACTAGTATTCACATGGTATAGTGACAAGCATAATTAATTACAATAAGAGTTAATCAATTTACTATATGGGGTATTATTACACCCGCCAAATCCCTGAAAGGGATAGGATTAGGGTCCGGCGCCATATTGAATTTGTAACAATACTCGTATAAGCAATATATTACATGCGTTTGGTTGACATGGTAATATTATTATTCTGTGACTAGAAATAGTCCTTTTGTCGGTGCTTTTTTATGTCGCACTTACTATGTTTATTTCTTAACTATGTTGTGTGAATTACGTTAGAGATTTGTCATACACTTTAACAGAACTTCCTTTTTCAATGCCGATCGTGTGTCTATGCATATAGATGAAGTTTTATAAGTATGTGAATTGAGAAAAAAATATAGTATTTCTATTTCACTTGCTCTAATTTGCTTGGTGGATTATACGGATTTGCAATACGAATTTGCTTACACATTCAAACGAAGAATTACTTTACTATTTAAGCAATACTGTTTTAAGCACCCAGATGCTCTCTCCATTTGAAACTTAAAGCTGAATGGTTAAAAATTTAATAAAAGTTAATCATAATTTTCCTTTGTGCTTCGCTGGTAGACAAGTAGAAATACGTCATCAATTTGTGCATGCTATTAATGCCTGCCAATGTTTTTTAATATGAAACGTATTCTTTTTTATTCCAAACAATTTTGCGAGGTAAATAAAATCTATTTCGCTTTTAGTTTGAAAAGGCAAGGTTAGTGTGTCGGAGTGTGTTCTATACCTGTCCTGCGTGATGTATCGCTCGGGTAGATGGGATTGCCGCTATTTTTGCACAGTTTTATTTATATAGCAACATTATACCGGCACATTTATCCTCAAGCAGCGGCAAAAAGTTGTGGTTTCTCGGACGTAGGGATATAAAAGTGAGAACAAATGTATGTTGCTAGGATATTCTTCATCGTGCAGTGAGATAATAAAAGTAAATAGTCATTCGGTTTGATTTTGATGTTGTTAGGCTCGGCTAAACTTGATAGCTTATTTGGACTACAAGAAACGTCTACTAGCTGTCAATCTTAATGTGACAGATGTTGGTCGGGTAGGAATGGTTAAAGTAATGGTGCAATCAAGCTTTAGTAATTTTTACCTGAATAAGTGCGTTACTACGTAATCAATTAAGGGTGACATAAGTCTATCAGCTCTATTAAAATGGATACCTACATCTAAGGTCCAGTTTCGTGATAGATTTTATCTCAAGTAATGGGTAAATTCAATCGCTGGAAACAATTAACCGCTTTAGTTAACTATCGATTACACAACAAGGTTTTTTTCATCTAACTTAAAAATACTGCCTTATTAGGAGTTAAAATTTAAAAGGTGGTTTTTACATTACAATATTAATAGTGCAATTCTAAAGTTTCCGCAGCTATTATCATGCTTGTATCTTAGCTACCTTGTAAACTTTTTACCTACAAAAGCTACCTTTTCTCCAGCCAGCAATTGTGACAACCCTCGTAAATCGTGATTGAGCATCTGAAAAGCGGGACGCGTCACGGGCCTGTCATTACTAGGACATCAAAAGTCAGGTCCAGATAGTGGGATGACGTCACCTTGGGATGTCACGCGCGGCCGTAAAAACTGTAACATGAGTTTTGTATTTGCTTCAACTACAGTTTAGGGTTCGTGTACACGTTTGCAATTCGCAAAAAGGTGCAGAACTTGATCTGAGTAAGCGGCAGGTTTTTGTCGCAGAGTCGTAGCAGGAGTAAGCGACTAATAAGCCAAAATCATAACCCATATTTTCACTTCACCGTAGTCGGGTAGCAAGTACATATTGGCAAATAAATTAATAGTGAATCCTTTCATTTCCTTGAGGCATACTTATCCTTAGAGTTAGGAACAAGTCAGCTTTATTATGGGGCTTAAATTAGGCCCAATTTTGCCAAACAGCACGCAACTGCTTAATCTTGTTTAAGCCACTATTGCAAGACATTTGAAGCACAACTAGTGGTTCGTAACTTCATAACTTGACTCTACTACCACATATTTTTTGTTTCTAGCGACTGCACTCTTATCGTGATTGCGTAACACAAGTGATAGGGATGCGAATAAATATGTAACATCAAATACATCGCTGAGTATGATGATGATGATGGATCCTACCCTACCAAGAGTATTTTTTTGTTAACACTGTCAAACGTAGATAAGTGATTACTTCGGAGCTTTCATGATACCAAAAAATTGCAATGTGAAAGGGATTTGATTACGTAATAGTCCCATGCAATGACTAATAAAACTGCTATGTCCTCCAAAGCCGGCCGCCAGCCACATATAGAACAAGGCCTTTCAACATGTTATTTTAATATTATAATCTAGTTATTCTAACAAAATAACCGTCACGGTAAGTTATTCATATCATTTGTGGAAGTACGTTTCCATGAACTCATTTAGTATTCATGTTTATATCATGTTCATAGCAGATAATTGCACATATTACTAAACAAAATCACAACAATATTTATGCTCTATAGAAAGTAAATTCAGTGTGTGGTTTTCTAGTAGTAGGTTATAGGTAACTGATTGTGGCATTTCCAAACCAGGTAAACTTGTGAGAGGGCTAAAAAATTTTTCGGATTATCAATTTCAATTTTGAAGGGTATGTCTATACTTAATTGCCACACAATTATTATGTCTCGATTCCCTGGTTCGATTACCTGGGTTTGTCTGTTCAGAGATTCTCAGGGTAGCCCGGTGTTTGGAAGTTGGCGGTGTTTTCACCCCCGTGCCTCGGAAAGCACGTAAAGCCGTTGGTCCTGCGCCTGATCTCTCTCCGGTCGTGTCAGATTGCTGTCCCATCGGGCTATGAAAGTGAAAGGAATAGAGAGTGCACCTGTGTTTGCGCACACACTTGTGCACTATAATATGTCCCGCGCAGTCGGTTAGTCGTTGTGACTGGCCACCGTAGTCGAAATCGGCTAGGGGGACTATTATATTATTATATGTCACAAATTCAAAAATTACCTTGTATGTTACAAAAAAAAAAGTTCCACCACTAGAACTCAACCACTAGAATTCAATCAGCGTAAAGTCGCCATATTAAAACGCGGAATCACTCTGAGGAGCATAAACACTCCCATCCTATTATTCAAACAGGGCTGTATTCGGGATCTGTACATAAAACGGAATACGATTCTCATTTCATACTCCAAGGAACAGGTTTGAATTCGGCTCTATATTCAACCTTTGATCTGCAGAAGCTATTAGAAAACACAATACGTTAGGTAATAACGTCAACCCATGCATTTAATTGAGATAAATTTCCAGGAATAGCTATCTATTCTTGTCTTCCGGAGGTTGTTGTATTTTGAGTAATGGGTTTCCCTTGACTTAAGACTAACCTCCTTAGTATGAGTTTTCATCGCTGATCTTATTGTGAACGCTCAAGGATCGGTAGACCTACGGCGATCGCGTAAACAAAAGAATGTACATTACTTACACTACTTACCTACATTTTAATTACTAAAACTACAACTGCATGCAATCGTCATGTTGTGAAAACTATTTTTTTTTTTATAATCGTAGCCAAATGTACTGGACATTTGGCTACGATTGCACCTGATGTTAAGTGACAATGTAGCCTAAGATGGACCATGTCTGCCTAGTAACAGCCTATTCACTCTCTTCTTCAAAACGTCCAAATTGTAGTTGCCAGGGAACACTTCTGCCGGCAGCGAATTCCACACCCTAGCAGTACGTAAAAGAAATGTGGACCGAAATTGTTGGGTGCGTATTGATGGAATCTCTACGACATTTTAGAGTATCATTCTAGTTAAGTAAGTTACTCGCTTTTTTTGTTATTGTTTTGAATGTTACCTGTACTGTTTCCCTAATAAAATAAAATAAAATAAATGTTGATAAACATTCTTGAGGGTGTTTAACTGCTATGTTTTTTTTGCGTACAAAATTAGTAAAAAAGCAGAGCAGTTGAAAATTAGGACTACTAATATGAGCATTATACTTTCCCTGACACAAGTAAATGGTCGTTTTTGAACAGTTTAGTCTTATTTTTTCATGTTTTCATGTCTAAGTTTAATTGTTTCTTGTTTGTTTAAATTAAAAAAGCATATTAACTATGAAGAAAAAACATATTCAGTTCAATTCAATTCCTTTATTTTATTCACTTTACTTTTCAATGATCAGATAAAAATATCCAATTGATAAAATTTTAAGTGAGTTTAAAGTGAAATTTTATATGAGTATTTTTAAATAGGATATGACGTTTTTAAATCAGCCATGATGTATTTTTAATAACGAATTTGTTTCTATTGAGAAATCAAACTTTAATTTCATATTACCTCACATGTAAGGTTCTAACTTCATCATCATCATCATTATCAGCCGAAGGACGTCCACTGCTGAACATAGGCCTCCCCCATGGCTTTCCACAACGACCGGTTGTGAGCAGTCTGCATCCAGTGCGATCCTGCGATCTTTACAAGGTCGTCTGTCCAGGTTCTAAATTGCGTAGTTAATATTGAATTGTTTATTATTTGTTAAAAATTATACGTAAAGGTGTGAAATAACAATACACTTCCCTACATTTGGTATTGTCAGCAGAAAGGTTTCATGTTGTTAGTTCATTTATTTAGACAGCTTGCTTAGTACTCCGCTTTAGTTTACTTTCATGTTAAACATATCTAGGTCTAGGGTCGTTGGGCTTTTAGGGTATGTATTTGTTTAGACAGCAAAATACACTTATGTTTTTCCCCAATGCTCGGCGTTGAAATAGCCTAAAGGATGAATCATTTACTACTCATTAACGGATACAGTGTATCCGATACAACATGAAAAATGTGTCTTGAAAGTATTTTTATGTGATTAGGTGGACAGCCTCTTCAGTCTTACCGTTAAAGGGCACTTGACTCCACAAAAGGTCGCTTTTATTACGAAAAAAATTGCAGCACTAAAAGCGCTTTTTCGCTAAGCATTTGTTTTATTAAATCCGCTTTGTGTGCTAAGTCATAATAAAAGGAATTTGCGCTCGGTCTACACAAAGAATGTCTGGGTGTAAGGCAATTTGTTTAATGTAATGTCTGCGTAAAATAAAGCAAATGATATTTGATTTGTTCGAAATCTTTTGTATTAGAATTAAAGAATTAGTTAGATAATAACATTCACAAAATTAGTATAATCAGCCCCTGTGCTTAGCATTTGTGGACTACGAAAAAGCCTTCGACTCCGTAGAAACCTGGGCTGTTCTGGAATCCTTGCAGCGATGCCAAGTCGATTGGCGATATGTGGAGGTACTGAGAAGCTTATACAAAGTAGCGTCGATTTCCGTCCAAGTACAGAATCATAAGACGAAACCCATCCAATTGCTTAGAGGGGTGAGACAGGGAGATGTCATCTCTCCGAAACTGTTCTCCAATGCACTAGAGGATGTCTTCAAAACTTTAGACTGGAACGGACTGGGCATTAACGTTAATGGCGTGTATCTCAGCCATCTTCGCTTTGCCGACGACATAGTACTGATGGCAGAATCGCTTCAGGATTTGCAGAAAATGCTGCACAGCCTTAATGCTGCTTCAATGTCGGTCGGTCTCCGGATGAATTTGGACAAGACCAAGGTCATGTTCAACGACTTTATCATTCCGGAGCCGATCTTGATCAATGGTGAAGCGCTCGAAGTTGTTCAAGAATATGTCTACCTCGGGCAGACATTGCAGCTAGGTAGAGACAACTTCGAACGTGAAATCACAAGAAGAGTGCAGCTGGGCTGGGCAGCATTTGGGAAGCTGCGTCATATCTTCTCGTCGTCACTACCACAATGCCTAAAGCGTAGGGTATTTAATCAGTGCGTTATACCTGTCATGACATACGGAGCCGAAACGTGGAATATGACGGTCAGGCTGGCCCACCGACTTCATGTCGCTCAGCGAGCTATGGAAAGGTCTATGCTTGGTGTCTCACTGCGGGATAGAATCCGCAACGAAATCATCCGGCAGAGGACTAAAGTTGTGGATATTATCCAGAAGTGTAGCAAGCTGAAGTGGCAGTGGGCTGGCCATATCTGTCGCAGAACCGATGAACGTTGGAGTATACGGGTTCTTGAATGGAGACCACGTCTCGGCAAACGTAGTGTTGGACGCCCCCCTGCCAGATGGACCGATGACCTAAAAAAGGTCGCTGGTAGTGACTGGATGAGGAAAGCAGGGGATCGTGCACTTTGGCGTGCCCTTGGGGAGGCCTACGTCCAGCAGTGGACTGCAACAGGCTGATTGATTCACAAAATTATAACACTACCTAGTTGTAAAGTTGGTTTTTGTTTGTGGTTTTGCAATAAAAAATAAATAATATTTGATTAATTGTAATACGTTTTATACGTGACGATTGTTAAATCACATTATGATTTAATACCAATAACAAGAAACAATAAGCTTGTTTGTACAGTGATTGATTTATGTTTAACTCGTCAAGGATGTGTAAACGAGACACAATAAAAATTCCATTGTTATGCGACTCTCGGCATTCGCTTGATACCTGACTGATTAAATTAAATTTGTTCTGAAAATTACCATTTCGTATTTTAATGTCTCGCTCAGGCTTGAATACAGTTTCTCTTCAAACTGCCCAATTTCATTGGAAATTGTTATTTTCCATTACGTTGCCTAAAGTCATTGCTTCCCCACCACTTAATATACTTACTGTTCATTATGTTTTCAGGAATAACAAACGAGCTTTCTCAGTAATTTATTATTTTGTAGAATGAAATTTCAGTGTTTGTTATACAGGGTATAAAAAAGTACAAGCCAAATTCAAGGGAGTGGTTGTTAATCGAGGTTGGAATACAGGAAAAATATCCAAAAGAAATAAAAGAAATTATTTTGAAAAATCTGATCCTTTTTTAAGAAAAGAAAAGAGTAAGATAAAACGTCCACGGATCCCTGAAATTCTATACAAAGTGTAAAAAGTACGAGCCAAATTCAAGGGGGTGGTTAAGCGTCGAGTCTAGAAAACAGGAAAAATGAAAAAGATTTTTTTTTTTGAATATTTTTCCTATTTTCTGTTGTCTTGACAACCACCCCCTTGAATTTTGCTCGTACTTTTTACACCCTGTATAACATTAATGATACTGATATGTAAAATATTATAAGTGCAAGAAAGCTACACGACATCTATAGGCCATTACTATGAAGCATCGACCTTATAATAGCGTACCAAAAACGAGCTGCAGTTTTCTCAATCTATGACGTAATGGTTTAGATATAAAGTCAAGTTTTTAGTAGAAATCTCAAACAAGACGGCTGTTGCTTTAAAGCTAAGCTACGCCGAGGTCGATTCGAGAAGTAATTAGTTGCAGTCTCAAGTATTAAGCTTAGCAGAAGTTAATTAGTTTTAGCAGCTGCGACGGGGTTTACGTGTCCGAGCTTCTGCTGTGTGTGACGGTATACTTTGGTATTTTCTATTTCGTCTCTAAATAGGCGTTTTTCACACAGCTAGTCATTTAGCCACACTCTTATCTGATGGAGGATTATGATGCGACCGGGGATTGGTTTTGTCTGACTAGCAACATTTCACTTTTTACATCCTAACTTAAAGTTCCATTTTAGTGTTGAGAGAACACTTCATTCGAATTTCTTTCCTTAGCCGCATTCATTTCTCAAGTAGCAGACTTGAATCAATTCCCGATTCCCGTTGCTGAAATCGCAACCAATTAATTTTTCTTTTTTGAAATCTGACACTTTATTATTTTCTTCATTGAACTTTACCGTTTTCAATGTGAAAGCTTGAAATATTTTAGAGAGCCGATTATAATGTCTTCAGAACCAATTTTTTTATTCTACTTTATTGACGCGTAGAGTGTAATACTACTTCACGGTAAGAATTAAATCTCGAAAACGAAGACACGATAATTTTAAATATAAATAATGTTTTGGTTCTACATAACAGCTCATTTTTTCTAGGTAAAAATAAATAGAGACATCTCAACCCAAAAATATCACGCACATGGTCAAGCAGGATACCTACTACGGATTAGCGGCACCAACCATTACTAAACCATGCTAAAAGGATACTAGTTAATTGATAGTGTATCCTCGTTGTGTGTCGCAACATAAATATCTGCTGGATCCTAGACCCCAGGTAAATTGTTTAGGATTAGATGACCTCCCTCTCATTTGTCATTGCGGGCGACAGCCTTAACTGGGAGATACGGAGTGTTCCACTTACTAGTTATATTAGCTGGCTTAGTTGCTGACTAAGCCAGCGAATTGGAAAAAATATTATTGTACCTTGTGTGAACAGTATATTCCTAAATTAACATGATTCTTATTTAGCACTAAGGAAATTACATTTATTGTTCTGTCCGTTGTTGAGTTGATGCATGAGGTACACCCAAATTTTGCTTTGATCAACAGCCATTATAAGAATCATATTTAAGGTCAACGACAAGAATTGTAATTGCACAATAGTACAAAATAAGCGTAATATTTTTTTCTTATGAGCACAAGCAAGTAAATATATTTTTAAGTATTTCACTGGTACGATATAAAAAACTGAGTCGCAAGTTCAACTAACGATATTTTTAATTGCAGAAACATTTACCCCTACCGGGATTTAACTGTCAAAAATGTGATATCCCCTTCAGATAATATGATATTTATATCCTGTCCTTAGAAATAATGGTTCGTTTTTAATTAAGGATCATTACTCCGCAAAGAAAACATCTGTTCCGGGGCAAATTGTAGCTCATTGGATTAATGGGTCAAGTCGCCTCCCATTTGTCATTGTAAGAGTCACCCAACGAGTTACACCTTCTTTGCTATTACTGGCAAACTTATCTCTGTAGGAAATGATTATATTTTAGAACGTAGTGATTATATTCTCTTTGTATTTATGCTTCATCTGTATATTGACAGCTGGATCTTGTCATTCATATTTAATCTCAGAATAATTTAGATGATGGTGCCGGTTTTGGGATTAAAATGGATAGTGAATTTTAAAAGTCAATTTATGGCGGTTGCTAGTACAATTTCAGTGATATCTAATACCTACAGAGCAAGTTTAGAAGCACCAAAACATGTATGGAAAATGAAACTTCGTGCTTCGAAAGTCATGAAGGTTTAAGTAGAGTATGTATAGCAAGTGATAAAAATCTACCAGACAACTGTAAAAGCTATAACATCTGACACATCCACGATGAATATCAAAGGTCACAGAACAAAAATAAAGTCTTCCAAAGCTACATAACGTAACACTCGAGCTCGTACATAAAACTTTTATCGCAAAAACTGCAAGAAATTTGTTTTCAGCTTATCTTGCTGAGATTCTAAACGGCCGAAAAGTTACGTCAACTCTTAGATATATCGACGGTTCATTGAATAAAATGTTGGGCCCGGAGACCCTTTATTATCATGTCGGGACAGATGTGGGCCGATAACGTCGAGTCCCCAGGGTCACAAATGTAAGGGACATTTGCCAAAACTGGACCTTTATTGGCGAAAGATAGAGGTTGAGATATTTTTTATAGATTGTATGATATTAAGCACCTGGCAAGCGGAGGTAAACATGTGTTTAGGATGCCATTGTGGGTCGCTAAAACGAGCGTTATTTGTTTCGTTTCTCGTTGTTTCCCCGAACAAATATATGAAAGGATTTTAAAATTGGGGTCTAATGTACACAAAAGAACAATACTTAGGTAAATGCTGCCTGGAAATATGCTGACGCGCAGCAATATTTTGAACTAGCAACTACATACTGTTTCCTGAACATTATTTTAGAAACCTGGGTAATGGGTTGGTCGCTGTAAAAATACAGCTAGAAGTCAGTCAAGCAAATCAAAAGTTTTAAGTATTTGTGTGCACGTTGTAAATGCTCAGTTTGTTTGCGAACCAATTAAAAAACGTGGTAAATGTGGGTCAAAATGAAGCATTTCTTTTAAAATACTTATTTTCAACCATTAGGTTATATTACATTTTTATTTCTTTTCTATATTTGGTCTCGGCAAAACGTACTAACCACATTTCTTTTTGTTGCAGGTAACCGAAATGTCGTCCTAAAGTTAAACGGTGACGTTGACAATATAATGTGATGTGATAAAAAGTGCGAATGAAGTAACGTGTTAATTATGGTGCAATGAATTAAGTGTCGTGGGCGATGTGTCCCCGCTTGGTGTCATGGGGTGTCTGGGCAGCTATCCTCTTCTACGCTTTAAGACAAGGTTAGTTCTATGTTAAGATTAAACATAAATAGATCTATCTTAATATTTAAGCCAGTCAATTGGAAAATTTTCGACCCCAATATAAAAAAATAACAATATTTTAGGCCAACTTTTTATTGATAATGATTTTTTAATTTACAACATTTTTGGTGGTGTCAACTAGCCTATTATATTCCGCTTAAAGGATAAATCACATTTAACATATTGTACACACATAACAAAACCACCACCAATAGGTTTAACACCATGGCTTGCCAGTAGCAAACTATTTCACATTAAGAAATGCTTCGCCATTTCGGCAAGATTGAACCTCGATGTAAGGCAGCTCGTGTACGAGGAATTGCTTTGTTGCCAGTTCTGATTGCCCATGACTGTGATAGGTAGAACTTACAACGACGTAATGAATGTGTTTTTTTTACAAAACGATATTCCCAAATAAATACAACACAAATGGCGCTTGACATAGGCTAGCTAATGATGAAATTTTCATGCACTCTTAGCCATTTACTAGATTTCTAAAACTAGTACAAAACTAGACTAGTTAGAGTCTAGTTTTGTACAAATTTTCATTGCATAAGAAAAAAAAGGTAATTTATCTTGACCCTCACCTCGCTAATAAGCATTTAAGCTGTTTTTCAAGTCCTCGCTGGCCAACTGGTTAGCTAAAAATCGTGAATTAAGGTAAAAGCAAATTTATCAACCCGTAATGGGAACAGCACCAACCAGGCATCAACCATACATCACGTTACGTAAAGGGATGAGCAACGCCTCGGCATGGGATCGACACCGGGTTGCAAACACCTAACCCCTTATCACGTTTGCTACAACTTATGACGGAACACAAGAAGAATTGTGAATGACATCCCAATTGACAGGATGGGCAGATAGTTAACAATCATCGGGCGATTCGCCGTAGGCACGTGACACTCACGCCACTGGTCGAGGAGTGGTTCACGGGAACCACGTAGGTGGTGACAGTGGTGACGCTACAAATTTGATAGATATGCGTCGAAGTATGGAGTGTCACACAAAGAATACTCAACGCCTCGACCTGATGCGGTTGTTCCCGTACCGGGGATGATAGATGATATGCTTTAACGTTTAAACTTCTCTACTACAAAATACACCTACTATTCGTATTGATACCAAAAGCTATTTAATATCCTTAGTTCCATTTCACCGTGCACGGTCGGCCTCGTAGCAACCTGTCGATAACTCCGGAATCTACCGCTAACATTTTGAGGCATTCCGCACGAAACCATACTATACAGGGTGTAATCGCATCTTTAGAGGTACATAGAAGTTTTATAAAAATACTGTCTTTTTTACTTTCATATTGTAATTTTGTGTAGTTTCATATCGTTAATTAACTTAACTATTAGCCTATTTTAACCCTTGACGGAATGGAGTAGTTAGGAGATTTTTTTTATTCATGTAATGTGACAATATTATAGCACTATAGCCTGTTTTTCTTTGCGAATATTCTTCTTTTGTCATTTTGTTATAATTATCTTCATTAAAGTTTATGATTTGTTAATATTGTCCTCAAAACCTAAACGTATTGAATCTGTCTTGTATTTGATTACGACAATATAATTAAGTCAGGATGATTATTGTCAAAACTGTTTATAAATCTGGATACTTACGTATCAGGTGAGCGTATAATTTCTTTGTTTGTTTCTTTTTCAATTAAGCCAGCCTCTCGCCGAAACAGGCAGCCATTTGTAACGCGTGTCAGATGCAACGCTACGAGTAGTCGACCGCGGGCCATTTGTGTCGGCTCTTTGTTTCACACACGCTACTTCTATTTACTGATACATGCAGGGATATTACCTAAATCTAAAATCAATTGAGTACAATCATTGGTGACGTCATGAAGCGCTTACTAGTAGGTATGATGATATAATAATACAGTGATAAAATGAGAGTTAGGGGCGGATTTAAAAATGATGAAGGCACGGACGTTTAATTTCTGACACAAAATAAAAAAATAGCACATTTTTACTTGGATTTAGGCGCCAAAAATTAGTTTACGACGCTTATCCAACTAAGAACAAGTGCCGCTGCACAACAACAGCGCAAAAAATTAATACAGACGTTTATGAACAACATGTTAAAAAACTAAGCCCTAGCGAAGTGAGCGCTCTTAAATTTGTGACTCGACGCTTATGAAATCAAGAAATGAATTGGGAGTATTACGAGAAAGTGACGACCTCGTGAAAGCAGCTTTTTTTCCGCGTGGTTTTGCGACAATGTCGCAAAATTATTAAAACTAGGGAAAATTGGTAAAAAAAAATCGTAGTGAGTATCACCTCTGTAAGTACTATTTGGAATGAAATCAACAAACTGTAGCTGCAAGAATTGCAATCGCTATTATGATGGTTTAAGTTAAATAATATACCTGCAGTTCAAGACCTGCAGCGCTACCCGGATTTGAATTCGATGTTTGAAATATGAGGATTGTATTTCAAAATCTGAAACCATTTCCTACGAACCAATACTTCCTTGCTAATTTCAACGAGCTCGTTTAATATTTAGAAAGCCAAGTGGCATTAAGCCGGTTAGCGAAAGACGTAGATTTGAAATCCACAATTTGTTCTCCAAAAATAAATTAAACACCTCCTTTAGATGAACTTAAAATATTTTTATAGCAATTTGTAATGTAAGAAGCCAGAAGTTGAGACGATCATAATTTGTATTTCGTTAATTCAAATAATACATTGTTTTGAAGATAGTATTATACAAAATCGAGCTTTAATTTAATGAGAATTGTTAAAAGCGCAACCTCAGTGATTAAGGGGTTCATAATATTATCTTAATGGTTTAAGTGAAGAAATTCTGACGTCAAATATTATCAAGATTCATATTTTACTTAGAGACTAGTACTGTTAAGTACAAGAGTTTAAAAAAATCCCTATGTAAATTGGTGGATTTTTTTCCATAAAAACTTCAAATTAGGGTAGATGGTGTGGTGGTTTCCCTCTTGCCTTTAACACCGCAGTTTAAGAAAAGGGGGTTCCCCGCCTCTTAATGCCCAGTCAAAGCCTTTCCTGAATTACTTTAACTATCTTCAGCCTTCTGCCAGTACTGATGTTGCTACTATCCAACACCAGGGGAACGCTTATTTGATGGCGGCGTAACATTGCATTACATCTCCTGTCTAGGTTGACTATAAGGGCCGGTTTCTTGATCGATAGTTAACTCAACTAATGGTTATAAGTAACGACTTTTAACTTTTAACGACTGGTAACGACCAGCGGTTGAAAAATTATGATTTGCTTTGAACAAAAAATAGTCGATAAAATAGGTACTCAATTACTAATGGTCGATAAAATAACCATTCTGTCAATTGATTAAGGTATGTTTCGTTCAAAACATAGATAATCGTAATAATTCAACAACAACTTTCAATCAGGAAACTGGCTCTTGTCAGTTAAATAAATAAAAGAAATACTTATGTTATATTGCACTCTATTTTGAGAAAATCCCACCACAGAAATTTATGGAGGTATTTCCCGTCCATTTGGGCTACGTGCAGCATTAAATTTCAGTTCTATGTTTGGACCACTCCATTTACTGTGAAGCCTGTTGCCCACTTTCAAATGAAAGGGTTAGTTCTGTTACAACTACAGTTTAAACTCAAACAGCCTAGATGATGTATTTGTTAGGTGAGTATCTAATAAGCTGGACACTTGTGCAATCAATTGTATGTACTGTCACTCACGACACCACGGTCTCTGGCGCCTAACCACGTTAAACGAGAATTACTTGCTCACACAACACAAAAAAGGACATCACTCTAAATACTCTACGGCAGCGATTGCAAGCGATTTTGCCTTTATTGGACAGGCAGCGGTGACCTGGATTGGATAGTACTTATTTAGAAATAAAACACATAATATGGGCATTGTATAAGAGTAATAACTATTACTTTTTTCTTTAGGGTTTCGCTGGCAGTAACATAAATCTTAATTGCGATATTAACTTGTATACGTTCTTATAGGTAAACCTTACATACTTAAGATATTTAAAATATCATTTGGAAAATCTAATATATATGTTATGCTACATTTAGTGGGCGCGGTCCTAAAATGTCAGTTGCAACGCGCGCACAGCCGTTGCAACTCTATCGTGGCCTCGATCACACATCCACTAACCAGCGGAAAATGTTTTCGGGGCTGTTTTCTACTTTATACTTTTGTCATAAAAAAATAAAGCATGTTCTATTCCCGTATAATATCACTTTACCAACTTAAAAAAAATGGGACAGTCTTTCTTTACAAATATGGCGTTGTTCATCATAGACCATGAGAAAAACGGATTTGTTTATATTAAATAGATAGATTTACACATCTGATAAAGTGAAATAGAAGCAGTGCCGGAATATAAGACGCGAGATACCCGTTTTATTTTCATTTATTATCATGTAATAAAAAAATACATGGTTTTTTGCATTGATAAAAACCACTGAAGTTGCCTACAGTGCGGGCAAAATCTTTCACTGTCTCTTTACCAGAAAATGTGCCAAAGATTGTACCACACAACCTTCTTCAAAATGAGCGGAATAACGTTTCCTCAGCGTAAGCTGCTCACAAAACTATTAACGCCGTTCAAAGTTACAGTGAAAGTTACGAACAAAAGTAGCAAGCGACACCCTGAATAGTTGAGATAAATGGGTTAAAGAGGCGTGTTAGGTCTTTGTTCCTTCTTATTGAAGTTAAAACAGACGAATCAGTACGTGTGAAAAATTATTTCTGTATTATGTGGGAAGTGTTACCTTATTTAACATAATTATCACCTAAATATTTAATGGTTACAAACGGAAATCCGTAAACATGGTATTTAAAGCCTGTTCCACCGTCAACAAATAAGCAGTAAACGACGAATAATTCAAATATGAAATGTCATTTCGTATGAAGTAATAGACAGATAACGATAACAGGAACTTATCTACAGTAGACATTGTGAAACAGGCCGTTTATAAAATAACATCGAAAGTGCCAGCGGTCTTACATCGCCGTAGACTTTTATTTTTCTCAATGAAAAGGACATCGCGTATTTCCCACCCATTATGAGAGCCGCATTTATCTTTTGAGTTTGACATTCATAGTCTCGTCATTTCATAATGTGATTTGTTTTCATAATGTCTTTTTATATTTACGTATTATATTATAATATGTACTATTTTTTTGCTCTGTATAGAGAAAAACTAAATTCATTCTATGCGATTTACAACAGAGAACCCATAAATTTAATATAATTATTAATTATTCGCTAGCTGACACTAGCGATTTCAAAGTGAAGGCACTATCGGTCCCCAGCAGGTTACATATATGACTCTGCTGTCAAATATCTGTAAGGGATTAATAAGGACTCAGCCATACTCTCATGACGTCACGTGTAAGTTGTAATGCGACAGCGTTCGAGTAACACAACTCTGCCCCTCAATTTCGCTAATAGAGTCGTCACCGAGTTGTGCATCAGTTGAACTACGAGAGAACAATTGATATGCCTCACTATTCTGACAGCGGCGTGTCACTTTTCAATGCTGCTGACTTTAAGCACATGATGTGTCATAATAGCACTACTGAATGAATACAGTACCCCAATCACGAACATTTGACGTATTCGTCACGTAATGTAGCGAGCATACCGTACCGTAGCGAGTTTACGTCAGTCAGCACACTAAACACTCCCGTGTCGTGTAGTAAGCTCGAAAGCATTACCGCAGATGACTTTATACTAACGTAAATATAGCACGACCAAAAACAAGTTAAACGATCTATTTAATTAAAATTATTAAAATATAAATTGTTATTCGAGTGTCAAATCCTTAGTTTGTCTTACGTCCGGAAGAGGTGTTTTCAAATTCTCATACAAATGATTACGTTACTATACGAATACTTTGACGCAATTATTCATGGTTGGGGTACTGTAGTAGTCCAACAGTTGATCCCGAAGATACGCGAATCGGGGGGCTGCTACCGATGTAAAGGAAACAAAACAGTCGTGATGTATGTGAGGCACTAAATCATGAATGATTAACTTCCTCTTTGTTAGATAACGGCGTCCCATTGTCTGAACGACTGACGTGCGTTGGACGCATCCGACGCTTTGAACTGGCTAAGGGTCCTCACGTGATTTTGTGGCATCAAAACTAGCACAAGCGCCATTCTAGCGTCGTACCAAAACTCTTTGCTAAATCGAGATCTTGCCTAAGTTGCATGACCGTGAAGCTTAATGCAATTGTACGTGTTAACGGCGTTGTTAGTACACCAACGCATTCGCATGAGGTAGCAATGCGACTCAATACAGATAAGGGTGTAACTGTCACTTCTAGCTATGTTAGAGCGAGACATCACATAGGTATGACGCATTGAGATGCTTGGTGTACCGTAAGTAAGTAATTTACGCGATTGAGGATGGATGACTTTTTGCTATAGTCCGATTTCCTTTGCTAGTTGGATATTGTTAACAATCTTTTTATACTTTTAATATAATATCAGGTCATAAAATTAGTTAGATTTTAAAAGATTTTAGTGTTAAACGATGAATTTCCTATGTAGATTGTGATATTTGTGTTTATTTTATTTTTAAATGAATTCTTTCAAAGGAATGTCAAGATTGTTTACAAAATTGGACAAACAAAGATAAATGGACTTTAACTGTAAATATGTTTCTGTAAAAAAACTAACAGTATTTAAGGAACACTTCAGCTGATATCCAACTCTGCTAGCCATACTCAACACAAAGAAAAATCAAAGCTTGGTGCGCAATAGAAAAACGAGTATGTCTTGCACATAAGGATGCAAACCCCATTTCCTCATATTCCGATTATTGGAAAGAGGCGTTGAAATTATCATACAATCCTTTGCAAACAAGAAGTAACTTACTTTTATGTCAAATCGATACATTCATTTCATGAATATAGGCTGTAACCCATTTACCCTTAGTTAATTAGTTTTTGAATAACGCAAAGTTCGATGGTTCGCTCGTAAATAAAAATATAATTAAAACTTTGCCTTTTACTCGAAAACTCTTTACAAAGATACTCTACCGGCCTCTAAATAAAATGTTAAGTACCGAGAAGCAGCCACTTTACGGACTTCCATTTATTTTTGTGCAAAAAGTATTTAAAGTATATTGTTTGTGTTTACGTCAAGGCGTATTGTTTTTCAGTGAATTATAGCATCAAATACGATATTACTCTCAAGAGTACTTTTTACCTCTTTACCTCTTTACTTACTATTTACGATTGTATGTGTTTTAAAGAAAATCCGCCTTTACCAAATGTCAGAAAGGCTATTTTAATAACCATTGGTTATTGTGTTTTTTCTTCAAAACAGACACACAATAGTACAATATTCAACCGCTGGTATCGAAACTTTACCATTATTATCAATGGGGAAATTGGGCCTAACTAAGAAATAATTCAATATAGAACGTCATTTTGTATGTAGTGTCTGTCAGATAGCCCTCACCAGGAGGCCAATTCTCGTGCAGTTCGTATACGAAAAAAGTTCACCGATCCAATTTTCTGTTTTAAAGAAAATACAGTTATTGCTTTAACTGGGTCACGATTTTTATGCATTTTGATATGTCTATGTAGTTTTTTTAACGTGGATATATTACTTAATTTTTTCGGTAAACAGTGATACTTCTAATCGAATTACCACACGAAACGAAGTTCAATCATGCGAGAAACGGCCACCTGAACTTATTAAAGCATTGTAAAACAGTCCGTCAATATGTATTTCTAATGAGATATACTATGTTGGTTGTTAGAATCGTGATATGATATCGTGGTTATCACGACTAGTGCTGAGCGGGAGCCTTTTTGATACACAATCATGTTTTTTATATTATAATTTTGATTATGTATGTATTGTTGTGTGTCAAATAAATGTTTCTTTCTTTCTTTCTTTCTGATATAATAAAACGTCGGTGACTGCTATTTTGATGAAACTGTCAGAATGATAATTACCGTCGCAAAACTTTTAGCAACTTTCATCAGGATTTGATTTGAGAAAGTTATATTGAAAATGCCTTGACATCTACTTATTGAAAGAGAAGGTTGCCTGTTATGTCGGAGAAATTGAAAATTAATATTTGATATTGTTTTTCGGGTTTGGTGTCTTAAATAACTGCGGTTTGAGATTTGGGTGTATACATTGAACTACTAATAATCACAAACTGGGTGTAGTTTTTAGATTTTGTGTTGAGCATTGAGCTTACTTGCTACGAGTACCTTCTATGACTGAATTTCAGATACTTTTAGCGCTTACCAAATTATTTCATTTAGATCTATTTCTCATTGGTCAGATAAAAAATATTAAAATAGTAAAATACAGTATGGGTGACTTGAAAATGTCATTTATAAAATTAGTCGCTGTATCCATCACTCAGCTTTTGTTCATCTGGCTATTGGAAAATCAGTCCTTATTCAATAAAACTTCCATGAAAAAATATAAATACCTATAGTTAAATTCTTATTTATGTAACCAGTAACGATGCCGCCAATTCCTCCTCACGAATAGGTACTAAGTATACAAGCCTCGTACAAGCTTGCGTTTCGCTTTTTAACCCCTTTTAAGCTACTTACGATATGAATACGTTTGATTTAGTGATCACCTAAATAAGAATATAAAAAAAAGTGTTACCTGACTGTAACGAGTATTTTTTTTAACTCAGAATTATGTCTTATTTTAATTTGATATGACTCGTCATGACTGCATTTTTTTTCAAAGCACCCCAGCATATAATTGTAGCATTCGTCATGTAGCTTTTTTAAACTAAAAATAGCCTATGTTACCCGGACTATAGTAAGGAATCGAATGATACATCATTGCCCACAATCGGCTTAGTAGTTTAGCCGCAAATGTGGAACCCACATAAATACCCACATACGGACATAGACTGCTAAAATCGTAACTCAGAAAGAACTTACACCCCGTTGAAGTATTTCATATGTTGAGAAGCCTAATAAAAAAACTCAGAACCATTTTCTAGCAAAAACCGCAAAAAGCACTACTTCCTTTATAGGAGAAAAGTGGAATTACATACTTTTGTCGGAAACCTCTCGGGTTTTAGCAAACAGCTCCAGACACGTTTTAGTCGTACGTTCAATGAGGGTCTCATTATGTATACACAATGCATTTTCCTGAATTGGATTGGTGCCGAATCTACAGACGACCAAGTGGGGTTTGTAGGAATTGAATTAAATAGGCAAACAGACCGAAGTGGGGGACCGCAAAACTCGGCACCTTTGAAGAAATTCAAATGTCGTATGAAGTAGAATCAGGGCCTCGATTCCCACGTCAATTGAACTTTTTTGTACTTCTATTCGAATAAAAGTTTCACTGTTCTATTGAAAAAACTCGTTTTTGTTCTGATTGAAGGTATCAGTAAGTATGTGTCGTTTGAGGGTTATAGTTAGTATTTATGTAACGTTAATCAGTCAGGGATCAAACGACTCTCGAGAGTCGCATAACAATGGAATTTCTATTGTGTCTCGTTCACACATACTTGACGAGTTAAAGCTTTTAGGCTCTCCTACAATGTGGTTTTCCAAAACACAATACATCCTAACCATCACCTCTTTTGTTATTATTTAAAGTAAATCAAATGGACTGAGGTAATGTATATTTGTAGCGATAGTGCTAGCGAGTGAGTGGTCGTGTCTCGCATTTGGCTGCAAAGCGAGGGCACTGTTCGAGAAGATGCTGAATATTTGCAAGCAACTATAATACTGCACGTCCCAGTTCATTCAAAATGTCAGAGAAACATGATATTCATATCGCAATCTAACCTGACTCATTTGTATGATAATACAGTTCTCATCAGATGTCTTGTGCTTTGAGGATATACTTAGACAAACATACATATTGCATACATGCATGTGTTTTCGACTAACACTTCACAATTAAGTAAGTATAACTAATTGCAGCTTCAGTGGAAGTACATTCTACAAACGTGTGGAATAAAGCTACGCGCACACGTGTCAACAAATTAATGCTCGCTTTAAATACTTCAGATATTTAAGATTGTCATAACACAAATCTACTGTCATCGCTTAAATTATACATTATTAAGTATTTTAGATATACTTTAAGCCTAATGTAAGAACTTATTGTCTCTTACAATTGAACTATTTTTATTATTTTTTAATTTTTAGCTTTTCATTTGACCTGACACAACAAGACAATAAAATATATCACGTTTCTTAAAGATATCACATTTGCCTTTGCATTGCCTGAAATAACATTGAATGTAGTACAAAGATATCTAAATAAACCTTAATTAATGTGTGAAGACCTTTATGAGACGTGGCGTGCAATGAACACAACGTTCCATTTCACGTGAGGCACTCGTGTCATCTTCGTCTTATCACGTAAAATGGAACGCCCGAGACGACTGTTAAAACGTTGCAGAGGCTCTATCTACTTAGTAATACGATTTATGAATCTAGCCGCTCTAGCCACTTACGCTAGAATAAACCAGACGCGAGACAAATGATTAAAATTTAAAAGTAGTAGGCAAATTTTACCAGTGTAGTGCACCTGAACCCAAATTATAGCTACTATTGACGCTCAGATAATGTTTAGTTACAATTTTATTGCATGTAGTATGCAGTAGAAATTAAGAAGTTTAATTTGCAGTTTGGGTTGAATAAAACAGTATATTGGTTATTGATACACTGTTTCACTATAATCAAGATTATTTATTTACTGTCTAATGTTATGTACCCCAATCACGAACATTTGACGTATTCGTCACGTCATCATCATCATTCTCTTGCCCTGTTCCCAGTTTATCTGGGGTCAGCGCAGTATGTTTTACGCTTCCACTCTATTCTATTACTCGTCACTGAATCATCCACTCCTTTCACACTCATATAATTTTTCACACAGTCCATCCATCTCTTCTTCAGTCGGCCACTTCCCTTCCAGCCATCCACATTCATACTCATCACTCTTTTAGTTACATGACTTTCTTCCCTCCTCATTACATGACCCACCATCTTCTCAGTCACCGGTGCCGTCACGTATTCGTAGCAAAATAAATGTTACGTAAAAGTAATGTAGGTAAAGTAAGCTTGTAAGCTTTCTACTGCTAGGCAAAGACTTACGCTATTAGGCATACGCCCGGAAAGCGTAAGATATTTTTTTTTTTTTTTGTAAAACTTACAGTGCACTATTAAGCATATTCTTAAAGATGAAACAAGAAAAAAAATCGCACGGGCGGGACTTGAACCTGCAACTTTCTGGGTTTGTTTCCTTGTAAAACACACAGTTGCTTTAGACAAGTGCAATTTATATTATTAAGTTTGTATAGTGACAATAAAACTATGAAGCCAAAATAATTATAAGAATAAAAACGAAATGTGACAGCGCAGTTTCGATTCAAAGGGGAAGCAAGCACGTGCGGCGGATGTCTGCCTTGTTCGTGTCGCGCTAAATGTATGCGAGAGTAACATTTCACTCGGGGAGACTGTCGTAGCGATGTATTATAGCGGTACATAAACAAGTGTCTTCTTTCTTTACTTACGAGGAGGAAAAGTGTTCAGTCTATTTGGTTTTTATATAAGTGCACGTCACACACATTAGGAGCGTTAAATTGTAACTTAAGCTTTTGAGATTCGGTTTCAATTTAAATAATACCGACACAATTTGAGCGTGGAGTCATATTTTTTTGCTTGTTTAGGAAAGTATAGTTTAACTAGCATTAAAAAGGATTCCGTTTTTTGACATTCGGCTACGGAACCCTAAAAAGTGCCATCCACTCATTTTTGATTAGGGAATGCGCAGGGTGCGGGACTGTGACAAATATTTAAATATCAAAAAATAAATATGAAATAAGTAAAATATTAATCACATCGTTTATATTATCAAATATTGGCAATAACTTGCACACATGTTTATGTGTCCAGCTCATCAGACTATACATTTTTGTTGAAAAATAGTCCTTATTCTAACAGCATAAGATACCGCAGTGTTTAGCTTGACGTGCTGTCGTCCGTACCTAAATCGATAAGGACGAATGGATGGCGCTCCTTCGTGGATGGCAATAATACTCGTATCATTAGTATTTTTAGTTATTTTGAGACAACCATCGGTTTTTATCACCGTCAAAAACTAGAGAAAACCTAAATCGTTAGCTGTTCTTATTTACTTATTTCATGGATCATGTGAGAGTAACATTACACATCGGGCTAGGGTCATTAACTCCGCATTACTCTTTTATCGACAAAACAATAAAGCTAGTAATAAAACGTGTTATGAAATACCAATGCTACTGAAGATATATTGGTGCTACGAAGCGTAATTAAAAACTAACAACTGTGAGTTATTGGAACGTACAGCGTAACTCAGTTTGTGCTTCATTAGTTTTTCGATACTATCTGGTTTTGATGAGAGCCAGCTATTATAACTTAGTTCGAAAACTATTTAGATCGAATTGCTTAAATATTTCGTGATAAAATAACGGATAAATCAAAGTAGCGATGAAAAAAGTTAAATAAATTAAGTCGAAACATTTTCCAAAACTAGTCGTAAGTTTTATAAGGAATAATATCGGAAAGCATGATGTTACGGAAATGTCAAGGATTAAAAATCAAATGACTCAAATATAAAGAAACAAGCGGTTAAATATGTACACACTTTATTAAAAGCACAATAGTTTCTTATAAAAAAAGGGGGTAGTACTATTCCACAAATATGAACACCTTTATTGTAAAATCACAACTGAATAAATAAATTAGGTCAAGCTTAAGCTCTCTGAAGTTTAAAAGTTCGCAAGGGGAAAATGACTTGAAATCAAATAACGAAATATTAAATTGAACCTAGTGATAAAATAACTAAATTAGGATAGTTACAATTGATCAATTAACTTATTTTACGCAAAGGGACAGAGGTTCTTTAAGAAGTGTTAACTCCTCGAAAATCAGCAGCCAAGTGAAGAAGCGGAGCGCGTCGAGTCCCGGCGTAGCGCGCGGAACCGGCTTGTTTCCCGCGCGGACGTGACGTCATAGTCCGTTCGAAAACGCAGCGATAACATCCGGCCTTCCTGCAGTCGTGTTCGTCCTCGGACAGCGTCGTGGTCTGATGCATAAGCTGAGAACAATAGCATGTTATTAGATGAAGATCTGAAAATCTAGGGATAGGTCGGGTCCGAACGTTCAAACTTGCACAATGGTTTGAAACAATGTTCGTTTGAACTCCCAAGCCGACACATAGAGCGAAAGACTAAGGTTAAGCTTGTTATTCCATCAGCGGCCAACTCACTCAACCAAATGGCTTGGACTGGAGATGTTCAGGATCATCACAGTCGTGTATCACCATGTATATACGACAGTAGTGTTCACCATGGATTTCTACTGTGATCTATACAATCTTTCACCCTACTTCGAACTTTGGGAATGCTCAAAGCGAATGCATTAGACCACCTAATAAACAAGAGTAGTGTAAAATTTATTATTTAAATATTGTGTATTGAAATGTTAAAAGCAGATCGAATAATAACAGCGGAAAACCAAGTATCTTTAGAAAGTTTACCATATACTATTTTAAACATAAAGTATTTAAACGTTAAAGGCAAATATAATGATTACAACAGAAAACAACTCACCAGTTTCCTTAACTAATTTCACCTTAATTATTGTCGATAACATCCGGTGTGTCGTCTGCGTCAGCTATTCTGATCCATGGTTTCATGTTTTCAACACATGAAACTCCATTGTAACGCTTAGTACTTCTCTCTGCCCCTCTCATATCAGCAACTCTGTAGCGATCGTGGCCCAATATTTCAGTCACTTGAAAAGGCCCTTTATAACGTGGTAATAGTTTCGTACTTTGACCATCATTAGACATACTTGGTATTTTTATCACTGCCAAATCACCAACCTTGTATACTGGTGCCTCTTTCCTCTTTGCATCAAACGTTGCCTTTTGTCTGTCCGCCTCTTTTTGTATATTCTCATCGACCTTTTTCCTGAGAGCCGTAAGGTCAACCGTATCTTCTATATTGTCGTCAGTAACACCATCGTTATTCATACGAATACGATAGCCGAAAAAGACCTCGCTAGGGACAGCAGATGTGGTTTTATTAATTGTGCTGTTAATGCCTTGTTGGATATTCGTGATATATTGATCCCATTTGTTGTTATCACTATTTGCACCCATACTACGCAACGCTTCTAAAATGGTTAAATTATAGCGTTCGGCTTGACCATTTGACCGCGGTATACCCGTGGCTATAACGTGAGTTCTTATATTTCTTTCGTTACAAAACGCTGAGAATGCCTTTGAGGTAAAAGCACTACCAGCATCGCTGATAATTCGCTTAGGGTTGCCGAACACTTTAAAAATCTTATTAAGTTCATTAAGCACTATTTTTGACTTTGTATTTTTAACTGCCGATATAAATACAAATTTCGTGAATGAATCCACAATAACGAGAAGATACGAATTTTGCTGTGTGGTTTTTACAAAAGGGCCTAAATGATCAAGATGTAACGTATGAAACGGTTTGGCATATTTTGGAATTGGATACAATTTACCGGGTTTTTTACCATGGATATTTTTATAATATATGCAATTAAGGCAATTTTTAATGTATTTTGAGACAACTTTCTTTAAATGTGGGAACCAATATTTTGACCTAATTCTTTCAATAGTTTTATCAACTGCAAAATGACCTAGGTCATCATGATTAGCGCGAATAATTTGCCAAATGCATGATTTAGGTACTAACCAGCGCCTACCGTACTCAGTCCGGCGGTAAACTTTATTTCCAAGTAATTCATACTGGTTAAAAATTTGTTTATTGGCTTCGGCATCACCTGACAATAATATGTCCCTGATACTACATATGCTCGGATCTTGGAGCTGTACTGATAAAAGCCAATCACCTTCCGTTATCGACATAGTAGCTTCATCAACTGTTGGTTGGTCGTTATTAGTCACTGGGTTACGACTTAGAGCATCGACATGAAGCATTTGATTTCCGGCCCTATGAATAATGTCAAAACTAAATTCTTGGGTTCGCAAAACCCACCTACCGATTCGCGGTATTATTTCCTTCTTATTTAAGGCATGGCGAACTGCGTTACAGTCTGTAATAATTTTGAATTCTACACCCAGTAAATAATGGCGGAATTTTTGTAAACCTTCTACTACCGCTAATAGTTCAAGCTCAAAGGAGTGGTATTTTTTTTCCTCAGTGCTTGTCTGTCGGCTATAAAAATGAACTGGTTGCTCACCGTTTTGTGTAACCTGAACCATTATACACCCAATACCGTCACGACTAGCGTCGGTATATAAGAGGATAGGCAATCTCGGATCAAAAATTTTTAATACCGCATTCTCTATAAGTGCATTTTTAACATTAGCTACAGCTTGCTCTTGTTGAGGACCCCATTGCCAGACTGCATTCTTTTTGAGTAGTTTTGTTAACGGGCTACACAAGACTGCACAGTTTTTTATAAACTTTCGGAAGTAGTTAATCAGACCCAAAAACTGACGAACTTGGTGAACGGTTTTTGGAATAGGAAATTCTTCAATCGCTTTAAGTTTTTTGCTACTAGGACGGACATCATTCTCAGAAATATCGTAACCAAGAAATGTAATGTTATTTTGGAAAAAAGAACATTTGTCAAAATTTATTGTTAACCCGTTATTTTGTAAAATTTCTAGCACATTCTCTAGGCAAGCCACATTTTCTGTTAAACTCTCTGTGGCAATTAACAGATCGTCCATATAACAAATGACTTTACCGAATCGGAGGGATCCCAAGACTGTATTCATCAACCGTTGGAACACAGAAGGTCCGTTGCTCAACCCAAATGGCATTCTAAGGTATTCAAAGTGTCCATCGGGTGTGATGAACGCAGTCTTTGGTATGGCCTCAGGCTTTATTTTAATTTGGTGATACCCGCTTTTTAAATCCAGAGATGTGAAGTATTTACAACCTTGCAGTCTGTCAATCAAGTCCTCAATTATTGGCATTGGGTATTTTTCCTTAACCGTGATTTTATTTAATTGGCGGTAGTCAACACACAACCTTTTACCTCCAGAACCCTTATCAACTAGCAATGCAGGGCTTGCATAAGGCGAATTACTGTGTCTAATAATGCCGTTCTTTAACAAGTCATCTGTGATTTCTCGAGTAATTTTCTTTTCCGATTCAGACATACGATATGGCCTACAACAAACTGGTTTATTCGAAGTTAACTCTATGTCTAACTCAACGCAATCGGTTTTCCCTAAGGTCGACAAATCATCCGAGAAACAACGTGGGTATTTCGATAATATTGTATTCAACAATTGATTATGCTCACCAGCGTATTTGCATTTGAGATTTGAATTTATTTCAAATATACACATTGTCTCAACCGGTTGAAAAGTCAAGGTATTACCTACACGGGTGTACATTATACTATTGTCTTCCGTAAAATTCCGACCTATTAACATATCACACCCGGATAACGTATCAATAACATACAACACTGTTACCAGTTCCACTGTATCCACTTTCAAGCTAACAGCTACAGCTTTAGATACCTGAATTGACGTGCTGCTAGTAAAGCCTATCAAATTAATTGGGGTATTTAAATTAAACGTCTGTAAATTGTATATCTCAACAAAATTCTCAGTTACCAATGAGCAGTCACTACCCATATCAAAAAAAGCCTCGCATTTAAAATTATTCACGTTAACTTCTTTGAAAAACTTTTGTTTGCTTTTCGGTTCGTTAATCATTTTTATTTCAACCTCATTTTCTACTTTTGATTTTGGCTTTGACCTACACGCTTTTTCCAAATGTCCGCGCTTATTACAAGAACTACACTGGATATCATCCTTCAGACTACAATTATTGCGACGATGACCTGCCTCACCACAACGAAAGCACGAAGGGGAAAAATGGGTACTATTATTTCCGGTACTACTACCTGGCTCAGCTTTAATGTCGGATTTATGTACGTTACTCTGGAACGACGGTGTTTGTTTTGTAGGTACCGACTTTGACATCGAAAAGTTTTTCGATACTTGCGTTTTTTCCGGAACCGTATACGTTTTACTGTGCAAAAATGATGCTAAATCATCGCAATGTGGAAAATTACCAGCTTCGGCAGCTGTAATTATGTTTGGATCACCAATTGAGCCAACTATTACTGACACAATATCGCGATCTTTGAATCGTAATTGTAACCTATCTATTTTCCCTTTTTGTTGAAAATAAAATTCATAAAGAGACTGGTTGGGGCTAGGTTTTGTTTCAACTAATTGTTTTAACAATGTGTACATATTACGTTTGGTTTGAAAAGTATTCGACAACCTTTCACGCCAGTGCTTCCAGCGCCATGTCGTCCAAGAGGTTTCATTTTTTTGCAAAGAATCTAACCAAGTTTTAGCCGTGTTGCGTAATTTTTGCAATCCCTGATATTTTATCATAGAATCAGGCCAACCAAACGCGCGGGCATTAGCTTCCAACACATTAATCCACATGTCGACATCATCTACTAGCGGGTCAAATTCGGGAATCACTGACGATAATACAACATTCTGACTCACAGTTTGCGATCTCTTCCGGCGTTTCCGGCGGCGATCATGTTCACTGCTGCTGCTTGACTCCGTGCTCGAGCTCCGTGACGGCGTGCGCGCAGACGAACTCGTAGAAGGCTCCCGCCGGCGCTTGCGTCCTCGTGGCATGATGAAACAGTGGGCGTGTTCACGTGTAGCACTTCTGATATAAAGAAACAAGCGGTTAAATATGTACACACTTTATTAAAAGCACAATAGTTTCTTATAAAAAAAGGGGGTAGTACTATTCCACAAATATGAACACCTTTATTGTAAAATCACAACTGAATAAATAAATTAGGTCAAGCTTAAGCTCTCTGAAGTTTAAAAGTTCGCAAGGGGAAAATGACTTGAAATCAAATAACGAAATATTAAATTGAACCTAGTGATAAAATAACTAAATTAGGATAGTTACAATTGATCAATTAACTTATTTTACGCAAAGGGACAGAGGTTCTTTAAGAAGTGTTAACTCCTCGAAAATCAGCAGCCAAGTGAAGGAGCGGAGCGCGTCGAGTCCCGGCGTAGCGCGCGGAACCGGCTTGTTTCCCGCGCGGACGTGACGTCATAGTCCGTTCGAAAACGCAGCGATAACACAAAGTTTAACCGTTATGTTATAATTTAAAATGAAAGTCAAGGATTACCATAGAAAGAAAGAAAGAAAGAAAGAAAACATGTTTATTCAGTATCACAAAAAGAGGGTACTTAGTGCACCTTGATCAGTCGCGCTTCCGATAATTTCATACAGCGCCGCAACGGCGCGTAAGTCGCGCGACCCTCGCGCTGCTTATGTAATGTAATGTATGTAAGTAAAGGCGCGCTAAATGTGAAAGCGCTCAAAATTCCAATTTTACTTCCAGGAACCGGCCAAGCGACAGACGTGGAGGTGAAGCTAGTGGCTCCTAGCTGGGTGGCTCGGGGTGGTTCGGCCACTCTCCGATGCCTCCACCAGGTGCCACCGCAGCTGCTATACAAGGTTGAGTTCCTCCGGTCAGAGGCAAAGCTGCTGCAATACGTCAGAGAAAGAGTCCCACCGTTCACTAACTACACTTTTGCTGGCGGGAAATTGAATGTAAGTTGGTAATTTAGTGTCATATTCAAAAGTAGACCTACATTTATAAATAATAAATAAAATTTGCGCCAAACAACACACTAATAGTCTGGTTTTGAAGCTAAAATTTTCTTCCTTTTATTTCGAAGTACTTGACAACGATGATGACGGGGGCGTCTCCCGTATTCTCAAATACTCATAAAATGAAAGTTATGATATATGAACTTAAGTACTAAAATGTTCGCGCTCATCACACAAACATTTAACCCTTGCGGGATTTGATTCAGTAGTCAGGAACACTGACCACTGCACCATTCTTCTTCTTAGCGTGTCGATGGAAACCCATATGGAGGAATTATAATGGATAAATTAAAAAGCATTTAAAACGTGTTATTGAAAAGTTATTACAATCACAGCACAAACAGAAGATCAATTGATTTACTTCTATATAATGTACTAGCTATCATTGACCATATCGGTATACATAGATTTATAAATATAAAAAAATGAATTGATTAGTAAAGTGTAACTGTCTGTCTGTCGATGTTAATCATCTTCATAAAGGCAAAGATAACAAGGAATTTTCGTAAGACAATATCAATTTCTGATGCAAAGTCACGGGAAACCGATTGTCCTATGAAAAGCACGACCCCATTATTACCAGAGGCACAACCTTCATCAAAATTCAATGGTCGACCGCAAAATTTTACGAAAACATCTATCAGCACGTCTAAACCAATTTCTTCGAGTATCCGCTTAGCAACGCATAATCAATGGGATTAGCCTCAATCGTATAATTACGCTTTACCCAGTTATGCAAATGTTTACTCTGGAGAATGGTGTCCGATGAGCAAATTGGTCCCTGAGAGCTTGTTTTGTGGCTGAGACCAGGCGCCAAGATGCTTGGCCTGATTTATCGAGTCTGCTTGTTTACGGATATAAAGTTCCGTATATAAATCTTAGAAGGGTAGTGTTTGTAAGGGATACCGCGTATGCAAGGATTAGCTTATTTAAGGTTATAGGAAATCCTAGGATTTCTTGAAAGCTGACGTTAATTTGCAAGCTTGAGATTTCTAACTCTGTCCGTGACGTGCCCTATGCTCGAGTATGTTTTAGGGATTAAATGTTACTCGTTTTTTATCGACTCCGTTTTAAACTTAAAATGAAAAGTCTGTATTATGACTGATATACTAATGTTTATTTTAATATACCTAAGAGCCTTTTGATCAGGGTTAATATTGTTACAGATGTCACTTGCAACAGAAAACTCCATAACTATAGACAATTTAGACCCGACGGCTTCTGGTCTGTACTGGTGCGAGGTGTCTTTGGAGACACCCATCTTCACTGCAGCATCCCCTCCTCATCAGCTCACTGTTGTATGTAAGTATTTTTTTATTTATATTCGATTTCGCAATATTTAACACAGTGCCAGAAACTTGGCGATGAGTAGCCGTTTATGAGTAGTTCTTATTTCACGTAGTGACAATGTGCATATTAATTCACACACAAATACGGCTTGTAGGTGCTTAGTGATTTTGTTTTAAATTCTGTGGTCCAAGTGGAAACAATTAATTGAGTAAGGACCTTATTTTGCAGGTAACTTTAATCAAAATTTTCGTTTTGGGCTATCAGAGGTCTAGATTTATGTATGCTTGGATTGATAGTTATCCACAGGGTTTTAAGTTGGGCCGTAAGACCGTATCAAAAAAGGCAGATCTAGTCTAGATCTACTTGTACACTAATAGTCACGTTGTAGAAAAATATATATTTTATATAGCAATATAATAGCTTAAGTAGAGTAAGTAAAAAAAAGCCCATTCCCTAACTCTGCTCGAACTTAATATAAATGAAACTAAACTAAATAAAGACACGGACCATAAAATCTGTGGATGTAAATTAATAAATACAAAAAAAAAATTAAAAAAGATTACACATCCTACAGGTGCAGTGCCTACCTTACAATAAACCGATATTGACTCAATTTACTAGTTATACGTGCGTTCATAAAGACACCAAGACATTTTCCTGCACGAATAAGTGATGATTATAATATACCGTACACATGACATGAATTCAAAATGCGCCCGCTATATGAATAAGTCATTTCACGTAAAGAAACGGCTTTTGTGTAAATGAGGATGAATATGAGTGCGTTCAGAATGTTGCCATGTTTTTCTTTTCTTGCATATAACAATGAGTTATTGGCATTCGTTATAAAAGAATTCACTTTATTAGAAAAAATATAAAATATTCCTATTTTATTGGAGTTGATCATAACATTGCTTTGGGTAATCGCATTCTGCATAATATGACAGTGAAGGCGGTTAAGGCTTAATCTGTTCTTAGTATAGTGAAATCTCAATAATTTTGCTTGTAAAAGGTTTGTTTCAACATTGTGAAATTCTTCCTCTCAACTTGTATGTTCAATGTTTATCTTACAAGACATTCGTAAACAAAGTTACGGTCTGCCGTTGTTTGTAGTGTTATATCGTGAACTTGGTTCATAATTAATCTGTTAGCCAAGCCAATTGCCACATTAATGACTCAGAATTACAACAGTGAACAACAAAGTCTGTAAGAATGCTAAGAATGCTATAACCTTAAAGATAGGTACCAATATTTTTTTTTTGCAAAACACACTGTATTGTTTAGTTATTTTCCAGACCTAGGTATGAATCTAACCTTAACATTTTCCATCATCACGACTTATCCATGTCTGAAAACTTTAGAATTTTATTATTAAATTTAGTGCTAAGACTTCAATGAGGTGCATCATTATTATATCGATGGCTTATTTTTTTCAATGAAGGTTCTTCATGCACTTTGAAAGAATGTCAAGGTGCATCAAATGCAGTGTTTTACCTAGGTGTAGAAGGGCCTATTTGGCGACAGATTTTTTATAATAGTAATAAAAATACTCTATGGCACATTTGCCTTTCACTCATTTGTCTAATGTCTACAAACTTTAATCATTGTTCATCGTGAAAGACTTTCTTACCCAATATTCCTTATTAAGAACTGATGGGCGATGGGACATAAAAATTCTAGATTGGAGACCCTTCTACCAAAAGTGCAGCGTAAGACGTCCTCTGACAAGATGGACAGACGACCTTGTAAAGATCGCACTGGATGCAGACCGCTAACAACCGGTCGTTGTGGTCTATGTTCAACAGTGGACGTCCTTTGGCTGATAATGATGATGATGACGATGAATATTCCTTACCCGCAGATGCGCAAAAGCACCCGCCAATCATAACCTTCGCAAAACCAGACGTGGTGGTCGCGGGCATGTTCCGCGCCAATTGCACCAGCGCGCCCGCAGCGCCTGCGCCGAGGCTTACGTGGTACATCGACAATGAGAAGGTTAGTTTCGAACAAAGGTTTGACGACCTCCGTGGTGCAGTGGCTAGGACTTTGAGTATATAGCCCCCTGGAGATGCCAATACGGACACGCGTCTAACAAATTTTTTCACCACTTTTAGGGGGGAGTGAGGTAAACACGTACAGCACACCACCATTAGATGAATAACTCAACAGACACAAATTTTGCTGTGGCGATAAACGCACACTACAAAAAAATTCAACACATGAAACATAACACGCACACAATCAGAGTTTTCACGTAACTACGCAGCATACATACGAACAAGATAGTGATGTGACACGCGAAGAATGAGTCAGATCAGTTTGCTGAATGAACTGAATGATTCTCGCTGAAAATTTCTTTCATGTGATTTTTTATAAATTCAAGTTGTGAATATGTGTATATTTTTTAGAAATAGTAATCCTGATACATAGTGACTTGATCGGTGATTGATTGTTGTCCATTACAGCGAAAAAACCCCAACAAATATTCATTTAACAGGTAGATTAGTCCGAATCGAAGCCTCTTAATATATGATATATATTTACTAATGAGCTTCAAATGATAAGTACACATTTTGATTATTATAATCTATAAACGTTAATTTACGTAAAAAGTTAAGACAGAATAACACAGGTAATGCATATCTACGAATATTTGTCTCAAGAAATCATTTTTTGTTTTACACTGGCTGCATTAGGATTGCACTAGGGTTGTCCTGGAACAATAATAAATAATAATGAAAAAACCGATTTGCAAAAAACTAAAAAGCCAAACAAATGTTTGTTTTTTAAGTCGGTTAAAAACCGATATGTACGTACATATCGGTAGAACCCAAAAGCCAATAATTTAATGTGATTAAAGGAAATATGCAGCAGCTGGCAGATCTATACTTAAACCACTCAAGGATTTCAATAAGGCTCTTAGACTTACAATTACACATTGTGAAGATTGGGTAACTGCTTCAGCTGTTGCTGCAGCTGAAGCACTGGCAGTATTCAATATTGTTGGTTAAATTTTTGTATGTTGGTTCAAGTGGTTTTTAACACTACATCACAAGTAACTGAACCAATTCAGTTACTTGTGATGTAGTGTTAAAAATAATAAAGCAACTAATATACTACACAAAAATTGGCGAAAAGAATACAAAGTTGAGGGACAAAACACGAAAAAGGGGAGCAATAGACAAAAATCGGGAGTTTTTTTAAAATAAATTAAAAGTCCGATAACTTAACGGTAAAGTTTTGAATATAGGGTTCGATAGTCAAATCAGTCAGGCATGACGTAAACTGCCACGTCTTACAGGATTTAGGTCGACTTAACCTGTAAGCCTGTAGCCCTGTATATAGTATATAACATACAGTCATAATCCCGGACCAAATGTATTTCTTTTACCTCGAAATATTTTTATAGCCAACAATTCTTTTCATTTTCAGACTAAATTTCAACATCGTATGACCAGAGGATAAGAAAGTATTTTTTTCTTATTTACCGTACAAGATTTAAATATAACATACATTATACTTACTACTTAATTCAAAATCTAATTAAAAAAACTGATTATAAAACTAACTCCAGTAAGGCCAGTGAGTGAATGATTATGTTGAGTCACATCACTAAGACCGATTCACCTCCGTACCACTGTATTCATGTTTACATTTTTCTGTCGTTTACGTATCGCAACGGTTTTTTCTTTAAATGGAAATTGTACTTAAATACACATTTAATAGTTACTAAAAATACTTAACTATGGTAGGAAACGCGATCTTGTTGCGAATTTGAGCTGTCAGATCGCCTTTTACATGAGAATACTTGTGCAGTACCATTTTTCAAGAGAAGCGTCACGCGATACGGAACGATGCAAAGTGGCGGTGTAGCGACTTCAAGTAGTTTTATATAACGCGTTTGAACAGTTGACCAACGTACTTTGCCGGAGGGGGTCGCCCGTGTATGGCATCTCCAGGGGCTATATACTCAAAGGGCTAGGACGAAGATTTTCAATGAGTTGAATACTATGATGTCCCAGGTTCGGTTCTCAGTCTGGTAATGTAAGAACTAGGATATAGTATGTCCATTTTCCGTCTTAGTTCACTAGTATTCTTTTTATCACATTTCATTGAGATAACCTACCTCTTTTTTTTAATTCGGTAAAAATAATATAAATTGCACTTGTAAAAAACAACCGTGACTCTGTGACAGATGAGGAATCGAACCCCATGAAAAAGTCATAAAAGTCGTTTATTTTTGTATATAGACCCACTGGGGGCACACACGTCCCAATATAGACCCTACCACAGATTCGGGACAATTGTGGGCTAGTGCTGAGAAGAAGCTGCGCAAGAAACTCAGTCACTATTGTCAATACCTCTTTTCAAAAGTTTTACAATGTTTGTGGTGATCATGCAAGTCCATACATTATTATCTTTTAAATAATCATCTACTTTATAATACCCTTTCGTCATTAGGGTTTCTTTAATAACAATTTAAAATTTAGTAATCGGTAAGTCAACAATGTATTCTGGTAGTTTATTGAAAATTTTTATACATTTCCCCATGAAAGAATTACCAACCTTTCGAAGCCTGAATTGTGGAATAGCAAGCTTATCCTTATTCCTAGTATTATATTTGTGTATATCACTTTTTTTCGTAAATGAATCTAAATTTTTGCGTACATACATTAAATTTTCATAAATATACTGAGAGGCTACAGTTAATTTTCTTATTTCTCGAAACACCTCTTTTAAGGAATCTTGAGATTTTAGACTATAAATAGCTCGCACGGCCCTTTTTTGTAATACAAAAATTGATTCTATATCAGCAGCTGAGCCCCACAATAAAATTCCGTAGGACATCAAGCTATGGAAATAACTAAAATAAACTAACCTAGCTGTTTCTACATCAGTCAAACGCCTAATCTTCCTTACAGCAAAAGCAGCCGAGCTTAGTTTTCTTGACAAGGTCTGTATATGAGGACCCCATTGTAGTTTGGAGTCTAAAGTGATACCCAAGAATGTTGTGGAGTCAATGGTATCAAGGGATTTGTCTTTGATCTTAACCTGAGTTGGTGCCTGTCGGACATTAGGCATCGTAAACTTAACGCATTTTGTTTTACTTCCATTAAGAAGTAGGTTATTAAAAGTAAACCAATGTAGTACTTGTGAGAGAGTATTATGGCTTACGCTATCCGGGCGTACGTCTATACCACTAGGCCACCGTCACATTAACAAACCTATTGAATTTTGCAAGCGCTTGCATTTTAACGCGTAGGCTGCGTGACCTCATCATCACTGTTGTGAGATTGCTTTCACAATATGCGAAGGAAAATATTCGGTATATCGGTAAAAATATCTTGGCAATAAAATTAAAGGGAAAATTACTTACAGGTCCCAGAAGAATCGGTCCGCTACTTTTCATATCGAGTATCAAGCTCCACAAGGACCAAAGGCGGTGGTGGGTACCGCCACAGAAAGCACCAGCATCGCTACATAGCGCCAGAGTTCAACTACACGGCCAAGTATTGGGCTCTAGTCAGCGAGACCACCACACCACCGCCATCTAACTACAGCAAACACAGAAAGTGCACTTTGAAGGAAGCCCAGAGCGAAGAGATGTCCAAGGTAACTCAAAAATGACTACTTACAAGTCATTTTAAGTACAGTAGGTACGGTCGAGCTATCTCTTGCACCTCGCGTCGCACGGTGATCAATTTCCGACTTTTAGGTGTACAAAATTCAAAAATCTTAATGCGAGGAAAGTTAACAAAAACATACACAATATTAAGAATGAAACCTCCTACATATAATACTATATTAAGAGAGTCATACGTCAATTGGTTGTTGAGCAATAAAATACCAAAGTCATCACACAAGTCGATTTTATTGTTTACTTGTATTTTCAGAGCGTTTTACGCGCGCAATTAATTGAATCGTGTGTGAAAACCATTTTGATTTGGAACAAAACAAAAATAGTTCTTTTAGTCGAAGGTATTAACAATTATTTGAAGTGGTTTTACTTAGGTTTGTGTGATTTTAATAGACCGAAAAAATATCGAATAGGAAGCGTGAAGATTTTGACCGGATTTTTGAACTTTGAAGTAGCATATGTTTCAAGAAACAATTAGGCACAAGGGCTTATTATAATAGCTGAATAGTATTGACCTTTGGCTTTCAGGAAATGCCATTTTCTTCACTACCTATCACCCCCTGTGGAACAAACTCATGAGATTTTTCAGGCAGGGACGCAGAATTAAAAAATTGTGATTTAGCTAAAGTGTTGAAATTACTCTCTCTAATCAATTTTTTTACAACCAGGTCGAATGGCATTATTCTAACAATATATTAAAGAAGTCATTCCAGTGGAAAATATGACAAATAGTCATATGAACAGTATTTTTAACGTAATACACACATTTTGCTCTTTAGCCTTAAGATTCTGAATAGTGTAAGGCTACTGGTAAGGTAGGACGTTATGAAATTGTATAAAAAATATCAGGATCGACTTTTGAAATGCAAAACTTTTACTAGAAACAACAATGAGGTGCCAATTTCTCCACAACTAAGACCTAGGGGCCGAACTCGCAAATCGTTTCCCGAGCTGTGTAGTAAAACAAAACCTAGGGGGTTAAATGACGATGTTGGCTCGACAAAACTCTACTCATTATGCCGAAACTCAGTTCTAAGCCTCCTATAGATAAATAACCATTTATTACTAAATTATATACCATAATAGAAGAAGATAAGAAGATATAGAATTGCTTAATGTTTGATTAAATTTCTTCTAAATCCAAATCAAATGACTGTTTCCAGCATCTGAAAACAGCATGAAAGCGATCGCTCATAGATATCAAGAGTGTCTGAGTTATTATAATTGACTTATGTAATTGTTTCGAGCAAAAAAGTCATTCGTCTTTTTTGAAAGGTAGATTATTGCATCAAGTTTATTTTAACAATAAGTCATGGGCTGGTATCACATTATTATGTCACTTTACATATATAAAATAAGTTAATATTGTATTATATAAATTAATATGCACTAGAAAAATAAAAAACCTTAAAAATATTTTTCTACACCTAAAACTCGAAAATTGATCACTGTGCGTCGTCTTTTGTTTGAAGTTTTGGGTCGTGCGTGTAAGCGATTCTTGTTGAAAAGTGGTTAGGCGCGGAGGTCTCTACCGGGGCTGAAATTAAAAAATAAAGAATAACGGCCTTACCACAAATAAATAAACGAGGTTTGAACAACTGTTTAAATGTTATGCGGCTAAAATAAAATGTATGTCACCCTTATGTCATTTGACTTGATTGACGTTGATTTTATACTAGCCATTTTATATTTAAACAGTGTTTAAAACCTTGTTTAATTATTTGTGGTAAGGCAGTAAGTTTCTTGAAAAGTTGAAACAGTTCGGTAGAGCTGCTGCTATTGCTACTACTACTATTTTCATTTTGTCGACCTTCACAAAAGAAGAATTTTGGCCGAGGGGTGTCGTATATCGTCGGTTTCGTGAACGGCTACCTGACACCAAGTTGCGGAACACTACGCCGACAAAATAGTGTATTATTTGAATGTTTTTTTGTGTTTTTATTTAAATATTTATGTTAGTCTTTAAGGTATATATTGTATGGGCCTTTGTTGCCTGAAACAAATGATTAAATAAATAAAATAAATAAATAAATAAATAAAAAATATTCAATAGAATTTATTCCAATCAGATTCAAGAAAGACCAAGAGTACCTCCGGCCATCCCGATCTCCCTCTGGGTGTCCATAGCAGAACTGCACGCGCCAGCACGCGGTCGTCAGCAACTGACATGTACAGCAACCATTCCTGACGAAGTAGGGCCGGGCGAACGCTTTGCTGACGTCAAGAAACAGACTGTTACCGGTAAGGTATTGTATTAGACAGCATGTGTATCAGTCACTGAACACTTACTTTTACTGACGAAGTTGGTCCCGGCAAATGCTTTGCTGATGTCAAGAAACAGACTGTTACCGGTAATGCTTGCATATATATTGCATAAGACAGCATCTTTATCAGTTTCCTGATCATTAACTATGCCAGCGAAGTTGGGTTAGGCGAAAGCTTTACTGACGTCAAGAAACAGGCTGCGACTGGTAAGGTATTGTATTAGACAGCATGAGTAGGTACCGGTCACCAAAACAGTTAGTTTTCCTTGAAAAGATGTGCCGGGCGAACGCTTTGCTTACGTCAAGAAGCTAACGGTCACTGATAAGGGATTCAGCATGCATAGTATCAGTTACCTGAACATCTGCCATTGCAGATGAAGTTAGAGCAAAGAAACCATTAATGATAAGACTATTACTAGTCCCTATAAAATACGGAAGAGGCTCTGGTAAACAGTAAATAGTAAGTATTAAACTTTCATGGTCACTAACATTAGGCTAATTACGAGAACGAACGTAAAAGATATCGAAGGAGGGTAGACCGATATGTCTGTACTGTACAGCTTACCAGTAACAGTGACATGGCACTAGCCGTGCCGAAATATCGGAAGCTCATAAAGACACATGATGATCTCGATCTCGGTATTAACTATATATTTTAGCTAGTAAGTTATATTTGCTTGTAGCTTAACAGATGCTGACCTAAGCAGTGGCTATGTAATCGTATCCTTGACAAGATCGATACTGGGGTATCTTTTACCCGCTGTTGCCTGCTGCTCGTCGATAAACTCTAAGTTAGATAACGGTTGAACACATCACATGTACATGAATTGAGATAATCTATAAAATTTTGTGCATAACTACTCGCTTATTACTTTGTTTGGAAATGTTGCCTTGATGATTGAGACACAAAATTTGACACGTTCGATTTCATTGCTACTTATAAAGATTGTATAGACAGATTGCAGGATTACTACAGTAATGTTTGGAACTGAACATAAGACTTTCTCTGAGTCATAGTCACAAATGTAGTTTCAAAATTCTTAATTGTCTGATTACACTTCAAAAAATAAACTTATTTGGCCTGAGTGCTTTACCATTAGCTTATTAGGAGAATATGTATGACTGAATATTTGATTTGTATTATGATGATTTTTCTTTTTTAAGTAAAAACACGACATAAAACAGCTCCTAAGTAGAAAGGAGCCACTTACATTTACATTAACGCGAGTACGTCTCGGAGTTGGAAACTTTTGAGTTTAAAAGTAAATAAAACTGACTGAAATGATAATACTTTTCCGGCAGTGGCGGTGAACGAGTTTAGTATGAAAAAGCCGCATTCTGAGACGAGCCAAGCCAACGTTGGGGATTCTACAACGATATCCTGGGTGATGTGTCTTCTAAGTTTAGTCATCTTTCTGCACAACATTTAAAACTAACCAAATAATTACTATGTTTGATTTAACTATAGAAACAAGTCTCTAATGCTATCAGTCTGTTCCAGCATGATATAAATACGAAACCAGATAACATTACGGACTCTTAGTTGAATCCTGATACATTTTTATGTTGTTAGAGGGATTTCTTGGCATAATATTTGTTAAGTGTTTAAAATGTGAAGATCCATTTATCACCTCAAACTATTATTATTTTTTATAAACTGCGGTAAAGCTATTTAACTTGAGCGTCAGTATCAGACTCGAAGAAAATATTTTAGATGTTGAGCTCATTTCACGAAGAAGTATTATTAGTAATATAGTAAAAGTACATGAATACAATTTGATTGTGTTTTTTCTACCATTGCTTTAGAAGATTTTAAGGAAAATCTTATTGCAATTCAAGCTGCACCTTTATAAGTATTCAATTACACTTGTATCTTCACATCCTAAATACTATCCTCTCCAGATAATCTTTTGTACTAATATCTACGTGTTAAACGATATATTTTACACACTTTTATCCAAAGGATTTTGTACGCTTTTTCCACTCACTTTCAAGGTAAATGGTTGTCCCTAATATTCCTTTGCTATACTTTTATAAATTCAAATTAAAAATCGTATTCAATGTTTACATGCATTTTAGAAATAGTTTTATTGAAAATACTACATAGAGTTGATAAAAGTAATAGTAAATTTTACTGTGTTCATTAAATAATGTTAAAAATAAATGAATAAATACAATTGTTGCAGATTATGTACTAAATGTTTAGTGAATTGTTGACCGCTGTTTAATTTTTCTTGAGCTTGCTATCGTCAATTATCCATAAGACATACTCGTATTTAATTATAATCCCAAGTCCTGGTATATAAATAAGATAAGCGCATGTACCATTTCGAGTCAGAAATATTGTTTATATAATTTTGTGGATTGAAAGGTTTTTCTCACAATTAAATATACATTTAACTTTCCTTGTAAACCTGGAAGGCAGTGTTTTTCATAGCATCTCAGCAGACATTTGGCCACAATCTCACCTGATGGTAAGTGATGATATGGCATAGGGTGGATCATGTCTGACTAGTAACAGTCTATTCACTCTCTTCTTGAATTTGCCCAAATTGTAAAGGCTAGGAAACACATCTGCCGGCAGCAAATTCACACATAGTAAATATTGTGTCCTTAAGAGAATATTGCTGATGTTTATACTTCCTCAGTTGACTACTTATTGTCATGAATAGCACTTTTATCTACTTAAAGATTTACTTCAGTTAACATTTCCTACAGGGTTTCTGTCTCAATGTACACTAAAGAGAGCTATAGCTGCTTTAAATTATAATATTTTCTAATCTATCACAATATTTTAGATACGATTTCTATGATAAATGTTTTTACTATTAACCTACTTCTTATGATTTTTCTTAAAGTACAAAAAATATATTCCTCCTACTATTTTTATATTCAATTAAAATAAAACTAAATATCCGGTTGCATAGAATCTGAAACAGTAAAATATTTTTTTGATTTGTTATATAATCAAATCCTTCGAAATATAATTATTAATGCTAAGATAGTGCAATCACATACAATATTGTTTTGAAATCTTAAATACCTACTCAATATTTTAATTCAAGTTTAATTAAGTTTAAGTTTGAAAAAAAAAAACTTTAATTTGTATTTCTAGAAGATAAGTAGTATATTAATTTACCGCGTATTAGGTCTAAATTCGAATCATTCCTGTCTTAAATGCACATTTGTATCAGATAATTATTGCATGTTAGTAGTAATTAGGTGATTTGATAATGAAAAAATATTTTGTGAATTTGATTATAATCTATGAATTTCAGCAAGATATTTTCGATATAATTAGTGTTACGCTGTAAAGCAGATATAAACTTAATTGTAATTGCCTGAGGGGGAGGCGGGAACAATTTTCATCTCAACGTAGATACCTTATACATTTTAAAGTCTGTGCTTATTTCTTATGCATATTGTGTGTCACTCGTAAGACTATAGGATGGCGGGAAATGTGTTTTTATAAAGGCCTGGGTTTGGTTTGCTCATATTTTAAGGCCCAACTATGTGATCAATAGTTAACTCAAACAATAGTTGAATGTCGTCATTAGCTCAGTTAAATATTTACGATTGTACTGAAAATACACATACATTACCAAACGTCGTGACTAATTACCGTTGAAAATATTCATTCACATTTAACTATTGGTTAACTATCGATCACGCAACTGGGCCTAAGAATAAATAAATCTGACTCACTTGTGGCAGTAACAATCTAATAAAAAAAGTAAAGTTAGCCTGTAAGCATCCCACTGTTCGGCAAAGGCCTTACCTCAAATATGAGGTAGTATGAGCCATACTCCACCACGCGGGCTCAGTGCGAATTGGCGGAGGGGTGTTTGTGCAAGGCAAGCGACCAATCTTGCTGTCAGATTTTATCAAGCCGCCCATAGGGCCTCTGACTAGGTAATCGATATTAGCCGGGACCAACGGCTAAACGTACCTTCCAAAGCACGGGGATGCTCGTGATATACGTCACTTATATGGTCGGAATGGTCACCCATCCAAACACCGACCGCGCCGTAAGGTGCTTAACTTCGGTATTACTACCAAAGCGCTGCCGCCACTGCGCTACGAGCACCTCAACAACATATTCTTTTAATTAATTATTTATGAACTTCATTCGCGTATGGCGCATCTACAGTTGGTTTATGGATGATGCAAATATTAAATAGTTTAAATGTGTAAAAATAGTTGTTTTGAATATTGTTTCCCTTGAAATTTCCCCTAAACGGCGTTGAATGTCTTCCCGCAGCTCTTTACACTGACTACTGTAGAAAATTTATTTGTTAGGCTAAAAGATGTGATAATTTAAGAAAATGTGTATATTAAAGCGAAATATATTTTAAAATAGAATAATTTATGTGCTACAGAATAGAAAAGTTATATTGTATGATAGTTTAGTCAATTAGATGAAATTCATAAGTCAGCAATAGTTTCATATCATTGATATCTTTTTCAAATCCGATAAGCCAAATCTGTGTTTTCAATAACATACCTACCTTATGGAATGCTTTGGCTTGTGTGAAGATGAATATAAAATTATTGATGACGCCAATATTTTTTGTTAATCCTGTGGCCATTTTAAAACTTATAATAAGTCCATGGTTGCAATGTGAATGATCAAAATAAAAGCTTATAAAAGCAATCTTATTTTTATTTGATCCCTTAATCTATCACACTAATAGAGAGAGAGTTAGTTGTTTTATTTGAATTAAAAGGCTAGCAGCTAAGCTACTTAAAGCTCGTATAAACTTGCTTCGTGCTAACATGGGTTAAGTAAATTGACAGGTCAAAATAGCCATAAATATTTTATCTGAAACCATTTACGGGAGAAGGAAGGATGCAAAACCGGCAATAATTCACATGCATGGCGTAAAAAGGGGAAAATTCTCGATCCCTGGGCGACGCCGCGCTGACAACACGGAATTGACTGTGTTTTCCTACGGCATAATAGAATTTGTTTCCATTGCTTTGACCGTAGCAAAATTAGTACAGAAAAAACCAGGACCAGATCGATTGAACATTGATATTTTTTTAACGTTTAATAGCCTGTAGTTACCTGATACCCCTAATTTCAAATTAAGCATTCTCCATTACATATAATAATAATAATAATAGTCCCCCTAGCCGATTTCGACTACAGTGGCCAGTCACAATGACTAAACTACTGCGCGGGACATATTAGAGTGCACAAGTGTGTGCGCAAACACAGGTGCACTCTCTATTTCTTATTCTTCATTACATATACCATCATTGCCGATCCTATGAGTAAGAGTGTGATTATATCAGAAAATAACGGGCACAAAATTACAGAGTAGGTATAGTTTTGGAGAACGACTGTTGTAAACAAATGATACCTTAATACATTGAAAAAATGTTGATTTTAATCACCAATTGAGAAGGTATTTTTTCTTCATAACAAGCACAACTCAAAATAATCAAAATCTTGTAACGACATTTAATTATTAGTTGAGTTAACTATCGATTACAAAATCGGGTCCAAGTTTATTCATATTTGCTTATCTTGTTGTACTGTGTCAAGAGTGAAGCAAAATAATATTACTGGTAGGTCGGAATTATGAGTGATAACAAGTCAGTGAGAGCCATTTGAATTATTCATGGGCGGGGATCGATACGGTGATGTGTGAACGGAGTCACTGAAGCGACAACAAATGTTAGATTTTTATTGTTGTTTTTTTTTATTCCGCCGTTGTTGGCTCTTAATATTGCTATATTATGGTAGAGTGATTGTATAGGATCGACGAGCACTTTTTTATGTGGCTCATCATACCACCATAGTTGAGGATTCTTGTTGGTGAGATGTTTATACATACTAATACTTCTACTTCTACTAGATAGTGTCTTGTTTCTATGATGTATACAAAGCCACTGTTAAAATATGATCACATAAAATGATTTGACCTTATACAAGTACCTACTATGTTTTTAATTACACTCGCATCACACACAAAGAAAGGCGATGACAGACATTTAAGACCTGATGTATGCCAATTTTCATGCGTACATTAAGATGATCTCAACCCAAACACATTAGATGGAAGTAAACACATCTTATATCATTTAAGAACATGGCGCTAATGATTAACGACTGCACGACGTGAACCATTAGGTTAGTGTCATCAAAATTGATTTTCGATTGGAGAGTTCGACGCTGCAGGGTTATTATAGGCCTTAACATGGTGTACAGTCAGCAATATAAACTTTTTATTTTAATATAATAGTCAGTAATTTTGGTCTCGATTTCACCTCATAGTAAGTAATGATGCGGATAAAGATGGGTCACGGTCTGACTAGAAATTGCGTTTTCACTCTCGAAAAACTTCCAAATTATACTTATTGGCTAGAGGGAAACTTTTGCTTCCTGCTAAAAAAAATATTTTTAGAACTTACCTGTAAATATTATTATGAGCATAAGCAAAGTTAATGGAGAAAGCTTAACAAAGCTCCACTGTGCAAACTTTGCAGTTTATCAAGGGATGTAATAAAGCTTTCAAGTTTCAAAGTAAGGTTGCTATTTTTTTAAGGGGACTGTACCTACGCACGGTGCATGGGGTGGGACACTTATCGCTATTTCTTGTATGAAAGATACGACCGATACGTCGATTTGAGTCGCAAAAAATGTTCAAGAATTCTGTAGTGTCTTTTATTTGACGCTCTTTTCTCGCTTAAAATATGAGGGTGCGTATTGCGATGCAATTTAGACAGTTAAGCAGCTCTGCTTTACTTATACAATAATATTTATAGCATTGTAGTATTATTATAATAATGATAATATTCGTTTACACTGAGTAGAACTAGAACTGCCTGTTAATTGAACGGATTAAGTTGGATCGCAATACACGCCCAGTATTTAATTTTGAAGGCATGCATACAAGTACTCATGTAGATACGTATAATAGTAATGTATTATCATATGAATGTTTCTACTAATATAAAATGTGATTACGGTAAATAACTATCGGAAAAGACATAAAAATAACCAAATCAAGTACCTAGGTAAAGTATTTCAAAATGTACGATAATATAGCAGTTACTTAAACTTTAAGAGTAAATTCTAAAAGAAAAATGACCAAGAAAACTTAACTACGAAAAGCCAAATTTAAAGAAACTTCGAGAAAAAAGTTAAGAAACTGCAAATTGAGTGTTGTTTTTTTTTCACTTGTTGGTTTCGACGCTGTTTTAAAAAGTTAGCAAGTGGTGTTCTTTACTCACAAAGTTTTTGTTTTAATTACAGTTTCTTTCCCTTTCTGACAATTATTTATATTAATTAATTTGAGATGAAAATTAAATATGACATGCATCATTACAATTATTTATTGCTACAGGCATGCTTGTTAATAAACGATCAACATTTCAGAAAGTTTGACTTTTTTAAGTCTGTGTTGGCAATTCATGAAAAGTATCTTTTAAATATGGAACCAAATAAAATACTTTGCTGTGTTTTATTAATTCACCCACTGCATGTCCTCTTTGCCTTATAACTGTGTCGGTTTTTCCGCAATGTGTACACAGCCGTATTCAAAATGGCACTTTATTTATTCAGACTCTCAGTTAGTTCGAATGTTTTTTCGGATTGAAAGTTTTTACTATTTATTATTGAAGATATACTCTGTACACTCGACTTTCACATACATCGTCTATTTGCCGACAGCTGGAAAATATCTACTCTATAATATTTACTACTATACGAAGAGGTAGACCTAAAAAAGGTGAGGTGACGACTTGACCAGCATTGCAGGAGATTAGATGTCATTGGCTGCTGACAGAGACCTTTGCCCAGCAGTGGGATGAAGCAGGTTAAATAAAAAATTGACGTACTAATCAGTTTTCAGACCAAATAATATAATCTAAAATACACATAGAAAAGGTACTTGTTTGTGGGGGATAAACTAACGACCTTTTCTTTGTGTAGGTGGATTATTTATAAAATTCAAGTACCTAATATAGTATCTTTTTGATAAAATAACGTTAGCAGACTTCTCTCAGAAGATGCACGCTAAGATTAGGCGCCATCGATAATATGGCAAATCAATGTCAAGGCTGGATGAAAATAAATGGCACACTCAAAATATAATTTTGCTTTGCTTAGTCCGTCTCACGATCTCTGTCATATTTTTACTGGGCAATAGGCGGCCCTTTACAGCGACGCTGCTGCTATCTCGCAGAGGTTCGACGGTTGTTCGCTGAACATTGCACATTTGGCTGCCGAACTAGTGATGACTGATGACATTCGATAATTTACTACGTCGATAAGAATACCGACGTGGTACGAACGATCATGACGGGCGCGTCTCCCATAAATACTTAAATACATAAAACATCCATGACTTAGGTACAAATATTTGTGCTCATCACACAAAGATTTGCTCCTTGCGGGATTCGAACCGGCAACGGCCGGCGCAATAGTCAGGAGCGCTAAACATTACACCAAATGCGTCGTCAATTATACAAAAGTTAACAAATGCTTATATTATTTTACAAGTACTTATTTGAGATTAAACTCAACAGTCAAAAACAGAACTGAATCAAAATATATGAGATACGATCTTAGACCGTCACACGATTTTTGACATATTTTTACTGGGCAATAGGCGGCCCTTAACAGCGACGCTGCTGCTATCTCGCAGAGGTTCGGCGGTTGTTCGCTGAACATTGCCCATTTGGCTGCCAAACTAGTGATGACTGATGACATTCGATAATTTACTACGTCGATTAGAATGTAGAAAATAAAATTCATAATTGAATGATGGTCCCGTAAAAAAAGTTGTTCATATTGATGGTCCCTTTCACCTCCAAAAATTTGGCACCCCCTTGCAAAAACACCCTGTATTCGTGCTCATCACACAAACATTTGCCCCTTGCGGGATTCGAACCTGCAACGGCCGGCGCAATAGTCAGGAGCGCTAAACATTACACCAAACACGTCGTCAATTATAAAAAGTTAACAAATGCTTATATTATTTTACAAGTACTTATTTTAGATTAAACTCAACAGTCAAAAACAGAACTGAATCAAAATATTTGAGATACGATCTTAGTTCGTCACACGAGCTGTCATATTTTTACTGGGCAATAGGCGGCCCTTAACAGCGACGCTGCTGCTATCTCGCAGAGGTTCGGCGGTTGTTCGCTGAACATTGCCCATTTGGCTGCCGAACTAGTGATGCTAATGACATTCGATAATTTACCACGTCGATAAGAATACCGACGTGGTACGAACGATCATGACGGGCGCGTCTCCCATAAATACTTAAATACATAAAACATCCATGACTTAGGTACAAATATTTGTGCTCATCACACAAAGATTTGCTCCTTGCGGGATTCGAACCGGCAACGGCCGGCGCAATAGTCAGGAGCGCTAAACATTACACCAAATGCGTCGTCAATTATACAAAAGTTAACAAATGCTTATATTATTTTACAAGTACTTATTTGAGATTAAACTCAACAGTCAAAAACAGAACTGAATCAAAATATATGAGATACGATCTTAGACCGTCACACGATTTTTGACATATTTTTACTGGGCAATAGGCGGCCCTTAACAGCGACGCTGCTGCTATCTCGCAGAGGTTCGGCGGTTGTTCGCTGAACATTGCCCATTTGGCTGCCGAACTAGTGATGATTGATGACATTCGATAATTTACCACGTCGATAAGAATACCGACGTGGTACGAACGATCATGAAGGGCGCGTCTCTCATAAATACTTAAATACATAAAACATCCATGACTTAAGTATAAATACAGGGTGTTATTGCAAGGGGGTGCCAAATTTTCGGAGGTGAATGAGACAGTCAATATGAACAACTTTTACTACGAGGTCATGGTCAAAATCTTAAATAAAATTTCAGGTTCTCCATACAAAATCAGTTACCTATATTGACAATAATGTATGGAGAGGCAGATAATAAAATTAATAATTGAATGATGGTCCCGTAAAAAAAGTTGTTCATATTGATGGTCCCTTTCACCTCCAAAAATTTGGCACCCCCTTGCAAAAACACCCTGTATTCGTGCTCATAACACAAACATTTGCCCCTTGCGGGATTCGAACCTGCAACGGCCGGCGCAATAGTCAGGAGCGCTAAACATTACACCAAACGCGTCGTTAATTATAAAATAAGTACTTGTAAAATAATATAACAAATGCTTATATTATTTTACAAGTACTTATTTAAGATTAAACTCAACAGTCAAAAACAGAACTGAATCAAAATATGTGAGTTACAATCTTAGTCCGTCACACGATCTCTGTCATATTTTTACTGGGCAATAGGCGACCCTTTACAGCGACGCTGCTGCTATCTCGCAGAGGTTCGACGTTTGTTCGCTGAACATTGCCCATTTGGCTGCCGAACTAGGGATGACTGATGACATTCGATAATTTACTACGTCGATAAGAATATCGACGTGGTAAATGATCGAGTATTCTATGCTACAGATTAAGCACGCTAAGGCGTTTTGGTCCTGCGTCTGATCTCTCATCGGTTATGTCAGACTGCCGTCTTACAGAATTAATGAGAGTAACGGAACCGAGAGTGCACTTTTGTGTTGCGTACAAATCTGGGCACTTAACAATCTCCTGTGTACCTTACCCATTTCTATTGAGAGGAGCCGCCATTACCGAAAATCGGTAGGAGAATATTGTAACTACAAATAATTTTCTCCATGGTACGAATATCCACCTGTGCTGTGGAGGAAAGTGATTCTTGACTTAAAGCAATCGTTTGTCACAGCTTCGTGCGCTTATAATCACATTTACCATATAAACTCGCATATCCTTTGAATCCGAGATTAAAACTTATCATTTTCCGATTGCATAGTCTTATACCTACATCCGTTTATACCTATATACTAAAATTCATAATTTTTTTATAAAAAAATTACGTATCCCTCAACTCAAATTTTCGAGATTTTTGAGATTTAATCGTGCTATTATTTACCAACTTCTTAGTCCAATACCTACAATCGTTAGTTAAAATTCAAACCATTTATCAATAAAAAACCATTGAAGGCAGACTTTCAAGTAAACAAAGTACTGTAAGTAGCTGTAAGATAATACACGGTAAATAACTTTACAAACCCATTAATCTGTCGATATGTTGGTTCAAATTTGGAAAGTATCGACATCGAAAATATTGAACTTCGAACAACACTACACTAAACACCTCGGTCGTATCGCGATTTTATTACGCCATCGCACGGGAACGGGCAAATTTCCTAGATAATTCCAAGAACGTTAGCTGTATTTTGGACTTGTTTAGTTTGAAGTAAGCAAACTGGGTACCATTTGCATGTTTTGCGTAAGAACGCTTTTGTTAAGGCAATAAAACGTAAAGTAAATTTTGCTTTATATGAAAAGAAAAACTTTTGCCAGCAAATAAAAACGGATTCTATTTTTGTTTTGGTTCTTTCAACAGAAGCTCTTATACACACTGTATTGTTTTAGCAAGCAGCAGTTGTATGTTTTCGTCGTTTTTGTTCTTCAAGCATTTGTTTCAGACAAGAAAGTTTTTTTAAAATATACCTACTTATCAAAAATAACGATCTATTCACCCGTTACAAGAACAACACCGTATCAACCCGAGGCGTTGATATTATTAGTATGGAACTAAGGATATATAATGCGGCAACGCAGCCAGCATTATAGCCTCTTTGCCACATGGAAATGGTTTCGTTTTTGAATAGGGTACTCTAATTTTTTTATGTTGCATGTTTTAGTTTTATTTTTTTCTTGACTGCACACTTCAACGCACATCTATCAACTTTGTAACGTCACCACCTCGGATCAAGATCAACTTACTTACGGCGAGTCGCCCGACGGTTGTCAACTATCCACCCACCCTGTCAAACGGGCTGTCATTCACAAGAAGAACTGTCTTATGTTGTATCAAACACTATCCTAGGCGAGGCATTTGCTATCCGGTGCCAATTTCATTCCAAGGCGTTGCTGACCCCTTAACGTAACGTCTTTCCGTATGGTTGACGCCTGGTTGGTGCTGTTCCCGTCATGGGTAGGTAGATATGCTTAAATGTTCTTACTTGCAAATTAAATAATTTGGTAAAAGAAATAGGTACCTACTGACTTTGATTAAAGTAAAATAGCGGCCTACTGATGATTAAATATTCACTTTATTCGGAAAAACAATGTGAACAAAAATTTAATCGGAAATCTTAAATCTATCTCACAATCACTGACAAAGAAAATTTTCTGTCATTTCTTCTTTTTCAAAAGAATTTCAAATCTGTTCTAAATATCCCAAACATACGGAGGTCTTAACCTCGAACATCCTAAATTTAAGTATTCAGCAGCTTTCATGTTTAATAACCTCCTTTTTTTTAAAATCATTAAGAATGGACATGTAAGTATGTGCATTAATCAGGCTCTAAACGTTACTAGTATGAATAGATTACCTACATATTCCTTTTCTCATATCTCGGTGTTATTGTGCTTAATAAACAATGAGACTCATTCAGAAGCTGAGAAATGATTTTCTCTTAAAATTCACAGCTCGCACAAGGCGATCCCAGGAGGCGCGTTGAAGGCAAACTGAGCGCTTTGAAGTAGGCCTGGGGATAGCAAAACGATGAACACAACTCAAATACTTCTAGAATATGAGGTCACATCGTTTAAAGAAAAAAACATTTTTCACAGCGTCTCTTATTACGTCACAGCAACTTTTTTTTGCAAAAGCGGGACTTTTTTCTTTTTTTGTGTGTGATGAAAACGTTTCAGGAACTTTTTGTATCATAATACAACATGGTACCCAACATAATAAACAACAAAACTCTGTTTACAGAATAATGGTAGCTCATTCCTACCACGAGACATAAATATTTTTGTAAATTCCGCGCCGCATAATATTTCGTCGCGGCAAAACCGGTTTCGCAGAAGAGTTTAATATTAAAAAAAATATTAATCTTGATCCCTTATTCTCTCTAAGACTAGAATAGGGATATAATTGCACAAATATAAGTATTATTAATTTGCGAAATAGTCCCCTTTAAAATGCTTTCACTTCAAACGAGGTAATGAACCTTACACACTCAACGACTTATATAATTTAGAGACTCACCAACTTAATAATATTCACTTTCACGAGTTTGCTTTGTAGTCAAAGATGTGTACAAATCAGCTTTCAAAAAGACAAATGAGTAAAACTGTATTGTTAATTTTGAAAAATGCCAGTCAGCCAGGCCAGTCCCCTAGCCTTTGCCATGTGTTTCAAGCCACCACACTGAATTTCATGTGCAACCTTTTACACTTATGGTAACGACTTTGGAGCGAGATTTTTCTTTCAACAATCCTGAACTTTGTAATCGTTTACGTGAATGAAAGTTACATTTTGATATAAATTTGAATACGTGGGTTGTACGTGCGTGGAGAGAGATAAGGAGTGTTAGAGTAATATCTAATTAAAACAAAACACATTTCCTTTTTACAAAAATAATAATAATACTAATTTTCAAGAATATGTACTACTGAGTCTTGGCGCTGTAGTCTAGAAGAGTTTCAACTGTCGAACATCAGTGGGTTCTGTTTATCACAAGTTCACAAATTGCAGATTTCAGATGAAGTTTATTCAATTTTATGTAAATTATGTGTATCAAAAATTATCTACTTGTCTTGTAAAGTTTAATACTCGTAGAAGTCACTTGTTAGTTTTGAAATTTAAAATGTAAAGCATACTTGTAAAATAAATAAAACGTCCGAAAAACGCTGAGACAAAATTGTTGTTTTTACAGATTTTTGAATAAACTTATAAAATATAAATATTTTTTTAAGATTTTGAAGATATAGTTACATTAAAGAATGTTTGATGCAGAAGAAAATTAGAATATTATCGCAAACGCATCGAGACGAAAATATCAAATATTGCTCCAGACTAGAGCCGCTCCCAAAGTAGATAAGTAAATTCCTAAAAAAATATCCACAGTTAAACGATTGTGGTCTAAAATTAACCTATTCCGTGCACATGCCTTCACAATGAATAAGTAACCACTTAAAGTTGGTTTCATTTAACAAAATAAAACATTCTGTTCTGTTCTTAGTATCTGATACCGCCAACCATATTGCAAACCGAGGTTGCATTTCAGTAAGTGGAGTATGAATAAAAGAAGCCAACCGATTTAGTACCTATTGCGAGTTAGAAATCAGAATATTCCTTGCATTCGTTGCAGATTGTACCATAAAATGCAATACTGTCTACTTGTGTACCTTTGCTAGTTCGAGGGGTTCTAACAAACTATAAAATATTTCGACATTCCATAGAAAATCAATTTATCAGCGTGGCATTATTATCTTGTCATGAGACGTACAATACCAATTTCTATAGCTTATCTGCTCAGAAAATGCTATTTCAAAGTTTTAAATTTTGAGACAAAATATATGCACAGAATGTCAAACTTTTTTCTCTAAGATTTTCTGTCAAAATTGAAAACGTCATAATGGGATTCTCTGAGTGGCAATAACAAGGAGTCATCACACATTAGTAGAAATCATTTAGTTGTTACTACCTACTACGAAATATGAAGCTATGCCAAGCAAAAAATGTGTCGCAAATACGACAAAAAGATTATGACGTTGTCTTTGAAATTCGAATTTCGAATTACGAATTCGTACTACGAGTTGATGACCGTGTCATCATTTCATAGAGCATAAATTTTGTTCGTGATGTCAGTTCCATACGCTAGTAATAGTAGTTCAATGGTAGAATTAAGGAATTCTTGTCGATTTTTCCGTTGTTTAGCATAAAGCTGTTCCAGTATTCTCACGCTCATGTTAAAGATGATTTTTACGAGTCGATATCTAAGCATCGTTATGAGATATTCAGCACCACATCACGTTCTTAGCAAGCAATCGAGCGCCGGGACTTTTATCGGGTAAGTAATAAGAGTTTCTTTTTATTTCTCTCTTTGTGTTCGGAACATTTACTTTTACTCATAAGCACGTAACAGCTACCGGATTGCGTGTGTAGAAGGTATTTTATTTTAGTGTGTGTCAGAAATAATGGTTTGCTTGAGTGGCTGTTACTAGCACGGTAAGGAGCATCACATTTTCTTCATCCTCGATTATAGTATGGTGCTGAAATGGGGTAGCTAGGTAAATACATACCTTATATAGATGATAGCACTCTTTTTTGGCTAATCAGTAAGGATATTGAGTATCTTGCAACTAGGAGGCGTATTGTGATCCTGCTTTAGTCCGTTCAAAAGCAGACCCGCATAACTGTCATAGCAACATCGCAATACGCATCCTGATCTTGATGCGAGTGCAATCCGTTCGTGTGTTCATCGCGGCGGACGCACTGTAAAGACTGTCCGAAAGATTATTTGTTAGCATTGCTTAAGCTAGTTGGAACATGTGCCTTTCAAAATACTTTTATAACTTATTGTGATGCGAAAACGATTGAGATTTAGCCTCAATCGTCTTGCAGCTTGCAGTCAGAATTGGCCGAGGTGGCTTTTGGATGTCTTATGGTTTGCCTGATCTCAAATTTGGCCGGTTGTCGGTATAACCGAGAGAGTTGGGTTCTAAATACGATTCAAACTCTGCTACATACAAACAAGATTCAGCTACAAATTCAAATCGCCAAGACATTTCTGTTCCCACACGGAACGGCCGAAGTGCGCCGGATTCCGCTTAAAACCAAACACATAAATCAAGTTTGGCGCAAGAACAGTGCAATATGTAGCCTCGCCTCTGAAATGGTATGCAGCAGCACGCCCACGTCTGCCCTATATCGCTGACATAAAACAATTTATAATAGTATTTCAAGTTTGAACATCCTTTAATGATTAAAAAAAAGACGACTTACTGCGTTGGACACGATCACCAAACAGAGCAAATCAAGTTTGTAAATTGTAACTTTTTAGTTATAGCTGTTATTTTTCATGAAATTAAAGGCTCGGTTGGACTGTGAAACGTTAGACTGCTGTCAAACTCTACACAAAATAACAGGAGTGACGATCGACGGGTTCTTTTTAACTGACCCCAAAAAAAGAAGGACAATTGTTTTTTATTACAAGATATACTGACTGAAAATTGTCTGTGCCAAGAAGAGCTTAATGCGAGCCGGTCTTGTGACGTCATGCATGCGACTCTGCTGTCTTTTAATTTGTGTCAACATACAATTTCAGCATTTCGTTTACCAATCCCCTCACGGATGTGTTCATAAACATAGGTTTTTTTTTCATTATTTTGTCAACTTTATGGCAGCTACATTTCAGAGTTGAAAAAAAAATTTAACACACCTAAAATAAATGGGTTCACAAAAAAGATTGGAAATAAAAACCGGTTAAGTGCGTGTCGGACCCGCGCACTGAGGGTTCCGTGCCACCCTTAACTGAATTCAGGGTCCACTTACTTTCACTTAACGAAAACATCACAATATATTGCGACAGCAAAAATAACTTTGTTTTTCATAGTGTTTGTATGAAAGACAAAGTTATATTTGCGGTTGATAAAAATGTGCAATATCTCAAAAACTACTGGTTCGATCTTCTTCAAACCAATTTTCGTTGCAAGTTTTTGTTGAGATCTACATCATATATTTTTTTCAAAATTTTCACTTTCTTAGTTCAAAAGTTAGATGGGGGGGACGCCCATTTTACCACTTTGAAAGCGTCTATTTCTCAAACCTTACACTTTTAGAAAAAATGGTTTTAGAAACCTCAACATCATTTTAAAAGACCTATCTATAGACATCGCACACGCATAGGTTTGAGTAAAAAAAAAATTTAGGTTTTAGTTTCATGTATGGGAGCCCCCCCTTAAATATTATTTTTTCTTACTTTTGGTATCTGAATCGGAAAGCGGTGAACAAAATACACCTACCTACCAAGTTTCAGCTATGTGATGCTTATAGTTTCAGAATAAAGTGGCTGTGACATACGGACGGACAGACAGACAGACAGACAGACAGACATACAGACAGACAGACTTGACGAAACTATAAGGGTTCCGTTTTTTGCCATTCGGCTACGGAACCCTAAAAATACCCCGTATAATTTGGAAGCAGATTTCATTACTGTGCCGACTAGTTGCGTTCGATACTATCTTTTTTTCCTCTCGAAAAGGCAAAGGTAAAGTATCAAGTTAAAGAAATGCTATTTTCAGAATGGAAATTTTAGTGAATGCCTTCCCTAACAATTGAAGGATGAAAGAAAACTGACGTAGCGTTCAAAGCCTAAGGGGCTTTTAAGCTGGTATGGACCAACTCTGTTTGTTTATACAAGAAGTAACGTTATAGGCAAAGAGAACCAAAACAAACATTAATAGTGATTTTTGTTGTACATTTTATATCTATAATATCCTTTTTTAGGTATTTAACTATATATTTATTACTTATCATCACATCACAAAAGTACCCTTTTGTGTAAAAAAATGTTTCATTCCTATTGGGAAAATCACTACCTTATAGCCTATGTTTTCATCTAATGTTTCTTAAAAATTTCTCTTCGCAAACATATTCAAAGCTTTAAAAGTAATAAAAAGTTATCAAGAGTATGTTCTTAGCCAGTTTAATGTCAGACGGAAAACTGCTACCTTCGTTGTTACCAAAGTTTGACTTTTCAATAAAACTTGCACAGCCATCCAGAATAATTTTCTAAACTTGTGGCTAGCTATTGTCTCGCTATTAAAGTTAATTTTATTTAGTTATAGTCAAAAAGCTCATCATCAAATTTAAGAGCTAGTCTTTTGTCGGTGGTTTGTTTTTTTTTATAAAAACTCAAAATCAGGATGTGGTAGTGTGGTGATTTCTCTCTTGCCTTCTACGCCGCAGTTAAAGAACCGGAGTTTTTCGCCTCTCAATGCCCAGTTAAAATCCTGATACACTATATCTTCAGTCTATAGAGTCAGAAAGATAAGATAAAAATATTTCAAATCCTAAAGCTGTATAGATAAAGCTAAACCTGTATAGATTCAAACTAAGCTTATTTTCAATTTTATTATGATTTTGCGAAATTCAGCTTTTTTACATTTTATTTAAATACGGCATGATTATTAAAATTTTGCTTCTTCATACCTCGTTTAAAATCATCATTTATATACTTTTAATCCACGTGTTTTGAGAAGTCGAACCATTGCCTAAAAATTCAACACTTGTTTCAACTTTCGCGGACATTAAATAAACGAGATTTTCGTGGCACTCAGTTTTTAGCTCCGGGCGCTAAAAAGGCTGTCTGTAATTGTATTAGACCCAAAAGTGAGCTGTCAAAGGTAATTGGAGAAAAGGCTTAGAGGTGTACCTAATGCGGATTTTGGCGACTGACGTTGCCTCTGGCCCTTTCCGACAAAGGGTTAATTATTAAGCTATGACTGACATAATTAGTCATGGTAAAAATAGGTGGCTACTAAAGTGTATTTCAAACCCAAAATGACCAAAAGCGCAGCGTACGTCCACCGACAAGATGACAGATGACCTTGTAATGATCGCAGGATCACACTGGATGCAGACCGCTCATAACCGGTCGCTGTGGAAAACCGGCCAATGTTTAGACGTCCTTTGACTGATAATGATGATGAAGATGATGAAAGTGTATTTATCGCGGAACGTAAAGTAATAAAAAAATCTGAATAATAAAACGGAGACTAAATTGCATTTCGATTAATTAGTTAGTGTCTTAAAACGCCCACAGATCAGATTTATTCCGACGAAATGATTAACAAACGCGTTCTATAAGTAGATTTAACCCAGTTCAGTTTTCAGTCATGTTCGATTTTCCGCAACTCTGCCCAAGTCAACACAGTTCCATAACCGATGGATATAGCTCTGTCCATTCAGCGCAGACTGAGATAATTCCGGATGGGATTATACAGGACAGAAACAGTGTGTAGGCGTGGCTGTTGGCTGATACAATCGAACTCTTTGACGATGAGTTGACCTTTGGAAATGTGACCGAAATTTCGCGCTGAGCGAATATTCATTTTGGATAGATGAATCTATAAATGGATACTAGACTAACAGTTATAGATTTTGTTAGTAGAATAACAGTAATATTTCATAAAGAAATGGTATGCTTTATGAAGTATTACTGTTTACTCTGTATTAAGCAAATATTTACAGTTCAAAAAGACCCGTAAAGAATGAAGGGAGTGGAGCTACTCAGAACCATTAACTTAAAAACTTTTTTCTGGAAACACAGGTCATTTTACATTAAATCCTTTGTAAAAAAAGTTATTAATAAAATACTTTTACACTGAATATAATATTTTATAGCTGTTAGTTAATAAACCGGCTAAGTGAAAGTACGACCCGCGCGCATTGAGGGTTCCGTGCCACGCTTAACTGAATTCGAGGCCCACTTATTTTCACGTAACGAAAACATCACAATATTTTTTTACAGCAAAAATTATTTTGATTTTCATAGTGCTTGCATAATAGACAAGTATTTACGGTTATTGAAAATGTGCTATATTTCAAAAACTGACAGGTTGATCTCGTTCAAACCAATTTTTATTGAAAGTTTCTGATGTTATCTACATCATATATTTTTTTCAAAATTTTCACTTTCTTAGTTCAAAAGTTAGATGGGGGGAGAGGGGCGGACGGACAGACAGACAGACTTGACGAAACTAATAATAAGGGTTCCGTTTTCTGCCATACGGCTATGTAACTCTTAAAATTGACTTACAAAACTATGTTATCAATAAATTTTTAATCCATTAAATTTTTAGGGTTCAGTATTGATCAATTTTGAAGAAGGTCCCATCTGACGAAGTGTCGTTTCCTATATTGCGAAACAATAGACAATGCGACGGGTCAATGCGTGCCCTCTCAGCCTATACTCAGATTAGAAGATAAATCAGACGCTTTCAAACTTCGGGTCGAGTTTGATTCGATCGCTGTAATGAATCCATTAACTCGACCTTGTTGATTTTGGGACTGGATAACTACGGCTTATGTTCAGTTGTTAATAGGAATTCGGAAATATATAGGCTCGAGTATTCTGTTTGTGTCATTAATAGTGGTAAGATGATCATATTTTTTTACTAGTATTAAAAGCGACGACTAGGGGTGATCTTAGACCAGAGACCCCACGACCCATGTGACTATTGGATATTTTGTAATAGTTTTGAAAAAAAAACATGTTAAAAAGACATTTTACAAATTGGAAAACTTTACATGCATAGCATTCCAAAATTATAATAAGTTCAGCGTTTTTTTATCTTTTTGGGGTTCCGTAGCCGAATGGCAAAATTTGGAACCCTAACCGCTTTCCGATTCAGATACAAAAAGTTAAAAAAACCCACACATGAAACTAAAACCTTACGTGTCTATAGATAAGTCTTTCAAAATAACTCTGAGGTTCCTAAAACATTTTTTTCTAAAAGTCTAACATTTGAGAGATGGATGTTTCTAAAATGCCTCAAACTTTTGAATTATGAAAGTGTAGTAATGATACATTATGTAGATCTTGACAATACTTTCAACGAAAATTTACCGACCGTGTGGACCGATTTTCATGACATTTACTTTGTTACATTGTCTTTACCCCAAATAAAGTAAGAACCATACGGAGTCGGAGGTAATTAAAGTTAACTACAAAAACCGGCCAAGTGCGAGTCGGACTCGCGCACTGAGGGTTCCGTGCCAACTTTAACTGAATTAGGAATTCTTACTTCCTCTTAGCCAAAATACCACAATATTTTGTTGACCGCAAATAAAACTTTGTTTTTCATAGTGTTTGTATGAAAGACAAAGTTATATTTGCGGTTGATAAAAATGTGCTATATCTCAAAAACTGCTAGTTCGATTTCGCTCAAACCAATTTTCGTTGAAAGTTTATGTTGAGATCTACATTACACATTTTTTTCAAAATTTTCAGTTCCTTAGTTCAAAAGTTAGATGGGGGGGGACGCCCATTTTACCACTTTGGAAGCGTATATATCTCAAACGTTAGACTTTTAGAAAAAATGGTTTTAGGAACCTCAATGTCATTTTGAAAGACCTATCCATAGACACCCCACACATATAGGTTTGAGTAAAAAAAATAATTTTGGTTTTAGTTTCATGTATGAGAGCCCCCCCTATAATATCATTTTTTCAAATTTTTTGTACCTGAATCGTAAAGCGGTAAAGAAGATACACCTACCTACCAAGTTTCAGCGGTGTGATGCTAATAGTTTCAGAATAAAGTGGCTGTGACATACGGACGGACAGACAGACAGACAGACAGACAGACAGACAGACAGACAGACAGACAGACAGACAGACTTGACGAAACTATAAGGGTTCCGTTTTTTGCCATTCGGCTACGGAACCCTAAAAACGCTTACTTAGTTTGGGAAGGTCATTGGTTGGGACAGAAACCAATAGGAATTAAAATGACGTCTTCCATATTTTATACTTACTGCACTTTGCAGGTGATTGTAATTAAAAGGCACAAAGACGTCATACTTAAAGAACTCCGCTCACTACGGAACTATGAACGCAATAGAAAAGGCGAAGCAACAAAGAGTTACGGTTGAAGTTTTACACCTAAAGCATTTTGGTCGATTTAAGTTGAAAGTGCTTTCTATTAGAGGACAGTGACAAAGACCGAATGGCGGGGAAATTTCACCACTTTGTAGACGGATATTTTGTGTAAGTATTTCTTTAGATACATAATTGATACTTTTAAATCTTTTATGGCAAGTAGCAACGAAATACATAACAATAAACAAAATAAAACGTAAATAACGAAAAATCCAGGCACAAATTGCGCTCCATGGTATGTCAGTGACATCCAATTCGGAGCTATTCTGAAAGTGACATCTGTCATACTGATTTTGAACGTAGTAGTTTCTGGTAATATAGTACCTCTTCTGCTGCCTAGCCGGCTCCACAAGATAAAAATAGTTTAAAAATATACAGGTGGTTGTACAAACCATACTGATGTCAAAAATAAAATATGTATTTTTTAAAAGAAAAATACCCACAAATTAACGACCCATGTGACTATCGAATATCTTGTTACAGTTAAAAAAATGAAAAAAAAACACAAAATGAATTTTTCATTAAGAGGATCGTGTGCGCGCAAGCTTCCATACAAAAAGAGAAACCGTTTTCCTCTCTTTAAACGTTGTCTGATTTTGAAAATTTACATGTTAGAAATATGTTGAAAAACTGTGCTTGTACGTTTTTTTTATATTGTATGTTTCAGAAAATATAAGAACCTAAATATTCACTTTTTTGACTAAAATTCTCTTTGGATTTTCGACCATTTTTAACTAATCAAGCCTTTATACAAAAAATTAAAGATGTACGAGTATAGTTCAGGATGTATGAAAACGAATGAGACCAAATTAATCTCATTCCATAAAGGTTTACGGGGTTTACGGGTAAGAAAACGTTTTCCTCCGCAAGCATATTTTGACCGTTGGCGTTCGAAATGTATAAAAACTCGCGCGGGCGAGTCAAAATATTTAATCCAGGTCACCTACTCGTAGCTTACTAGCAACGCCAAAGTATTTCGTAGATACGCGCAAGCTACGAGCGTGGGTGCAAGTTTCCTCATTGATTTTGATTTTTTCTAGGAGGTTGGTGAAGAGGTTTTCTCTTAAACTTGCATGTAATTTAAAAAATAATAATTAAATAAGCATAACTCAATTATCATCCCTGAGTCGCTCGTCGCTGACCAAAACAACACCCTATCTATTTTAATTAACAAAAATATAACTTTTATAACAAGAAAATTTTGCATTTCGCAGCAAAAACTTGCACAGTATTGTCACAGTGTAGCTGTACACATTACTGTGAAAGTAAAAGATGCAATTATAAGTACTATACCTACGTTAAACATTTACCTCCTTATTCATAATAACTCAAACGGTCTTTAAAACCTATTTTACCATTACACTGTTTTGTCACTTTCTGTCAAATGACGACAGCGTCAAGAAAGAATGAGACAAAACAGTGTAATAGCTAAAATAGGTTTTTAAAAGACCGTTTGAGTTATTATGAATAAGGGGGACTGATTTAAGAACGAGAATAGTACGAGGGTGAACAGGCTTCTTCTGGGTGAGCTCTCATAATCGTTGACTCTGTCTAAGCGGTTCTAGATTAGAGTCAAAAGCAAACCCATTTAAAAAAAAGTAACTTTTCATAAATAATATTATCTACAAAATGAAATGAATGACAGTTCATAAAGTTTGTTTGTTTATTTCACCCCGCTGACTCGGGTAAAGCTTGCTCATCCCTTCCCCGGATTCAATCTCGCGGAAGGGCCCAGGGCTTTAGAATTAAACCTTGTAATAAAACGCGGCTAAGTTGTAAGCCACCTTTTTTATTCTGACCCTGACCTATCATGTGTTTATGGTGCGAATATTGAAACTTTTAGATAGATATATAAAAGTAATGATATACATACGAGTCTGTTTTAAATAACGTCTCCAAAAAAGAGTAATAAATCAATTCGACCTATTTGTAAGTGGTGGTATTGTAATTGAATAATATTTAAGTACGAACATCTAGTTAAGTTTCCAAATACGTATACTATGTTTTGTAAGTGTATATATGTTGTCGACAGATTTCTCTACACTGAGAAGTATCCTATTTAAATTCCGATAAACAAATACAGCACTTAAACAAACAAATGCGTTTTGTCATTTTAGTTCAATTATCCGCAATCCGTTTGTTTATTGTTCGGACCCAATCAAACCCCGTTTTGCCTCCGCTGAATAAGTTCAAAGTTAATGAAACATGTCAAATCACACTTCTGTTTCTATGTATCTTTGTTTAACGTGATCACTCACAAGTTGAATGGATGTTCCTGATGTCAACTTGTGATTACTTGAGTTTCTGCGTGACGCGGAAATCAATTTCAATATTGGATCAGGCGATCACGTGGTTATTCAGTTTTGCGTGTTATTTATGTATAATTTATGTACACACTGAGATAGTGGCGAGATGATAAAAAATACCATGCGTAATTATACATAAAAATGCTGGAGAGGATTCCATAATTTTATTGTGATAACCATTATATAAAGTGTTCAAGCAGATTACTTTTCCTTTGATCTTCTAAATTTTTTCATGATTTTCTATTCAGTTGCAATTTGACAGCATTTGAGTTATAAATTTTAAATATAAGGATATGAGGTTATAAATTGGTCCTCTTATACCATAAGAGGACCAATTTATAACCTCATATCCTCATATTTAAACGAACGCATACAATGTACAGAAATCTCAAAAATTGACAATAAAAAAAATATTATTAACATGTTCCGGGACAGTGCCCGCCTACAGGCGTGAAAACAATAAAACATCTATTGTGTCTGGAGTAGTGTCCCGGAACGTGTTAACGTCCAATCAGATTTAAGAGTAATTAAAAATGGAATACCTCAAGGAAGCATACTTGGACCACTTTTGTTCCTGATTTACATAAACGATCTTCCACGTATCGTTAGAAATGATATGTTTTTGTTTGCAGACGACTCTACAGTAGTGGTTAAAGGAAAAGTTAGTGATATACATGCTTACGAACAGTCCATAAACGAAGCTCTTAAAAACATAATTAATTGGTTACAGGAAAACCACCTCGTCATTAATTTGGAAAAAACTAAATTTATGCAATTTCATCTAAGTAATAAACATAAGTATAATATTTGTGTTAAATTTGAAAATAAAATAATTGAGGAAGTAGAAGAAATCCGATTCTTAGGTATCGAACTAGAAAGCAACGTAAACTGGAAAAGACAAACAAATCTATTAGCAAAAAAATTACAAAAATTTGTCTTTCCATTAAGAAAGTTGTCGAAATCAGTATCTCATAAAGCCGCAATTACTGCTTATCATGGCTACGTGGCATCAGTTCTAAGGTATGGAATTATACAATGGGGCAACGCACCAAGTAAACACTTATTACCTGTTTTTCGAGCGCAAAAGAAATGCATCAGAGCCATGTTTAATGCCACACAAATGGATAGCTGTAGACCGTTGTTTACCGATTTAAAGGTGCTAAATCTACCCTCTATGTACATTTTCAACATTTGTCTGTTTGTAAATAATAACTTAAATTTCTTTAAATGAGTCATTACTAGGAATCCGCGACAAACTCGAAATAAAGTTACTTTATTTCCACAACACCCATCTAAAACCAGTTTCTTCTCAAATAGTGTTAATGTAATAGCTCCAAAAAAATTTAATCACTTGCCTGATAGGTTAAAAGACTTAGATAGTAAACTGTTTAAAAAAAACTTACTAGTAATATTGTTATTAAAAAACTATTACTCTCTTACAGAGTTTTTGGAGGATAAAATAAAAATGTAAATATTTTTAGGATAAATTTAAGATTATACCAATAATTAAGTTTTTTCATCTTTTAAGAATAATTAAGTAATTGTCATTTTTAAATATTGTACGCCCAAGTGGCAGGTAATAGTGGAACTCTGTTTAAATTTTTATAACTTCTTGTACCTATAGCTAAAACAATAAATGCTTTATTAATTGATTGATTGATTGCTTCTCTCGCTTTTTGAAGAAATCAGAAATTAAAATATTTTAATATCTACCAACAGCGGCAAAAGTACAAGAGGAAAAGGTAAGCAATGAGAATTCGTTTCACCTCAAAGACTTCAACTTAAATCAATGCTAACCACTTGAACTCTTCCTTCCTAAATCAAGTCAATTAAATCCAATCACCACCATAACAATAAACGTGAAACCAAAATAAAAACCCGTCCGTTGACTCCGAATTGCTTTGTTTACGTCTCAAGCAGTGTTTTTATTCTAAATAAACAACCCCAAGGTCTGTTTTGTTCGCGATGAAAAGCAACGGTCTATACTGAAGTTGGAACTCCGGTAACTTTGCCCGTTTGGAAGTGAATGGGATAATCTGAATAATTCAGTGGAACGGAACGGAGGTGCTGCGTTGTGTCGCTCCAAACACGGGGATTGGGACGGTGACGATATGACGCAACCATTTTAATACGCAACTACAACTTCAATAGATGGTAACCCAATTCCAGATATTCATTCATTCATTCATTATCAGCCGAAGGACGTCCACTGCTGAACATAGGCCTCCCCCATGGCTTTCCACAACGACCGGTTGTGAGCGGTCTGCATCCAGTGCGATCCTGCGATCTTTACAAGGTCGTCTATCAATCTTGTCGGTGGACGTCCTACGCTGCGCCATTGGTCGAAGGGTCTCCAATCTAGGACTTTTCTGAGCCAACGGCCATCAGCTACGAGTATTAGATATCAGCTAGCATTCCAGATATTAGAAACAAAAAAAAATGTATGACATCATTTTGCAGACATCATCATACTGAATTAGGAACTTTCTGAATGGAGTCATAGAACGAATGAAGTTAATAAGAATTTCTTGAAAATGCAGGGTAGGTTAAAAACGTGTCGTTCATTCAATATACTGACTTTGAGTGACACAGTTTTATAACACTACTAGCACAGTGACATGTTGACAGCATTTTTCCAGCCACTGGGTGTTGTCGGTATTTTATAATTGGAATTCGTTAGTGTGTTTCGCGAGGTTAGGTTTTTGAATTCAATTTATTTTTATTAATCACTTGACTGCAGGAATGGCGTAGTTTCATAATGGATCTATTAAACTGTAAATTTATCAATGGTGACATGAATTGAATAAAAAAGGTAATATTACCTATTTGATTCTACCATCTTAAATATAACATCGTCTAAAGCAGTATTTACTGAGCATGTACATAGAATCTTTTCTCAAATAGTGGGAGCTGCTATAAAATAGGGTTTAAATTGCTCGGATTACTGTAAGCTGAGAAAAGGGGATCTGTGTTCGCTTTCTTACGTCTGTACGTGCATTCACACTGCATTCTAGGTATTACGTTACTTCTGCCAAGTTCCTTCTGGCCTAAATCAATAATAATAATATGATCTCTTAGATGTCCATTTAGTGTGTTGATGACTGAAAATTATGTGGGGTACAAAGAAGACATAAGAAGAAAGTAGAAGAGACAAAAACCCGACATAATGATAATAAGAAGAAAAAACTCTTGATTCCGTGAAACCCCAATGACATCAAGGGACGTTTAACAATTGATTTTCTATTGTGTCTGGAATCTCGGTGCTTGACTAAAAACACAATCACTCTTTTTAATATCAAAATGAAACAAAATGGAAACACGAAATGAAACATTAAAAATGTGAGAGAACAATTTTTTTTATGACGATTAATCTTTAGCACAGAAGATTTATAACACGAGTAGTACCTAGAAGAGTACTACCAATAACTGTATTTTCATAATCAAAACTCTGACCGCAAATCTGCTCGCGCGGAAAACAACAAAAACATGTTTGTTTCGTCTCAGTAAAAATCGGAAACATTTGCTAGGACCTGTAAAATATAATGCGGGCAATAAAATAGCCCAGCTAATACTGCCAATATAGAGGAACTTTTATTGAAATTATAGGTTCAACAGTTGAGTGTAACAAACTGCCAGTGGCGTGTTTGTAACTAACTTTAACGTCCTAGTTTAATTGGATGTGTGCTATGCCGGGTGTGTCCTATACCGGGCGAGTCAAATCAATACACTATATCTATATTGTCCTGCCTTCGTCTCTGAGATTTAATTGACCATGTAGTAGGCCCTGCTACGCGTCCATTCACTCGCACACAGGTTTAGCGCAAGAAAGAGAAGGTAAAAAACTAGTATCCCTCCCTCCTTCCTGCGCCTCACAGCACTGCCAGCCGCCTGTCGCTCATTCGTGTCCGTGCGCGCGCGCCGTTCCGACGCACGCAGTAACCACAGCAAAAAAGAAAAAACCGTTAAGTTTTTTATTTCGTGCTAAACGAAAGTTACCTTATTGTGATATTCATACTGAAAAAATTAAATTGTGAACGTGAACTGAAGTTAAACGCATAACCCAGCGTGGCTGCTACATGCATGCTTTACGCTTCACGGCCGAGCTATTACGAGATACTAGCCAGTCCGCATTTTAACGCTCCGAATCAATACGCGATATTGATCAGTAGCAATTTTTTGGCCGAGCTGGCACGTGATGCCAGCCAGTCCTAATTATCTTGAATCGAGACGTATGGTATGCGTTGCTTTCAATAAACCTACCCTTATTTTCATTGCGTTTCGACAAATGAAAAAAGTGAACTAATGGGGCCACAAAGGCATTTCATTAAAAATGTTAAGCAGCGCTGACGACGCGCCATCAGGGCCTCTCAGTGTGAAGCGTTCCTCGCCCACACTCATCGAGCCCCAACAGGCATCATAGTGTGTCCTGCCTGTGCCAACGCGACGCCATGCGCCGTGAATTGCTTGTTTGTTACGGTGAACTACCGTCCAACAATCCTAGCGCTTCAACGTCTCGCGCTCGAAATCAGAATCCGACCAAATAAAGGTAAGGTCTTTTTTCATTAAAGCTAGCTAAGCTTGAAGCCGTACTACGTGTTACGGGCTACCGTATTCCATTCGTGGTAAAACCACGACCGAACACTTGACTCAGTCAATCTTTTGACATAGATTGGAATTGAGTTTAATGTGAGCTTTTACACTTACAAACAAAAGGAGCAATATATATGTTTTACTAAGTACTTTTTTGTAAGCACCGAAAAACAATAGTGGCAGCAGATTTATTTCAAATCTAATAAATTTATATTTATTTTGTACATTTTTACCTGAAATTTTAAAAATGAAAGACTTAAGAACACTATAACTGCCTAGACTGATAAACATAAGTACGTATAGTGCCACCTGCGATGCGGTGCACGCTCCTTATTTTTTTTCCCAAAGCTCTAAAAACGGTACTGTATACATCGATACTACATAGCTCACAATATTATGGTCCTATGTCTGCAATTGATTACAACTCTTTTTTTTTAATTTATGGCTAATGGCTATAAAACTTGTCTTGCTAGACAATGCTATGGAAAACATAACATCGCTTTTAAATGAAATATTTAACATTACTTAAATATCGAAGTTTACGGATTGTATAAAAAGAAGACAATTATTATTTTTTAAGTAAGCAAGTTCTTACTTACATTTCTGTTTTCTACTCAATGCATATGGTTGGGTCCATATAAGAATTATGTAAAACTGATTTTATTTACTCATTTATTTATTGCTCACAATTTAAATAGCTATGCTAATAATATTGAGCTTTGCTCATTAACTGGCATTTGTATGATTCTGAATGGTGGAATATTTACAGTAGGTACTTATTCAGTCTTGAAATCCAACTAAGATTTGTTTCACTCCTCAGTTAATAATTCGGTACAGCTTAGATTTTATTAACCGACGTAACAACAACCAGCTGGAAAGCGTAATGTGTTTTTTGGTTTATACCAATGAGTTTTCTTGTTAAATTGCGAAATCAATATAGCACTACCGTCATATTCGATTTAAATAGGTAGACAGTAATTAATTGTTTTAGATGCTATTTTATTTTTCGAAAAATATGGTGTGATATGCACTAAACTTTTCATGTATGCTTCTTAGATTATATCGTCGCAAAGTTCGGTACTTAATGTGGAGTCTGAAAAACTAAATAAAGATCTGTGTCCATTATCTTCAGAAAAGGCGATGCCTGAGCCACCGCCAACAAAAAATTGTGACAACCATAGGTCAACTTGAATTGACTTTAGTTTTTTATGGGCTTGTTTTTTTTTCTCACCATTTACCACCACAAACACCACCGAAAAATAATTCAAACATAGAATGACCTATTGTTTGAAGTACTATTATTATTCTTTATATTTTTTGGCTATATTTATTCCACTATTTACACACCTACGTTAAAGGTTGGATAAATAAAAGACATGGTCATTATTGTACAAATTACAAAAATCGATCTTTTTAAAACAAAAGGCAGCAACGCAGCATCAAACCTAAATTGCACTACAAGCATCTAATTTGAGTTATTGGGAATATAAACTATGCATATTTTTCCCACTATATTCTGTGATTTAAGAATTAACTTTATCGAGTAAATATCTTCTATCATCATCAGTTTTTTTCCAACTAATCACATACACCCACTCCACAACCATCTCCCCAGCAAAGCCACTATGATATTAGGAAACCATTCATATGGAAACATTGCGGCATTAACTATAAAACAGATTATTTTATTTTATGAATTGTATCGTTTAATTGATGTTTAAAAGTATTGAATATACTATGTTAAATAAATTTTCAAAGGAAATCTTGTCTTAATATTCACCAATTACTTAGGTATGGTGAAACAATTGCCGACCACAAAATAATAACCAATCATGGTCTGCCAAGTTTTAACATTTTGCAAATGTTATTTTTTACGCTTGTTCTTATACTCTTGCGCCGTAAGACGTCGAGTAGTTCGACGATTTATTTATAAAACCTGAAAGTAATTTATTTATTACAAAGAATAATGCTTGAATCTTTTTATTTATCATTTATATTTGAGGGTGTTTTAATATGTATGAAAACCAGTGTTTCCTGGTGACATCGATCTATGACATACTTGTTGTAACACGACATATTCATTTACTTTTGGACTTCTTGTCACAATAGGTACCCTAATTTTGAATCATCAAGATTTATTTTACACTGCTCATAATATTGAAACAAGTCCCATCTGAAGCCAAATAAGACACAAATACATTGGCGGCACAATAATTGCGGAAATGCACATTGCCATTACCCCCAAAAAAGAAGAATAAGTCACAAATATTTGTCAAACTCATAGAAAATATAAACTTAAATAAAAATAAAGTATCTCATCAAAACCAAATCGATAAGATAGGATCGCATTTTTTTTTAATGTAACCCTCAGTAATTCAGACATATTTTATCCAGTCAATATTTCTGAGTATTTTTTTTTTCCGACTATGCGCCGACTATCGAATACTCGGCGAACATTCCTGTGCTGGCAGTCTGAAGCGTCATGTTTAATATTTCGCGTAGATAATTTCAATATTTTGATTTTCTACTCCATCTAATATCCTTCTAACTTACATAGCTAAATCTTTAGTAAATCTAAAAAAAAAAAAAAATTAAGCTTGATTAAAACATTATTCTCAATCAGTAAATTCACGAAAATACCAATTTTGTCTCAGCTTTTTTCGAGCGCCAACTGGTGTTTTTTACAAGGAACTATGTCGAGACTTCCGCGCCTGGTTGATAAGTTAAATATTAGGCAAACGTCGGGTTAGGTGGTACCAAAACTTCTATCGGAGAAATCGTTTGCGCTCGTATGACCTTATAAAGCCACAACGCCCCCAGAGGTCGTTTCCAAGCTTCTTTAGAAAAAATTTAAATCACTCAATCATTACCTACTTCCTTAATGCTTTCAAGTTTTGATAACGATAATATTTCAAATTCATTGAAATATCGTATTCTTATTGTAACCCAGAAAATAATAATAGCGTTGATATACACCGATGAATACATCTAAAATCTTATATACCCACAAATGAACCAACTATTTTTTTTTACCAATCATCTTACACTTATTACAACAAAACATTTTCTTTAGAATTCAAAATTCGAATAATAAGTATTTTGTTTTCGGTATACGGCTGAATATATTTCAAACAGCTGCATAAATACATAAATACCCAATACTAAAAAGTAATCGAATACCTATCATGCGTGTATTTTTTACAAATCTATGATTGTAAAATACGTTAAAACTGCAAGACAAAAAGACTCTCCAATACGCCCGTTAAGTGCATTAAAAATGATAGGGCGCTGGATGAGAAGTATTTCTGTATGTAGCTTTCGCAATCTGTCTCAACAATACGTATTTCGTATTTATTTGCAATTTTTATAACAGACCAAAAAAAAGGGAACTAAGAAATTTTCGTCCTATTTCAGTTAAGATTACTAAAATTATTATTGTATTTACATATTCTTGGAGTTTAACATTAATAAAATATAAAAAACTAATAAATATCTTCTTTCTTTCCCATTAAAGAAATAACTTATCAATTATCATGCACCCATAACAATAGTGCATAATGCCAAACATGGTAACATAAAACATTTTTTGTTATTTAAATGATCATTTTAATAATCAAAGATTACTAACTATAGAGGTGTCAACTTATTTTTGTAACAACATTGATTTACTCCGAACATCTACATGGTCAATAAATCTCAGAGACGAAGGCAGGACAATTGGATGATCAAACGAACTTACCTGTAAGTGAAGTTCGATCCAAATTGTCCTGACTTCGTCGAAGAGATTTAAGTTCCCACCCTTCCCAATTCCCATAGGTACGTGTATTTTCTGCAAAAATTGTTGCCACCCGTACCATAAATCAATGTTGTACATCTGGAACATCGGTCTCCTTGCTCTGAAATGAATGAGCGACAGGCGGCTGGCAGTGCTGTGAGGCGCAGGAAGGAGGGAGGGATACTAGTTTTTTACCTTCTCTTTCTTGCGCTAAACCTGTGTGCGAGTGAATGGACGCGTAGCAGGGCCTACTACATGGTCAATTAAATCTCTTCGACGAAGTCAGGACAATTTGGATCGAACTTCACTTACAGGTAAGTTCGTTTGATCATCCAATTATAACCGTATATCCGTTGTGTCCAATAAGTTGTTGGCGTCACTGTTCGTGTACCTCACTCGGCAGGGGCCCACTGAAAACCAGCGTCAGGTCCTCCATGGGACCTGGCTTATGCTGAGTGAGGTCCTCTTGGTCTGGACGTCACCAACACACATTGCGTCTGGCACGCACTGCTTGGCTGGCATTCAACTGCCTTACGTTTCTAACTGTATTTTTATTTTTTGTTTTTTTTTCATATTATTTCTGTAATTGTTTCTCTTTATTTTCATTTTTTCTGTTGTGAAGCGTGCGTATGTGTGTGTGTTTGTGCTGTCCTTTAACCAATAAATGTTTTTTCTTTCATTCTTCTTTCTTCTTTCTTATTGAAACTTTGCCAATTTTAATACATTAGCGACCCGTCTTAGCTTGCATTGGTTCAATTAGGATTTTTCTTGACAAATGATATCATTAACCTATGGTTAAAAATCGTTACCAGTTAAATATTTATGATTGCGCCCGTTTTGAAGAAAAAATACCATAACCACCGTAACGACATTTAATCATTAATGTGTTAATTAATGATTAAATGTGATTAATGTGTTAATTATCGATCACGCAACTGGGCCTGGGCAATTCATATTATACATGGAAACACGTCGTAGTATTATTTTCTAATACAACCCTACTTGGGTCCGGTTGCGTGATCGTTAGTTAACTGAACTAGTGGTTAAATATCGTGACTAGCCGTTAAATATTTCCCATTATGCGTGTTTTGAGATAAGATTATGCAATCGGGCCTTTATCATGAATATCACAGTTTTAAGTTACGACGTACTGTTATTGTTGAAACAATACTGAAAATACAATATGTATGTATGTTGTACTGTGTTTGCCAATAATGTGAAATAAATACATGTCACTCAATGTAATAACTGTGACTGATAACTACCTACCTATTCAAGCTACGTAATCCTATCTTCTCACTTTTTACATCACATTTCCATGTTATTTGACAAAGCACCTGTTTTATACATAAAACCTCATAAAGTACAGGATTACCCACTTCTTTCATATCTAAAGTGGCTCATCTATGTCGTCTCTTGTGCTCTCAATGTACTTTGGTTTTCATCCTATTACGGAACTCCAAACGTAACTGAGTGTGCTTCATAGAAATCCTACCAAATCCCAGCACGAACAACCCCGTTACAGTGCGAATAGGATGAGTAGGCTTGCATTGAAATGGACTGAGATTAATATATTTATAGGTCAACTTAGTGCTCTAAGAGTATAGTAGTGAACTGTGAAGAAAACGAGTCAAATATCTGCTTAGCCAAGAATTAAAAAAAAACATACTCACTGTCATAAACCTAAACTAAGTATTATTGATTTGAGAGGTGGTTGAGTCTTCCTATACAAACAACTGACTACTTACTTACGAGGCAAGGTCTAAGTATTAAATTCGCTGAGCTGGCTGAGCTGTAGGCTAGCCGGGTCACAGGTGGCGGATAGTGAACGGCCATCAGATTTGGTGGTTCGCTGCGAATATGTTGAATAAGCAGTTCCGACCAAATAGCAGCAGGATAACCAGAATATAATAAAAGTCCCCCTAGCCGATTTCGACTACGGTGGCCAGTCACAATGACTAACCGACTGCGCGGGACATATTATAGTGCACAAGTGTGTGCGCAAACACAGGTGCACTCTCTATTCCTTTCACTCTCATAGTCCGATGGGACAGCAATCTGACACGACCGGAGAGAGATCAGGCGCAGGACCAACGGCTTAACGTGCTTTCCGAGGCACGGGGGTGAAACACCGCCAAGTTACAAACTCCGGGCTACCCTGAGAATTTCTGAACAGAAAAAATCCGGTTTATATTTTGGCCCGACCCGAGAATTGAACCTGGGACCTCTGGCACAGCCGTCGCTTTAAAATGCGACCCTTTCACCGCTGCGCCACCGAGGCAGTTGCCTTACCAGAATGTAGTTGGGAGTCGAATGGGATGAGCTTCTCTATTAAAAGCTACAATAGTCAGAGACGATCCTGTGCCATGATGAGTAAACGCCGCCATCAAATAAGCGTTTCCCTGGTAATGGGTAGCAGCAACATCAGTACTGACAAAAGGGTATATCAGATATATCAGGAAAGGCTTTTGGCTGGGTATCAAAAATTAGGAACCCCCAGTTCTTAAATTGCAGTGCGGAAGGCAAGAAAGAAACCACCACACTATCTTTCCCAATTTGGAGGTTTTATAGAAAAAGCTCTACCGACAAGAGCCTTTAATTTGATGTTGATGGTCACAAAACCATTTTCAAATATAATGTCATCGTTTTTTTGCCAGCATGAGGACCCTTTCTAAATATTCGTACGTTGTGCCCTACCCTTTCTAATTAAATTACGTTCGCTGATGACCTCATCATCGCCCTTTGCGCGAGTGACCTTTTCCTTTATTTAACCCCCCTAAGGTTATCTAGCGATTCGTGACATTGAAAAATTGATATGGTCTGGCCCGAAAACGAATTAGCTTTCACGTTTTAATTTTAAGCAGGACACTTAATTTAATTCCGGACATTAGATTTACCTCTATTAAGTGAGATTATTGGCAACATATCAATTTACGTAATGAATAAATAAATAAATATGCGCCAACACACCAATTGTCTGGTTTCGTGGTAAGGAAATATCTTCCTTGTGTTTTATTTTATTTTAATTGTGTTACGAAGTACCAGACAACGATTATGACGGGGGCGTCTCCCATAAATACTTAAATACATATAACATCCATGACTTGTGGGATTCGAACCATTCGAATGAATGAGTGCTTTCACTTTTTTCTCCATAAAGTGTAGGGTTAAAGGAAACACAGAGATCATATATGATTATTGTCTTATTGCACATACTTTGCGTTTGGTATCTCGTGTGGTTTTGCTAAATAGATTATAGTTAAGTCAAAATATTAGTAAGAATTATGGTACGAGTAAAATAATTTTTATCAAATTTCATTCCAATTATATTACATTTAATTTTCATTCCAGTTATAATTTTGTTTGATGCAAATAACATTAGGTCTTACGTTACGTTGATTAAGACGGCTAATTAATTTTAACTCTGTTTCTTAAACAACAAAAGAGAAGCGAAAACAAAGGCCGTAGTTAATTTTATTTCATTAACTTAAAGACTTGTTACATTTATAATAAACACAGTTATTACAACCTCTGTAAGCTAAATGCCTATTCGTTATTATTACCGATTTGAATATTTAATTAAAAGGGAAACATTGAAGATGTTTTTCCAAATAATAAGTGTATTCAAAAACTAAATTATTTTGTATTATTATAATTAGAGGGTTGCTTTTTATTTTTTCCTAAAATATGTCTAATGAAATTTTGAGTTATCTGTAGCTTAAGCACTAAATAGCGGTCCCAGCAAGTCGAGGCGAAAATCGTATTTCCCTTTTGTCCTATTCGGGGCAATGACGAATCCGAAAAATTAAAAATCATGAAAATCAGTCAACTCGTTCTTAAGTTATAAGTGGTGTAAATAACAGAGTAAAATAGAAGAAGAATTGACTTTATTTTATGTTTATAGAAGATAGATAGATATATTATCATCATCATTATCAGTCGAAAGACGTCCACTGCAGACCAAAGGCCTCTCCTACGATCCAAAGCGACCTTTCGCGTCTCGTGTGGTAGATATGTAGAATATATTCTTTTTATCTTGAAATAAATAAATAGTATAGAACTATAGATAAATCCACAATACCAGAAAAGACTCGTATACTTAAATAAAAATGTTTTGAATAGGGTTGAATGCCTTCCCTACCGAGAGATATCACTGTGTTCGTAGCTCAGCTGAAACATTTCCAACGCGCCTGTAATTTAATTAAGTTCACAGCGAAATGTAGTCAAAGTATAAATCCCGTACAGTTTGACAAATGGCGCGGAAGCTGTTCTATTGTAGGTTGTGGTGTTGTGTTTAAAAAAATTGAGCGGAATAATTTTATGAGCTCATATAAAATGCATGATAAAAGTGACATATATTTTTGTATTCTTCCTGAAATAATTTTAGATTCAAAACTTCAAAACTATTAAAATTTTCATTACTTGAAAGATTGGGTTCCTTACTACCGATTTCTAGCTGTAGATATTTCCATAGTTGATCCAAGCAATCTTGTTATTCACAAATAACGTTAATTACAAAGAGTAACAATAATGTTCATATACTCCATATTTTTTTTAACAAACTATCTCATCTAGTTTACGACTGCAAGAATTTCAGAAATGCTACATCATAAGTACATATAAATCCTCTTGTATCCGTCCGTGTACGACGCCAATTCATTTAGGAATTTTCCAATTGAAAGAGTATTTTTTAGTGAAAACCTGCACTCAGCGGTTGCAATTTGCGAACTCTTCTGCTTTTTTGGCCTTTTTTTATTACCTATAAGAAACACATTATAGACAATATTTATTTGATTATTATCTCTATTTCTCGAAAAAAGTAGCGTGTTATTGTTTAGCTGTGCAAAAACTTTACCATGGCTGTCTTTAATTATAATCAGAGATATAAGATTTTATATTTTGTCTGTAATTTGAGTACTGGGTGATGTATTGAGTAAGCACATGTTTAGGTATAAAGGTACAAAAATCTTTAAAATAAAGATACTAAATTCAACTGTGCCGAATTTAACCCCTTTTAACCCCTATCTGTCATACAAGAAGGCTAGTTGCATCTAGGTACAAAGATATATATCGCTATTTTCTCTGCTGAGCTAACAATTTACGAGTGCGATCTAACTACCTGCCTTGTTAAACTGCTTCTTGATAAAGTAGCCAATTTAGATTTTAATATTCTTGAAATGATATACAGGCACACACCTAAGTTATGCTCCTAAATAAACTGATATTCAAATAAACATTTTCAAGTAGCATAGTACGTTGATATCTAGTACATTTTGAGTACTTTCAAGCCCATACGTCTGAATTAATATGAATGTTGCGGTATACACTGTGTTCAATAAATTCAGAGCATCGAAAATTTTAATCTGCACAAAAATTACGTTATCTTACAAATCATTATCAGAGTGCGTTTACACGAAGAGTGACCTATGTATAAAACCGATTTAATTTTCGAACGACTTTAAACTTAAAGTGAAAAATCGAAAAGAGCTATCATTCGGGTAATAGCTCCTAAACGTGCCCTATCATGAGTTTGGGAATTATGCAAAGGAGTATACGCGCCATTTGGCTACCGGCCAGCACCGCTCGCTTCGCTCACTTCGCTCAACAGGTCAATGTGGTAGCACCTCGTAAAATCATTCGCGGAAAGCTATAAGCTTCAGAATTATGGCACGGGTACGATGTAAGCCCAGTTGATTGTTGGTAGCAAATAAAGTAGCGTTTGAAGAGTTTGATCGACTTTCGGCTGTTTATTTGTTGTGACTGAAGCAAGGAGGGGCAGTTTTTCTTGCAAGAGGAAAGCTTCTATTAATTTTAGCCTGAGAGACGTCATCACTTCATACCTTATTTCACCACTCAAGTTATAATATCTTTAAGAGAGTTTCAGTTAAATAAATAGTAAAAAATATCAAGCGTTTGCTAGAAAATGTCAACATTTACCAGTTGTTGGGATAGAAATAGCCTGGTATTTGTCTTGATTGTTCCAAAAGTTATAAAAGTACTTTATACTGAACGTGTCCTAAATTTATAGAGAGCGGACTTTAAAATTCCCTTAAATATTATTAATCTCTGCAAAATTAACACTGGTCTTCTTAAATTGATATAATAATGATCATAAAATAAGCATTTATGCTAACGACCCTTAAATTATAATAGTGGCTCTCAAAATTAGCGGGTCGCGACCGGCTAGTAATCAACGCAAGGGTAAAGTCACTGAGGACCCTTTCATTCAACGACGATTAAGTTGTTTTAATGTTATGTTTTTGTCGAAACACTTTAACTACTTGTTTACTTGCCAAGATAGAGTAGTAAATAAGCGAAATAGTTTCAAGGGGCTAATTTAGGAGTGAGAACAATGTTTTTATTGAGCTCAAACTATTTTATAGAATCTTTATTGCACCTTGTAGGGAATGTAGCTAAATTCAGCTTCAAAAAATTTACCGCGTGCGTATTGCGATACTTTTTTTTGTAGCTTTACTGTCAAATTAGCAATTCGTATTGCGATTTCGGATTATATTGATAATATTATCAAAAAAAAATACTCACTTAACTTACATAACTACTAATATTTATAGCATTTTTACAATATTATTAAATCGATAAATACTCGTTTACATTGAGTGGGAATGAAACTGCCTGGAAATTGAACAAGCAAGCTCGCAATAGCAAGGCTCCCGCTGAAAATCAGCGTCGTGATAAACATTACACATGGTTATCACGACTAGTGCTGAGCGGGAGCCTTTTTGATACACAACCATGTTTTTTAAATTATTATTTTTATTATGTCTGTATTGTTGTGTGTCAAATAAATGTTTCTTTCTTTCTTTCTTTCTTTCAATACGCCCCCTGTTATTCAAAGTCAATAAGTATTGAAAGTAGCTTGTATGTAGGACCCTGAGGGAAAATCCTCAAACGTGTTTCCACTGAACAATATTGCGTTCTCTTCCAGAGAAAACTTCACAGTTTTACATAAAGTACACTGCGGACAAGTAATGACGTGGAGTGGACAACTGAAGGGTTTTCCGAATGACAACTCATACTTGGCCTGTTGTTAAGTTCAGTTCTGTTTTGTACTTGGGTCTGCATAAACTGGTGGTTGCGGTGAAATTATTCCAGCGCTGTTTTGCTGCTATTAAAGAGAGCCTTTGTCATGCATGATCCGGTTGTTTGCTTCGTTAGTGGCAACCTGTGAGTTGGTAGATGATAAATTTGTTTAAAATACTGTTATCGGATACGGGAGAAAATAGTAAGTGGCTATTGACTTTGTTTGGATTTACAGTTTTTAGTTACTTTTGAATTAATAATTTGTGCAGTTTAATACATTTAGTAACGACATTCTTTTTAGTTGCTAGCAACTACTAAATTAACGTAGGAATAATTATTGAGTGTTTCTCACTATAAATACTTTTCCTGTTATATTCCTGAAAACATAGTAATGAAAAGGTACATTGAGGAGTCAAAGCGTTTGTATTTAATACATTTGTACTAAGATTTATTGTTCATTTTAGAGACCTAATTTTCTCGTAGACGCTTTCGTTGAAAGGCTTCTTTTTGATAAACCAAACAAATTGTGCGGATCAATTTCAACTGGAATAATGTGTTGCCTACCGCAAGCGAATTAACGATGCTAGGTAATTACAGTTTGTGGTCGATTAACCTAACGATATGTAGGTACAAACAATCAACTCTATTCTATACAGGGTGAAAACCTAATTGCAGAGCTTTTGAATACAAACGAAACATTTGGGTAATGTTTTGTTTTCGCAGTGATAAAAATAATCAGGTATCAATTTTGTCTTTTTAATGTGATGAATATCAGTATTCATCAACAACCTACTATTTACATAATGCGGTCATTTTCAATCTTGTTATGATGTACTGGTATTTTTTGTCTGAGTGCTTCCTTAAATGTTGGCAATATTTTTGAGTAAAGCTTACCCGGTATAAAAATACTACCTGCTTTGCCTAGGTATACATACATCAACCCAAAACTGGGATACCAAACATCTGAAACCGATCGCAACACACCAACACTACATTTTAAATTATTATCACTCAATCAACGTCAAGAGTTGTAAATACGTCGTAGATATAAAGCCTTATTTGCGCGAAAGCTTCTATTGTCAGATTCAATTGTGTCATGAGTTCATTGTACGAACAACAGCTCGTCAAGCTAAACACAGCGATGTCTTATGCAGTTGTAATAAGAGCTATTCTTAAACAAAATTGTGTAGTCCACTGTTCTGGTGACTGTGCGTACACGATCGTGATAGAAATGCTGGCTGCGTAATTACATACTATCTAGTTTATCGCATGTTTATCGCATGACACTGATATGAAGCGCATTATTAAATGAAACACACACTATTGTATTACGTAGAAATAAAGAGGAAGCTGTGCTATCGGGCAAATATTTGGCACAATATTGCAGTCAATGACACATGCTTTTTCCAAAGCATACATTTGAAATTTGACTATGCAAAGATAAATCTGCTTTAATTTACCTTGAAGTCCTAGAAAAAAGTACCCATATATTGTTTTGAACAAGATGGCATACACGCCGTGCATACACGGAATATTTGAACTACCTACATAATATTATTCTAGTCAATGTGAAGAAGAAAAGTCAATGTTATATCGTTTTAGGAAGTCAAGATAAAAGTAGATAGGAGAAAAGAATGGCTACTACTATACCGATAAGAGCTTTTTAATTAAAGATGTACTATCTTTCTTTTGTAATGTTACTGTTATTTGATATAGGTACACTGACATGTCACACTCTATTAATGGTTTTACGCATTGAACTAATATTGTAAAATGTGAAAATTGAAAAAAACAACTTCAAATTAATATAACCAATTCTCTTTATTAAGTTTAAATTAAGCCCCATTTAGTGAAACGACCGAATCACAGTCACATTTGGGACGGCAAAAAGCCACATGATTATTAAATTGAAACTGAAATAACATTGTGTTCATATTATGCAGTTTAGCATATCGTCGCTTGTATGGTGAAGCGATGACAGCGAGCCTCTACACTCTAACGGCCGATATTAAACACATTTTCCGATGAACGACCATAAAACCATGAGTCTATTTACTCAATGGTCAAAATAGATAACAAATAAATAAAAAACTAACAATTAAAGCATCAGAAATCATCCTTTCTCTAAACTGTGTGTGCGATATGAATTTTTTGTCTTTTAATTCCGTTTATACGTATAAATGAGTATTCCAAAAAAAAGATGAATTTTTAAAGATAGGATTGACAATCATCTCGATGGACAGCTTATTTATTTAAATATAAAATAATACACTTTTCATAAGAAAGACTTTTAATTCCAAAGAAGGGATGGATTTTTGATGATTGAATAGAGTTATCTAACGGAGGTAGGTATTTAACAACTTAGCCGAAAAATGTGGCTAGTGATGGGCGCGGAGAATATTTCAAGTACCTAATTTACTCATGGGGAATTACTTACTCAAAGTTCCCTAAATTCACATAAACGGCACATCAGTAGATATTTTTCAATAGAACCATCCCTTTCACTCGCAAGATTGTATTATAATGAGCGAAAAATACAGCTAGATTTAAAATACACAGTGGGGCCCCTGGCCTAGTAATTACACGCTCTCGTCAACGAATGGGTCCAATATTGTGTTGTCCAGTGACATTTGGCTGAGTCTATTGTGAACGAATATTTGGTTCAGCGCTTATTGTCGTATGCCATGAGGAACAGTTAACTAAATAATTTCATTTTTGAGGATGGTTTAAAGTTGGTGAAGGAGCAATTATGGCCTATGCACAATCCTATCATTCTAGATATTCAATCGAATATCGAACTCACCAACCTTAGTTATCCATGGTTTAAAAACATACATAATTCGTTGCAGGTAAAAATAAAATATAAGTATTTACTCAATATGTATTTAACTTTCAAGTGCATCTAATAGACAAATTATTAGATTCTTCAGATACGGTTCCCGGACGTGACGTCACCACGTCGTGTCGTCGTACCACTACCCTATTGTCGAGTCGCGGAACGTTCAATTTCCGGTCCCGTGTCGCACCCGTCACGTCGTCGCTTTTCCACTGCATGCTACCGCCAATAACGGATACGTTTGGCTTTCACGCCAACTTATATCCGATGTAAACGGGTGAAATTAAAGTATGTTAAAGTGTGCATCTTCCAAAGGCTGAGCTGAGATATTTGCCTATACATACATACATACAACTACATATATACAAATAAGATTAGGATTACGACTAGGATTGGTTTTGTATGCATGGTTAATTTATTTGTACCTGAAAAATATCTATTGGGTATGGGTATGAGTCAAACATAAATGTTTTCTTAAGTGTCCCAGTACAGGGCAAAAGCCTCCCTACCCTTTTTCCACTCTCCACGGTTTTGGGCATCTGTTCTCCAGTCTTTGTTGACTGTCTTTCATTTAAAGGGTGCAGATTTTGGCCCAATCATCATGCGGCTGACATGACCGGCCTAGTCCTACTTAAGCTGAGAAGACTTTTGCGAGATGTTTGAGATGAGTGTCTTGAAGCGCAGGATGGTGTTCCGGATTTAATCACGTCTGATTTGTAAAGTTCTACATATAATGACCAATAGCTTTTCCAGACATTTTCGATGCGTCGTGAAATCTATTGAGTTGAGAATCTTGCTTATATTGAGACTATTTGGCCTAGATAAATGTACTCCATTTCAACGTCTTTCACGTATATTCTGCTATCGGTCATCAACTTGTCTTGTCTTTGTTCATCTGAAGTTCAACGAACACAATAGTTCAGTGCACCACTCAGTGCTGGAGTAGTTCTTTTCAAAAATATCATTAGTGTTGTCCTGCATCTAATGTAGTTTTCATAGCCTCACCTGGCCAACCAACGAACGTGCTCGCTGGTTGAATGAGCAGGGTAATTACGTAACTTGCAAGCTATTGCGTTTCGTGTGTGGCATGGTCATGTTAAACGCTCTTTATCACTCTGGCAAGAGCGTCCGAGCAGTTTATTTGTCAGCGCAGTCAATTGCCTAACCATGCCGCGCGTGTCTTCCTTAACACTACTTTTTAGGGTTCCGTAGCCAAATGGCAAAAAACGGAATCTGTCACAGGTTCACAGTTGCTATTTACAAGTGCAATTTATATTATTAAGTTTGTATGGTGACAAAACACTGTAAAAACAAAAATAAACTATAAATTGGCTTTCATCATCTTAACTGATTGTTAAAATATTTGTAAAAATATTCTCTTCGGATATTGTGAGAGCAATTTCACAACATTGATGATGTCACGCAGCCTCCGCGTTAAAAAGCACTTGCAAAATTCAACAGGCTTGTTAATGTGACGGTGGCCGAGTGGTATAGGCATACGCCCGGATAGCGTAAGACACGGGGTTCATTTCCTTGTCTGTCACAGTTTCACAGTTGCTTTTTACAAGTGCAATTTATAAAAAACGGAATCCTTATAGTTTTGTCAAGTCTATCTGTCTGTCGGTCAGTCTGCCTGTCTGTCTGTTTGTCTGCCTGTCTGTCTGGCCGTTCATATGTCACAGCCACACTTTTTCTAAAACTATTATCTTTTAACGAAAAGTTTGAATGAGATAGTAGTTTTTGAGATATTGCAAATTTTTATCAACCGCTAATATAACTTTGTCTTTCATACAAACACTATGAAAAACAAAGTTACTTAGTAAGTGGACCCCGAATCCAGTTTAGGGTGGAACGGAACCCTCAGTGCGCGGGTCCTGCTCGCAATAAGCCGGTTTTTATTTTGTTTTCCGTCACGAATTATTAGTAAAAAATTGCTGCTATAGAGAGATACCTAATAGCCCAGCCGATGCCGCGATGTCTTCCGCGAGCCGAAACTAGCTGACCTACTTGGCTGCTACCTGAATTTATTGACGCACAAGATTTTTCATTCCACTGGAGCTTGAAATTAAATATTTTCCTTCTTTATGTGGTGGTGCATGGCACAGAGGCGGCTTTATCTCAGCACTATTTTTGATACAAGGTAAATAAAGGAACAATCTTTAACTGCTTTCTGTTTAGCTTACAACTTTACAATTTCGGTTAGAATTCAGTTGTATATGACAAAGTTCATAAGTACCTGAAGGTTCCATCATAATTTTTAAATTTCTCTCGCTCGATTTTTCTCGAAAACTGCACGAAGTTAATTGAAAGTTAAATTGAAGCTTGCAAGTGAAAAAGAACCGCAGAGTCTTTTGCAGTTGTTTTAATTACAGTAGAATAAGTCCTTCGGGTTAATTACCAGTGAACCATTAAGTTATTAGCGTCTCTTCTTGATAAGCCTTTAAAAACAATCTTGTGGACCTCTGGCGTTCCCCGGACATACTTAAAATTATTATTTAATGCGTTGAGTGAATTTTCTTTAGCATTCCTTTGATCCTTTGAGATCCATTGAAACATAATGGCGAGGGGTTATCATGGGCGTTTCCCGACCTAATTTTTCAAAATCGGATTTTGATACAAAAACGTTATACCTAATAAGTATCCCTTTCACTCACCAAAGTGAATTAATAAAGACTCGGCTGTTTATATATGAATTCAAACAACCATAAATCAATTTGCTTATTTACAAAAACTCACTGAAGCTGACTTGATTGCTGCTTACATCAAAGGCTAGTACTCACTTACTTCTATGTATTATCAAACATGTGAAAACACCCTGAAAATCAATTCGCACATAACACTGAAAGAGTCGAGAAAAGGCATTTCTTCGCTCTCGCCCCGGGCTGATGTGAAAACGATGTTACCAAAACACATTTTATTGCTGCTATCTCCGTAAAACTCTCTGAGAATTTGTTTTTAACTACGCGGTGCGGACCTAATTAGTCAGCTGCTAAGAATGAGGGAAATAGCCGGTGTTTTAGTGTGGCTTTACTTTAATTTACTGCTTATGCTTTATTATCTATACTAATATTATAAAGCTGTAGAGTTTGTTTGTTTGTTTGTTTGTTTGTTTGTTTGTTTGTTTGAACGCGCTAATCTCCGAAACTACTGGTTCGAATTGAATAATTATTTTTGTGTTGGATAGTCCAGTTATCGAGGAAGGCTATAGGCTATATAACATCACGCTACGACCAATAGGAGCAAAGATATAGTGGTAAATGTGTAAAAAACGGGAGAAAGAAGTCACGATTCCACGCGGACGAAGTCGCGGGCAAAAGCTAGTTGGAGTATATTTGTTAGGTTATTTCAATACTTGAGGCGCCATTTGGTCAGAATCCATTCATTCAGGTGTCATTCAAACGAGTGCCGTAACTGGAATACATCCTTTTGTTCAGTGGAACTGCGATGGGACCCGATAAGTTTTATTAGCTTGTTTTTGTACAATGAAGATGGAACAAGTCAACAATGTCGGAACTGTAAAGTGTCTGAAGTGGTTACGATTCGGGAGATGATGTCAATTTTAGTTCCGTCGTAAACAAGGCAGTAAGTAACTCGTCGCATTTGATGTACTGCAGCATAAAAGGACGTTGAACATTTGTGCACATTTAGACTTTTTAGTACTCTAGTTTGTCATTTGTTTTTGTTTTGTGAATGAGATATTATAGTAAAAAGAAATAGGCACTATTTCACTACTCTTGCGAATTAATAGAATAAGAACGTATTTTTGGAGTGAAAATAATTTAACGTTGAGACTGGTGGTCCAATGGTGTTTGCTCTTCTTATAAGAAGCTTTTGTGCTTCTGTTATAATAATGTTTTAATTTCTGTTTTTTTCCTTCATAATTGTAACATTTAAGCTCTATTATATTTTAATCTATTCCGAATAATTATTCAAAATATCCTAGACGTATTATTTAATGTTATTAATTCCAATTAAAGCTACCTTATTTTTGTTTATTAAATAAATAAAATATCAATAAAAGTAACAAAGAGGATATCCGAACCATAACTCATATCGTCGACTCAATAAGAAAAACGATACTGTTAAGTAGTCGGCGGTAGTAATTCATTACATTTCGACAAGGTCCGTGGCAAGTAAATCCTTACCCGACGCGGGTCAAGCCGGCGTTAAAACCATGGATCAGTTGGACAGATTGATCCCTCGAGATGCGCAACCATTTGTTGCTTCGAATATACCTACGGTTTGATACACCTGTCCGTGGCTAAATAGTGGTTGCGAAATTGCCGAATTTTCGGGACGTAGTAACTACCTGTGGTAAGCTTTACTTCACTTTCACTTCACTCACGGACGCTCGTTGAAATTGTTGGCTTTAAAGATCCGATGCAATGCATGCCGCTACGAATACTCATATATTTCATAAGTCATTGAAGTACTTAATCACTTATGAAAAATGCGAAAAAAATTAAAACTTATATACTGTTACATATCACGCCAATTGGTAATGGCACCTGCAGACTATGGCCACCCGATTCTTAGATATCGTGATCGTAACGCACAGCGCTGCGGTATTATGCAGTCTGCGGTGCTGAACAAACGCATACTGAGACGGGCTGTGACTCCTGCGCAATCCGCAGCGTTGTGTCAAGATCGTTAGACCGAACGCCGTAAGTACATTCAAGCATTCGCATGCGGCAGCGATGCGGCTGAACAATACATATAAAGAATTTAGCTATCACATCTAGCAATGTTAGAGCGAGACATAGCATATACTTTTTAAAATTTCACATTCTGCGTGTAAGTACGGCGGTGGACTGATGACTTAAGACCCCTTACACAGTGCGAATTTTAGCGTCGATGGAGCAGCCACGATACACGCAATGAACAGAGTTTAACATCGACAATGCTGTGGCGCGTTAGTATCGATGCAGTCGCCAATATGCAGATACATTTGCCAATGTCCAGCTTCTGCATCGATACTAACGCGCGACAGCATCGTGACTGTATAGATGCTAAAAGTCGCAGTGTGTAAAGGGTCTAAAATAGTCGACACTATGACGGCGCTGAGGGGGACCTTAACGGCTATCTGCTGCCTTCCAGATGCAACAGTTTTAACGTCGTGCCGTAATGCCGTTCGTGTGCACGATCCCTTTGTGCGAAGCGCGTAAATCACAGCGAAGTCGGAATCCCGCGGGCCGGCTGCAGTAATGCCCCGCAACACCTGTGTCCGCTCCACTCCTGGTTTGAGAACAAATTCATATTGAAACGTAAGTTAGATAGATAGGTACATAGGTTTCATCACACTGAGTTCGGGCAAGTCCTGCTTGAGGAGTATGAAACATATTATTTTTATTTGGGGAATAATAAAACGAGCGAATAAAAAATAACTTGGCGACTGATGATGACGTACAGCGGTTCAATTCCACTATCAAAATCGAACTTAACGTAAACTCAACCGGTGACGATAATCAACTAAACGTCACATTTCCTATTCCACTAAAGCGGTTCGGTTGTGGTTTAGCTCAACTTTATCGTTCGACCGAACATTAGCCGATTCATATTCTACTAATGTTTTGACGTTTAGGTCGACCGAACCGCAACTGAAGAAGAACTTTACGAATCCACCAATAGATGACGATTATTTCAACCAATCATTGAACGTCTGTTAGTGGTGCTCCGATGTAATTTTAATAAATCGAAAGTTGCAAGCATAGATTATAAAAAATATATCGAGTTTGTAATGAATCGATTCATCACGTTACGATTTACAATGTTAAAATAAAAACCATTAATGAGAAGCAAGAAAGTAACCATATTAAACAACCGCTCATCATACCATAGATATGAATCAATCAATAATTATCGACAACACGACTTTAGAACCATAGCCGATTTGATGTGTAAACCTTTAATGAGCGAGCACTTTTCTGCCACCGTTTTACAGCAGATGGCGTTATGGTCAGTTTAGGAACTGTTTTTTTCACGTTGGCGGAAAACCATGGACAAAGAATAAAAGTGCGTAATGAAATATTGTAAAATACGTTAATGACTTGACTTATGTATTAATTAGGATACAATTGTTTTGCCATTTATATGTCCTTTATGTACTAAAAGTTCACATTAATATTGTTTTACTGTTTATTATTTACGTTGGCAAAAAGCAATAGCCCTTTGCTATAATTCTTGAATAAAGTTCTAAAAGTTATTTCCTAAAGTAACACTAGTGCCATCTCTCGATGATATAAACATCTAATGACAAGAAAACTGCTCACTGATTTTACCGTCTGCCAAGTCAATAGGTAAGTTATTCTATAAATAGCACGTGAGTATTTTTCAAAATAGATAACGGAATGTTTAGGGTACTTATTACTTGCCAGCTGTAAAGCTGTTTAGGATAACACAATAGCTAGCTAGATTGGCAACGTCACGCAAGCGGTAAAGGTACGCAAACAAGAACAATAACTTTTAACCCCTTCCCTTTGTCTTTTTATCTACCTGGGATTGCCACGTGCGCCACGCTAGCGCCGTTTCCTATAGCCGGCCAGTTTTGTCAAACTGAACTATGTATGAATGTCTTTGTAACTAAAATAAGAAAAGAAAAATATTTACCAACAGTCGAGACACTGACAAATACTTGATCATGAGGGAGGATCAAGTGAAATATTGAAAAGTTTAAATATTTTAAATACCTCAAGCAAGAGCCGTCGAAAACATTGCTGTCTCAAATTATTTAGATTATGTTTAATGATCGACTGTACACATTTTTTTTAAATCTGCAAGTTACAAGTATTTAATATAGCTCATTTTTTAGTTTCAATTAGGGTGTTATTTAAAATCCAATCCTGTTATTAATGAGAAATACAATTCTATAAAAAAACAAATCTGCACAAAATCTGCTAAAATATAAATAAAACGACGCTAGCGACACCACAGGTTGCATTCCAAATCTTTCTTAAGGTCCTAAACGCTCAAAGGGCTTTCCAATCTAAGTATCTGTCTATGGACATACTCTTACTAATCTGTGCTTGCCTGTTTGTTTACGCTGCGTTTCGTCTTGCGTTTAGCTTAAGTTCGGTAGAATGAATAGTGGAATACTGTTTTGTGTCATATTTTTGAGCGTAACTCTAAACGAACTGCTACCTAAACTAAACTCAAACGATTCGTGTTGTAAATAGTGGAATTGGGCCCCTGTTTTATCACTTGAGCGGTATGAATTTGAGTAAGCGAATAAATAACTAAACTAACGATGAATATTGATCAATAATAAAATCCAGAACGAGCTTACAACAAGTGGGCTTTGTTATATCCATTTCAGATATAAAAATACTATCCGGGCGACTAAATTACTAACTGAGCGACTAGAACTATTTAACAACGTAAAGGAAATACTTTACGCCTTTCGTGAATCATATATTTCTTTCGGGTGCTAAAAAGACCAGGCTACTCGTGCGCTTACACAGCATCATGCCACATAACTGTATAGGCTGTGGGAGAAGCAAATTCCCTCAAGTCTTCTCCAGCTACCATAAGAGTTTGAACTTGAGCTTTGTTTGAATTCAAAGGGAAAATTATATGTAGGGATCTACCCCATCATCATCATCAACACCCAAGGCCGTCCACTGCTTAACATAGGCCCCCACGAAAAATTTTCAGAAAAATTCAAGATTGGACACCCATCGACCGCAAGAACAGCGTAGAGTATCCACCAACAATATAAACAAACGATCTGCATACTACACTGGACACGGACCGCTTGATACCTACCCTGTTTCAACACAAATAATATTCTTTACTATTTTAAGGAATAAAATCTCTTCTCGAGAGCAAAATTAATAACAAACACGTGTCAAAACATTGTGTCTCAGATATGTCAAAAGACTAGCTTTTGCCCGCGACTTCGTTCGCGTGGACTTCAGGTTCGTCCCGTCTAGTCTAGTAATAAGTAAGAAATACGGTAACTAAGCACTGCAGAGCCCTAAATTGTAGCCTATATGTTATTCTGATGTATAAGCTATATTGTGGTAAAGTTTCATTCAAATCCATTCAGTAGTTTTTACGTGAAAGAGTAACAAACATCCATACATCCATACAAACTTTCGCCTTTATAATAGTAGTAGGATTGTCAAAAATTAAATAAAAGTTATTTTAAGCATAAGCACTAAAGAGTATTTATATTAACTTCATAGCAAATCATCCCCAAAATAACTTTCTACCCCTTTTTAACCCTGTTACATGATAAATTTCAATAAAGTTTGATACACATTTTTCGTTAATATTTTTAAAGAATGTTTATGCAAAATTTGAAGTAGATTGGACCAAGGGATCACGTTGTCCCATACAAACTTTGCACCCCTTTTTGACCCCCTTAGGGGTAGAATTTCGGAAAATCCTTTCTTATCGGATCCCTTCGTCATACAAAGAACACACCCTACCAGTTTCAGGTCTCTACGATCAGCGGTTTAGGCTGTGCGTTGATCCGTCAGTCATTCAGGACAAAGCCTTTTATATGTATAGACTAGCGGCCCGCCAGCGACTTCGTACGCGCGCAATAGTTTTACTCCGTTCCCATAGATCGTAGCGAAAATATTTTTAAGCCGATACGCATTAAACTATTTCTATAGCCTTTCCCGATAAATTAGCTATCTAACAATGTATGTAACATATTTTATAACCGGACCAATAGTTCCTGTGATTAACGCGTTCAAACAAACAAACAAAAACATCAAGTTTTTAAATATATGCGTAGAAATGCGTATAGATAAATGTTATATTTTATGTACACACAACACGTAGCCCGGTCTTTAATCTGGTCAAACTTACACGGGGATAATATCGTTTTATTTTACAACGAAATGGAAATACTTACTACGCCTATCGTCAATCGTACATTTCTTTCGGGTGCTAATAAAAAGACCAAGCTATACTCTGTGCGCTTACACAGCATCATGTCACATACAGACTGTGGGAGAAGCAAATTCCCTCAATTTATATCCCGCTACCTTAAGAGTTTGAACTTGAGGTTTGTTTATGTCCATAGCGAATACTCTACTTTCTTGAATTCAAATTGTGAATTCAAAGTGACAATTGTATGTAGGGATCTACGCCATCATCATCATCAACACCCAAAAGCCGTTCACTGCTATACATAGGCCCCCACGAAAAGTTTGCAGAAAAGTTCCAGATTGGACACCCTTCGACCACAGAAGCAGCGTAGAATGTCCACCGACAATATGAACAAACGATCTGCAATCTACACTGGACACAGACCGCTTGATACCTACCCTGTTTATACACAAAAATATTATTTAATGTTCTAAGGAATAAAAACTCTTTTCGAGCATTTTCTCGAGAGCAACATCAATAACAAACATGACAAAACATTGTGTCTCAGACACGTCAAATGATTGTCAAAAAAGATTTAAAAAATATTTTTATCATGAGCACTAAAGAGTATTCAATATCAAATTCGAAGCAAATCACCCCCAGAATAACTTTGTAACCCTTTTTACCCCCTTATGAGATGAATTTCAATAAAATACAAAATAAGTCTTCCGTCAATTCTGTAAAAGAATATGTACGCAAAATTTGAAGTAGATTGGACCAAGGGATCACGTTGTCCCATACAAACTTTGCACCCCCATTTTGACCCCCTTAGGAGCAGAATTTCGGAAAATCCCTTCTTATCGGATCCCTACGTCATACAAAGAACACACCCTCCCAGTTTCAGGTCTCCACGATCAGCAGTTTAGGCTGTGCGTTGATCCATCAGTCAGTCAGTCAGTCAGTCAATCAATAAATCAGTCGTTCAGGACAAAGCATTTTATAGGTATAGATTATTGGTTACTGATATTCTATTTGAGGTCTTATGTTTTATATTTTATGCAAACTATAAAATGATTATTATTAACAACACCACCACTGGAAGCAAAAATGATACCCATTGGAAAAAAATGAAAACGAGGCCGGGCTAGCACTTATCTACTAGTGAGAGTTCCTCAACCCTCATACCAGTTAATGTTCCTTACAGTATTGATAAGAAAATCACTTTTTTTATTGACTGAAGCGTCTCTTTTTAGGGCTTCGTAGTCCAACGGAACCCTTATAGTCTCGCCATGTCCGTCTGTCCGCAGTTCAGCGCAGAGTTAGGTGTTAGAAAACTGTAATTTTAACTCCTCGACAAAGTGGTGAAATAAGATTTTGAGAAATATTTTTTTAATATACCTTAGTAAACATACTTACATAAAATAAGCAAAGTATATACGGAACCCTTCGTGCGCGAATCCGACTCGCACTTGGCCGGTTTATTATTATTTGATTTAGGTTAACGCAAATTGATTATTATTACTTTTTCGTAATACTTTGTTTAATTTAATTACCTATAAGAATATTAAGTGTATCTTCAAATAGTATTTTCATAAGATGATTTTTTATTTAAATGTGACCTCATAATACGCTACTTCGATTAGTATTTTTAAAGCAGTTTTTGCATTCGATACACTTCATATAAGATTAAATACCGCTCAGTTTGAAAAATCCATTTGCCAAATATTGAAAAAAATGCAGGTCGTAATGTTGACACTCAATCAAAAATTGGGTCGTTCATGTATTATGAAGCTTCTCATTTTGTATTTAAAGTAACTCAAATTATTCTTTATTAGTTGCTGATCGGTTGATTTCTCGTCACTCGCACTCAGTCGCTCACTTAGTAATTCTATAACCTAAATTAAGTATTTTTGACACTTAAAACATTAATTTACAGTCGCTCGTTTAAATACTACCCTTTTTATTTCTTGCTGGCAGTGCATGCCAATTAATTCGGTCCACGCAATAGTGAAAAAAACCTCTTGAAATGTTTACTAACCATTTGGTGGCTAGTAAATTATTTGTACCCCAAAAAAGGCATGGAAGGACATATCAGGTAATTATTAGGTAACATAAAACATACCTATATTTGTCTGTTAAGAAGGATATTTTCTTATTATGAAATCTTAAATGCCTTGCCTATTTTACATCCTACAAAAGAAAGTTACTACAAGTTTAAATTAAAAGCAGTGATTTTTCACTATCTTTTTCACTCTCGGAATATCGGGATCGTTTATCCCATTTTGAGATAAACCGGATCAAAGTCTCGCAGAAGCTCAATGGTCCAATCAGCGAGCCGTTTATACGAGATGTATCCCAAAATCCCACAGAAATTTATCTGGGTAGATGAAACATCTCTAAGATACAGATGGTGGTTACGTTAAGTGCTAAAATATACAACTGCAACGGTAAACGCAACTGCTGTTACTGCAGTTACAGCAGTTGCGTCGCGAAATGCGTTTCAAACCTAAAAGAACTAAAAGTTACTGTTGAGGTCTACCGTTAGTGTTCTAGACCTGATATGCTAGCTATAGGGATACGATTGCAATCTTTGGCATGGCTAAAGTACCTAAGTGCAGCTGGCGAACTTTCAAGTTATCTAATGCTGTTAAAAATGATTTCTTAAGAGATATCAATGTACTGCACAACGTCATTAAAATGACATAAACTATCGAATAACATAATAACTAAACTAAATAAGACTATGATAATATAATATATGCTTAAATCCAAACCAATTAGAGTTAACAATTTAATTCTTAGATTTGATTTATACATTAGTCGCTTCACTATAACGAACAATAAATATGTATAAAGTACTATCAAATGATGACAAACTTTGAGCAATACTCTGTATTGACGCTGTTTCTATTGATTAATACGCTAAGAGTATTCCCTCACTCCCTCTATTTAGATACATATCTGGGCAAAATCCTTTTAGTTGGCAACTGGCAAGGAATCCCCCTCGGCCACAGATGGCTTTTAAGACTCCTTACTAGTTAAGGCGGAGATTAATAGCTTATGTTCAGTTTTCAGCGATTGAAACGAACTTTAGCAGCTGAATATCGGCTTTGTTAGTGCATTAATAGACAAATAGGCTGGATCAACTATCAGAAACTAAATACTGGACTAAGTTGAGTTGCATCGTTGTTTTGTTATTTGAATACTGTCAGGTGTCAACTGCCTCGGTGGCGCAGCGGTGAGATGGGTCATATTTTAAAGCGACGGCTGCGCCGGAGGTCCCAGGTTCAATTCCCGGGTCGGGCCAAAAATATGTACCGGAGGTTTTCTGTTCAGAAATTCCCAGGGTAGCCCGGAATTTTAAAGTTGGTGGTGATTCACCCCCGTGCCTCGGAAAGCACGTTAAGCCGTTGGTCCTGCGCCTGATCTCTCGCCGGTCGTGTCAGATTGCTGTCCCATCGGGCTATGAGAGTAAAAGGAATAGAGAGTGCACCTGTGTTTGCGCACACACTTGTGCACTATATGTCCCGCGCAGTCGGTTAGTCGATGTGACTGGCCACCGTAGTCGAAATCGGCTAGGGGGACTATTACTGTCAGGTGCTAGAAGATTTAAATTGCAGTTTAATTACTTGAATATAATACAAAATCGTTAGTACTGAAAGTAAATAGGGATAAGTTGAACCAATGTAAAGGTGATTAATGATATCAGTAAGAAAATAATTTATTTGAATTAAAATACTTTTGCATTTCAAATTATTGGCTATGCTTAATTGCCTAAATCTAATGTTAGTAACTTATACAACAATAAAATACGTTTTAACTAAAACAAGTTATAGTATACCTGATTGAACCAAAATACATTGATCTTTAACCTTCACCTAAATGTAAAACACTCTTTTCAGAAAACCGTATCAAAATCGGTTCTGCCAAACGTGAGATAATCGCAGACAAAAATAACTACATGCAAACGTACACGTCGCACTGGGAACCTTTTAAAAAAAGGTTAAAAATGATATCTGAATGAAAAGGTATATTCGTAATTATTTTTGCCTTGGTCACAACAATAAATCACGGCTTCCATCATAATTTTGAGTGGGACACTCCAATCCACTCCCAAATATGAAAAACACCTGAGCTCGAAGGTTCCGTTCCCCGTAAAGGTAAAACAATCGTTTGTCGTATTTACGACTGAAATTAATGAGAAAAAAGCCACAAATACACGGTCCCATCACAAAACAATTTTGCGTTAAACCTTCCTGAAATTGGTTTTAAATGTAAACACGATACACAAACCATATAATCGCTTTTATAGAGAGTTATACATGGCTTTTATACATGGCTCAAGCATATTTTTTTCTTAATTTAATTTAGTGACCTCAATGTGCTACAAGTATAATTAATTTCGGAACGAATGTAAAATCACAGACAAGATGTCATAAAAATCCGTAAAAAGTGCACATAGATAAACTTTTAATCATTTAAAAACACTAAAAAAGTTTCTAAATTAGAGGTTATTCACCAACTGGACACATGAGCCTAGACACACGCATGTCCAGTTGATGAAACTTAAAAATATTGTCACTTATTACTTCGTCCAGTTGATGGATAACCCTAAAAAAGCTATGCACATCCAGCTATCGTTTGTTTACGATATAGAAATTAATGCAATTAAAAGAGATACAGCTGAAGAGTTTGTTTGTATGAACGCGCTAATCTTAGGAATTATTGGACTGATTCGCAAAAATAGTTTTATGTTGGATATCATTATTGGGAAAAGCTTAAGGCCATAAAACATCACGCTGTTGGACGCATCACAAAATGCGTAGGCGCAGTCGCGGGGTACCGCTAGTTCGGATATAAAGTTAAAGATCCGAGGCCCTATTTTTTAATCACTCGCTTCAATATTACGACTGAATTTCGTTCGAAAACGAGTTACTTTCGTTGACTTTTAATTCATCTTCGAACGAAAATCACTCGCCATCTTCAAGCAAGTGATTCAAAAATTGAGCTCCCGGTCAGAAAATTCTACAAGCACATATCACACCCAGTTTAAGCTTATCGTTTACCCCGCTAAGAGTTCGTTGGTGGCCTTAATCGTAACGCCATTTCGCTCGATTCTTCCTGTAAATAAAAATAAAATAGGTTTTAAATAGGTTTTGAGAACCCAAGTCTACACTATATGGATCGTTACAAGCTCTGATAGTTCTTAAGTAGACCTCTGAAGTGCTAACAGCAGGAAGTGTTAAACTTTACCGCGTCTTTAGCACCAGAAAGTATAAAACAGGGATCGTAACAGGACCCTTATGTCCGTTATGGCTAAACTTTATTTTTTTTTGGACCTAAGCTATTATAGCAAGGTGTTAAAACTTGGAAAATAAAAAAAGTATTTTATTACCTATTCAAATAAAAACTAACTAAAACTTTAGTCTATCCATACCATACAGATAATAATGACGATAAATCAGATTATTTATTATACGAGAAAAATTCTTACCGTTTTGGACAAACTAAAAAAGGTAGCAGGTAAGTCGGTTATTATAAATTCAAATTTAACTTATTTTCATCCAATCAAGCCAGTAGTTAACCCACAGAGTCCAGTGAAGCGTAAAATTCAGTTGCAATCATGAAATTAATATAATATTTTTGAATATACTGATTAGAGTAGGTACCTTCGTCCTAATACTATATATATATATATATATATATTTCTAAGTGAATTATATTTTATTAATAACAAACAAGAAAAAATTAAAACTAAGACATGCAACATAAAAAAAATAAGACTACCCTATTCAAAAACGAAACCATTTCCTTGTGGCAAGGAGGCTATAATGCTGGCTGCGTTGCCGCGTTGGATAGCTATGCTATGCTATATACTTTATTAATAGCAAACAAGAAAAAAATAAAACTTAAACATGCAACATAAAAAAATATGGTGGCTGCGTGGCTGCGTTGGATAGCTATACTAATCCTTTGAGCTAACTTTTCTATATTTCCTTGTCATATAGTATAGGTAAGTACTGGCGTTGTAAGTAACTTTTTTCTCTAGCTCAACGCGTCAAGCGTATTTGCTCTGTTTCTATTCGGGTCTGTCCATCGCAAATAAAATTGGAACCCTTTTGATATGGATGTTCAGTGGAATATCAATAAAAGACATGGCAATCGGCTAGTTTTTATAATAAAATAGGATTTCAGTGCTGGAAGTCTGAAGCAGGATTTTTGACATTTCGCGTAGACAATTTCAATATTCTGAGTATCTGCTGCATCGAATATCCTTTTAACTTACGTAGCTAAGTCTTTATTAAATCTTAAAAAAAATTAAGTTAGAAGGATATTCGATGGAGCAGAAAATCAGAATATGGAAATTGTCTACGCGATATGTCAAACATGTTGCTTCAGACTTCCAGCACAGGCCGTTTCCGACAATTCACTCTTTTCGCAGGTCCTCACTCTATGGTTTTAGTGGTGATGGAAATGTGCCTTTTTCCTTTAATACTAACATTGTTTATAGATTTTTCTTTTTAATGTACGTGTTACGAAGGATAGGAGTTTCCTATACGTAAATCAGTACAGTTTTGTATTTTTACAAGTATTAAGCATGATGAGAATATTAATAAAATTATTTCAATTTTCAACTCACTCGTATGTGATAATTTTCTTTTAAATTCTTAGCAGCTCTACCTATACTAAAATATTTTCATTTCCAAAAAGCAGATATTAAATTTGCAGCGAGCGTGTAACAAAACAACAATAAATGGAGTACAATTTGAACCTGTATTCTCAGCCGCAATGAAATCGTCGTGAGAAAATAAATCCCATTGAAATATACGTGGCAGCCTCGGCGTAATTTGTGCAATATTACGAGGCACGTCACCTTAACGAGAAAAATTAATTTCGCTAATTAAATTCTAGAAATAAGTCACGCGGCAACAAAGACGTGGCCGACATTTCGGCACTTACACAAACTGAAACCCTTTTGTAAGGATGATACCATCTAAATAGTTGACTTAATAATAAACGATACGTAACATTAAAATAAATAAATAAGATGTGCAATAATTAACGGAAATAACGTCAACTCAATCAATATTTATCATAATTATCATAGAGAGTAAGTTCATTCGTTCATTTCATTCACTCATGGTGACGTGCTCGATCGCAAGACGGGCAGTCTTTACTCAGCTCTCGTGCCGAGCGGACGTCTAAACAAAGTCAGTGCGAAAACCAGCGTACATTAAAGGTGATATTCTGTTGGAGCAAGTACAGGTCAGTTATTATTTTCCAATGTTGCTTCTTTGTGAAATATGTTTATTAAGCGGCCAAAAGGCTTAAAAACAGTGTGATAAATTAATAAATGTTTGTTAAAATGAGAATAGTCGTTTCATTCCTTAAAATAACTCTGAACTCCTACAGTTCAGAAGTGGGATAGGTGAGCAGTCTTAATGTCTGCTTGCTTATCCCGCCCACATAAGTTGAACACTGTTTTTAAGCATTTTTTTTTCTCAAATCAATGTAAGGAGTTCAGACGATATAAATTATGTTGTTTTATTGGATAATAATAGTTTCAACAAGGTTTTAACGGAACTAAGGTCCAAAACCTTTTTAACTTGTACCGTTTTAAATTTTATCAAGGCAATGAGCAGTTTTCTTGAGCTGGCGCCGGAGTAACTATAGGAAATATATCATAGTGTCTTTGTTTTTCGCTAAAGTAAGTAATTCAAAGTAAAACAAAAAATATAGTGTCCTCATAGCAAAGCGTGGACTTTAAAAATGACAAAAATATTAAGTACCTTGATTAAATCTTAAGGTTTACTAACGTTATTCAAAATATTTCACTTTGTGTGCAAAAATAAAATGAAAAAAGGTTTCTAAATACTGCACTAATGCCGTCTAGTGAGAGACATGGAATGATGGGGGAAAGCTGCTCATTGAGCAATCACATAAGCACATATTGGGATTACCATAATGAGACATCCATTATTACCTATGCGATCACGAAGTATTTTTGCTATCTGACCAACAATATACGGCTGCATTGATCACAGACTCCATGACCAATGCGTATTTTAAAGTTCCTTGGTTGCGGACTTTTTCTATTAGTGATACTGCATTTTGCTAAATTATTATCTTTTCTCTTAAAACTACTAATAAATAAAACTACTATTAAATAAAACCGTACCGCACATGGTACTTGGGACTACCCTTGAGAACACATCTCCTTTTATCCTCACAATCGTAAGGCATTTTGAGAGTGTAGTCAGCAATACGTATTTGTATCGATCATGGCATCAATGTACAGTGTATATTTTAACATTATTTGATTAATTCAGAATAAAACAAACAACACGACAGACATTGTTAATTTGCTCAAAATATCCTTTATAAAGACATCCCTTTTAATCCTAACAATCGTAAAGTATTTCTGCAATCTTCTTAGAAAATCACATTGGTATTGGTAATAACGTTAAGGAGCAGGGTGTATTTTAAAACTCCTTCGCCGCAAACTATTACAGGTAATAAGCCATTATAATTATTCGGCTAAATTGATAAAATTTTTCCCATTAATACTTCGAGTACGTGTAGTCAATATATAATGTAGTATCATGCCCGTATTCTGCTTCTGTCGTAGATCAACAGTTAGTAGATTTTTGCGTACGTAAATCATAATTCCTGACGTACGAAAGCAACTAACCATATTATATAAAGGTAAAGAATTATATTTGTTAGACTTGCATCATAAATTTACATGCAGAAAATATGTATCGTTGTACTTATGTCTTGCCTACCGGCGTACAGATAATAAAAGTTAACTACTATCTAGTCAATTGCACAATAGTGATTTAATAGTCAAACAATAGCAAGGTTAAATATATTAAGGTCACTTGATTTCTTCTGGAATAAATATAAATATATATATAAATAAAAATATAAATAAATGATTATTAATTAGTGAAGTGTGGGCTTCAGGTTTAAGCAGCCGATCCCTTCGCCTCGGACTACGATTATTTATGCTTCATTCTGTTTAAATAGTTCAGGATTCATTAAAGGAAAACTGACCCTTCAAAAACGAACAATGAGTAAGAAAATTTTGTCGATATCGGTCGAGAGTTGCCCCAAAAAAATAATGCCACATCTGAAAGTCGTGGAAGCTTATCCGTGATACGCAGTCAAGTTTCAAGCAGTAAATAGCTAATTTGGTCAGTTTAAGACTTAATTGCCCTACTTTGTGTGCTCTTCACGTGAGAGCCGTAATAATAATATAGGTAATCAAAGAAAATTTGTTGAAGCTGCCTCTTCGATTTTGTTATACTCTGGTGGTAGATTTTAAGTCAGTACAGCGATGCATCGACTAGTATTCATTATTATGATTTTGCAAGAACAACTATCAAGTTGTTATTATTAAGACGGGAGATAATGTCGTTGATAGTACTGTAATTTATATTTTTCATATTTGGATTCTTCTATACATTCAAATACTATTGAGCTATAATTGGTGTTATGGGATGATAAATGGCTTTAGCCGAATCATTTATTTAAATCAGAAAAAAATAGACCTGATATGCTTCCCTGGGAAACGTCATGTGTGTTCTATTATATGATGTGCAGAGTAAGTCTTGTTTTGTTTTAATGTAAATTTGTAATATCAGTACATAATGCCTTCTATGTACAAGTTTCAGTGCCTAACGGAGCGTTTAAATGAAATGGACGAACCCACTGCGCGCAAAGTCGATGTCAGCGGTAACGAGGCTAATGGCGGCGCTGGCGGAGGTAACCCAGGTGACAATCGTGAGCAAATGTCGCTGCATTCAGCCCGTTTGCCGTAGTGAGGGAGCCTGAAAGGTAGGCAAAGCCGCAACGACTTTAGCTATTGCCCTCGGGATCATCGTAATTCAGGGCATTCACGTGTGCACGTAAATCACGAGCAGGGAGTCTTCGAGGCCACGCTGTATTGGCGGGGAGTCTCGATGGCAATGCTCGTAAACTCAAACTCAAGCGTTTATTTGCCAATAACACAGAAATTAAAGGTGACATTTGAAAGTAAGTAGCACATGTGTTCAGTCTGCTCGCAGACGTGCAAAATTCAATTTTTCAGTTATTACAAAACATATACATAATATTTTATTTATGTCAATTGAAATCGTTTTGATTAAGTTACATTATTTATGGATAATAGTACGTAGTTTAAATTAAATTAAATATTTGTCTGTTGTCGCCAATTAGAATATTCATTATAACTTTAAAAACGTTTGTCCAAAAGCCAGTTAGTTTCCTCTTAAATATTGGCTCTTGAAGTGTTTTTAGTTCTTTGGGTAGCAAGTTACACAAAGCTATACTCTTGTTATATGCATTTCTTTTCATATTGGTAATCATTTAAATCTTTATTATGGAACACAAATAAAGTTACTGGCGGTGTCCTACCTCTATAGCAAAAGGGCGAACAACGATAAAAATACAAGTCCATATACTCAAGGTACAATCAATCGATTACAAAAAATTAAATTCGAATAATACCTCTACAGTCAAAAATCTATCCTTCAAAAACAAATCATTAATACTTAAAAACATTTATCAAGTTCATATTTTTGGAATCTAGATTTATATATATATATTCATGTTATTCATGTTTCTAATTGTTTTAATTTTGTTGTAAATTCGATGTGCAACTATTTTTACGGCGATACCGAGCAGGGAGTTGTCGAGGCAATGCCATAATGGCGGGGAGTCTCGGCGGCAATGCTCAATGGGTAACTATTTACGACGACACCGAGCAGGGAGTCGACGAGACAACGCCATAGCGGCGGGGAGTCTCGGCGGCAATGTTCTATGGGTAACTATTCAAAGCGATACCGCTGATTATCATAATGTAAGCGAATGCTGCTTAATTGATGTAAGCGCCGTAGGATGTACGAAAGTTCAAGACGAGAGCGTTGCTCCAGCGGATTCAAAAGATATGACGCGGTTCCCGAATTTTACCCTGCTTCAAAAGACCAGACTATTCTTACATTTCTTATTAATGTGGAGGAGTGTACTGAGATCTATGGTTGGAAGGAAAAAGAAATCGTTCACTTTTGTCTTCCTAGGCTCACTGGTATTACGAAATCTTGGTACCAAGGACTCAGTACAGTCCTCTACGCATGGAATAAGTGGAAAATGAAGTTGAATCAATTCCTTGTCGCGAAGATTATGCAGAACTGTTAACGACTAGTTTAGCTAATAATGAGGGTTAACGGTTATAATGATGATAATAAAGCCTTATTTATTCACTTGCAATTTTACACATAATCTACAATTAAACTCAATAAAACATTTATTCGGTCGAAAATAAGTATTAAAAAAAATACTTTTACTTCATTAAAATAAAATAAATCAATTTAAATTGTAACTATGAAGAGAAGATAAATATTATACTGACTAAGTGCGGGATAAAAGGGTAGTTAGTAAACAACCGTTCACTAGAGACCGCCTTGATAATTTTGTGAAGATTATTTACTACAGTTGTAACAAGCAGGGATACTTAAAGGATATACAGGGATAGGGATTCGTGCCTAAACCATAAATGCTTAAATACATATACCATCAATGACTTAGGTACCTTAACACTTAACCCTTGCGAGGTTCGAACCCGCGACCGCTGGTTCAGTGGTCAGGAGCGCTAACAACTGCACCAAACGTGTCGCGTGTCGTGTTATTTTAAGTTAACTCATCATTTTCAGTCCTTATGCGCCACACAGATGTGTTCTGCTGTAAAACAGCTCATTCGTTGACCAGGGTGGTCTTCTGGCCCGTTTAGTAATAATAAGGATGATGATGATAGAAGAGCTGCTCCCAGGTTACCCAGGGTAGCAGGTGGTGTGGACCTACCAGTATAACGATTTTGTACCTATGTTAAAATCTTGTGTAGCTAGGTTGTGTGCTCCTGGTGCGAGTGCTTTTAGTGCTGTGTCTACGATATGCCGCTGTAATGCAGGTCACTGACGCCGTGGTTCTTCGTTCGTAGTACCCATTATTTATCGCTGACCCATTGCCAGCGACTTGTTTTAACTTTTACTACAAAAGGGGCAACTTTGAGCAATCTCATGATAGACTCTTTGTAAATTATATGACTATCTGGGCATTTTTATCTCTCGTTGGTCTTTATTTGTTGCTCATAAGCTTATTCTTAAAAGTCAAAAATTCAACGCTATTATATCATAGCCGGCTTTACCGACGTTGACACCTCCACTCTTAGTCTAAATAGCTTTTAAGGATCGCAGAAGATGCCTGGTGACTTCTATTAAAATCAAGCGGTATCTGTGGGATGGCTAACATCATTTTCAATATAAGCGAAGCCTAAGCGTTCGTTGTTATCATCGACTTGAGATATTTAAGGCGGTTCACATAAGTAAGGCAGTGAGGTGTTTTAAAAGAATGTGTTGCAGCTCAAACCCGCATTGCCAAAAGTTACGCTCCATGTACTCAGTTTTGTTACAACTGATACGGGTCCATGTATTTTTTTTAATTTGAGCGACCCATTAATTAAAAGCTTCCTGTAATTCATGCATATTTCCATAAAATAATTCAATTGTCTCGCCGTATGAATCCTGCTGCCCGGGAGCGGGTTCTTGTATTTCCTTTGTTATGTATCTAGTCTAACTAAGCAGACAATGAACAACAGTGGTCTTAGGGTGATAAGGGCGTTTTTAAAAGTCAACTTCTATAGGAAAAAATAGCATCCCTATTATTGAATCCATCAACACACGCCGGCGTTGCGTGTCGCTCCGTCCATGAGCGCATGGTATTTTAACACTAAGAGATCTCCTAACATAATTGTTGGAATTCAGTGGTTTCAAGAGCAAACATGATTAAAATTGAATACTTGTGACGAATAAAGTATTTATTTGGATAAGGATTAATAATATGTTAGGAAAATACCATGAAAAGTAATGCATTGCCGTAAATCATTTTTTTTATTACTGTAATAAAGCTTATAGAGACCAAACCTTAAAAGATAGGTATATGCTGTCGCGGACTTTTCTGTACAACTTTTTAAGGTAAACATTTGTTACATACATTATATTGATATAACTCTTACAGTTTTTGTAGCGTACGCAAAAATAGCTCGAAAATTACATATTTTTCCGACTTCATTAACATTCATCGTCGTATCTTCACTATGAAAATGTATATACTTATGAAATATAGCCAATATGTTATTCCAATGTATTATATTTTGTCAAGCTTTATCAAAAACAATTCAGTAATTTTTTGCGTGAAGAAGTAACAAACACACATCCATCCTCACAAACTTTCCCGTTTATAATATTAGTAGGATAGTAGGTATGTAAATAGAAAATATATTACTTTATAAATAAATCCGTCAAATATGTATATTATGTAAAACACAATAACATAATCGTCAGACATGTAAGCCAAATGGTTTAGAAGGTTTCTTAACACTCAGTGTCATATTTTATTGTTTCATCTTTAAGAATGTAAGCCAAACTTTTTAGTTTTAAGTTATACGATTTGTAATTGATTTATAAGACTATCGTTTTGTTTGTTCACTAAATAATCTAGGTATTATGAAATGTTATTGGGTATTAATAATGTTGTATGCAAATGCTGTCAAAAAAATAATTGCATAATTTATTAGCATTTTAGTTAGATAAATCTATACACTATATTAATAATAATATATTATGCGCAAAGGGACTTGCTCTAGCAGGATGGCCGAGCTGTAAGGATAATACCATCTAAATAGTTGACTTAATAATAAACGATACGTAACATTAAAATAAATAAATAAGATGTGCAATAATTAACGGAAATAACGTCAACTCAATCAATATTTATCATAATTATCATAGAGAGTAAGTTCATTCGTTCATTTCATTCACTCATGGTGACGTGCTCGATCGCAAGACGGGCAGTCTTTACTCAGCTCTCGTGCCGAGCGGACGTCTAAACAAAGTCAGTGCGAAAACCAGCGTACATTAAAGGTGATATTCTGTTGGAGCAAGTACAGGTCAGTTATTATTTTCCAATGTTGCTTCTTTGTGAAATATGTTTATTAAGCGGCCAAAAGGCTTAAAAACAGTGTGATAAATTAATAAATGTTTGTTAAAATGAGAATAGTCGTTTCATTCCTTAAAATAACTCTGAACTCCTACACTTTTGGCTCGCTCCACAGAAAACAATTAATATGATTTATGGTAGAAATAAAAACCCTTAAACCCATTTTAGCGGCATTTTTGTGCCGGTCGTCGACTTTTGTAATAAATGCGATTTATTTAGCATCGAATTTAAGTGAAAGGGGTGGGTAGTGTCAACATTGTAATACCTCGCAATGGAAATATATTACAATTTAATGAAAAAAAATACTAACTATTAACTAATACCGGATCCCGCAAAAAGCTTTTGTGTGTTCACACAGCAGTGGGTTTTCGGTTTTTTGCAGGTACGGTTGTCGGTAAACTGAGTCCTGTCAACTTTTGTCAGTGTCATGTCTTTGCACAAAACGATAAAGTGGCGCGCTGTTTATTCCTATTTTTTACAGCGTTGCCTTGGTAGTTGCATTTTGAAGCTGCTATAGGAACACTACTATTAAACATTACTTGTATTCAATCTTGGTCCTGTTTTTACTGAACCAGTTTAACGAAAAAGCTGGAAAAGTAAAAAACATGTTTCGGTTTTATGCCGGTCACCACAAACAGGATGTCCGTGTAAATATTAGCATTAGATGCGTGTTCCACTAAATGTACAGTGCCTCCAAAAAACGGGATTCCTCCGTGGGAAACAGCCCTTAGATATTTATCTAAATCTCTCCTTTAAAATACTTCAGCTACCTATTTACCCAGCGTTGTTCTTTAAGCAATGACCCGTGTTCCAGTTCTTTGAAGTATTCTAAAAGCAGATATCAGGTAATCGGGTGATAAATATGTCACGAGCTCCAAGTTAGCACGAAAGGTCAGAGATAAAACTAGACCCAAGTCTAACTAACAATGGATGACCGTAACTATAGGCATCGCTCCACTTTACAATACCAAAGACTTTTTTAAACACAGTTTAAAACTGTGTAGTTGATTTGAAATGAATACTGAGAACTGCTGCCTTGTAATTTCTCCTTTAAAAAATAATATTTCAGTTGCCTTGTGAAGTGAATTTTTTTTCATCAAAAGGCTATATTTTTAATCACTCTCGTAAATATTACGATTGATTATTGTTCGATAATCAATAAAGTCAACGAAAACAGCGCATCGAGTTTTAAATTGAGTTATTTCTTTTAATTTCAATGGATTTTCGAAAAAATCTGACTTATACGAGTACAGAGAAAATCACATGGCATATTGATGCCAGTGATTCAAAAATAGGGCCCCAGTTTAAACAAGATCCTAAGATCAAAAGCGAATAATAATTGTACTGAAAATGTGAAAATAAAACACAAATACCCATTTAAAATTATTGCCTTAATCATTTGAATACGTGTATTGTCATCTGGCGGATTCTCGCGAAAACTTTTTAACCCAATACTTACGGGCAACAACCCTCACAAAGGCAACTGAAGCCTCCATTTCCCTCATCGAGAGGGCGCTTGTGTTGCTCGTACAGAATGGAACGAGTGAAAAGCAACAGTCAAGCCAAGTAACTAGCTCGTTTAGCAACACAACTTTCACTAGATTCACTCTGTTAAGCTAGAGGGCGCTTGGAACACTTTCTAGTTTAAAAAGAGTTAAAATACTTTCTTGGAAAGTATTTTTCTAAAGGAGTAAAATATTTTTAAATTGTTTCCACTTTATTTACCTGTGAGAATGTCTTCCCTGATCAATGATGCCGATGACAGAATCTTTGTGGAGCCACTACGTCCTCCAACACAATACCATGATAAATCGGCGCTGGCGAGATAAAATAGGTACCTATCTTCAGCAAGTTTAGGTACAAGAATATTTATATTTATTAATAATATAAATACTTGTAAAAATCAACTGTTTCAGACGAGGAATCCAACCCCGTGTTTTGAGCTATTCGGGGCGTATGCGCCCATATAGCGTAAGACGAAAATCTCTCGGAATAGGTGTATGCACCCGGATTGCTTAAGATACGGCGTTCGATTCCTCGTCTGACAAAGTTGTTTATTTTTTTACAAGTGCAATTTATATAAGATCTTTACAAACATAATAGAAAGACGTGTTAGTAGTTACACCACATACCTCGAGAACAGTTGCACCGATCTTTATAATTTTTTCTTTGTTGGATTTGTCTTCACCCCGAATAGAATAATAACTATAAAACCCCGTTTGATCCCCGTTCTGGAGTGGGACGGTGTTAGGGGCGAAACGGAGTTTGCCGGGACTGCTAGTTTATCATAAAAATGTTCTACAACTTTTCTTAGAAATAAATATGTTATTCTTAACTTTTTATTAAACTTACTGAAAGCATTAAAAATATCTACATAATTATGTATCTGAATAGGTTTTCTCTGGTGTTGTGGTTAATAATTTCGATAAACGTTATTCTGAGGGTAAATCATCTTGGTGATGAAGGCCAGGCCAGTACTGTAGGGAGGGTAGGGTAAAATATTAACTCCGGGGTACCATCTAATATGGCCTTATAATGCTTATTTATAATGCTTAGTTTATAGTCCCCCTAGCCGATTTCGACTACGGTGGCCAGTCACAACGACTAACCGACTGCGCCGGTCATATTATAGTGCACAAGTGTGTGCGCAAACACAGGTGCACTCTCTATTTCTACCCAGGTACATATTGTGGCCCGACCCAAGATTGAACCCAGGATCTCTGGTGCAGCCGTTGCTCTATAATTCTCTTACCGCTGCGCCGGTGGATGATATAGAGAATAATTGTATTTTTTGTGGATTTTTCCACCAGCCAACAAGTTCCAACGTTATTCTGAATTACGTATCTTATTTTCTTGGCTTTGAGGCGTGAATAAAGTATCTAATGCTGTCCACTATTTGTCAAATTAAAATGCTTCTTCTAATCAAATCAACTGCGTTAAAAAGGTTTGCTTGGTTTTAGATCTATTTTTTACGACTTTTCCCTCAAAAAGGCACGAGTTGGGTGCCAATTGTTGTATATCGTAACCTGTTAATATTATTAGTAGTATAATGGTCTATTCACCAAGCACTCAAGAATATTATCCTGTTCATAATTCAACATGTTACAGACTGTTTGCCTTGAAGTCAAAGTAACATGTTCTCCAGACTGTCTCCACTATCCTTTACATTAGACAGGAGTTCTATTTTTGAAACACTCGCGTCAAAATGGCGATGTTATTTTCGTTAGTTGATGTTCGACTTTCGACTAAGAATCAGTTAAAATCCACACAAGAGTGCTAAAAAAACAAATAGTTCATATTTGGTTTTGCGGGCGTCTGAAGTCTGAAGCAATTTTTTTTACATTTCTTGTAGACAATTTCAATTATCAGATTTTCTGCTGCATCGAATAAAGCACTTTAATTTTTTAATTATTGCAAGTTATAGGTAAAATAAACATAACAGATATTGCTACGTGACAAATTAGTTTCCGTTCGACTGTAATTTACAGTAAGTAATTACTTACGGCCTGTATGGTTCCCTTTATCTGTCTCATATTATTACGAAAAGATGTTCCATATTTGAATTCATTTATGTTGAAACCGACTCTTAATCTTAGTAGGTATCTGTTTATTTGTTTTTAAATCAAAATCTTCAAAAGCTTTTTAAATATCCACAATTAAAATGTGAAAAAAAAAACAGCTTCGCTTGCTTGTCTGATATAGCTACTCCTGTTTGGGAGCAAGGGAATTGAACTATTCCCAAATTATTCATCCCAACCTCATTTATCATTTGTGTGTGATGAATGAGGTCGGAAACATCATTGTTAGCATTTAATGTGTTGGCAAATTCGTCGTAGGGAGAACAGATGAGGGGTGCTGAAATTCATTAATTGAAAACTGTTGCTATACGTGCTATACTTAGCTATGTATTTGTGGAATATGTGTATTCTTTTTACATAAGCGGAATTGATTGATTGAGCATTGAGCAGTATATAATTATTTATTTTAGCATTATCTTGTGCATGTTTAAAAAAAGGTACTTAACTAGAAAAATTGATGCAACTAGCCCTTCTACAACATAATGACAAAGTTAAAACTAAATTGTCAGTACAGTGCTAAATTAAAACGAAATTTCTTTGGTGACTGTACAGTACAATGCATGGTTTGAAGGTCGTTAACCTTAATCTTACGTAAGTTTTCCGCCCGTCCCAAACCGGTGCAGTAAGGGTTGCTACACATTGAAGCGGGCCGGTCTGCGTTCGGCACTATTTGTCTAACAACAAAATCAAAGGAAACACTCATTGGAGAGTTCATTTGGATTTATTCCAAACTTTTCTTAATTTATGTGAAAACTAAAACCCGAGGTGCGGCTAAACTTAGTTTAAGCATCGTACTCTAGGTTAGATCTAGTATTTGCCGACTATTTTTCGATTCAAGTAGGTTTAGCCGGTATTATTACGGCTAAAATTAGGTCCAACTAAACTCTAGTGGCTGATACTAGGTTTAGGCGACATCATGCAGGCTACATGCACAACAAAACCCCGGTGGCAAATAATTGTACGGGAAAGCCGATGTTTGCGCGAGTGAAGTAACTATTTTTTTAGTAGTTACTTCACATTGAACTACTTTTATTATGGAAATGACACCACAAACAAAATCTTAAAGCCACATGAATTGACGCCACTTGTTATCAACTTTCACAGTTTTATATTCGAAATTCAAATTTCAAGGAATACGTCACGATATTTTTGTCATATTTGCGACACATTTTGCTTGGGTCTCTATATGTAGTAATAACAACTCAGCGGCACCTCACAACTTGTTTGATTAATTTCAACCCGCGTAGATGTGTAGCAACCCTAAGACAATGCAACTATAAAATGACGTAACTGAAAGGCCATGATAAAGTCTTTGTCCTGAATCAAATCTAGAATTACCTGCTTGTATAACTATCCAGTCATCTTTTAGGTCATACTTATTATGACAATGGTCGTAACTGTAGTTTAGGGTTGAAACTTAAAACTATTGAAAACAAAAAAAAACTGAAAAAATACTTCGGCCAACATTAATAACATTTTAACTCATTTCAAAAAGAGCAAATAATTCTTAATTGCATATGTAACAATAAAAATAGTTTGTAAGTCCCTCTATTTCCGTCGACAGCACGTCAAGCTATACACTGCGGTGTCTTATGCTGAATATGGAATAAGGGCTATTTTTCAACAAAAATGTTTAGTCTGATGTGCTGTCAACTGTACGTACACAGTTCGGTCGGTTACGTAGTTCTGGAGCTCTATTTTTTAATCACTCGCTTTATGATGCGAGTGATTTTCGTTCAAAAACGAGTTATTTTCCTTGACTTTTAATTCATCGTCGAATGAAAATAACTCGCCATATTGAAGCGATTGATTAAAAAATGGAGCTTCTGCACGGGTATCGCGCATTATGTTGACCTATAACCCAAAAATATTAAGGATTAGACGTTGTAATTTATTCATACAATTTACCTACTCAATCTCATTGCTTGATATCGAGTTTATACAAACAAGTAGGTTTAGATTAGTAACTTTTAAATACAAGTAAAAAAAGTAGGTTTTTGTTATCCAAGCGGAGATTCGGTGCAAATCGGCTGGATAAGTGAACGTTTCCATTACATAACCTTATTATAGAAGGTATGTGCATAATCGTGTGATGTAACGACAAAAGGACGTACCACCTGGAACCTTTTCATCTTAATATACTCACTACTTCGAGTTACTTGTATGATTAGGGTCCCGTAAATATAAATGTGCATGAATATATATACATGTAACGGTCAAAGTCTCTTACCCCTTACCACTTTTCAACGAAAATCGCTTGCACACATGGCAAAAAAGGGGTGTCACTGAAACAAAAGGCGATGCACAGTGATAGAGATTTTGGCTCATAAAGATTAGGCATGAGATACCGCGACCATACATGAAATTCAAGGAAGCGATGTTAAAATCATACTAAATTCACAATATTTATAGAATAGTTATTCTTAACTTAACAAGACAGTTATTGATGTTTTTTTTTCTTAGAAAACACAAGAGTTTTGAATAACAATAAAACAACAATTTAACGGATTGATTTCGCGAACGTTTATTTTTATTTTATGCCTGACGTTTCGAATGCTTTACAGCATCCGTGGTCACAGGCAGACTAAGGTGTTATTTGTCATTACATAGTTATGAAAAATTAAATTAAACTACCGTCACTCATTAATATTAATTGATGTTCCTATCCACGCAGAAAGAGCTTACAGTGTCTTGAGATCTTGCAGTATGAGATGTTGGTTGTGTCTTCAAAAGAATAGGATCCCATGCCGGTGGAACTTTCCAACCATCCTCTCTATTAAAATTAGGGTATTTTCTTATTTCTATGGCCTCACGTAGCATGCGAGGAACAAAACGCCGTTCTTTCGCGAGTACCTTAGGTTGGTCAAAACGTATGAAGTGGTTAGGTTTATCCAAGGCATGTTCACATACTGCAGATTTCGTTGACCGTCTATGTTTCATGTCAGCTATATGTTCTTTAATCCGCACGCCTATACTACGCTTTGTTTGACCGATGTAGGAGAGGCCACAGTCACATTCCAGTTTGTACACCCCTGCATCTTGAAGAGGTATGTGACACTTGACCGGTGGTAAAAATTGGTTAATCTTCCTTTGCGGCTTGAAGTAGGTTTTGATAGAAGCTCGCTTTAAGATGTTCCCAATTTTGTCAGTGACACCCTTCATATATGGTAGTACGGCAGGTTGGCGTTCAACTGTCATGGGCTTGGCACGGGGTCTGCAACGACGTGGTACTGGAAGCTGGTTGTCCCGGAGTACCTTCCTTACATGCTGAAGCTCAGCAGCCAGGTGTCGGTCGTCACAGATGCCCCTCGCTCTCTGAAACAAAGTTTTGCCCACGGTAGCTAACTGTGATGGATGATGGTGAGAAGCACCATTGAGATATTTATCAGTATGGGTCGCTTTTCTAAAGACTGTATGGCTAAGTGTATGATCTGGATTCCTAGTAAGTAAAATATCTAAGAAAGCTAGTTTATTGTCTGCTTCAATTTCCACAGTAAATTGTATTTTTGGATGAATTGAGTTAAGATGATTAAGAAAAGCAGAAACACTATTGGTGGGTAAAATTGTAAAAGTGTCATCTACGTACCGTTTATAAAACCTCGGTGTTACAGGTGATGTGCTCAGGGCTCTGGCTTCAAAATCTTCCATGAAGATATCAGCAACAACAGGTGATACTGGAGAGCCCATTGCAACACCATCAACTTGAACGTAGAAGTTGTTGTCCCACAGTAAATAGCCAGATGTAAGGCAATGCTCCAATAGTTCTGCATATTCAATCGGCATGTCCAATTCAACTAACTTTCTTTTGGTGATTTCAATGCAGTCCTGTACAGGTAAACTTGTAAATAGGGACTGTACATCAAAACTAACCATTGTCTCATCATCTTTCAATTGTAGGTGTTTTATGTCACTGATGAACTGGTAGGAATCCTTCACATGCGCCATTGTTCCTCCACGAAGCTTAGATAGTGTTTTAGCTACATGTTGAGCCAATCTGTATGTTGGAGTATCTATTTGACTTACAATAGGCCGCAGAGGAATATCAGTCTTATGAATTTTAGGCAACCCATACAAAATAAAAAACCCATACAAATAAAGAAAACTAGCGACTTAGTGAAAAAACACAGTGAAAGTTTAAGTCTAGATGTACAACAATTAGTACCTACGTGTGCAAAACCGCCTAAACTGTATGGGTTGCCTAAAATTCAATAATCTGCTGAGTAACTTTTTTTTATTTTTTCTAGCTTATAATTGAAAATAAATAGAAAAACACAAAACCAGCTCTTGGTTTAGGTACTCAATTTCCTATTGAAGAGTTCAAACATTTCCAACATCAAAGTTATTTTCATTTTCTATCATCGCTTAGCAGATTCAAAGCAAAAAATTGCGGCGAATTTTTTTAGATACCTATCGATATTTATTGAGTCTGGAAACTTCATCAATATAAATATTGGATGCTTACTGGCTTTTGCTGAAGTGGTTTGAAGGAACAAAAAGAAAAACCTAAAGTAACCTTTAGACGCTTCATGCAGCGTGATTGTTAATATAAAAAAACATTTATCATAATGACATTTTTTTATGTTTTTATTTTTTAGTTCAAAAGAAATTAGATATTGCCATTTGAAGATAAAAATCAATTTTAAAACAATTTCGTTAAAAAATACTTAGGTAATTTAATTTAAGTACCTGAGAGTGTACTTATAAAACTATGGTAGAGAAAGCATTTATGTCCATCGGATTTTAAGGATGACGAGACATAATATTAAGTTTTTTTATGGCAATGTTTTCCTTATGTTCTTTTATTCTTAAGTTATTACCAAAATGCAAAACAAAGGAACAATAATTTTAAAAACCCAGTCGCAAGCGTTGTCTTCATTAAGTGCAAGCCAGCAGTTGCGGAGATACAGCACCGAGATAGGAAGCAAGCCTCGCCGTTTACATCCTTAATCTTTACCGGAAATAAACAACAAAACCCGTCTCTAACCGAGACCACTTTCCTCCAACCGCGAACGGCTTACAACTGCCCCACTTTAAGTATCACCCTGTTTAATACAACTGTAGTGAAAGTACTAGCGTTCTAAAATATGCCGTGTTATATCTCAGGAACGCTGGGTAAACTCAATGCAGAAAACCGCTAATTTCAAATTTAGTTACCTCGCGAAGCGCGCGACTTGTGTGTGGATTTTATTACTATTTGTGGTCGAAATGGGGGTTAGGTGAGTTTATGTTTACTAAAAAATATTTAGTTATTCGCACAGTCAAAACAGTGAAAAGTGATGAACAAATAAAACATTGAGCAACTGTTGCAGATGAGCGATTTTAGGCGACCAATTTTAGCACGGATAACTCATTCGTGTATATTTTATTATTTGGCTTTGATAGACGTTGTTGACAGTGATGGTAACTGAATTTATTTATTTACTATTTTATTAATTAAGTTGCTAAATAGTGCCGTATCATATACATCAATACATAAACTTAACTGACGGCACGCAATCCTCGATAAAAGTAGCCTCTTAATATTGTAAAAAATTTCGAAGTATTTTTTAAAGATATTAACTAATTATTAGTAGCAGTACAATTTTTAGACCAATGTTACACTTAATAGTAATAACCGTATTTGACTTTGACTTTGGATAAATAGCAGAGATGGACACCATTGACAAGCCTTAAATTGATAATGCTGAAAAATCTTAATCCTAGACCGCATCGTCACTTGCCATCTGGCGAGATCGCTCAAAATATCGAGATACCAACAAAAAATAAAACAAATATTTCAGGCTGCTCATCCTCTTGGCTCTGCTGGTTGGAGTGCTGTACTGCCTCCATCTTCTAGTCAAGGATTACCAGGCTCTCACGGCTCCAAGGCTTTTACGCATGCTGTTCAAAAGGGACACAAACTCTATGAACAGCAACATCAGTGATTGGGTATGTCTTTCTAAGGTTTTTTTTCTTAGGATCTGCCTCACATAAAGTGTGTAACTGAATAACTTATGGTTAGCGTTATTTACCAAACACTTGATACTAAATGACGTTCCATTTTGGAATTGAAGTTTAAGTTACGCTGTGAATAGCATAGATCCTAAGTTAAGTTTGAAATAAAAATTAATTTATCGTGAGTTAGTGTGTAGTGTGTAGTCGCTAGATGGTAAAACAGAAAATTAGAATAGTTAGACATTGGCATAAAAGTATATTCTAAAGGAGACTAGTTTTTTTATCTTATTTAGTTTATTGAATATGCAAAACAATGCAATGAAAATGAAAGGAATTTACAGAACAATATCTCAGTGATTTTCGCTTTAGCTATAAGTAAATAAAATAATTCCTGTAGACAAAAATAGAAATGAAATTTAATATTTCAGTCATTAAATTGCTAGTGTGTTGTATGTCTTCTGCCTTGTTTTCTTTGTTTTTGAAAACATTTGATTTTTCAAACATTTTTAAGGTAACGCCACGTCACTAGTTTCAAAGTGAATATTGCAGGTAACTCTTCCTTGTGTGATATGCGTTTATGCTTAGTTATATCGTAGCGAAGTGCAGTGAGATTAAGAATCTTTATAGCGTAATTACTGTATGTAATTAAGGATCTAGCATCAACCCGGTTCGGTGAGCACACTGCCACCGAGCATCGCATTAACTTGAATGACACAGGCTAACTCGTGAATTGCCTTTGATATGGTACATCACAGGATTACTAGTGCTGTGGGAGATGGTTTCGATAAATCTTTGCTTATCTTCAACAAGGCTTATTTATTTTTCTGACCAAATCTTTGTTGTAGAACTTATGGCGGTTTCGGATTTTCTCTGCTTTCTTTCTTTTTTCCTTTCATCAATTACTCAGGGGCTATATTTTTAAATCTCATGTATCAAGCGGAGCTCTAGATTTTTACAGATTTTCGTTCGAAGACCTAACACACAAATCAGACAAATTCTGTTACTAATTTTTTAAATGAAAATATATTGCTCTGTTATTAATAACAAACAAGAAAACATTAAAACTAAGACATGCAATATAAAAAAATAAGACTATCCTATTCAAAAACGAAACCTTCGAACGAAACGATTTCCTTGTGGCAAAGTTGCGTTAAATAGAGGATTTGAGAATGATTTCATCAAAATTAATTCGCAACAGCCAAAATCGTTCTGGTTTATCGACCAGGGTGGCTCTTTCAAAGTCAACACTATAGTATGATGTGATTCGCATATTTAAGTAGGGTAAAACGACCTAGGGGAACCGTATATTAGGAATATTTTGATATGTTCTTGAGAAGGTTATTATTTTTTTCCAAAGTGCCAGCCTGTACTGAAAAATCAAGAATCAATTTGTATTATTTTAGGGGAATAATAAACCGAGCGAATAAAAAATAACTTGGCGACTGATATGACGTACTGTTTTAATCACTTGAGCGGTATGAATTTGAGTAAGCGAATAATTAACTAAACTAACGACGAATATTGATTAATAATAAAATCCAGAACGAGCTTACAACAAGTGGGCTTTGTTATATCCATTTCAGATATAAAAATACTATCCGGGCGACTAAATTACTAACTGAGCGACTAAAAATACAGAGAGGGCTGCTTTAATATTAAGATATTTTTCGATTTTTCCAATTGAGGTTTTACATAACGAACTACAAAAAAGTTCACTCTGAGCAAAGTTTGTGAGCTGCTGTATTAATGATTATTGGTTACTGATATTCTGTTTGAGGTCTTATGTTTTATATTTTATGCAAACTATAAAATGATTATAATTAACAACACCACTACTGGAAGCAAAAATTATACCCATTGGAAAAAAATGAAAACGAGGCCGGGCTAGCACTTATCTACTAGTGACGATGAGTAGTAGAGTTCCTCAACCCTCATACTTATATATATACTTAAAAATCACTTTTTTTTATTGACTGAAGCGTCTTTTTTTAGGGCTTCGTAGTCCAACGGAACCCTTATAGTCTCGCCATGTCCGTCTGTCCGCAGTAAGATTTTGAGAAATTTTTTTTTAAATATACCTTAGTAAACATACTTACATAAAATAAGCAAAATGATTGTCATATAACTTTTTGCACAATTTAAATGCTTACATACATAGTATATACGGAACCCTTCGTGCGCGAATCCGACTCGCACTTTGCCGGTTTATTATTATTTGATTTAGGTAAACACAAATTGATCATTATTACTTTTTCGTAATACATTGTTTAATTTAATTACCTATAAAAATATTTAGTGTATCTTCAAATAGTATTTTCATAAGATGATTTTTTATTTAAATGTGGCCTCATAATACGCTACTTCGATTATTATTTTTCAAAGCAGTTTTTGCATTCGAACACTTCATATAAGATTAAATACCGCTCAGTTTGAAAAATCCATTTGCCAAATATTGAAAAAAATGCAGGTCGTAATGTTGACACTCAAACAATAATTGGGTCGCTCATATATTACGAAGCTTCTCATTTTGTATTTAAAGTAACTCAAATTATTCTTTGTTAGTTACTGATCTGATGATTTCTCGTCACTCGCACTCAGTCGCTCACTTAGTAATTCTATAACCTAAATTAAGTATTCTTGACACTTAAAACATTAATTTACAGTCGCTCGTTTAAATACTACCCATTATTTTATTTTATTTAGGCGAGAAGGGGGCGTATTGCGATGCAGTTTTGACAGTTCAAACGCTCTGATTTACTGTCAAATTAGCAATTCTTATTGCAATTTCGCATTATATTGATAATATTACTATAATATAACAATATAAATATTCATATTCATACCATTTTAGTATTATTAGAATATTATTATATTGATAATATTCGTTTACACTGAGTCAGAATTGATCTGCCTTGAAATTGAACGAATTAAATTGGATCGCAATACGCCCCAAGGTAGGAGAAATGTGAAATATATGAAATTGTAAAGTAATGCGGATCTACTAGTGTCTTAAATAGGAACCTAAAAACGTGCGATATTACGATTTAGCTTTCCCTAAGTGTTTGTTATTTAATTAATTATGCGGAGCTGTTAATAATATTGACAGGTTTAATGAACACTTAAATGAGTAATTAAAATAATATTCCTATTAATTATTAGCGTTGCGTTTTGTTACATGATCGAATCATAATTAATAGCGATAGTGAGTTTATTTTTGAAAGGCAATTAGCAGCTGTGAAAATTGATTCATTTTTAATCAGGTGTATAATAATGACTGTATCTATTCTCGATTCATCCCCGTTCTATAAAAAGTATGAAGCTTGCCAGATTAATAATCGCGTCAAAGATGTATCGTAGAGCAGTAAATTATTTGTGTAATGATATTTTTTCCCTATATCATTGTGAGTTCCTTAAACTCTACCATTAAGTATATTTCCAAGAGAGGAATGGAGGAAGATTCTTTATAATGTTCCTCAAGATACTTCGACCTCCAGGTCAAGTGGCTTGCACGGCAGGTTTTCATCGTGTCATCATCTCTATGGCCCCGGTCTGGTCGTTGATGAAGTCTATAAATCTTTTACCTATTTATTTCCCTACTTGCGTTTTACCCTTGGGTTTTACCGGTTTGTTTATCTTTTTAAAGTGTCGCTCGATGTTTCTGATATCCTTATATAATAAAATAAATAAAATTATTAGAATATACCAAATGAATAGGCATGAATGCAAACCTGCCGTAACGAGATGGTTACAACTACAGTCTTATGCAGAAACAGAGGAACTTTTGACTGTAATTGCCTAAAACCTTATGCTCAAATGTTGTGTCGACGACAGCACGTCAAGGTAATCACTGCGGTGTCTTATGCAGTTGTAATAAGGGCTACTTTCCAATAGGAGTGGTGACCTGATGTGTTGGCGATGTACCTTAATTTTTAAGCTCTGTTCATGTTCTGCAGATCCTTTATTTAGTCTCAACTTGTTTTTTTTTTTACTTAAGCATCATCCCCTTTTGTTTTTCGGATATATTTAAGATATTTAATAAGTGAGAAGACCTTTGCTTAGCCTAAAACACAGAGTTTACAGCAAGTTCACGTTTTAGAACATAAGTAGAATTAAGATCCATGTTAGATTTATTTGTATATCTTAATTCTTTTTCTTGAATAAATTTATCTTTATCTTTATCCATAGCATTCCATAGAAAAATATCGATCCTAGGTATTTACGTGCGGATATGATCTCAGCGGCCACAGTCTATAGCCGTGAAGTTTAACATTTTGCCTCGATAAGTTTCTGACAACTCAATATTCTGATTTTCTGCTGTACCAAATATTATTTTAGCCTTAGTTCTTATACCTATTATATTTACAAAATCTAAAAAAAGTACTCGGAATTTTATTCAAAAAATTCTAAATCTATAATTTTATTTTATTTTATTTATTTAATTCAGACTACAAGGCCCATTTGTGTTAGTAAAATGACTTAAACCTAATATTAGTATTTAATTTTAAACAGAGACTTGATACGGTTGGCTAGAACCCAACAACAACAACAATAGTACGCGTATGCATCGATGCAACCGCGATGCTGCATCGATGCCCAAATCTGTTCATTGCGTGAGTCGCGATGCGCACCTCGTTTCCGAAACGCGCGTTAGTATCGATGCTAAAAGTCGCAGTGTGTAAAGGGTCTTAATCACGAGTTTTGTCGCTTACCAAGCTGGTCCAGTATTCCGCGCCTGTATAAGCTTTTGTATAGTTTTTATTGAATGTTGTTTTAAGCCTTTTAAAGACTGATTCGTGATGTCCACTGGACATAGTGACAAACTTTTTTTATTTGTATATACCTAGTTAAGATTTTTTTTGTCACGTTCCAGACACCTCACGTTCGGTGGCGAATGATACTGCACCACGACCCGATACAGTGCGCTCGGTATCTCTACTGCGAGCTTGGAGCCACAAGTAATAAGCATACCGACTTGCAACGAGGTTTCGTTTTTATGCTTTCGTAAGTATTGTGATATTCTTTATAAGCTCATTTGTACATTATTATCTGTTTAATAAGTATATTAATAATAATGTATGGACTTGCTTTGATTACCAAAAACATTGTAAAACTTCTGAAATAGAGGCATAGACAATAGTGACTGAGTTTGTTGCGCTGCTTCTTCTCAGCACTAGCCCACAATTGTCCCAAAGCATTGGAAGGGTTTATATTGTGACGTGTTAGGTATGTGCACCTAATGCAATAAACGACTTTTTAACACAAGGCTATAGAAATCGATATTCTAAACTTTTAGTCTTTAAGCGATTGCCGCCATACGAATTGGTCCTGCCATGCTGGAAATAAATGGTAATAATCGTTTGCACAAACAAACAACCTCTCACCCCAAATAAAACGCAACCTTCACCGTTCCGCCGTTACGCGTACTTAGATAAAACCGACGGCAAAATAATCACATTATTGCTTACTTTTTCCAGTAAGTTGTTATTACTACGTATAGAGAAGCTATGCTAAGCAAAAATGTGTCGCAAATACGACGAATTCCTTGAAATTTGAATTTCGAATATGAAACCGATTGTAAGAGTTGATGTCAAGTGGCGTCAATTCATGTGGCACGAGGTTTGTTCGTGGTGTCATTTCCATACGCTAGTAATAATAGTTCAATAACTTTTTCCCTCAATATAGGAAGGTAATATCTATTATCCTTTTGTAGTGTATATTCGTACGTACGACCCATTCAATGATTGTTGCTCAAAATAAAATCTTTTTGCAATGTCAATACCACTCGGGCATTGTTGGTTTTGCCCGCACTTTGTCGACATCACCAAACAATAAGTTTATCCCATACTACCGTACAATAAGGACGAATAAAATACTTTTCAGTAAAAATTAAAATACTTTTTTCGATCACTCTTTTGTTTCGGCACTATCCTAAATAAAGAATAGAGGAATTAGAATTTCCCAATTGTGAATACTCATTTTTTTGGGACATACTAATGGGGAAATAATTTATGAATAGGTAATGAATCGCTGTTTGGAGCTGCATCATCTTATCACTCATAATAACCTACTGACAGTATTATACATATAGGTAAGTCTATGTAAAGAAAGAAAGAAAAAAAGAAAATACATTTATTCGACTCACAAACACATATGCAATACACTGACTCGTAAACACATATAGAATAAACAGACACACCCTTATTTAACATTAACATCGCGTATGAGTCGAAAAGGCATGTACAATTTAATAATACGAGAATCAAGTGCGATTCTACAGTGAATAGAAATAAAATAAAACTACAAAAATAAAAGCCCTTATAAATACAAGATGAAGGATTCTGATTACCTGCCCACAGATTTTAATTAAAATACCTTAGCAATCCTCTTACATTTGCAAAATTACTTTAATTTGACTGTCAGAGACAGTTGTTGATCTAATTTATTATCAAAACATGTAGGTAAGCGTATCTGTATAAAATAAATGCAGTGCTAAGAAATGTTTCTTTGATTAATTTAAATTTTCAAGTATAGAAATGTACAGGTACCATGTCATTTATTTTGAGGCATTGTCTGTCCGTTCGTCTATCTGTCACTTAGCTGTATCTTAAGAACCGCGATAGCTAGACAGTTAAAATTTACACAAATCATTTATTTCTGATGCCGCTATAATAAAAATACTGAAAACAAAAATAAAATAAATATTTGAGGGGTTCCTATAAAACTGCGCGATTTTTGCCCTTTTTGCTCGATATTAATAATGGAAACAAGTAGGCAGTTGAAATATTCACAAAATTCTCAGTTGTATAATTACTTTGAAAATTAAAATTGAAATATCATAAATATGAATTTTTTATTTTGTCAATGGCGTCATTCATAGTCTGGCGCATATTTATAATGGTAAACCCATTGGAGGTTTTTTATAGAAGGAATCAGTGTGTATTCATTAGAATAAGTTTTGTTTGATATAACAAATAAATTTATATACCTTTATGCGCGAGTCCAACTTGCACTTGGCCGTTTTTTTTTCTAGAAACATAATGCCAATAATAAAATTAATTCCTTAATTATTTTTTAGGTTGGAGCCTACAGAGGTTGACAGATCATCTCGCGAGGTCTTTCTTCGGGCTTACAATTATGGAGCTGCGTACAAAAACGCTGGATACTGCAGAAACGAGTTCCCATACTGCCCGTTTGACTACACGTTACTGTTTCAGCTAATCGAGTATTTGATCAATCAGAAAGATTGAAGGCAGCAAAACACACACGTTATCATGTTACATTCACAAGCAAAAAAAGATCAGCTAAAAAGAAAAATCTTTGACGAATTGTTTTGAATTTTGCATTCATCTTTATCAAAAGGCTCTGTATTTTGCTCTAGGCTCTGTTATTTAAGCCTTCAATATTTCCTTTTAGAATTTTACTCGAATTTGTGAATACTTTTATTATTATTTATTTGTGATTTTAAAGGATACTTAAGAATAAAATATAATTACTGTTCCGAATCATTGCCAGGTGAGCTGTAGGTAGCTTAATAATTCTTGTTATTGTTTTGTTATAATGTTGCGTAGTGCTAACGTAGACTATTGATTTTTTTTTATTGTTAACCATACAGATAAGAGTGAATGACGACGATAGTTTTAAAAGACTGATTATAAGAAATGGCGCCAAAAATAAACGTTTTATCTAAGTAGATACCAATGCCATCATTCTAGTGTACACAATCAGGTACGGACGGGAATTGTGTTTTGCAGTTTTATGTTAGTGTGAATTTATGTTTAGAAAGTTACCATTAATATTATACTAAAATAAAGTATTAAACTAAAAATACTTGTAATAAAATTTTAAAACGTGGTGAACTGATTTTCAGTAAGTAGCAAAGTTTTGAGAAGCATCTAATTGCAAAAAAAAGACATATCATTGATTAAAACAATTTACGGATTTATTTCGCGTAGATAAATTTTTTTGACATTTATTTGACCACGGATGCTGTAAGTAAAACATTCTAAACATTTCACTTTACCTTACTTTCTCTTTTACCGCAGGGTGTGGCCTGTAATAGGAGCAAAAATGTAAAATATAGGCCCTATAAGTAACCAGTAATAAATTCTGAATGGATTTAATTTAAAATAATGAAAAATTTAATTATTGTTATTTTTTAACAAAAAAATCAAACCAGCATTATTATCGAAAACAATTGTGTCCAGCCATAGAACTTGACATTGTCATTTATTACAACGAGTTAGCCATTTTGATATAAATTGATAAGGGATTATAACTCTGGATTACTATATTTCTGAATTAAAGCATTTTACAGCACAATGATCAGGTCAAGGTAATTAATTACGTATACTCTGTAGAATCGTTGTTTAAAATTTTTGCTCCTATTACAGGCCACACGCTGAATAAAAGAAAACAAATAATTAAAATGATATTACAATGATTTATGTCGTTTAATAAGCAGCAGTCGAGAGAAGTTGCATTACTCAGTTTAAAGTCAGTACAAATGCAGTATGACACATATGTAGAAACGCAGTTGATTAATGTTTGATTTACAAGTGAAATCTACACAAGGGTGATTTAAAAAAAATAGTCCCATTTTGTAAGTATCTACTTGTTAATATTTTACGTTCAATTTTAATTCATTTTTGAACGAAAATCACTCGTAATACTGACGATAGTGAAACAAAAATAAAGCTTCAGGGCTACTTTTGAATCACTCTCGTCAAGATGATGTGTGATTGTCATTGATCAATGTCCAATTTTTAAAAATCAGACTCAATACGGGAGTAATTAAGAAATAGAAAACTATTTTTTTTGCGAAACTCCGACTTGTACGTTTATATTTTGCGTGATTTTTAATTCGTGTTCGAACGAAAATCACACGCCATATACAAGCTAGTGATTCAAAAATAAGGCATCTGGTCTTACATCAGTCATAATAGCGGGCAACCTCCTCACGCGTTCTTGAGAATACTTACCGTCTTGCTGTTTGAGTTTTTACACCACGTACAAACATTTGACTACGGTTTATATCAACTAGGGTCCACTTGCAAAATACTGACTTTAATATTTAAGTAATTCAGGGTTAACACGGAATGTCTTAACAAAGAAACAAAGAGAAACAGAATTATTATGTAGACCAGAGTTAAGCTAACCGGTAATTAAATATTATTTAATTAATTTATTTGTTATGCTTGGTTTTCATGTTACCTAATTATGTACATAAAGTTGGTAAAGAGAAATAATGGAATTACTGTAACGGTTTTGAGTTTGGTAACAGTTTAGAAGTCAACTTCTCTGTTAGCATTATTTTAGTTATTTTTGTAATGTACTTTTAAAACAACTTTGCTAATTGCAAATTTATTACAAAACAACAATCGTATGGATTCGGGAAAAGTAATAGGTATGATTACATAAATTGTAAGCGATAGCAAATCTTTGGATGGCTGGATTAATTGTGGCTTTCGCAATTTCAAAACTATCCGAACGTAATAAAAGTAAATAAATAATAAATAAATATCGACGACGACCTCCGTGGTGTAGTGGCTAGTTTCAAGGCGTCTACGCTCCAAGGTCCCGGGTTCGATTTCCGGTCGGGTCAATATAGAAATCAAAATTTTCTATATTGTCCCGGGTCTAGGTGTTGTGGTACCACCGTTGTGTCTGATTTCCATAACACAAGTGCATTAGCTACTTACTTTGGGATCAGAGCAATGTATGTGATTGGTGTCCAATATTTATTATTTATTTATTTATATCCTTGGACATTTCACACAGCGCCATCTGGTCCCAAACTAAGCAAAGCTTGTACTATGGTTACCAGACAACGGATATAAACATACTTAAATACTTTTTTTTTGTAAATACATACATATTATACATAGAAAACACTCAGACCACTACAAACAGACATGTTCATGCACACAAATGTTTGTAATGTGCGGGGATCGAACCCGCGACCTCTGGCGCAGTAGCCAATTTCTTAACCACTGCGCCAAATCGGTCGTCAAAGTAAAAGCCAAAGTAGTTAGAAGTGCTTACTAAGGGCCGGTTTGGTGATCGTTAGTTTTAACTCTACTAATGGTTAAAAGTCGTTACCATTGTTTGAATAATTACGACTATTTGTACATGATTTGAACTGCAGATACCGCAATCAACAGACAGAATGGCTATTTTAGGTCTAGGATTTTTTTGGTTCAAAGTAAGCACAACCGTTATTATTCATCCAATCGTAACGACTTTTAACCATTCGTTGATTATCGATCACAAAGCTGTTCCTAAGGAATTTTCAGAATACTATCATGTTGTTACAACTATTGCTAAGTTGCGATATTGGTTAAGCCTTTATTTTGCTCGAGTATTAATTAATTGATTTGACACAAAGATTAAAAATTACAAAGACAAGGAGACAAAAAAAAAACTTAGATTAAAAAAATGTGTGCCATTAAGATTTTTTAAAATTTATTTGTATATTTTACGGACCGCAAGTGACAAGGTTTATACGAGTATCATTCTTTTACCGCGTTTCTCATTAAGCGTTTCTGGAATATTTTGATTTGGAGTAGTAGGAACTTTAGTATAAACTTTCGATCCCAAAAATAGAAAGACCGAGATGTTGCCTTAAACTTTCCGGATGCAGAGCAAAATGGTCTGACAAGACGAAACATTCATAAGGGAAGGAGAGAATTTGACTCGATGCCCGTCACAGTAAGGGCAGTTTCACACTGCTGTTCAGTTCTGCAGGATCTGCATTATTGGATCCCACAGAAACCATTGGTGTCAGTCAACACGTCAGTTTTTACAGATACGGTTGTCCGTCCACTGAGTCCTGTCAACAGTCTACCTTGCTTGCACTTACCGATATAGCGGTGCATTGCGTACTCCTTCCTACACAGCACTGCTATTGGTAACTGTGTTTGCATATCGTCATTTTAGAAGTGGAACTGGTCCAGTGTAATGACATCAAAAGGTATCGGAATTTTGCAGGTCACTGCAAACGGGATGTCCGAATATTAGAATTGAAACGCGTAGGCTACAAAACGGCGTCCTGCAGAAAGCAGTTCCTGCAAAAAGTAAATCATTTTATTTCCGATAACGATTCAACCTAGGGAATCCAGTCAGACTTCTAATTGAGTGACGACAGAACTCCAACTCTTATGTCGATTTGGAATGTGGAAGTGATCATTAGGGAATTCTTCCACAATTATCTGGAAACGAAACACTACACTTTGTATGCCACTGCAGTGTGGGTGAAACGGCACACCCCTGTCCATGATCCTATCTGGGGATTCATCCCAACTCTACCTCATCCCAGCTCTACCCGATATGACAGAGTACAGTCAACGTAAAAAAAACATTTGAACAATATAATAATGCTTGATTCATCAGCCGTTTTATCTTAAATTAAAAAAAAATTGTCATTTAATTAATTATAAAATGAAATAAAAGTTTTAAATCAAACACTAGTAGGTAATAAAATATTATCAAAGAAAACGCAAAAAATATAGTTTAACTAATCATATAAAATTTATGTAAAAAACATAGACTTTTTATAAATGTTTATTTAAGAAAATACCGCTTATAGTCGAGCTGTTATTTTTAAAAAAAAACCGGTTAAGTGCGTGTCGGATCCGCGCACTGAGGGTTCCGTGCCACCCTTAACTGAATTCAGGGTCCACTTACTTTCACTTAACGAAAACATCACAATATATTGCGACAGCAAAAATAACTTTGTTTTTCATAGTGTTTGTATGAAAGACAAAGTTATATTTGCGGTTGATAAAAATGTGCAATATCTCAAAAACTACTGGTTCGATCTCCTTCAAACCAATTTTCGTTGCAAGTTTTTGTTGAGATCTGGGGGGACGCCCATTTTACCACTTTGGAAGCATGTATATGTATCTCAAACCTTACACTTTTAGAAAAAATGGTTTTAGAAACCTCAACATCATTTTAAAAGAAAGCGGTGAACAAAATGCACCTACCTACCAAGTTTCAGCTATGTGATGCTTATAGTTTCAGAATAAAGTGGCTGTGACATACGGACGGACAGACAGACAGACAGACAGACTTGACGAAACTATAAGGGTTCCGTTTTTTGCCATTCGGCTACGGAACCCTAAAAACGGTAGTCATCAATTGTGATATTGTAATTTTTTTAAATTATTTCATCTCAACGGACTAACTTTTCCTATATGCAAGAATGAAATCGGGTATTTTTTTGTTAGGAATTTAAAAATCAAGCACAAAAAGGATCGGGTAGAGTTGGGATGAAGCCTATCTTTCGGCTGGGAATCGATTTGCAACCGAAAAGTTTGCCACACTCAATAACCATCTGAATATAAAGTGGCCCATAGGAATTGATTGAAAAAACTTCCACATAACGGCATACAGCTGTAACAAGAAGTTATGAATCACCGTTTTTATTTTTTCTTGGGAAACTGTGCCTAGAATTTTAAAGATGTAATGTATTAGAATCTATTAGAATATACGATTTTAAACTTTTGCGTTGCATTGCAATGAGAATTAGACATGACGGGTCTAAACACGATATATAAATATGAGTAAATGCTACATACTGCTCTGTACTGAGCATACATTCACTCATATTTGTGTTTTGTGTTTATTTAGACCCGTCATGTTTAAATCTCATATTAGAAGTTTTTTTTTTCTTATATAAAAAAGCCAGCTGGTGTTTGGCCGCTTAAGCTCTCTTAACTAATTGTTAGTTAGAGAGTTACGGCCTGTTTCACAATGTCCTTACCATAAGTTCTGGTTAGCGTTATCTGTCCAATTCTTTCAAAGTTTTGGACAGATTTTATTACTGATAAGATTACTTGTTGCTTAGTCCTTCTGGTCGATGGTGAAACAGGCCCTTAGAGTTATATAAGCAAATCCTTATGCAGTTATTGTAATTTTAAGAATTATACTATTTGGTAAAATTTTAATTTGATTATATTACAGTATCACTGACTGACTGGATATGGACAATCTTTAGCCGACTATTATGGAACAAACAACTTTTGTCGGAGTTTTGGTATTATACTTGAAGTTATATTTGTGTACAAAATTCGCTTCGGTTTGTAGGAGTTGACACAACTTCCAGATTCAAGTTTAATTAACTGTCTATTTTTAATGCAAATGAATAACTATGCACCAAAAAAACTAACCGTAAAACATGAAAGGTAAGGACTGGGTATATTTAAAAAATACGTTTAATTGATTAAAATACTTTACGGATTGTTTCGAATTTCGGATGTATCGAATGCTAACCAAGCATCTGTGGTCACAGGCAGACTAATAAAATGTGCAAGAAATCCATCCGTAAAGTGTTAATCCGTAATGAATGAGCAGTATTCACGTGAACTTCAGAACCAAAAAGTTTCACGTTAAAAATTATCAAGCGGTGTCATTGCTCTGTCAGTACTATTATGTCTTCTGTGCCTCTGTTAAAGCTACCCAAATTAGTACAAAGTTTTATAGCCAGATTTAAAGTTTGAACATAATATTTCAAGAGTCTATTCGTGTCCTGACTGCCTAGGACTAATAATAGATAATAAATGCATGAACAGCCCGAAATATCGCAGACAGCCTTTTGGATTTGAGGCAGAAACAGAAACACGCTAAAAGTGTCAGGGAAGCATTTCAGTTAGGAACAAGTTGGAATAACATAGCTATTGCAAAAGAAAGAGTCAGAAAAGTAATAATTTAAAACGATCAAAGTGTCTTATAATCCACCATTTTCAGCGTGTGGCCTGTAATAGGAGCAAACATTCGAATCAACAATTCTACAGAGTATCCTAGTTACCGCGAGCTGGTCATATCTGCTCTTAATTATTGTAACTATAAAGTAATCCAAAGTTATAATTACTATTCGATGTATATAAACCGCCAACTCATTGTAGTAAAGGACAATGTCAAGTTCTATGACTGGACTCATTTGTTTGCAATACATTGCTAGTTCGATTTTTTTAATACGATAAATTAAAACCATTTAAAATTTATTTACTGGTTACTTAAAGGGCCTATGCTTAAGCTCCTATTACAGGCAACACCCTGTAAATATACACTACTACTAAACACTCCAGGCGCGGAAGTCTCGACATAGTTCCCTGTAAAACCACCACGTGGCGCTCGAAAAATGCTCAGACAAAATTGGTATTTTCGTGTATTTATTGATTGAGAAGAATAATCAGAGAAAAGTGTTTGTATCAAGCTTAAAAAAATATAAATATATTTTAAGATTTATTAAAGACTAGGTGTGCCCGCGACTACGTTCGCGTGGAATAGTGACTTTGGGTAGAGTTTTTAATTATTTAGGCTTATGATTTTACAAATAAGATACTTAAGTATGTACTTATAAGTACGCAAGATATAAAGTATTTATATAAGTTAATTAAAGTAAATATTAGTACCTACTCACTTATCATTAAAATTGGCCATTGTTAGCAATGAATTGTAAAAGTTTAGGTTTTATATAAAAAAAACATAATAAATATTTAAGAAAATAGTGAGACTTCGTCTAAGACAACCATGGCTCAACTATACTACTTCCGCCTCCAAGCTTTGCACCCATCTTCAAGTCACCTTGTGTTACTTAACTAAAACTAAAGGGCGATATAGAATGCTTAGTAAGCTTTATTAAACTTATTTTGAAACAAAATCAGTATATTTATTATTACAACAATAAGAAGCAAGTAGTACATCAAAGGTGATCAATTATTATTACCATACCGATTATTTGGACGTTCACAATCTGTATTTTGATTAAGGGTTCCTTTGTCTGATAGGATTATATCGACACCTCCTACGCAAAAGTCGCTAACTTGAAATCGCAAATTTTACAGGAGAGACGATTGAAACTTCAAATGCGCACTGTGCTCTTACCCTTGAAACTATCACCTTGAAATTTGGCACAAGGGCTGTTTTTGACGACTATATTCAGAATTTTTTGTTGATTTTATCAAATTACTTACAGTTATTAAGATATCACACTTGAAGAATTATGCGTCGGATTTAATAAGTTTTTTTTAATTCAAGTGTCATTTACAGAGTTTTGCTTCGGAAAAAAATATCTGATAAAGTCTGTAAGTGGCAAATAGGAAGTTATGTAATGGAAGAATGGACGTATTTTATTTCGTAAGTGGTACTTAATGCTTTATGAATAGGTGAGATATTTTTATATTTATAGATACATAGTTTTGTTAGTATGAACTTTGAAGTCTGAACTATGAAGAAGTGCTTCGGACCCACATAAGGGGTGCGTGGGATTCTCGTGATTTTATTATTAATTATTTTATCTGTAAGACCGGCGTACTAAATGACGTCATGGCGTAAGTACGAAAGTCTTTTTGTCAGCAAAATACTATAAAGAGTTTTCAATGAGAGCAAAAAAAGCCGCCATCGGACTAGGCATCACGTCACATCCTTTGATAGGCGTTTGCGGTCACGCGGCAAAATGTGCGTTTTGGAGAAACTAAATTATTTAAAATATTAATATTCCTAATTAAAATTCATAAATTAATTGTTTTTTTTTATGATATGTCCAAACCATAATTCGTCACTAGACCTACCAATGTTCCGATTTGTTCTTAGTGATAACTAGCCTATTTGGGGTCAGGATTAAGAAAAGAAAACCGCTTAAGTATTTCGGCTTGATGGACGCTAGAGTTCACCGCCCATTTCGAAAGTAAGCTGCTGGGGCAGACTAATGCCGAACATTGGTGGGTGCCGCTAGTAGACGCCTATATGCGAATATGGGCGTTCTGCGGTCCATGGCGTTATACAGGCCCTGACAGTAATTCGGAGCTACCGTACAGTAGTGGAAAATGCAGCTGCTGCCATGGCCGGTACGAAGTCTAGGCGCTCGATGCCGTGATTCTCGCCGCCGTCTTTGAGTGGCACGAGAAACAAAAGTCTCTGGACTTGAGGCCAAAACCCTGAGAAGTTGAGGTGGAACGCCTCAAACTGAAGGATGAGGCTATGCAGATCTGGGACCTGCAGATAATCAATTGAAACGTGGGCACCGCATTATATATTTGCTCGCTGCTATACTTTGCTCGAGGGAAGTCTGAGGCGCCAACATGAGCGCCTAACACACCAAGCTATTCAGATTTAAAAAGGTCACTTTAGCGAGCTTTGGCAAATATCTGCACCACATCAACAGTGATCCAGAATCAAGATGTCATCACTGCCCAGCTGATGATGATATGGTTAAGCATACCCTAGAAGTGTGTCTAGCCGGCACCGATGCATCGGTGTGTTGGCTGAAGCTTCCTGCTACCTCTTCGCCGCTCCTTCTGGGAGATTACGGTCTCCCAAAAGGTGAGCACCGCCTACTACGCCTCCTATCTCTCTACCATTTGTGCTACGACCGCCCCGATTTGGAGGGTTTACTGCAGACTTTATCTTTGTGTGCATCGCGCTCAGCTGCCCAAGCCAACACTGATGATTCGTCGCCGACTTCCTGGAAACCGAATAAGGCTCGATGCCCTACACCTGTCACTCGTAGATGGGTCTCGAGAGGTTGACATGGTGATGGTGTGTGGTGGACGGTATGCCGCTCGCTAAAGGAAACCCATGACGGTGGTGTGTGTGTGTCTCATTCGCTGTCTGCTGGATAACAGGATAAATAATTTTCTCCTGAATACAGGTGGAGCTCGCAAACTGTCGTGTCTCAGTCAGAGGCGAGGCTGTGGAAGAATACCCAGGGGCTGAGCTTAGGGAGCTTAAGGATTACCCTCATAAATGGCACCAGTAAACACTGACTGGTTTTGAGTGGGTATACCCAATACCCAACGCATAAATTAAGTAATGTTAAAATTTGATAAAAACAGCCTGGATGTCGTAGGAAAAAGCCAAGTATGGGCTCGTTACAAATATAAAATTTACAAAAAACAGCCAACGTACACTTGCTGTTTTTTACGGAACTCGATTCCCGATACCTCCTAACATTTAGAATTTTGTGTGAAACAGCCATATAGCAGGCTGACTTATGCAATATAGGTTAGGCAGTTTATGTAGAAATTGGCTGCATTGGACGCTATAATTACTGATTTTTACAAAATACTTTTTGTTGAATTGCTGCATTTGACGGCTCGTATCTCCGCCGTAAAAAGAAATATTGACATGGCTGTCTTTGCAAAAAATCCGGCATGTCGAATTTAGCATGGCTTTGTTAATAACTCAATTTTCGAAAATGTGCTAGTTAGCTGCTTTCTGCAGAACTAGGTTATAATTCGCCTAAAATATTTCCTATTCTTCTGTGGAGTGTGTACTCACAGAAAAAGTGACTCGGAAAAAGTATTACTTTTAGATTACACTAAGACTTAGGGGGCATTCTCAAATTTGTTTTACCACGTTAGTATACTTAAGTGACAGATACATATAAAATAATGAATTAATTAATACAAAGCAAATCAACCTAAGTGGTACTTAAATAATATTTTTAAAATAAACCTCCAGTGCATAAGTATGTAAGCGGCAATTGGAACAAAAATTAAAGTAAATCCATACGGCACATAAGTCTGTAAGTGTCAGTTAAAGCAAAAAGCATTACAAATCTTTCGTAGCAAAACTCTTTAAGTGGCAAGCGTCATTATGAATTACGAAGCATAACTCTGAAACTGGTCCAGTTACGTGTATTTGCGTCGGACTAGTAGAATTTATTAGATTGCCGTAAGTTTTACCTCTTAATACCACAAAAAACAAGCAGTGTACAAAACATTCTGTTGGTATAATTTTAATTCAGTTGAAAAATATTCTAGTTAATCATCTTATTAACTTAGCTGGATTTTGTATTTAACTTGAATCCCTCACATTTGTATTTATTGACTTTTGGATCAAACAAGCGTGTTTTAGAGTATCCTTGAATTGTATCCTTTTTGAACACATGTCTGTATTTACTTCCTAGCCGTTTTCTTTAATTAAATCATATTTTACTTGAGTACACACCCGCGTTCTACGCTCTCCGCTGCAATACTGATGAAGTGACTGATATCCCCCCCGGTCTGCTTCGATACGCCCCGCGCATATGCGGTTAACTAACAGCTAGGCAGATATGCAGGGAACACTTTTTCTAGATAGACACATATACAACTGTAAATTACTAATATTAATGAGAATCTAAAAATTTTATGAAGGCCACCTTATTAAACCGACCTCGGAGAACACGAAAATACTAAAATCGTATTTCTCGATAAGTAACAGTTACAGAGTTTTGCGAGGGAGGTGTCGATATGGTTACTTTACTTTTTAACTACTAAGTACTTTGCCACAAAAAAAACTACTAATTTACTAACATTTTACTTTGTTGTGTGGAAAGAATTGATCTAAATATATATTTAGGCAAGTACCATAAAGTAAAGTACCAAAATTTCATTTAATTTATACAAACTAATATGGAGGAAACACTACACATTGAATTAAAACACTTTACAGATTCAATGCCCACACATTTATTTAAAATGAAATAGAGGGCCTGACGTTTCTAATTATTATCAGCATCCGTGGTCACAGGTAGACCAAGAAACTACCATCGCTCATTAATATCTATTGACGTTCTTAACCACCCAGAAAAAGCTTATTGTGTCTTGAGATCTTGCAGTATGAGATGTTGCTTGGGTTGGTCTAAACATAATTATAAAGTGGTTCTTTGTTACATAAATAAATATAAATAAATCAGCTATTTGTATTCTTTAATCTGCATGCCTATACTAATTGTTGATTCACTGATGTAGAAGATGCCACAGTCACATTCCTATCAGATGCCACAGTCACTCCCCTGCATCTTGGAGAGGTATGTGATGTGTGTGACACTTGAAAGGTGGTAAAAATTGGTTAATCTTCTTGTTCAATTGTAGCGGGTTTGGCACGGGGTATGCAACAACCTTCCTTACATGTTGACAATGTTTTGGTTATCATTGCTGCCCCTTGTTCTCTGAAACAAAGTTTTTGTCGTGATAGCTATGTATTGGTGGCATTTCTAAAGACTGTGAGGCTAAGGATAAGAAATATTGTTTATTGTCTGCGTCAATTTCTAAATTATCTGAATATGAACTGTATGAGAGTAGATTTTCCAAATTCAACTGGAAGAAACTCTTCAATTCTTTCTCTGGAAGAAGAGCTTCACTTCTTATTAATTATTCTGCAATCCTACCAGTTGAATTTTTTGATGATTAGAGTTTAGATGAATAAGAAAAGCAGTAGGTAACATACTGGTGGGTAAAACTGTAAAAGTGATATCTACATACCGTTAATAAAACATTGGTGTTACATTATACAGGTGATAGTAAGCAACAACAGGTGATACTGGAGAGACCATTGCAACACATCAGTGTCTTATATCACTTGTGGCTTAATCCTTCACATGTGGCGTTGTTGCTCCTCCTATTATTTACACAAGCAATTTTCCATAATTTCCATGCTTTCAATCACAGATGAATATTAAATAATCAATACTTTGTTTCACTTTGTTTTATTTTTATAGATTGAATGACTTGACATTTGTTTGACAATGACTTTAGACATCAGTTATTTGTATCTGTCAGTATCTGTGTACAATGGTATAAGGTTGAAAAAGTGACACTTGGCGCGTTTCGTTCTACTGAAGTTTGTTTTTAATATTTTTTTACATCGCACGGAAACTTTTATTTACAGGCATTGTAAGTATCCTAAATGTTGCTCGATGGTTTAAGCTACCACTGTTTAAAATTTCATTTAAATTGGTCCAGTCGTTTCGGAGTTTATCGCGAGCAAACAGACAGACAAACAGAGAAATAAGAAATTCGAAAAAAATCTAGATTAGTGCTATTGCACTTCTTACATCCCCCTGACTCGGTTTTAAGCATTTTCTTTTATTGTACAGAAATTCGACCTCTACAATTTTATTATATGTATAGACTAGCTGTGCCCGCGACTTCGTCCGCGTGGAATAGTGACTTTGGGTAGAATTTTTAATTATTTAGGCTTATGATTTTACAAATAAGATACTTAAGTATAAGTACTTATAAGTACGCAAGATATAAAGTATTTATTTATGTTAATTAAAGTAAATTTAAGTACTCACTTATCATTAAAATTGGCCATTGTTAGCAATGAATTGTAAAAGTTTAGGTTTTATATAAAAAAAACATAATAAGTATTTAAGAAAAATAGTGAGACTTCGTCTAAGACAACCATGGCTTAACTATACTACTTCCGCCTCCAAGCTTTGCACCCATCTTCAAGTCACCCTGTACCTCATTACTTAACTTAAACTAAAGGGCGATATAGAATGCTTAGTAAGCTTTATTAACTTATTTTAAAACAAAATCAGTATATTTATTATAACAACAATAAGAAGCAAGTAGTACATCAAAGGTGATCAATTATTATGACCATACCGATTATTTGGACGTTCACAATTTGTTTTTTGATTAAAAGTTTCTTTGTCTGATAGGATTATATGGTTACTTTACTTTTTAACTACTAAGTACTTTGCCACAAAAAAAAACTTCTACTTTACTAATATTTTACTTTGTTGTGTGGAAAAAATGGATCTAAATATATACATTGTTATATTTTGGCAAGTACCATAAAGTAAAGTACCAAAATTTCATTTAATTTATACAAACCAATATGGAAGAAACACTACACATTGAAATAAAACACTTAACAGATTCATTTCCCACACATTTATTTAAAATGAAATAGAGGGCCTGACGTTTCTAATTATTATCAGCATCCGTGGTCACAGGTAGACAAAGAAACTACGATCGCTCATTAATATCTATTGACGTTCCTAACCACCCAGAAAAAGCTTATTGTGTCTTGAGATCTTGCAGTATGAGATGTTGCTTAGGTTGGTCTAAACATAATTATGAAGTGGCTCTTTGTTACATAAATAAATATAAATAAATCAGCTATTTATATTCTTTAATCTGCATGCCTATACTAATTGTTGATTCACCGATGTAGAAGATGCCACAGTCACATTCCTATCAGATGCCACAGTCACTCCCCTGCATCTTGGAGAGGTATGTGATGTGTGTGACACTTGAAAGGTGGTAAAAATTGGTTAATCTTCTTGTTCAATTGTAGCGGGTTTGGCACGGGGTATGCAACAACCTTCCTTACATGTTGACAATCAGCAGCCAGGTTTTGGTTATCATTGCTGCCCCTTGCACTCTAAAACAAAGTTTTTGTCATGATAGCTATGTATTGGTGGCATTTCTAAAGACTGTGAAGCTAAGGTTATGATCTGGATAAGAAATATTGTTTATTGTCTGCCTCAATTTCTGAATTATCTGAATATGAACTGTATGAGAGTAGATTTTCCAAATTTAACTGGAAGAAACTCTTCAATTCTTTCTCTTGAAGAAGAGCTTCACTTCTCATTAATTATTCTGCAATCCTACCAGTTGAATTTTTGGATGATTAGAGTTTAGACGAATAGGAAAAGCAGTTGGTAACATACTGGTGGGTAAAATTGTAAAAGTGATATCTACATACCGTCAATAAAACTTTGGTGTTACATTATACAGGTGATGGTCAGCAACAACATGTGATACTGGAGAGACCATTGCATTGCAACACATCAGTGTCTAATATCACTTGTGGCTTAATCCTTCACATGTGGCGTTGTTGCTCCTCCTATTATTTACACAGGCAATTTTCCATAATTTCCATGCTTTCAATCACAGATGAATAATAAATATTCTATACTTTGTTTCACTTTGTTTTATTTTGATAGATTGAATGACTTGACATTTGTTTGACAATGACTTTAGACATCAGTTATTTGTATCTGTCAGTATCTGTGTACAATGGTTTAAGGTTGAAAAAGTGACACTTGGCGCGTTTCGTTCTACTGAAGTTTGTTTTTAATATTTTTTTACATCGCACGGAAACTTTTATTTACAGGCATTGTAAGTATCCTAAATGTTGCTCGATGGTTTAAGCTACCACTGTTCAAAATTTCATTCAAATTGGTCCGGTCGCTTCGGAGTTTATCGCGAGCAAACAGACAGACAAACAGAGAAATAAGAAATTCGAAAAAAATCTAGATTAGTGCTATTGCACTTCTTACATCCCCCTGACTCGGTTTTAAGCATTTTCTTTTATTGTACAGAAATTCGACCTCTACAATTTTATTATATGTATAGATTTAGCTATGTAAGTTAGAAGGATATTCGATGGAGCAGAAAATCCGAATATTGAAATTTTCTACGCGAAATGTCAAATATGTTGCTTCAGAGTTCCAGCACAGGGGGCGTATTGCGATCCAACTTAATCCGTTCAATTCCGAGGCAGTTCAATTCAGACTCAGTGTAAACGAATATTATCAATATAATATTATAATAATACTACAATGGTATGAATATTAATCTTTATATTGTTATATTATAGTAATATTATCAATATAATGCGAAATTGCAATAATAATTGCTAATTTGACAGTAAATCAGAGCGTTTTATCTGTCAAAACTGCATCGCAATACGCCCCCAGGGCGGGGGTAAGCAGTGCTAAGCTTCTCATAAGTAGGTCATTATCAAATTTAAGAGCTAGGTTCTAGACAGTGGAGTTTTTTCAATAAAAACCAACATGACATAAGAAGCTACCTCCTTCTAAATTAATAAATTTCTATGATTTGCGCGAAGAAACTGATCTCCAATTTATGTTTCGCGTAAACGCTGATAGAGTATAAGTAGGCGTCATTTATCCTTGTCAAACGTAGCAGCGACAGCCGGGAATTTGCTGGAAATCCTTGCAAGAGCAATAAACAATAGGCTCCTTATTCCGGCGAAGGCTTTACCTTGCTTTGTGAGCTTTTTGTACATAGATACTGTAGAGGTTTGGAGCTTCGCGTAAAACCTCTATGTCACTCTTGTTCGATTCTTCGTAATTTAAAGGATGAAAAACTTTGTTTATGAGTGACTTTTGAAGTGTAAACGTCTTAACTTTTTCATCTGACGTCGAATGTAAAGAATCGAAGATATTTTCATATATTTAGCGTTATTTGTATCCCAAAATAAGGAATTGATTGGAATATTATGAAAGTATACCAAAATAAACAAGAAGTCCATCACGAAAGCTGAGTATTTTTTATTATTTGTACATTGCACGTAGAAACATACACTCAAGAAACATAATCTCATAAAGACCATAACAGTATCCAATATTCATTCGCCAACACCCAGGCACACAATACCTACCTTACATCGAGCCTACATATTATGTGAAGCTATTTTATACGTTTAATTGGGAATCAATGCAAAAACAAAAATATTGGGGGCTTAAACTAGTTAAGGTATAGATCGTAGTCCAAGAAAAGTGAAACTGGAATATTTGTTAATATTAGATACATAGTTTATTTTTGTTTTTATAGTGTTTTGTCACCATACAAACTTAATAATATAAATTGTACTCGTAAAAAGCAACTGTGACTCTGTGACAGACGAGGAATTGAACCCCGTGTCTTACGCTATCCGGGCGTATGCCTATACCACTCGGCCACCGTCACATTAACAAGCCTGTTAAAATATTTGTAAAAATATTTTCCTTCGGATATTGTGAGAGAAGTCTCGCAACATTGATGATGTCACGCAGCCTACGCGTTAAAAAAAGCACTTGCAAAATTCAACAGGCTTGTTAATGTGACGGTGGCCGAGTGGTATATAGGCATACGCCCGGATAGCGTAAGACATAGGGTTTAATTCCTCGTCTGTCACACAGTCACAGTTGCTTTTTACAAGTGCAATTTATAATATTAGATACATTTCATATAAAAGCATTGAAAAAATACCTGTAACTGGGGACGCCTTTGGCCTAATTGCGTGATAGATAGTAATGGTAAAATGTTGTTACTAGCGGTTTAATATTTACGATTGTGTGTGTTTTGAAGAAAAAAATCCTTAACAACGGTCTTTATAATAGCCATTCTGACATTTGGTTAGTATATTTTCTCTTTAAAACACACACAAACGTAAATATTCAACCCCTGGTAGCGACATTTTACTATTACTATCGGTGAGGAAATTGGGCCTTCATCATTATCATCATCAGCCAAAGGACGTCCATTGCTGAAAATAGGCCTCCCCCATGGATTTCCACAGCGACCGGTTGCTGGGCCTTAGAAAACCTTTAATGCGCATACAAAAATTCAACTTGTTGAACTGTTTTAGTTATGAATGTAAATTTAATATACGAGTAAGTAGGTGCATGATAAACATAGAACCTCGTCCATCTCTCTTCAGTCACATTATGGTTCTTCATTTTTCTTTTACTTTATTTAAGTACTATTTTTGCATTTGCCTTTAATCATGTTTATAACTTTGACAGGCATCTGAAGTTGGTAAGGTTACTCAAACATAAGTTTTTTTATCATGATAAGACGCAATCAAAAATGTTTTGCTCCTCTGCTTTTTGTGATAAATCACAGACAGCGTTCTTATTTACAAACCAACTTTGACTTTTTTCATCAAACTTGTTTACTTTCACAGCCTTTTTTATCAAGAAAGTAGGTATATTACTGACAAAATAAATACAGACCTTTAATAACCGAACAAAATTGCCTCTTTTAAAGTGTTAGGCAAAGATTGACAGTGCAGCTTTTCGGCCTATTTATTCAATATGAGATCTATTTAATGTTGAATTTAATAACACTGATAGGCCTATAGGTTATAATACTGATTGGCCTTTAAAGTTAAACCCTTGAAGGGATCACGTGACGGGGAACCAAACGTTAATTGGAGACAATAAAAAACAATTCGTGATCAGCAATTAACATACATAAGGCTAGTTGACACCACCAACGCTATTCAGGTAGAATCCATAGATTTACTATGGGCGATTTAAAATTATGGCGTCACAGTAATTTTCTGTGTTCATTTGAAGTATTTTTTACTGTTTACAAAGCTATTACAAAATGTATACTGTAAATGAACAAAAAATATTAATGGAATCTTGGCCTAATATTTTTTTATATTGGGTTCGTCGATTTTTTTGGAGATTGCAGGAAAGACCTTATTATTGTATTATACCATATTATTATTGCAAGTAAAATAGAGGTAAATGTTTGTATTGAAGATTTAAACTTGTGTGAAGCTGAGGTGAATAACATGCGTCTAAGTAATATTTGCTAATATCAAAATTTTATTAAGACTCTTATGGTCTTACGAACTTCCGGGGAATAAGTTTGTTCTTAAGACGTATGCAAATACATTAAAGCTTTATTAACAGCGTTTCATACTTTAATTTATTCTCTCAGTTCTCACATTTATATTCACTCATTCATAATTAATTTTGAATCCACATGAAACATAGCATGTGAGGTTAGTCGGTACTTATAATCAAAATATGAATAAGTATGTCGGTACGTATTATCTACGCTGTTGCCAAGATCCATTGTTCAAATTACAATTTGATGAAATACAATTATGGTTTTAGCAATGTGCAGAATAGCTTTACCATACTTTAATTTATGCAAAAGATATTTAAGAAAATTGAGACAATGATAAAATATTAGGAATAAATTTTTAGTACCTATAATAGCATCAAAGTTTTTTTTATTTATATGTGTTTTAAGTTTTTTTATTTTTTTTGTTTTTTTAGTAGTTTTTATATGGTGCAAACTACAGATCTACAACAATTTCATAACAATAGCATAGAAAATTTTACATTATAATTTGTTGCAGCTTCAAGAGCGCTTACACGCAGCATAATAATATTATGCTTATTGGGCTAACAGAATTAAATATGGTTAAAGTTAGTTTGACCCAGATAGAATAGTTTTTGAGATATTATAGTATATTTAACTCGTCAAGTATGTGTGAACGAGACACAATAGAAATTCCATTGTTATGCGACTCTCGAGAGTCGTTTGATCCCTGACTGATTACGGGGCAAATATAAATATGTCCTTCAGACAAACACTGTGAAAAAGAAAGCAATTTTTGCTGTTTTGAAATATCGTGGAGGTGTAGTAATTCACCTTAATTAAGGTAAGGTCGCCTTATTTTGTTTTAAGTTGACACGGAACCATAGAGTATGTTGAATAGCACGGAACCCTTAGTGTGCGACTCTCATTTACCCTAGGCCGGTTTTTTTTGTAAGTGAGTTATTCCTTGAATAATTTTATTTTTGGCCACATAATATTGAAAGCCAGTATTTAATTTGATATTATCGAAAGAGAAACCTGATGAATGTTATGGAAAGTTACTGTAGATATATTAAAATCAGACACCTACGCTACATAGAAAGTTAATATAAACATAACACACGTACGGTTTTAAGTAACTGCCTCGGTGGCGCAGCGGTTATAGGGTCATATTCTTAACCGACGGCTGCGCCAGAGGTCCCGGGTTCGATACTGTTCGTACCTGGGCTTTTCTGCAGAGGTGCTCGTAGCGCAGTGGTGGCAGCACTTTGGTAGTGATACCGAAGTTAAGCAACTTACAGCGCGGTCGGTGTTTGGATGGGTGACCATTCCGACCATTTAAGTGGCGTATATCACGAGCATCTCCGTGCTTCGGAAGGCACGTTAAGCCGCTGGTCCCAGCTAATATCGGTTGGTATTAGTCGTTAAGCCTAGTCAGAGGCCCAATGGGCGGCTTGATAAAATCTAACAGCAAGGTTGGTCACTTGCCTTGCAAACCCCTCCGCCAATCCGCACTGAGCCCGCGTGGTGGAGTATGGCTCATACTACCTCACATTTGAGGTAAGGCCTTTGCCCAGCAGTAGGATGCTTACAGGCTAACTTTTCTGCCCAGAAATTCTCAGGGAAGCCCGGAGTTTGGAAGTTGGCGGTGTTTCACCCCCGTGCCTCGGATAGCACGTATAGCCGTTGGTCCTGCGCCTGATCTCTCTCCGGTCGTGTCAGATTGCTGTCCCAACGGGCTACCTATGAGAGTAAACGGAATAGAGAGTGCACATGTGTTTGCGCACACACTTGTGCACTATAATATGTCCCGAGCAGTCAGTTAGTCTTTGTGAATGGCCATCGTAGTCGAAATCGGCTAGGGCGACTATTATTATTATCATATACTAATTGGGATAAAGAAGATAAGGAAAACGAATTCGTACGCAAAGGATAATAAAAAAAGTCCGATGTTTGCATGGGAGCAGTTACAGATTAACAGTAGTTGCTAATACAAGTACATAACAACAGTAAAACCCCGATAATACGGGGATATTTTGTCGGGACCCAGCCAAAAACGCGTTTTAAACGAGAAATTGTTTTAAGCCAGAATCGTTTTGTGTATTTATGAACTCGTTGTAGGAGCTTAAATCATCAAATGTATTTAAGGTTATGATGCATTATAGAATAAACTTTTTTGCCTTTCCAATCTTCAACAAAATCATTTTCAACTTATCCCAAAGTACAAAAATAAATAAAATAACAAAATTCTAATAAACAAGTACACAATATCCGTATAAATATAGACGCAACATATTCCAAAATGGAGATTAGTGCTCATTCTGCACCTCAACTTGATCATCAGTCTTTTAAGACCATAATTATTTTCCTTCAATCATGTCGAGCTTCATAAAGAAAGCGTACAAAGCGGGGACATGAATTGTTTTAAGCGGGGTTCAAATGAATGAAATCATAGTCCAAGTTGTAGTAGGGACCGACGTTACGAGTAAGTATATAGCTTTAATAATAATAATAAATATGCGCCAGACAACACAACAATTGTCTAGTTTCGTGGTAAGGATTTTTCTTCCTTGTGTTATGAAGTACCAGACAACGATTATGACGGGGGTGTCTCCCATAAATACTTAAATACATGTAACATCCATGACTTAGGTACAAATGTGCTTGCTCATCACACAAACATTTGCTCCTTGCGAGATTCGAACCCGCGCGACGACTGGCGTAAGGCCTCGTCCTGGACGACCGCGGGCGGAGTGGGCGGTACGGGTACTACAGCTCGACTCAAGGTCGTACTGTCGGGGATCTTCTGTACTGAACATATAAACAAAGTTATACAAGGTGTTCTTTTGGTCAGCGACGAGCGACTCAGGGATGATTGTACGAACGATACTGATGCCAATTTTTTTTTTTTAAATGGACCCAACAATTCAATTATTTTTCATTACAATATAACGGGTGAATCAAAACTATCAACATCAACCAAGTCGCCTACTCTAGCAACGGCGTAGTATTTCGTAGATACCCGCGATGGTGCGAGTTTCCTCATTCATTTTGAATTTTTTTAGAAGGTTATGAAGAGGTTTTTTCTTATAAAACTTGCATATAATTTAAAGATTTTTTTTTTAGAATAAACCTAACTCATAATATCATCCCTGAGTCGCTCGTCGCTGACCAAAACAACACCCTATAAACCTACTCAACAAGTTGATTGAAAATTAAGTTAACTTTGATCTTAAGTAAACGTGGTATGTGAACAGAAATTCTCATAAGACAGATTGAAGGTTTACAGCTGCTATCTGAGGCTGTTATCCCAAGAATGTGGGTCTTCACAAAGATAAAGTAACGAATTAATGACGAGGCGCCTTGACCGGAGGAAATTAAAATTCTTGATATGTAAATGTAATATGCGTTGAATTGCGCATGTTTTGCACCAGGTTGGTAAAAACCTATATTAACTTACGGCTTGTGTTATAATACTCTAATAATAGTAACCGGTAACTTTATCTGTCCATTACTTTGTATGTAACGAGGTTCCTTTAAATTATTAATTGGTTAGTGCTTATTTTTGATGGTGAAACAGGCCCTTAATTTATCTTGACTTGACTGAGAGTTCATGCTCAATTGATGTGTCATTATAGCAAATATGTATTCGATGCCATTGTTTTTTTTATAAGCCAAGGTATACTAGATTTCATCATTGTACTGGATTTACAAAAATATATACATGTACTAAGTATGTACCTATTTAAATTGATATTAATATAACCTAATTAATTAAATTATTGCTTATTTGTGCTCGATGTAATTGTGCTTTAATCCTCTTCCATTCAATATACCCGTTTTAAAATCATTGCAAAGGCGTTATAAAGATACAAATAATCGTATAAACACATAGAAAACATTAAGACCACTTATTTTTCCGTCCACGTGTCTAAGTAACCCAGTATTTTCCGGGATATAAGGTGCCAGAGGACTAATATGACAAAGAATCAATAATTCATTTCAGAGTCTGAAATGAATTTATTGACTCTCAGAATATCGGAGAAATTAACTAAGATCGAATTGCGGCCCCGGGTCGGCTTTGATGTTGACAGACAAAAAATTAGGCACGCGATGACATTTTAACTCACTCGTGTGCAATTTAATACATCTTAATAATCAAACAAACAAAGCTTCTGAAGAACCTTAGCCGAACCGCTCCACAAAACGTTACACGTATTAGCTCTAGGCGTTTAGGCACCGACGCCAGCAGCATACAAATAGAAATAAAATACGGGAATACACACTAAAAGTTATATTGCGTTACTAGAACAAAGAACCGGCGCATTGCTTGCCAGAATTGGGTACTTATCCAGTTTACTGAACTCTGAGACTCGGAGCAATCCCAGGGCGTAGAGTGGAAAAATAAGCCATTTTTAAACAAAATCATACAACTGCTCGCAAATAATCATCGTCATTTACTTACTAATAGATACTCAGATATAAGAAGCATGATTTGGATGTATGGCAGCCCCCAGTTTGTCAAAGATTAGCACAGGATGGTAGGCATCATACAAAAAAGTGGGCATTCGGGCGTTTCGCACCACAAAGTTTTTTGAGCGCGGTGCGAATTGCTAAGTGCTTTCAGAATGGGGTTATTTGCACCACCAGTGGTTAAGAGGTGCAAATCGCCCAAATTATTTTTTGAATCGACCCATTTCATAGACCACTGCGGTGCAAATAACCCCATTTTGAAACAGCACTAAGGCAATTTGCCGTGCGGTCCGAAAGCCTCGTGGTTTGAAACGCCCCAACCCAAAACAATATTTTAAACATTATTGTTATTCATCACTGTTTTGAGTTATATAAACATGATATTGAAAACGTAGTAACATAATACTATTGGTTAATAAGGTGGCTTGCTTTGCTGTAGCTGACCTGTCGCCATCCCCACGTTAAATAGCAATTCATCACATGCTTGTAACTCCATGCCACTGGTAGTAAATTAATTATTAATCTAATTATTATAGCATAGCTATCCAAAGCGGCAATGCAGCTAACATCATAGCCCCCTTGTCACAGGAAATCATTCAGGAAATGGTTTCGTCTTTGAATAGGTAGGTCTTATTTTTTTGTGTTAATTTTTCTTGTTTGTTATTAACGTAGACAGAAACGTAGACATGATTATAGTCAACTAGCGGTCCCAGCGAACTTCGTTTCACCCCCCGCCCCGTCCTGCCCGGCCCCGTTTTATAGGAATTATCTTTGCTATAAACCTCACGGAGTCCGAGACCTTTCCAACGAATGCAAAACCGTAGAAATCGGTTCGTGCGTTCTGGAGTTAATGCGTCAGGAACGAAAACCCTTTTATATAGAAAAAAAAATATATAGTAGATTATACAAATCTTACTAAAGTACTTGCTGTCCGCATATGGGGTGGCTGTTTTATTTTAGGAAACCTAGCGCACTATAGGCGCAAATTTAGATGTGCTCTTCGCCTAAACACTCCATGCTATAAAGATAGTCCCATCTTTATCGAGCGTTCCATGAATGTGTATGGTCTTATTAAGACTTTATCGACATCACGAAAGTAGGTTAGTATATCAAACTACTATAAACTGACGATACCAATTGAAAAAACTGTAATCAAGTAAATGATAGGGGCTGAAAAGTTAAATGTGAATATTCGGTACTACTACTACGCACAGTTGACAAGCGTGTGTCGCACACACGAAGAGTGATGCCAATAAAAAAATGATAATTAAAATATGATACCAACACAAAAAATAAATTCTGGGGCTACCAACCAATTTAAAATTGGTTCATGCAGTCAAAGTTCACCAAAAATATCTATGGATATCTTGGATGATTTTGAATCAACGTATCAAAAAACAACGTGTCCTTTTTTTTTATTTATAGAAACATTTATGATGCTTATTGGAACCAGGGTGCCAATTCTCATGTCGCTTTCGAAAAAAAGGTCACTGAATTTTCTTTTTTTAAGAAAATTCAGTTTTTCGGTTTTCAGGTTCACGATTTCTATGCATTTCGATTTCTTTGGTACGATAGAATTACTTTATTTTTTTAGTGAAACAGTGAAACTCGTAATAGAATTACCACCCGAAATGAGTTCGATTGCCGCGAGAATCTAAGCCCAGGCTCATTGTCTACTATAGAGGTTTGAAGCCGATCTATTGGCGCCGCACTGTCGAGCTCTGCCTTGTCTCTGGCACAGATCTATCCCGCTGTATGCACAAAAACCATTCCCCTGTTTGTTGAGATATTTGAGCTTAATGCGTTCTGCACTTGGACCGAATCGTTATTGGGTTACGGCTGAATCAATACTCGTTCGAGTTCAATCAGAGAATGGGTTAAATGTGTGATTCAAGCGACCGTGAGATTTAAAACGACAGTGTTTTTTTATAAGGCCCACTTGCGATGCGCATGATAATTTTAACCAGGATTACGCTAATCCTGGTTTTTTTTCTGTCTTTGTCAACGTCAAATAAACTGACAGAGACGGCCTTAGTTATGTTGTTTTAATATGAGTATTTGCGTACCTTTAACATTTAAACCAGTTTTTAATCTATCATTATTTTCAGTAGTACCTATTGCAATTTTCATAAATAAATTATAGTTTTAAGATAAGATCATAGCTCTCTCCTAAATTAGGCTAAGTAGTTTAGGGCTTAGGCACTATACTAGATACATGTACAAAAAGACTAAGTATAACTTAATATCGATAGAAAATTAATTTTGAAACATAATGAAATCTATAATTCACGACCACAATTTTTGCTACGATAAAATAATCAAGATTTCTTACTTCTAAAATAAATAGAAACACTTAAGCTCAAAACCCGTCGAGACTGTTTCAGATTGTTTTAGAGACTGTAAAACACAAAGAAAACAATCATGTTCCATTGGATCGCTTTTAAAATATTCAGAGCCTTGAAAACTGTTTGTATGTAGATAGACTTTAAGCGCAACTGTTGCTGAATGTTCATATAAGCACAGGTTTAAATATTTTTAGAAGACGACACAATTTCTGTAAGAACTACAAATCAGTAAGCTCAGGTGCCAGTGGGCAGGGCACATAGCGCGTAGAACTGATGGCCGATGGGGCAGAAAAGTTCTAGATAGGAGACCCTTCGACCAAAAGCGCAAAGTTGGACGTCCACCGACAAGATGGAGAGACGACCTTGTACAGATCGCAGGATCGCACTGGATGCAGACCGCTCACAACCGGTCGTTGTGGAAAGCCGTGGGGGAGGCCTATGTTCAGCAGTGGACTTTTTTTGGCTGATAATGATGATGTTGACCATTTCTGTGGTAAGATGAGGCGAGTTTATGGAATCTACAAAATAAAAAAACCTTGTGTGTAGTTTAGACGCACTTATTCAAACTAATACCTTAACCATTGCTCATTAGAATAGGCATTCTGACATTTGATGAACGTACTTTTTCTTTAACACGTTCCGGGACAGTGCCCGCCTACAGGCGTGAAAACAATAAAACATCTATTGTGTCTGGAGTAGTGTCCCGGAACGTGTTAAAACACGCACAATCGTAAATATTCAACCGCTCTGGTAACTACATTTACTCATTACTTGAGCTGGATTATCGATCACGCAACTGGTCCTTGAATAGTCACAAGTTACTTTTAAAGTCAATCACAAAATAACTTAGTTTTTTAGTTTTTTTGTTTGATTCAGTTTCGTTAAACGTTATATAGGTAACCGTTTTAAAATTAATTAAAGCAAATGGAATGTGAGTCAATAGCTATGTGTGGACTAGAGGTTAAACCACTCGAGAAAGTTACTGTTTGATTAAATTAAATGTGAATCACTTACTCCGGTGAGCTTAGCAGTTTGAATTAGCTCAGTGCAAAACTATGTTTCAGAGTTTGCTCCTGCAATTGAAATGAATACGCAACAATAGTGCTAAGGCGTGGTTACACAATGAAGTAACTTTTACGTAAATGGTAACCGTCATTTGTTTAGTTTGGTTCGACATGTGTTTGACGTTATCGCTTGAACATATAACAAAAGAATATCTACCCGGCAGGATTTAAAACTTGTACAGACTTATGTTTTTTCAGAAAACTGAACTGGTGGTAAACTGTTTCCCTCCTCGCAAATTAAGAGCTACAGGGATTTTTGATATGTTAACCTTCAAACCAGCTCAAAAAAGGTACTAAGTTAAAAAAACTTGTAAGTGATTACCTCTTTATCTTTTCATTGACTGGCCTATAAATGAGAAATCACTAAAATTTATAATTATTTCAACACCGGACCAAGCGACATGGCCTCGTCTGTCTAGTAGATGTTTGTTTTTTCAGTATTACGACATGAAACTTTCTTAAAGCCAGCAGTAAATCCTAAACGGAATTTTAACGGAAAAGTTTCAGACAGAGAATTTCACTTGTATTTAGTAGCGATAAATCATTAATTTTGGTTCGTAACGTTTCCCGGAGTAGTCTCAAGAGTAATAGTACCTTGTGTTTGGTAATACTGACACTGTTCACATCCGAGTAGCAGTTTGTTGGATATTCAGTTCAGTTGAATTACAGGCTTGCATTGGATTACGGTGTAAAGCCTAGCATGTATTATTCATCATATGTCTTCTTACCATGTTAGTGCTAGAGTGACGTATGCTACGTCAAAACGATAGTTCCGCCCCGGCTCCGGTATGAAAGTAATCTTTCATACCGGAAATGAATTAATTAATGAATTAATGAAGGTAATCTTAAATTTTATATATATTTTTTCTTTCTTATGAACCTTCTCGAACAATATCTAAAATGTTCTTCTTAACAATAACAAACACAACAAAAAAAAGAATAAGTGAAATCGGTCCAGCCGTTCACGCGTGATGACCAAGGGAAATAAGGATTCATTTTTATATATTAAGACTAGCGGCCCGCCCGCGACTTCATACGCGCGTTTTAGTTTTACTCCGTTCCCATGGATCGTAGCGAAAATTTATAAGCCTATACGCATTAAACTATAGCCTTCCCTAATAAATTAGCTATCTATCATATTTTATAACCTTGCCAATAGTTCCAGTGAGTAGCGCTTTCAATCAAACAAACAAAAACATCTAGTTTTAAAATATATACAAAGAAATGCGTACAGATAAATGTTATATTTTATGTACACACAACACATAGCCCGGTATAATGGTCAAACTTACACAGGGATATAATCTTTTTATTTTACAACGAATCGGAAATACTTCGAACGCCCTATAGTCAATCGTATCGTTATTTCGTGTACTAAAATGACCAGGCTACTCTCTGCGCTTACACAGCATCATGCCACATACAGGCTGTGGGAGAAGCAAATTCCCTCAAGTCTTCTCCCGCTACCTTAAGAGTTTGAATTTGAGCTTTGTTTATGGTTATTGGTTATAGCGAATACCTACTTTCTTGAATTCAAATCGTAAATTAAAAGTGACAATGTAAAGATCTACGCCACCAACATCATCAACATCCAAGAGCCGTCCACTGCTAAACATAGGTCCCCCACGAAAAGTTTGCAGGAAAGTTCCAGATTGGACACCTTTCGACCACAGGAGCAGCGTAGAATGTCCACCGAAAATATGAACATACGATCTGCAATCTACACTGGACACAGACCGATTGATACCTACGCTGTTGTTGTTACACAAAGACATATTATTTACTATTTTTAAGGAATAAAATCTCTTCTCGAGAGCAACATCAATAACAAACATGTGTCAAATATTCTGTCTCAGATATGTCAAATGACTGTCAAAAATGAAACATAAAATATTTTAAACATAAGCACTAAAGAGTATTTATATCAAATTCAAAGCAAATCACCCCCATAATAACTTTGCACCCCTTTTTAACCCCCTTATGAAATTAATTTCAATAAAATACAAAATAAGTCTTCCGTCAATTTTGTAAAAGAATGGTATGCAAAATTTGAAGTAGATTGGACCAAGGGATCAGGTTGTCCCATACAAACTTTGCACCCCTTTTTGACCCCCTTAGGGGTGGAATTTCTGAAAATCCTTTCTTATCGGATCCCTTCGTCATACAAAGAACACAGCCTCCCAGTTTCAGGTCTCTACAATTAGCGGTTTAGGCTGTGCGTTGATCCATCAGTCAGTCAGTCAGTCAATCAATAAGTCAGTCATTCAGGACAAAGCATTTTATTGGTATAGATAAATGAAGTTATACGTTTTCGTAAAAAAGGATTCCGTCGAGGGTTCACCGTTATTTACAGCAACCGAGATAGCGATTGCTCCGTATGTATGTGGAAATAAGCGCTTAAAAGTCTTGCAAGCAAAACGCCTGTGACCATTGGTGGTGTAAGCAGATTATTCGTCAGCGCAGCGTAATGCTAGTAAGCGCTTACTTCGGAGCTGTACCAACATGTGCAACACAGATTCACATATTTAAATGAATGTGTTAGTTTTATAAAATAAACTTACGACGTATGAATATATGGACAACCTATATCTTCAGATACATAAAGATAATTACACAATATAATTTAAAAAAATATTCAACTCCTTTGCACTTATTTCGCAAGCCATTTGTAGCAGAAATATAGGGGTAGCAACTAATAATACTATCCGCTTACAAATAAAAAACAATAACTGCAAATCTCGATGACCTCACCGGAATAAGAACTAGGGCTTTATTATTTATGAAGCCCGAATGTGTTTCCTTATTCTCGAGAAAACATTTTATTTTGTGGACCTTACGGACCGTTACTACGGGCTACATTCCAAGTGCAGTAACTACAAGTGGTTGCTCGTATTTACCGCATACAATGCATTATAGCTTTATGAACCGTATACACTTAGCAATAAAGACGCTAGTGGGTTGTACGTTCCTATTGTGTCGTTAACTGAGCTAGTACAAATTGAGAAAATTTATGATCGCATTGGATTTGGCGCAATTTTTATCTGGAACGCTAAATGAAAAAAAATGATTTCCCTTTGTGTGTCTTAGGTCAATGATCTGTCCAAACTAGATCTACCTAGAAAACATAAGTCAATTTATTAAAAAAAACAGTCAAGTGTGGATTGGACTTGCACACGGAGGGTTTACGGAACCCTCCGTGTCATAAAAGTAGGACTAGGTAAAAATCATAGGAGAATTATTAATATTAGCTTTCTAAAAAATGCGCTTGTACCGCACCCCCCCCCCCCCCCCCCTTGACCCCCTTAAAAATGTACCCAAGGTGTGCAGGATAGCTACGATTTGAGGGGAAAACCAGGGCTTATATAATAAGGGAACACGGGACATAAAGGCACGGGATATTGGGTGACAAATGTTTATTATAAAGTTTGTTTGAAAAAAACATAAATTCAATATAAAAAGTATGAATGTGCGTTGAGCACGTAAGGCTTCAATATCCCACCTAGTCTGTCAGCTCAGCACATACCACGTAGGTAGATTTGGTTATTGGTTTTTGAAACCTTGATCGTACTTATTCACATATCTTTAGGTACTGAAAATGTGTTTTTTGACGTCCTAAGAACAATACACTTAGCAGTGATGAGGGCTAGACAGCCTTCACGTGTTAGGTTGTTCATGTTTTATGTTAGAACTAGCGATCCACGTGACTACTACGTGTTTTAATTTTACTCCGGTTGTAGCGCGATGATTTATATATAGGCTTTAAACCTTTCCCGATAAAAAAGCTATTTCACAAAAAAAAAAACGCACTAGTAGTTTCTGAGATTAGCGAGTCCAAACAAATAAACATTCCAGCTTAAAATGTTAAGTATAGATTTTCCTGTCAGTTGTTTATGTGTTACTTTCTGATTCTTAAGTTTCTTGCAGCACAATACACGGACTACAAAAGCATCAAGAAAGAAGTTCTCAGACAGTTTTCAAGTTTTGATAACGGTTATACTCATAGGGTAATTTTTTCAACACAGCCTTATATCTCTTCTAAGATATTCAAATAATGTTCTTTTTTTTATTTTACCTATGTCACATTGTTGAGTCCTTTTTTATGGATAGAAATCGTCAAAACTCCACTCGTTCATTTAAAGGCACTGGAGGCCGATTCTTGCATGACTGAACTACGTTTCGTGTGGTAAGTCGATTATGAGTATTACTTTAATACCGAAAAAAACAAGTAATATATCCACGTAAAAAAAAACTACCGCTCGAAAGAAATCAAAATGCATAGAAATCGTGACCTGAAAATAGCAATATGATAACTGTATTTTCTTTGAAAAAAAAATTCAATCGGAGTACTCTTTTTTTGTGTTCTTGAGTAGGCTATGGTTTGCTCTAAATGTAATGTAATATTGGTGTGAGGAAACTGAATTAGTTTAAGTGTTATTTATGATTTTTTTTATTCTAAAATAACTGTATGTTTCCCAAAGATTGAAGCACTATTTAAATGAAAGGTAGGTCACATAAGTATAGATAGTGCCATCCACGAAGCGCACGCCGTTCATTTTTAAATGAGAAAAGCTCGGGTTGCAGGGTGTGAGGCAAAAATTATAATATTAAATAATAAACCTTTAATAATTATAATTAATATTACATCATCATATTTTGGAAACAGTACTATAAATGATTATAACGAAAGGTGGCGCGCACCTTCGCCACCTTTCGTGGCGAAGGTGCGCGCAAAAAAAAAAACTACCACACGAGCAAAAATAAAGCAATAACTGTATTTTCTTTGACAAAGAAAATTCGATCGGTGAACTTTTTTCGTATACGAACTGCATGAGAATTGACCTCCTGGTCCTTTTATCTCTTCAAATCTAATTTAATCTGTAACAAATGGAGTTTATTGTATCAATATCAAAATACATAGTAAGAATCAACTTAAAATGTGTTTTGCATACAAGTAATTAGTTTCGATTTCGAAAGGGCTTTGAAATTTCTTTTGAAATTGTACTATTTAGCGTGGCTTACTTGGTCATGAAACATTTACTAAATGATGGCCACGACTACAACCCTAAAAGTTGCGAGGTTTTCAAATTATACGCTGGTAGATGTAAAACTGAATTATTTTAAAATCGCTAGAAATCGATTTTTAAATAAAATACCTAATTATTTTTTACATACCTTGCATACCTTACGTACTTGCCTAAAAAAATACTTTAACACGTTCCGGGACAGTGGACGCCTGCAGGCGTTAAAACAATAAAACATCTATTGTGTCTGGAATAGTGCCCCGGAACGTGTTAAGCATATTTTAATGTAGATACACGAAAAAAAACTAGTTCGCTAGCAACGAAAGAATAAAAGTAATTTTCGAACACAATAAAAAGCTAATGACCTCCACAGGATTTGGAATGATTTATTATTCCCGCGTTCCTTCACATCCAAGCCGCAACCCTTAGGAGTATTCCCCGGGATGTTTATGCCACGTCATAACTCCACTCAATTTGTATGAGTTCCGTTAATGACACACAAAAGCTGGCAAAAACGAGTGCGTTGTACTGTAAGGGTTCTGTATAGAAATAAAATTACATTAAAACAACATTTGTGGCAAACAAGCTGTTCTCGCGACTTGTTTCGTGCATTTTATCTATACAAATAAAATGCTTTGTCCTGAATGACTGACTTATTGATTGACTGACTGACTAAACCGCACAGCCTAAACCGCTGATCGTAGAGACCTGAAACTGGGAGGGTGTGTTCTTCGTATGACGAAGGGATCCGATAAGAAAGGATTTTCAGAAATTTTACCCCTAAGGGGGTCAAAAAGGGGTGCAAAGTTTGTATAGGACAACCAGATCCCTTGGTCCAATCTACTTCAAATTTTGCATACACATTCTTATGCAGATTGACGGAAGACTTATAGTTGTATTTTACTGAAATTCATCTCCTAAGGGGGTAAAAAGGGGTACAAAGTTATTTTGGGGGTGATTTGCTTCGAATTTGATATCAATACTCTTTAGTGCTAATAATACAAATATTTTTTATTACATTTTTGACAATCATTTGACATTTCTGAGACACAATGTTTTGACACATGTTTGTTATTGATGTTGCTCTCGAGAAAATGCTCGAGAAGAGGTTTTATTCCTTAGAACAGCAACGATTTTTTTTGTGTTTAAACAGGGTAGGTATCAAGCGGTCCGTGTCCAGTGAAGATGGCAGATCGTTTGTTCATATTGTCGGTGGACATTCTACGTTGCTTCTGTGGTCGAAGGGTGTCCAATCTGGAACTTTTCTGCAAACTTTTCGTGGGGGCCTATGTTTACCAGTGGACGGCTTTTGGGTGTTGATGATGATGATGGCGTAGATCCCTACATAGAATTGTCCCTTTGAATTCACGATTTGAATTCAAGAAAGTAGAGTATTCATTATGACCATAACCTAAGCTCAAGTTCAAACTCTTAAGGTAGCGGGAGAAGACTTGAGGGAATTCGTTTCTCCCACAGCCTGTGTTACGGACACCCAATCGTTTTGTATTAGTTTAAGGTTTTTTATGTAAATAAAGATTGTTTCTGTTAGGGCCATAGTAAGTAAGCATTGTATTAGCTTAGGGTTCGTTTTATTTGAATAGAAAACCGGTTAGTTATGAATTCCCACTTGCAAGATAGGTAGGGTAACAGTTAACTAACTAGGTAGGAAATATTACGAATTAGGTAGGTAGTTTGGTACAGGGGCGAAGGAGACCCTGGTAGGCTGTCTCGCTCAGATAGAGTGAGACCGGTAAAGCCTGTCAGCTGTTCCTGTCCCCCATCTCGCACTTTCTGAGGGTAGGTAGGAAACCCATAGAGTGGATTGTTGCGGGTGGGAATTTTATGACGACTAATGTAGGTAGGTGACAAAAATGTTAGAAGGAGATAGGTACAACAACATCGGTTGTCTCCCTCCATATCTCGATGTAGGAGGGTGGCTGTAAAAAGCGTAGGAAAGAGTACGCAGATGTTTGTTTTGTGTCCGTCCTTGTTTGTTAATAAGCTACATTAGTCAATTGTGAATGTTAGAATTTTGGCAATAAATATAGGGCCGTGAGTGGGCTAATTTTGTACGCGCTCTCACGGTCACCGATCTCAAGAAGAAGAGTTTTATTTGGAATCTACAGTCTACTACATCGAGGGAACCGACCGTCGGAACATTGACTCGGAGAGTAGTCAATATCGTCTGGTCCGTTGCGACCCGGATAAGAAGAAATCAACAACGCGGCATCGACTTGTGCTTTGGTTGGCACATACACCGAGGGATCTACGCCGAAGCACAGTGTAACCAGGGCCGCGTTTCGGCCTATACTCCTACGAAGAGACGGTCAAATTACACGGGTTGTTCCGTGGCTCGGGCATTCACCACCTAACGGTGTCAAACGGTGTCTGTCTCGAGTTTAACGCCATTCCCAGGCGGTGCAGTCTTCGGGCGAGCTGCCACAGTCGCGCAAGCGATTGTGAATAAGTCCGACCGGCGCCGGTACGGTGTGCGTAAGCGTGGGGGCCGGACTGTAGGCACTGCGGAGGGTTCTGGACATTCCAGCCAGAACTGAGCACCCCACGGATGCGTACATTCTCTGCCGGGCGGTACCTCCCTTCCGATCCTGCACGACCATCCATCCCCAGACAGGCTCCCCTTGGTAGTGTACCTGTTTGGGATTGATAGGAGTAGGGGCAGCAAGTAAGAAGATGCCGACTACGCGCAGCCAAGCTGGGAGAATGGAAGCCGAAGACTCAAGACAGCGCCACTTTGAAGAGCCAACCGCATCACCGTCTGTGCAAGCCACCGCGAGTAATTTACAACTACCCGCAGTAGGCGGACGAATGGAAACGGCAGTAGAGAGACGTCACGACGCCGACGCCGACGCGCCTAGGACAAGGCCGCCGCCGTCATCGAGAGGGTCAAGCGTCGCCGCTCGTCTAAAGCAAGCCGAGTTAAGAGCAGCCGAACAGTTTGCGGCTATTGAGAAGAATCTAATCCAAAAGAGATTAGAATTTGAGATCGCTACGATAATGGATACAACAGATGAAGATGACCGTGAGAGCCTACCCGCCGGTGAGGCCCTAGCGAGGGTAGATGACTGGTTGGAAAATGCCCAGTCCCGGCGTCGAGATGTAAATACGCAACTACCCACAACCGAGATGTCTTGCAGCGTTCCTACCCTCCGTGAAGAGAGGAATGAAAGAGGTAGACATATGTTTACGAGACGCAAGGAAAAAGATGCGCGTAACATGGAGGTAGATAGAAACCGACATTTGAATTCGCCGAGCATAGAATTAAATGAAGATGTCAACAATATTAAACAAGATGTGCAGCGACAGGTCGAGTCAAACAATGATTGTATAGCGAGACCCCAAGAGACTATGGACGGGGCGGAACGACTTGCTTACACATTGGAGAGGATTATGTCGAAGCGACCGGCCCCACGTCAAGCTATTGAGTTCCCGATATTCAATGGAAACACGAACGAGTGGTTGCCATTTAAAGCTGCAATGGAAGATTCAACGCGATCATGCAACTTCAGTAAAGCCGAGAACCTGGCTAGATTGAGGAATTGTCTAAGAGGAGAAGCCAAAGAGGCAGTAGCGGCGTTATTATACCGTGCCACCGATCCGGACAAGATAATGCGAACACTAGAACAGTGTTATGGGAGACCGGAAGTTATCATTGATCGGGCACTGGACGACCTCAAGAACCTGCCGCGAGTTGGAACGACAGCCAGTGAATTGAATTCGTTCGCGATTAAGGTGCAGAATATCGCGTACACACTGGACTCTGTAGACAATAGAAGCTACCTCAGGAATCCGTTGCTGACACGAGACGTGGTCGATAAGCTGAGCCCACACTTAAAAACAAGATGGTGCGACTACGCAGCGCGGTACGCAAGCTACTCGGAGCCAGAGATCGTGACACTATCGCAGTTTTTGATGGAAGAAGCGAATAAAGCGATTCGATTCGCATACGTGTCGCAACCTAGCAACAGCGCAGCGAAGAAAGAAGTGCAAGCTAAGCAGAAAGCTAACTCAAAGAAGCGAAACACTGGTGTGTACGCCACAGCCGAGGATAAGGCTACGACGGCACAAGAGAAGACGTGTTTATGTTGCGGCGGGGACCACGAAGTGTCGAAATGCACGAAGTTTACAACCATGACAGTAAAACAAAGATGGGATTGGTTGAAGGAAGAGAAGATATGCTTTCTATGCTTGAACAATAAGCACAGGCGAATCAAATGTAAAGCACCGATGTGTAATGAGAATGGCTGTAGCCGACGTCATCACAGGCTGTTACACACAGAGCGTGACAACAGCGGAAGTCAACAAAACCAAGAAGTGGTAGCCTCAGTTAACCATACTGTGGGGGCAGCCAAGGTGTTGTTGAAGGTGTGTCCGATCGTCATTGAGGGGCCACGGGGTAGAGTAAACACACACGCTCTACTTGACGAAGGGTCTACAGTAACGTTGATCGATCAGGACTTGGCGGATTACGTCGGTGCAGAAGGCCCGCTTCGAGACTTACACATATGCAGTGTGAATACACAGAGCGTACCACACAAAAGCAGAGAAGTGGAGGTTCAGATAATCGCAAGTAACAACGAGAAACATTTGGTGAAAGCGAGAACGATGGAGAATCTCCGCTTGAATACTCAAACGGTGGGTCGGAGCTGTTTAGAGTATGAACACATGCGTAACCTGAACGAGAGTGACGTGTGTTATGTGAACGCCAAGCCGCGTGTCCTCATAGGCGCGGATAATTGGCATCTGATAGTAAGCAGGAAGCTGTTGACAGGCAAACGCCACGAGCCAGCAGCATCGCTCACCAGACTGGGGTGGGTGATACATGGTCTAGCGCCGTCCCAAGTCATAAGGGAGAGAGATACGGTGTTGTTCGTTGACGACCATGGGAGAGCTCGGTCTACGCAACCTGACGAAGAATTACACAACATGGTGAAGTCATACTTTGAGATCGATTCACTGGGCATTCAGAAGAAGGAACGCGAGAACCCTGATGATGTGCGCGCCTTAGAAGCCTTTGAGTCTACAGTGAGATGTGTCAATCAGCGATATGAAGTTGAATTGCCGTGGCGCAAGGTTAACACAGTTATGCCGCCGAGCTACGAAGCTGCGAGGCGGAGGCTCACGTCAATAGAAAAGAAGATGGACGCATCGGAAGACTTCAAAGCAAAGTACACAGCCCAGATCGAGAGTATGCTTAGTAAAGGCTACGCGGAAGAATGCCAAGAAGCCGACACACAGAGCCCGCGTCTCTGGTATTTACCACACTTTGCCGTGGTAAATGTTAACAAGCCACAGAAGATTAGACTAGTTTTTGACGCCGCGGCCAAAAGCAACGGAGTGTGCCTAAACGACGCACTACTAGACATATAGGGCCCGGATCTGCTGAGGGACTTAGCTGGAATCCTGTTTAGATTCAGAGAGCGAGCTATCGCCGTAACAGCGGACATCAGAGAGATGTTTCTGCAAATAAAGATTGCTCAAGAGGACCAACCGGCGCAAACGTTTTTATGGAGAGGCGAGGACAGAGCAGCACAGCCAAAAAAGTATAAGATGACATCAATGATTTTTGGCGCAAAGAGCTCGCCGTTTCTGGCACACAGTGTTAGGGATCACAATGCGAAGCAACACGCAGTAGAGTACCCGAAGGCATACGAAGCTATCACGAAGAACCACTACATGGACGATTGGGTAGATTGTTTCGACTCCCAAGAAGAAGCAAGCGACGCCGTCAGAGACGTTACGCACGTACACGCGCAGGCGGGATTTACGCTCGCAGCGTTCAACTCCAACGGAGCGCAAGTAATGCGTAAGCTGCCACTAGAATGCCGTGCTGCGGATGCGTCGAAACAGCTCTGCTCAAGTGGAGATCAGCAGGGGCGTACCCTAGGCCTCGTGTGGAATGCCAGTACCGACGAACTGGGTTTTAACACTGACTTAGTTAGAGTGCCGCGTGAAGTGAAAACGCTAGAGCGAGCGCCGACAAAGCGAGAGGCTTTGAGCGCGGTTATGTCAATATTTGACCCGCTGGGACTGCTCAGTTACTACACGATAAGAGCAAAGATTCTTATGCAAGAAGTGTGGCGCCTACAAACCGGCTGGGACGAGACTCTACCTGAAGAGATAGCGAAGGAATTCAGCGTTTGGCTGCGGAACGTAGAGACACTTAGCAGTCTGCGTCTACCCCGCCTCTACTCTTTGACGGGGGGAGTGACTGGAAAGCAGCTGCACGTGTTCTGCGACGCTAGCGAGTCTGCTTACGCGACAGCAGTCTATTGGCAGTCTACTACATCGAGGGAACCGACCGTCGGAACATTGACTCGGAGAGTAGTCAATATCGTCTGGTCCGTTGCGACCCGGATAAGAAGAAATCAACAACGCGGCATCGACTTGTGCTTTGGTTGGCACATACACCGAGGGATCTACGCCGAAGCACAGTGTAACCAGGGCCGCGTTTCGGCCTATACTCCTACGAAGAGACGGTCAAATTACACGGGTTGTTCCGTGGCTCGGGCATTCACCACCTAACGGTGTCAAACGGTGTCTGTCTCGAGTTTAACGCCATTCCCAGGCGGTGCAGTCTTCGGGCGAGCTGCCACAGTCGCGCAAGCGATTGTGAATAAGTCCGACCGGCGCCGGTACGGTGTGCGTAAGCGTGGGGGCCGGACTGTAGGCACTGCGGAGGGTTCTGGACATTCCAGCCAGAACTGAGCACCCCACGGATGCGTACATTCTCTGCCGGGCGGTACCTCCCTTCCGATCCTGCACGACCATCCATCCCCAGACAGGCTCCCCTTGGTAGTGTACCTGTTTGGGATTGATAGGAGTAGGGGCAGCAAGTAAGAAGATGCCGACTACGCGCAGCCAAGCTGGGAGAATGGAAGCCGAAGACTCAAGACAGCGCCACTTTGAAGAGCCACCCGCATCACCGTCTGTGCAAGCCACCGCGAGTAATTTACAACTACCCGCAGTAGGCGGACGAATGGAAACGGCAGTAGAGAGACGTCACGACGCCGACGCCGACGCGCCTAGGACAAGGCCGCCGCCGTCATCGAGAGGGTCAAGCGTCGCCGCTCGTCTAAAGCAAGCCGAGTTAAGAGCAGCCGAACAGTTTGCGGCTATTGAGAAGAATCTAATCCAAAAGAGATTAGAATTTGAGATCGCTACGATAATGGATACAACAGATGAAGATGACCGTGAGAGCCTACCCGCCGGTGAGGCCCTAGCGAGGGTAGATGACTGGTTGGAAAATGCCCAGTCCCGGCGTCGAGATGTAAATACGCAACTACCCACAACCGAGATGTCTTGCAGCGTTCCTACCCTCCGTGAAGAGAGGAATGAAAGAGGTAGACATATGTTTACGAGACGCAAGGAAAAAGATGCGCGTAACATGGAGGTAGATAGAAACCGACATTTGAATTCGCCGAGCATAGAATTAAATGAAGATGTCAACAATATTAAACAAGATGTGCAGCGACAGGTCGAGTCAAACAATGATTGTATAGCGAGACCCCAAGAGACTATGGACGGGGCGGAACGACTTGCTTACACATTGGAGAGGATTATGTCGAAGCGACCGGCCCCACGTCAAGCTATTGAGTTCCCGATATTCAATGGAAACACGAACGAGTGGTTGCCATTTAAAGCTGCAATGGAAGATTCAACGCGATCATGCAACTTCAGTAAAGCCGAGAACCTGGCTAGATTGAGGAATTGTCTAAGAGGAGAAGCCAAAGAGGCAGTAGCGGCGTTATTATACCGTGCCACCGATCCGGACAAGATAATGCGAACACTAGAACAGTGTTATGGGAGACCGGAAGTTATCATTGATCGGGCACTGGACGACCTCAAGAACCTGCCGCGAGTTGGAACGACAGCCAGTGAATTGAATTCGTTCGCGATTAAGGTGCAGAATATCGCGTACACACTGGACTCTGTAGACAATAGAAGCTACCTCAGGAATCCGTTGCTGACACGAGACGTGGTCGATAAGCTGAGCCCACACTTAAAAACAAGATGGTGCGACTACGCAGCGCGGTACGCAAGCTACTCGGAGCCAGAGATCGTGACACTATCGCAGTTTTTGATGGAAGAAGCGAATAAAGCGATTCGATTCGCATACGTGTCGCAACCTAGCAACAGCGCAGCGAAGAAAGAAGTGCAAGCTAAGCAGAAAGCTAACTCAAAGAAGCGAAACACTGGTGTGTACGCCACAGCCGAGGATAAGGCTACGACGGCACAAGAGAAGACGTGTTTATGTTGCGGCGGGGACCACGAAGTGTCGAAATGCACGAAGTTTACAACCATGACAGTAAAACAAAGATGGGATTGGTTGAAGGAAGAGAAGATATGCTTTCTATGCTTGAACAATAAGCACAGGCGAATCAAATGTAAAGCACCGATGTGTAATGAGAATGGCTGTAGCCGACGTCATCACAGGCTGTTACACACAGAGCGTGACAACAGCGGAAGTCAACAAAACCAAGAAGTGGTAGCCTCAGTTAACCATACTGTGGGGGCAGCCAAGGTGTTGTTGAAGGTGTGTCCGATCGTCATTGAGGGGCCACGGGGTAGAGTAAACACACACGCTCTACTTGACGAAGGGTCTACAGTAACGTTGATCGATCAGGACTTGGCGGATTACGTCGGTGCAGAAGGCCCGCTTCGAGACTTACACATATGCAGTGTGAATACACAGAGCGTACCACACAAAAGCAGAGAAGTGGAGGTTCAGATAATCGCAAGTAACAACGAGAAACATTTGGTGAAAGCGAGAACGATGGAGAATCTCCGCTTGAATACTCAAACGGTGGGTCGGAGCTGTTTAGAGTATGAACACATGCGTAACCTGAACGAGAGTGACGTGTGTTATGTGAACGCCAAGCCGCGTGTCCTCATAGGCGCGGATAATTGGCATCTGATAGTAAGCAGGAAGCTGTTGACAGGCAAACGCCACGAGCCAGCAGCATCGCTCACCAGACTGGGGTGGGTGATACATGGTCTAGCGCCGTCCCAAGTCATAAGGGAGAGAGATACGGTGTTGTTCGTTGACGACCATGGGAGAGCTCGGTCTACGCAACCTGACGAAGAATTACACAACATGGTGAAGTCATACTTTGAGATCGATTCACTGGGCATTCAGAAGAAGGAACGCGAGAACCCTGATGATGTGCGCGCCTTAGAAGCCTTTGAGTCTACAGTGAGATGTGTCAATCAGCGATATGAAGTTGGATTGCCGTGGCGCAAGGTTAACACAGTTATGCCGCCGAGCTACGAAGCTGCGAGGCGGAGGCTCACGTCAATAGAAAAGAAGATGGACGCATCGGAAGACTTCAAAGCAAAGTACACAGCCCAGATCGAGAGTATGCTTAGTAAAGGCTACGCGGAAGAATGCCAAGAAGCCGACACACAGAGCCCGCGTCTCTGGTATTTACCACACTTTGCCGTGGTAAATGTTAACAAGCCACAGAAGATTAGACTAGTTTTTGACGCCGCGGCCAAAAGCAACGGAGTGTGCCTAAACGACGCACTACTAGACATATAGGGCCCGGATCTGCTGAGGGACTTAGCTGGAATCCTGTTTAGATTCAGAGAGCGAGCTATCGCCGTAACAGCGGACATCAGAGAGATGTTTCTGCAAATAAAGATTGCTCAAGAGGACCAACCGGCGCAAACGTTTTTATGGAGAGGCGAGGACAGAGCAGCACAGCCAAAAAAGTATAAGATGACATCAATGATTTTTGGCGCAAAGAGCTCGCCGTTTCTGGCACACAGTGTTAGGGATCACAATGCGAAGCAACACGCAGTAGAGTACCCGAAGGCATACGAAGCTATCACGAAGAACCACTACATGGACGATTGGGTAGATTGTTTCGACTCCCAAGAAGAAGCAAGCGACGCCGTCAGAGACGTTACGCACGTACACGCGCAGGCGGGATTTACGCTCGCAGCGTTCAACTCCAACGGAGCGCAAGTAATGCGTAAGCTGCCACTAGAATGCCGTGCTGCGGATGCGTCGAAACAGCTCTGCTCAAGTGGAGATCAGCAGGGGCGTACCCTAGGCCTCGTGTGGAATGCCAGTACCGACGAACTGGGTTTTAACACTGACTTAGTTAGAGTGCCGCGTGAAGTGAAAACGCTAGAGCGAGCGCCGACAAAGCGAGAGGCTTTGAGCGCGGTTATGTCAATATTTGACCCGCTGGGACTGCTCAGTTACTACACGATAAGAGCAAAGATTCTTATGCAAGAAGTGTGGCGCCTACAAACCGGCTGGGACGAGACTCTACCTGAAGAGATAGCGAAGGAATTCAGCGTTTGGCTGCGGAACGTAGAGACACTTAGCAGTCTGCGTCTACCCCGCCTCTACTCTTTGACGGGGGGAGTGACTGGAAAGCAGCTGCACGTGTTCTGCGACGCTAGCGAGTCTGCTTACGCGACAGCAGTCTATTGGCTTGTAGAGTACGAGGATGGATCACGTCGTGTGGTATTAGCGGCAGCAAAGGCAAGAGTAGCCCCGATGAAGACGCAGACGATACCACGTCTAGAGTTACAAGCGTGTCTTATCGGAACGAGACTTGCGTCGACAGTAATGGAAGAGCACAGATGGCAGCCAGATAGAGTTACATACTGGACAGACTCTACGACCGTTCTGCACTGGATTGGGAACGATAGAGTGCGTTACACGCCTTACGTAGCGCACCGCTTGAGAGAGATATGCGAGTTTTCAAGACCCGATCAGTGGCGGTGGGTGCCGACGCAAGACAACGTAGCGGACGACGCGACTAGAGTCGTCACAGAGATGAAATCACATGAAGACAGATGGTTTACTGGGCCATCGTTTTTATACGAACCGGAGAATACATGGCCGTCTCAAGCAGTCTGCACAGAGAGCAGCGAGGAGACTGTATGTAGCGTCGCGACAGAGGACAAATGGAGCGTGCCAGACGCCGGGCGTTTCTCTAACTATGAGCGCCTAGTGAGAGCGATGGCGTATGTGCTTCTATTTATAGATAAATGTCGCAAGCGCGCAACTGTTTTGACCAAAGAACACATAGATAGAGCGGAAAGATGGCTGATGAGGCGAGCGCAGGCCGACTCATTTCGAGAAGACATAGAGCGCCTAGGAAGAGGCCAGAACTTGAAGGCAGGGAGTCGCATCAGAACACTGGATCCATTCATCGACGAGGAGGGCGTGTTGCGGGCGAGAGGAAGGACGAGGGCAGCGGGTGTGTCTGCCCCCGATACTACGCCCGTAATATTGGACGGCAGCCACCCGTACGCGCGGTTGTTGTGCAATCGAGAACACCGTCGCGCCCATCACTCCCACAATGAACGCGTCGTGAACGATATACGACAGAGATACTGGATACTGCGATTGCGACCTACCGTTCGCGCCGTGGCCTATAAGTGCGCCTTTTGTCGAATGAGAAAGGCGAGACCTGTGACACCTGTGTTGGGAGACTTGCCGCGCGCTCGAGTAGAGGCCTTCACCAGACCATTCTCTAACTGTGGTCTAGATTTCTTTGGTCCCATGGCTATAACTGTGGGCCGTCGTCACGAGAAGAGGTGGGGAGCGTTATTCACATGCCTCACCACGATAGCCGTGCACATAGAGTTGGTAGCGAGCCTGTCGACTGACTCAGCTATCATGGCGTTGCGGCGTATGGGAGCGCGACGAGGGTGGCCATAGAAAATGTACTCAGACAACGCGACGAACTTCAAGGGCGCAGACAAAGAGCTACGAGCAGCGATGGAAGAATGGGAGCCAGCTCTACGTGACTACGCGCTCACCCAGCGCATCGACTGGCGCTACATAGCACCGGGGGCACCGCATCAGGGGGGAGCGTGGGAGCGTCTCATTCGCTCTGTCAAGAACGCTCTACGAGTCACTCTACATGAAAAAGCACCGAGAGAAGATGTACTTCAAACTCTACTGGCGGAGGTCGAGCACACCATGAACGCGCGACCGCTCACCCACGTGCCGGTCAGCGCTGACGACCCGGAGGCGCTCACCCCTAAACACTTCCTACTTGGGGGACCGCGCGGCCTACCCATCATAGGGCCGTGCGAACCAGCATCGAGGAAGACGTGGAGGGCGGCGCAAGCGCTAGCCGACGAGTATTGGCGCCGCTGGCTGAGAGAATACCTACCGGACCTGGTGCCAAGAAGAGGAGCTCGAGATGTCGCCGAGGTCGCCATCAAGCCGGGCGATCTAGTCGTCGTGGTGGACCACACTCTGCCTAGAAACGTGTGGCCCCGAGGCGTCGTCACAGAAGTACATCCTGGACCGGACGGAGCAGTGAGGAACGTCGAGATTCGGACCAAGGGCGGCGTGTTTCGTCGACCGGCGTCGAGATTGGCTGTCCTGCCGGTGGAATAAGAAGAGGTTCGCACTTCGCAGCGCTTCACCGGGGGGAGACTGTTACGGACACCCAATCGTTTTGTATTAGTTTAAGGTTTTTTATGTAAATAAAGATTGTTTCTGTTAGGGCCATAGTAAGTAAGCATTGTATTAGCTTAGGGCTCGTTTTATTTGAATAGAAAACCGGTTAGTTATGAATTCCCACTTGCAAGATAGGTAGGGTAACAGTTAACTAACTAGGTAGGAAATATTACGAATTAGGTAGGTAGTTTGGTACAGGGGCGAAGGAGACCCTGGTAGGCTGTCTCGCTCAGATAGAGTGAGACCGGTAAAGCCTGTCAGCTGTTCCTGTCCCCCATCTCGCACTTTCTGAGGGTAGGTAGGAAACCCATAGAGTGGATTGTTGCGGGTGGGAATTTTATGACGACTAATGTAGGTAGGTGACAAAAATGTTAGAAGGAGATAGGTACAACAACATCGGTTGTCTCCCTCCATATCTCGATGTAGGAGGGTGGCTGTAAAAAGCGTAGGAAAGAGTACGCAGATGTTTGTTTTGTGTCCGTCCTTGTTTGTTAATAAGCTACATTAGTCAATTGTGAATGTTAGAATTTTGGCAATAAATATAGGGCCGTGAGTGGGCTAATTTTGTACGCGCTCTCACGGTCACCGATCTCAAGAAGAAGAGTTTTATTTGGAATCTACAGTCTACTACATCGAGGGAACCGACCGTCGGAACATTGACTCGGAGAGTAGTCAATAGCCTGTATGTGGCATGATGCTGTGTAAGCACACAGGGTATAGCCTGGTCTTTTTATTAGCACCTGAAAGAAATATTCGATTGACGATACGCGTAGTAAGTATTTCCATTTCGTTGTAAAATAAAAAGATATTATCCCCATGTAAGTTTGACCAAATTAATGACCGAGCTACGTGTTGTGTGTTCATAGATTATAACATTTATCTCTACGCATATATTTAAAAACTGGATGTGTGTTTGTTTGTTTGAATGCGCTGATCACAGGAACTATATTTTTTTTATGAGCTCTTCAGATGTTGCCGTTGAGCCCGCGGTGCTATCGGTTTACTCCGCGAGAACAACTAGTTGAATAATGGTTGCTAATATTTAGGGAGTTTTATTGAAGTCTTTAAGATGGGAAACGATATATTTAATGAGTGTATGGAATGTTTTGATTGTAGTGTCCTTAGTCATGATTTCAGAGATGTTGTATGGGTCTATTAATAAGGATGCGTGATGCGATGCGATTACGTGCTCTGAGCGTTTTGCTCCAAAACGAGGTCACGACTCTATTAAGTGGACCCATGATTGTACTGACTGGTCATCGCAGGGACGTGTGTCCACTGTGGAGATGTGAAAGCGATGTTGGTATTCCCGGTGGTAGCAGTGGTTGGGGAGGTATTGTGTGATTGCAAAGGGTTTGATCCGGTTATAAAATATGTTAGATACATTGTTAGATAGCTAATTTATCGGGGAAGTCTATAGAAGTACGAGTAGTTTAATGCGTATAGGCTTTTTAAATATCTTCGCTACGATCTATGGGAACGGAGTAAAACTATTACGCGCGTACGAAGTCGCTGGCGGGCCGCTAGTCTCATACAAAATTTAATAATCTTCTGGAATGATTTCCGGGATTTAAAATATCCTTTACCTATTACACGGCAATTTATCAGAATAGGTTAACATATTTCAGATTAATCATAAAACATCATACCCTTTTGCATTTATTAAGAAGGGATAGGGATTATACAGACTTATCGGGGTACAATCATAAATTTTTCTAAAGTGATTTTATGGTGATGGTTCACATGAAATAATGACATACAATTTTTTAATGTCACAAATTAGTTATTAACCCATTACTTAAATCTTTTTCCGTTTACGAATATGAAAAACTTTAATGTAGGACTTTTTTTCCCACCCGCAGATTAATTTTTGTTTTCAGTTCAGGTGTTCATGCCTAATTTTGCGGATGGACTTTTTAGCGCGTTTTCGATCCATCGATCCATTGTCCAACTATCTACAAGGTACCTAGTTAGTGTTTCACAACAGCTGACACCGCAAACTCTGTAGTGTGATTATAATTTTAACGCGTGCATATACAAGGTGTCGCAAAACTACACGTTAGAGATCATCCAATCAGGAACTCAGAAACAGTAACTCAACAACTTTTTCCTAGCAACATGAGTTGAAATATGACAAAAAAAACATCGACTCTCCATAGAAATTAGACGGGTTACGTGACCGATTTAGAAAAAAAAAGATTATTGGCAATATTTCTAAGAGGAAGTTGATTATTTACTGATTCCGAGTATACAGGATTGTATAAAATAAACAAATTAACTTTGTGAAAAAATTGGGAAAAGGTTATTTTATTTTCAAAACATTATTTATTCCTAAAATGTACCAACATTGTAATTACGGCTTTATGGCCTTTGGTATACGGTCAATAAAACAATAATGGGTTGAGGTGCGGGTAGAATTTTGCCCGTTTAGGAACTTCTTATGCTTTTCTTTAGATAATAAAGGTATTTTCTTCGTTCCTCCTGAAATGTAAGCTAACGGTTAGCACATATTCACAAAACTTTGATTATGAAACCGCACTTTGGTTATTTTTTAGTCAAAATAGCAAAGTTATAAAATGAATGCGGTAATTTTTACATAGGTATATATTTTTGCCTATTTAAGTTTGATTCTGATGTGTAGATACGTGAATGCTACTTTTACGTTTACCTAACTTCCAAGCTATTATAATTTCATTTACTTGGTAGGTTCTACCCAGAAACCTAAAAACAGATTCTAAAACGATTTTTAGCCCTTCTTATTTATGAGTAAGATACAATTATTGATGACTTATTTCAAGCACCATGGAGACGACTATCATTGATAGATATCGGATATTTTCCCCTGACCGATGTAAGAGGCAAGAAAAATAAAGTAATGTAGGCCTCAATTCAAACATATACCCAAACCTATTCATATGAGTAACACAATCACATTATGGAAAAAGTAAATTCGTTTTAAAATTGGTCGGGTTAATTATACGAAGACAATGTACAGCATTACCATCACAAAACGGAAAGAAAGCCTTTTTAAAATTCACGAGAACGGAGAGAAATTTTCTATTATCCGAGAAAAGGCTTGCTAATATAATATTTGCATGAGCTTTTGAATATAATTTGCGTTAAAATCGCAGTATATTAACTAAACACATTAATTTGCATGTACGTACACGGCCATAAGTTCTTTTTATTTTTTTCTCAGTTCTCTTTAAGACAACGCGGAAGCTGCATTGTATTTAAAACTAGACTTACCAGAAGACTGTTGCAAAAGGAGTCTAGTATGTATACAGGGTGTCTCGTAAGCTTGTGGTTCAAAATACGCAGATGAATTACATCATGGTCTACCAGAATAGTCATATATGGGTGAGAAAAATCCAATGGTTATCAAAAGTTTATGTATGCGATACAGCAAAAAACCTTGACGCATTTCGCCACTACCCGCCTCGGTATTAAAAGAGGATCGTGTGCGCGCAAGCTTCCATACAAAAAGAGAAAACGTTTTCCACCCCTTAACCGTCTGTTTTAAAAAAAAATACATGTTAAAGATATTTTAAAAAACTCAGCTCGTTTTTTTTTATATTGTATGTTTCAGAAAATATAAGAGCCTAAAGATTCATTTTTTTGACTAAAAAATCTCTTCGGAATTTCGTCCATTTTTAACTAATCAAGCCTTTATACAAAAAAAATCGAAGACGTACAAGCGTACGAAAAAGAAAGAGACCAAATTTGTCTCATTCCATAAAGGTTTACGGGTAGGAAAACGTATTCCCCTGCAGGCATATTTTGACCGTTGGCGTTCGAAATGTATGAAAACTCCCGCTGCGCTACGCCTGCACTCGATCCTCGCTAGTAATATAGTAGTAGTAATGGTTTGCTGACTAATTATTTAGGAGTACTCCCAAAAGTACAGAGAAAACAATGTAATAAAATCGCTTTAGTAATTATTAGATAGAACAATGATAGATTGGTCTGATAGAGGCTCCAAGGGGACCGAGAAAATTCTCACCGGGAGCTTCGCATGATCGATGCGAGACTCCGAAGGTAGTGATTATCATAAGAAGGCATTGACTTTTGAAGTACCACTCTACGTAGTGAGTTGAGAACAGCCTGACTACTACTTTTACTTCTTCTGCATCAGCTGGTTTTGATTGCAGAGTCGACTATGCAAAGAAAGTATACCAAATATCTAAAAAACATGGAATTTATCGATGGTACGTACAGGTACAGTTGAGGTCTCTCGCGCTTAAACACTTTTCTACGAAAATTTCTTGCCGACACGACACAATATCGATATCACTTCAAATTATCTAATTCAGATTCGTGATAGTGAAAAAGACTGACAGCAAAATTTATTTATAAATAGCACTAGCACGACTTTCTTTTGTTTATATAAAAAAATATATATGTATAAACGAAGTACAATAGTCTTTTTTATTCAGTTTTGTTATCTAAAACTTTCCATTTTCCCATTACAGTTGAACGCCCACCTGCCGTACTACCTTACATTAAGGGGATCACTGACAAGATTGGAAATATCTTGAAGCGAGCTTCCATCAAGACTTATTTCAAGCCGCCAAAGAAGATAAACCAATTTTTACCACCTGTCGAGTGCACCATACCTCTTCAAGATGCAGGGGTGTATAGACTGGAATGTGACTGTGGCCTTTCCTACATCGGGCAAACCAAACGAAGTATAGGCGTACGGATAAAAGAACATATAGCTGACGTAAAACATAGACGGAACATGAAATCTGCAGTGTGTGAACATGCTTTAGATAAACCCAACCACTTCATACGTTTTGACCAACCCAAAATACTCTCAAAAGAACGTCGGTTCGTTCCTCGTATGTTACGTGAAGCCATAGAAATTAGAAAACATCCAAATTTCAATAGAGAAGATGGTTGGAAAATTCCGCCAGCATGGGATCCGGTTCTATCGAAGACCCAAGCCAGACCACTCACTGCAAGATCTCAAGACACGGTTAGCTCTTTCTGCGTGGATAGGAACGTAAATTAATTATGAGTATGATGGTAGTTTAATATTTTTCAAAACTATGTAAATGACAAATAACATCTTAGTCTACCCCGTGACCACGAACGCTGTAAAGTGTTCGAAACGTCGGGATGAAAAATCAAATAAATTATCGCGAAATTATCCGTAAATTGTGTTTCATTAAATATGTGATAGTTAGAAAACCTAACAACAATTGGTTTAAATATTGTATAAAATAGGTTATACTTAAAAAAAACAGCTGTTCTGTAGGAGCTAGTTTCTATGAACCCGTACGGTTACTAAAGTGAGTATTCATCAAAGTCACTGACCCGAGATGAAAAAATGTTTCCGCGTATATTCTGTTTGTTCACGGTGTATTATGGATAGCAAATATGAAACGGCGAATTCGTTGGTTTTGTTAATTTCTTTTATATAAAATATTGTAGCAAGTGTAAAGCTAGTCTGAACGATAGCGTTTCGGTTGGCAACACTGATGTTTGCTATCAATGTCGGTAAAAATAACATGTGTTTTAGTGTCCGTATTTTTAATTATTTAACTAATATGAAAATTTACATTGAATTCAAATACATGGATATTTCTAGAGACTGCATAATTATTGAATACAACCCCACAGATAAGCTGCAGATGTGATCAAAACAAAGACTTGCATTATAGAGTTTAAAATATATTTACCCTTATTTGCTTCTAGCTAAGCCCAAAACAGGCCAATGCAATGAGAGCTTTCAAACATTGCATGGTTGTAATGTAAGGCAGTTTATGAGCTAGCGTCATATTGCCTATACGCGTGTGTGTGACAAGTACAGTCTCTGTTCCTTCACCCTCATTAAAACGGCAGTGAGACGGCAGTCCGACATGACCGATGAGAGATCGGGCGCAAGACCAACGGCTTAACGTGCTTTCCGAGGCACGGGGGTGTCATCACCTCCAACTTCCTGAGCCCCGATTTACGTATTTTCGGCGTCTACTTTTGGACTACAGAAGTCATCTAGTAGTGCTATTGTAACACATCGTGGTGAGCAGCATTGAAAGATGAGACGCCGCTGTCAGAATAGCGAGTTATGTCAATTGTACTCTAACTCTCGTAGTACAACTGATGCACAATTCAGTGACGACTGAATTAGCGGAATTAAGGCCCTGACTCCGAGCTGTTTCCGAGCATTTTTCCGAGTATTTTCAAGGCAGAAAAACCCTGAAACAAAATTCTGTCCGACCCGGGATTCGAACCCGGGACCTACAAGGGTAGCAACAAGCGAGCTAATAACTATAACGAGTAAGTATTTCAACCTGAAAAAATAGTTATTTTGAAATAGGTAAAAGCAAATGAGTGAGCTTACAAAAATAAACCTAGATTGAACAAACTAATCAAAATTAAGTCCTAACAAGTTTTTTAGCATAGCTTTTCTTAACCGCTGGGCACAAGAGTCGGTGAAGTTTAATTGGAATTTACCAACATGCGATTCCCAATCCAAAAACTGAACAAACTTCATGTTTGTTAGTTAGCGAACCAGTTACCGTGCATTATTACAAACTTAAAACATTAGCTACATAATTGTTAAATTTGAGTTGAAACGAAGTAGAGTTACCAATTTATCATAACTATTGGATAAATCAAAAAGCAGTCAAGTAGGTAGTAATAGACTAATAAGTTTATAAGAAATACTACTTACTTCAGACCGTATTCTTGGATTTGGATCCGAGGTAGTATAGGTATATGTGTAAATTAATTATAGTGCTCAAGTGTGTGCGCAATACACAAGGGCACTCATCTGTTCCTTCGTTCTCACAGTGACGGCAGTTTGACATGACCGGAGATCAGGCGTAGGACCAACGGATTAACGTGTTTTCCGAGGCACTTAGGTGTTACACACCAATTGTCTGATTTTGGGCGGTTTTTGTGTTATTTCAAGAGAGGAAAAACCCAAACAAAACCTCATTTTGAATTCAAATTGAGGACCTTTTATAACGAGATCAAGAAATTGACACTAGACCAACGAGACAGCGCAAACTGACATTAGCAACGAGAAAATAAAACGTTGTACTGTAAATGAACAGCATTTTATTTAGATGCTGCTTCTAAATGAGGCAATTAAAGTGAAAGCACGTAAAAGCGCGAAACTTACTGACAAAGTGGGGTGCTTAAACCTTTTTACCGGGGTTGTATCATTTTAAAAGAATTTTCCGTTACATTTTAAATGGGCGCAGCTACAATAAAGCTAAATGGCCTTGCAGACTCGCAGCTGTTAGAAGTGAGGCCTGGCGATAACATATTTTGGGAGAGTACCTATCGATAATAGAAATGTGATATATTTTTTTTTTCATTCAAGCATTCTAAAATTTTCATTCAGAGACTCCCGGCAGAAGTAAGGAGAGAAAATGAAAGTCAACCTGTATACGCATACTTTAAATAATAATAATAATATCTTGAACGATTAGCGGAATTGTCCTGAGAGCCGTGGTACACCTCTCCACTCCCCTAGCACCTCAACTGGTGTTGCCCCCTTGTTGTCTACGTCACTTAGTGCTAGCAACCTATTCGGGGGGCCCATCGACTGAGTGTGCAAGTCACCCCCTGCCATTTCATCCGTGTGAGAAACATACGACAGGCAGGGGCCATAGTTCTTTAATAGTACCAGTTACCTACCACCTAACACCTACACCCATAACCCTGTTTTTTTTATATCCATATCCTGCAATAGTCCTACACTAGCCGGGGATTGTCCTTGGGTGCACTTGTATAGTGCATACAGGGATAATCGTCGCCTTGTGTCACACTGCATATAGATTAATGTTGTCTTACAGGCCTCTGCGTGTTGGCTTCGGCCCCATGTACGCCTTCCAAAGGTCCGGGTCTCCATGGTCCCGCGAATGGAAAAGACACGACATAATAATAATAAATAAAAAATACTGTTTCAACAATATAATATATTTATTTTCAATAATATCCCTAGCTCATACATACTTGTCTTATACAAAAGAAAGCTTCTTACTTTATATTTACGTCACCAGTAAAAGAGACATGCAAACAATACGCCAACGGAATTATTTCGAGTAAGTACAATTATTCATGTCTGTCGAAATTGGTCGATGTGAGGTTTCAATGTTGACTCGACTAACATAAAACACTAACTCCAACTACTGGTATCGACAAAAACTATCGCTGGTTTGAAATCACTAACTGAAAACTGAATTTACTTAGCACAAGCTGAAACCATGCCAAGCTGCTTTTTACAAGGTGAATATGAAATCTTATATTTTCTGAAAGTAACTGCATAATACGAAAAGAAGACGTAGACAACGTCTTCTTTTCGAGATGCAGGTACGTGAATAAATTTTGACAATTTTCTGAATATCATAGAAAAGAAATCAAATAACCCAAAATACCTGTCATCATCATTAAATTTAAGGGCTAGGCTCTTGTCGGTGGAGGTTTTTTCCACAAAAACTCCAAATTAGGGAAGGTAGAGAGGTGGTTTTCATCTTGCATTTCACACTGCAGTTAAAGAACTAAGGGTTCTGATATACTATATCTTCAGCCTTGTGCCAGAACTGATATTTCTACCCAACACCATGGAAACTCTTATTTGATGGCGGCGTTTACTCCAAATAATAGGTATAGGTCTAGGTATATAAAAATAAATACTTATTTCTCTTGGCCACGACATACAACTTAAAAACATTGTTTCTTAAATATTTTTTAAGGGTTTCTTAAAACTTTGCAAACGGTTCTGACGCAAAAACTTGAGCAATATGTATTTTGACTTCTGTCACCAAACGAAAGCATTTTAACGTTATATTTACCATTGGTTGAGGAAGCTTTTTTATCGGGGACGCTACTGGACCTTATTATTCAATATTGCCCTAAATTTTGGATAATACTAAGAATTACCGGGTAAACCTAGTTTTAGTTCTATTTACGTATCAACACACGGGATTTCAAATTCAAATCACCTAGGTCAACCTAGGTTTACTACGTCTTCTAGCATTACGCGTAACATAGAAACTGTAAATATGAGAAAATGTATTCCTTATTTAATAGCGGAATTTTCCTAGAATATGTTATATCTATAAAATAACGTTGCAAGTAACTGTAAAACGCCAGGGTTCTACGAAAACCTGTTTCAAGGGTTTAAATATACTTTTGTATGTAAACTCCTGCCTCATATATCATAGCTGTAACGGTAATATCTGCCTATCGATTCATGAAGTGACTGACAACGTTGATCGACATCCACGACGACGATCCTATGAGATGAGATGAGATAAGATTTTTAAACGAATATCTATCGAGTTACTTAAGAGATCTTTATAAATTCAGTCAAAGTAATTTAGGCGATCCTATCGCTATAAGCCTCAGATTCTTATCAATACAGACTTCCTCTGAATGATCTCTCTTCATCGTTGACCCTGTTTAGTGGCACAACTGGTATAGTCTAGAGACAAGGGTAAACCCATTTCATAGCAAAAGTGATCTCTGTTATACAATCTTCAAGTACCTAAGTAAATTTTTATTTATTTATTTATTAATCTATACTAATATTATAAAGCTGAAGAGTTTGTTTGTTTGTTTGTTTGTTTGTTTGAACGCGCTAATCTCCGAAACTACTGGTTCGAATTGAATAATTCTTTTTGTGTTGGATAGTCCAGTTATCGAGGAAGGCTATAGGCTATATAACATCACGCTACAACCAATAGGAGCAAAGTGAAAAAAATAGTGGTAAATGTGTAAAAAACGGGAGAAAGAAGTCACGATTCCACGCGGACGAAGTCGCGGGCAAAAGCTAGTCATTCATTAATCAAGGACATCACACACACACCCACAACATAGTGTCAGCATAATAGCCTCCTTGCCACAAGGAAATGGTTTCGTTTTTGAATAGAGTAGTCTTATTTTTTTATGTTGCATGTCTTAGTTTTAATTTTTTCTTGTTTGTTATTAATAATACAAACTTGTCAGTGTGTATTATACCTTAGATCAAAAAAAACAGATGAAATAAGACAAAAAGCAACATAAACAAACAAAACTGACAAACATACTCGTAGATAGGTCGGACGAGAACTCCATTATTATTTCTATAGAAGCAAACCTAACCCAGTGTTCGTGTGTCTGTAATGTCCCAATCAAGAGGACCTCACTCAGACCAAGCCCTCAGAAGGCCCTGGCGCTGATTTTCAGTGGGCCCCTGCCGAGTGAGGCACACGGAAATAGGCGCTAACACTATTACTACTATTATGTAATGAGAAATTATTATTTATGAGATAGATTGATAACGGTATTTGGTTTTGACTGTTCAGCTAATTTTAAATCTATATCCAATCCTGAGTTGGCAACTCGAAATTTTTAGGGTTCCGTAGCTGAATGGCAAAAATGGAACCCTTATATATTAGGTCTTGTAGGTAGGTGATTCTCGCAGCAATCGAACTATTTTCGATTACGAGATTTACCGTTTCACACGCAAAAAAACTGCCGCACAGAAGAAATCAAAATATATTTATTATTTACTTTTTTCGAATACGAACTGCCCGAAAAATTCCCCCCGAATCCATTGTGTTGTGATTCTTTGATCATACTCGTAGTATATTGAGATGTACAGCGTAATACATGTTTTAGTTCTTCTATGAAAATATTTTTCTATTGTCTGCTCTCATAGTGCTCATCTTTTGCATCTAATTGGTTGCACTGTTGCACTGTTGCTATAGGCGGCGACACATCGTGCCGGGGGCCGGTACCCGAGTTTTATTTAGTATCCTGCTATATTCTTACTAAGAATGTTTATAAAAGAGTGTGTCTTTAAAAGCCGTCTTCAAAATCCTAAACTTGATTTTGAAATAATTTGCTATTACTTGTAAGCTTTATATCAGACCATTTATGTCAAAAACAAAGAGCTGCACATAATTGGATCTATTAATAAAATACTGTGTACAAAATTTTTGCAGTTTATCTACGTATAGTTTTCTGGTTAGTGGACCCCTGAGGTCCCATGTCGAAAGTTTCAAGGTATTTTTATGTCTAAATTACTCAAAACTGATCCTTGACCATGTCCATTGCCTATCGTCCGAACACGAGAGCACCATTTGTTCGTGTTTGCCAGGGGTTTATATAGTCGTGACGTCGCTTGCAAATTCCTGTTGCAAAAAGCACAGTTATGAGTCTTGCATGTACTGTACAACCTCAATTATTTAATGTTTCTCCAGCAAGTTTATTGGACTGAATAAACTGAAACGCGTCATTATTCAGTGCTCCGTCTATTTTGCTTTGAACCTAATTATGACAGAACCAGGTAACATTAAACCGCTTACCTTAGTTCGCAATAGGGGCCCAAAGTTTGTTCCACTTTCAACTTGCTAAGATTCATATTTTAAATAAGTTAAATTTTATTAAATTACGATTTGTTTTACATGACCGAATTAGTTCTGGCTAGCGTTATTGTCCAATACGTCATACCAAAAGACGTTCCGTATTTCAATTAGTTGATTGTCAATAATTTATCAATGATGATACAGGCCTTAATGTTTAAAGATTAAGATTAACGAATAAATAGGTAAATAAAAAAAAAAAGTATTACAATAAAATAATCTATCTATCTACCCAAATTCGTAGGTACCAGCTACATCATTAAAGCGCTATTTACGGCATTTTACACAACGAAAATGACTATTTGCTTTTTAGTGATGTGACAGTCTTAGTTGGTTCAAATCGTTGAATTTTGTAATCTCTATAAATATTCCACAGGACAGATTTGTCTATTTTTATTTGTTTGGACTGAGAGTATTTAAAAAATTGGTGCACCCGAAATAGGATCACGATACAAAACAAAACAAAACTTGGTACAAAACTAGGTATCGGAAGTGCAACTAGATACAAATGGTGCGACCCAAGTGGAATAACCTTTGTGTACGATACCGCTGTGCTCAGCGAGTTTTAGCACAAACAAACAAACAGCTAGTTCAGTTATTGGACTACGTTTTCGATCTATATTTGCATATTATATACCTGCTACTATCTATTATACTACGTGTGGCAGGTAATAGGATCAAAAACTTTAATCAATCGTTCTCTACTACAAATCTATCTACAGAGTTAGTTAGTTTACCTACTTGTTAGATACTTAGTTACGTTGTCATAATGTTCTAGAATGCTTTTACTCAGAGATAGAGTAATCCAACGCTATTATCCCTATTCAATGTATATAAAATTGCCAACTCTTTGTAGTAAATGACAATATCAATTTCAATGAATATACACATTAGTTTTCAATACATTGCTGGTCCGATTTGTTTTGTTGTTATTTTCACAGTTGATAAAAATACTTCACAGATTGATCTCGCGAACATCGTTCATCAATGAGTTGTAGGTATTCGCGTAAACTTCAGACCCAAATAAAAAATAATAATATATTTTTAAATATAATGAATAAAAACCATTAAAAATTACTATTTACTAAAAATGGTCTATATTTTAAATGTTTGCTTCTATTGCGGGCCACACCTATTATATGTAAGAAAGCAAGAAACATTTATTTGACACATTTATATGTCTCAAATAATCTCAAATATGTGTAGGTATTTAAAGTCGGTAAAAACAATATCGTTTTTTTTTTCAATTGATATTCTAACATAATTTCCTACCTAGTTTGGTTCCCTACAAATAAAACAGGTATCAATAATATGTATAGGTTCACGATAGCAAACGACCCATACATATATTTTAATTTGGCGCATAATGTACCATAAAGTACCCCGCCTAAAATAAATATGTTGCGTGTCATTGCTTAATCTCATAAACGAAAAAGGAGAGAAGAAACTTGTGTTCAGAAAATTTCAAAATTACGGACAATTTCGTTTTTGTTATTCGTATCTATGCTTACGTGATAACATTATTCAAAGTTTGTTTTAGGACTCGAAACAAACTTTGCCCAGATTGTTTTAATGGCTATAGAACAAAAAACATTCATGCAATGTTTAAGTTTCATTTTTTTACTGGCAAGACAGATTACTTTTCTAAAGTGACCTTTGGGAAACGACGTTTGCAATATTTTTTAACTATTTTATCTTATATATACAAAAAACAAATACTAAAGTCCATTTTTCTTTGTTCATTGGCAAAAAGTTTTATTTTAAGTTACTTATGAAGCAAAGAAAAAAACCTTTTCTTCATTCACCACCGATGGACCGATTTTCATCATTTTTACTTTGTTGGATTCGTCACCGCCCCGAAAGTTAGCTGCGACCGCTTGTTTCATAAAAGATTTGGTAAGCTTGGATTCATAGTTGCTTGACCAATTGAAATGTGGAAGGCGAATGAGATTATGATGACATAAAATAAATCCTGTGAAATTAATAGATGAATATTTTGTTTTATTTTATTCTATTTACAAATTGTCCATATTAGTTAAGTTTTGTATTACTTAAATAAATATAACGTTAAAAAATGGTAACTAACAATGTACAAACAATCATAAATACTTTTTCATTAACACACGTTTTGAAGTCAGTCAAAGAAAGCATAACTTAAAAAAGTTAAAGTACCGTAAAACAATGTACACGAGTATTTTGCTTTGTTGAATGTTTATTTTTTCACTGCTTACCAGCGAAGTAAATTTTTTTTCTAAGCTCACGTGTCACTTTGTTTTCAATTCAAATAACTAAAGGACAATGTTTCTTTCAAACATTTTTATAAAAGAAATGCTGGTACTGAATCGTGTGGCATTTTGGCCACACGATTTTCGGTTTCACGTTTCCATCGAAATTAATATGAGAACAAGTTAGTTGTAAGATCTCCAAGACTTACCCGATCAAAGTACATGGATAACCATGAAAAAAGGATAGGAAGGATACATTTTGAATTTTATCCTAACTACTCTTTGTAAGAATAAAATTCAAATTATATCCTTACAATAAGACTTTCAGGGAAATACATTTTAAATTGGTCGACTTATTTCACTTCAGGCTTTTATGCTATTATTACCTTCTTGACATAGTGTTGGATATAATTGCCCTAATTGATCCTGAGAGTTTGTTTTAGGTTTGAGTTCCAGGTACAAATAGTAAATCCAAACCTTTGATATTTTTTTAGCTATAACTTTCTTAAATAATTATTTAGTTAGGATTTTCTTGTTTTAAGATCTGGAATTATAAACAAATTAGTTCAACAGAGTATAACTCTATGTAGTTACTCAAACTGAACATTTATAGGCTATCAAAAGATTATATTATGTAATAAAGATTAATCGAACTTCATTAGCAATTGACGGACGATAACCAGTTTTGTTGTTTAATTTTTCGCATCGCACCCCTACGTCGTAGATCGTAGCAGTCAGTTGCCTCGTAGCCGCCGTCGGTACGCACGCTCGCTACGGACTACGAAAGTCGCGCGCTTGTCGAAACGAAACGTGTGGTTCTGTCGGAGATTCAAAGTGTTTGTGCATTTGCAGTAATGGATATTTTCAAAATCTCTATCAGGATTTACGTTATCATCCTAACAACAAAAGGTATGGATTAAAAATTGTGTTTTCTTTTGTAATTGCTCCAGATAGTAAAGTTTATTCATGCTCATAAATTGTCTGGAGAGAATTTTGTGATATTATTCCAAAATATTTTTCTAGTTGGAACTAGAAAGAGATAAAAAGCTGTCATCTAGAAGTTACGAGTGGAAAAACTTTGTTTCGTTGTAAATTATTAGTGTCTCATCCAATTGGAAATAATATTTATAAATGGAAAATACTTGCAAGAAAATAATGCAGGCCTATGTTCAGCAGTGGACGTCCTTTGGCTGATAATGATGATGATGATGATGAATAATGCACAATAATTTGTTGTTATCGGATGCATAATAAATTCAGAACAAAATAAAAATTCCCCAAAAAATATACAGATGGTTCGTGAATAACAATATTTGTTTTTAAAAAAAGTTTATAAATAAAACTATATCTAAACATTGCAGCAGATAAAAAAAATGTCTAGAAATAAGGATCAAGGAAGTCTCATAAAAAACACTTATCATTCACTCAAAAAAAACAATCTGTTGAACAAACAAGGATCCGTGATCGATATATCCTACAAGGGCGTAAATAATGTGCAGTAAGCACCATTAAGTCACTTGTAACAAGTAGGTAATTAGGTGATTTGTTACTTTAAAAAAATAGTACTAAGGTGTTTAATTACTTAAACGATGCCTCAATTAGTTTACAACAGTAACCTAAAGTTGTGTTTAAAAAATATGAAGCGTAGCTCTAGATTACTTGTACAGAATATTCACGAAACGATATAATTCTTATCATGCATGCACATCACCCATGGATTTGAAACTCAAGCGCATTGAACTGTAAAACTTTTTTTTTTTAATTTTTGAAGTACACACTGAAATTGAAATCAATTGAACTGTATTGATATTATTGAAAAGCTTGATGATGAAAACATGAATTATTAAAGTTCGCTCGATATAAAAAAAAAGTTTCCTCTATTCGGGTAATTTTAACTTTTTCCGGTTTTATTTTTAAAAAACTTTGAATGGATTTTGATGATACTTTACAATAATGTAGTCCATTATTTTAAAAGATTTCATATTTACGCGGATGAAGCCGCGGGAAGCCACTAGTGTGCTATATTTTAACGCACAAAGTGTTAGCTTTAAATTGTTTTAATTTTGGGGTGGAAAGTGCTTGTTTCCGGGCATTCAAGGGGTCATCAGTTTACGAATCCGGAATGGAGAGGGTGGCTCCTAATATCAACAATAAAGTCGAGTCTGGTCATTCCAATAACAACCATCTTCAATCGGTACGCTATATACAGGCTGGATATCTTTATGCTACCCGGAAGGAAAGTATCTACACAAAATACTCAAGCTAGAAAAATTCACTCATCGCGAAAATACTACATTTTTAAATAAATTAATTTTAAAATATTCTTGATATCCTCGGGAATCGAATAGCCTCATTAGGCCAACAGGTATACGTTATATTGTAATTTTTATCTTAAAGAGTCTATTTGGTTCAAATCACGTTTTTGAACATAGATTGTCCACCTAAATTAAGTTTTGTTAAATTATTATTTCGATGATTGACGGTAAACTAGTCGCATACGTTTAATAAGACAAGAGATCTATTGAAACACTATAAAATGCATTTAAATTACTACCATACATACTGACTATGTTTGAGCTTTATCATTGCCAGTTTCCCAAATAGTGCGCTTAATTTTGGGAAGCTGGCCTAGATTGGTTTCTCATCTATTAAATATTGATATTGTTGTATTGCAACTATTTCGGGCACGTATAAGTTACATTAGAAAAGACATCCTTATTGATTTGTTGAAAAAATAATCAATTTTTTTTATTTAGTCGTACACACTTCGTCACTGTTTCGTGTTTCCTCCAGCTCTTCTTCTCTTTCATTCTCTTTTAAAATAGGAATTAAGTAATTGTAAAGATAAGATGAGATACGATAAATTTATTTAGCAAATAAGTACAAAATTGGTTTATAAGTACACTGGTACCCACTCTAGGATTCCCTGTGTCGTAGGCACCAGTCTCTTTCGTCTTTAAGTACGTCGTACATTTGTTTATTGTTTATAATATAGTAATGCTGTGATAAAAATTAAAGTGAGATTACGTAAAAACTAATATTAAGTATAGTTTAAGTAAATATTTTCAATAGTTACAAAGCAAGATAAAAAAAAGTTGTTGTCTATGTGTGTGTGTGTGTGTGTGTGTGTGTGTGTGTGTGTGTGTGCGTGCGTGCGCGCGTGTGTGTGTATGTGTACATATGTTTGTGATTTCTAATTGAATTGTATTGTTACGGAACCTAAGTAAGTACCTTGTAAGTAGTTACCTATGTCACAAAATATTAATTTTGATCAGAAATACTCTTCAGTCAACGAATTTTCAATTTATTTAGGTCAATTGGTGCGAGTAATAAAAAAATACATAAAGGAAATATCCGAATCGTAAAATAGCCAGATTCTGTCCTTGGCGTGAGGAGACATGAAAAGAGATTTGTTCGTATCCTCGTCCCAATTACCACACAAGCCGTTTAATACTTTTGTTCAGACTTCCGTCACGAATGAAATAGGGCCAGAATTACGACATCGTTTGTAAAATGACAGAAAGCTGGGTAGTTACGTGACGTCAAGATCAAAAAATTGGCAGGCTATTACGTGACATTTCAGCCATAGCGATTGCAATGCAATCCAATGTGTTTAACATAGCCGGAATAGAGAGGTGGAGGCACTCTAGCTTTTCCGTGCAGACTTACTCAGTTAATTTTGTGTTTATATTCGCGAATAGTTTTTATTCGCGTTTAGACCCGCCATGTCTAATACTTATGACTCTCATGCTCTCAGCTGTCAAAAATAATTAGTACTTAATATTCACATGATGTTACACAAGTTGCACACACATAAAAGAAAAGCAAGAGTGTTGCTGCAATTCATTATTAATTCATTACATAATAAACTTGATATATCGTAACCATTAATAGGTTAGTTAATATTTGAGAAACTATGTCCACACCAATTGAGCATTAAACAGGTCCTTAATTTTGGCCTTTTACTAACCAATATATTGGAATATTGGTAGTACAAAAATACTGGAAACTAATATCACACCGTTTCCATTCCACCCTATAAATGTAACATTAAAAATAAATTTTATACTATTTACCCGTTTTTTACCCATATTAAAATGAAATGTTATTGGCTTTCTACGCCCACACTTTAACACTTCCCAACAATATTCATACTTTAAGTTAACGATTTATTTAATATTGATAAACAATAGCTTATAATAAAATATACACCAAAATAATGTTTATGAAAAGTTTTCATAGGGTGTTGATTTCATCACAAAAGAAATGATTTTCTAATTAGGTCTTATAAAATACTGTTATTATAAAATAATACAGGCACGTGTTAAGCTCTTTTATGTTGTGTTTTAAGAAAAGCTAATTACATTTCAACGAAAAAGAAGGATCGAGTTTGTTTTCAAGGATCATTGATGTTAATTAACGTATAACAAAGTTCATCGGTAAAAGCTACTCAGATTTAAAAAGGGTCTTAATAGGTAATTTGAGTAGTCGTAGGTAAAATTAGTAGCCTCAAGTTGAAAATGTTTTGCCTCAAGCACACAATTTGATATATTTTAAATTATATATCTGATATATTCATTAAGTTTTAAGTTCGAAACTTATTTTTAAGACCTATTGTACACTTAATGGCAATAAACGAATTTGAATTTGAATTTAAAAGTTAAGTGAATTAAATTGTCAATCCTCGAGTATAGTACGTAAGCTTGTTTTTTTTCAGTTATATACTAAATATATATTTCTGAATGAATTCACAACACACTCGCAACACCGAGACGTTATCTAGAAGTCAAAACGAGTCAACTGCACTGAGATAACTTGTCGGGTACTGCTAAGGATTTGTCACAAACATGTGGATGGCAACTACAGTTAATATAACCTGATATAAAAGGTTCCTTTGCCTTTCCCCCCCTCTTTAGCCCCATCAGCACAGCCCCCAACCTTGAGGACTTTTAGTATTTTGATCGAGCAATTAGTGCGATTCCGAAAAGAAGTAGTTGAAGGTTCTGTCAGTCTTTCAGAGCGTCCATTTAGTAGTACGCATTACAAAAACATAACTGAAAAATCACCTAATTCGCGTATTAATATTACAAAACTTAACAATATCAGATTCTGATACCCGCACATCGTGTCTCCTTTTCTTACGTTTTCTTTGTGATCATAAAAGGGTGTTGTTGGAGCCATAATAAAAAGTCCCAGGTGTATATTTATCCAAACCAGCTGCCTACAATGCCATAATGAGTTTTCAGCCGATCTCCTCAGCCTCAATACTTTTAACAATAAACTTTTTTCATGGTAGGTAAATGCGAAAAATATCCATGCAGCGCTTTGTCCCAGCAGTATGTTTTGTTGTGTATTTTTCTCTTATCTGAGTACTAAGTTGGTTCTGTAGTTTGTTTAAATTTATTTAAAGACGTTATTGACCAAATCATGGTGTAAAAAGGTGAGCTTGCTAAATGTAAATGCTAAAAGCATTCTCTGCCAGTCAAACCTTCAGGTCGTGCAGAGTGATGGCAATGCAATGGGTTTAGGTGATATTACCTATAAACAGAGAAAATAAAAAAGCAACAATAAACTTATGTTATTTTATAGTAACAAATAAACCTACTTGCGTGTTATAATACTAACTACGATGAATACGAAAGATATTATAATTCATCAATAAGCTGAGATTATTCTCAAACTAACAGAGTAGCTTGGCAATGTTTAAATTTTTTACGCAGTCACTCGGAGGGCCACTACCTACTAAGTATGAAGTTCTCACGCTGCATTAGGATACCTGCATGCTAGAAGTTTCTTTAACATCTACTATTGTTTTTATTTAATGCACTGCAAAACAGTTATTGTTATTGGGTAATTTGTGTTCAAAGTAGGTAAAATACTAGGGCTTACGGAGTGCAACCCTGTGTAGCCTGTTTTTGTATCAAAAACTTTAAGATTTGTTTTAAAATGGCAACTTTAAGAAAGCGTTGCTGCGTAGCCATCTTGTATAACTTCTGACATATTTTTTGTACAAACTGGATACGATGTCCGGGTCTTCTCTAGCCGGGCGTTTCTAAAATTCATGAGGTTGCTAACTTTTGTGAGGAATAAGGTCGCACTTAATGGCTTTTTGCACCGACTTTTTTTCAGATGAGAAGAAGTCCTTCCCGGTTTGCTGTCTATAAAAGTAACCGCGTAAATTGAGGTCTTAATAAATATTAAGCAGCTGGCATACAACCGTACTCTTAAACATTAATTAACCTTAATCGTAAGGTAATTGAGAAAAATATTATACTATAAAATAAAGACAAAACTTGGTAATGACTAGGTATTACATATGTTTATTACTCAGCTTTCGTGAATCTTAATAGAGGGTGTTTCCGAAAGCAACACTTGAAAAGTACTTCAATAATTAAAGTCATAAACTTTTACAATGGAAACCGTTTTCTTGTAAGTATATTGAACCGACTCAAATAAAAAAAAAAGCTAGACTCTATAGGTTTTAAGAATTTTACGAGACGATTTGGTAGATTTTAAACTTTAGTTTAGACTATCTACGCCTTTACCTATATTTTCTACGTTGGTTGGTTGCAAACATTTGCCCCTTGCGGGATTTGAATCCGCGACCGATGCATGGCAGAGTAGTCAGGAGCGCTAACCACAACACCATACGAGTAGTGAAATATAATTTTAAGGAATGTATTTTACTCTGACTAACCTTTTGAAATAAACATCGATTCAAATGAAATAGTATACCTGCGGATGAAACATAAAGGTCCATATTTTTTATTTAGTTTGCTCAGTGCCACTCATGCAAAAAAAAATTCTCATAAAAATGGTAACCAAAAAGAGAGTCCATATTATACAAGCACTGATGAAAACTCTTAATCTTTATTAAAAGTTTAAGTAACTTAGACTTAAGTAAAATTATTTCAAGAGCCTTTTTATAACGAAGAAAGAAATTTAATATTAACTTAATATCTTCTCTATATAGTTACCTCATCGAAGTAATTATGTCTTGAAGGCATTTACAAAAATAACATCTTGATGAAGAATTTACTAAATTAGATTGAAGTAAACAACCATAATCCTAGTAGTGCTAAAAATAAATCAATTAACTACATACTTCCAAGCACGGTTTGATGAAAACAAACTTAACAAGGTACTATGTTCTCGCAAAACAAACCAATCAAACGTAACGCAAAATAATTATTACCTCTGTGTGATACCTTTTAGGGCATTAAAAGAGGTCCATGATTATTTCAAGTTAATTAGCGAGAAAATCGTAAGGGTCAATTATTTTTCGGACTTCGTACGTTGTTAACATGCGCACACCGTACACGTTTCAGCCTACGGTATAATCCCATGCCATTAACCCGGACCCGTCGTATTGGCGCTGTTTTCCGCCCGGAACTGTTTCAAAGGACACAGCCCAGAATACCCAGCCAACACAAAGTTAAAGTTTGAACCGTCGCGTCGATCAAAAGCTACGTAGGACGTCCGGCAATACGAACAAACGCCTTTTAAAGTTCGCAGGTTAAGAGGATCGTGTGCAGGCGTAGCGCAGCGCGAGTTTTCATAAGATTCGAACGCGAACGGTCGAAATATGCTTGCGGGGGAAAACGTTTTCCTATCCGTAAACCTTTATGGAATGAGACAAATTTGGTCTCATTCGTTTGCGTGCATCCTGAACTACGCTTCTATGTCTTCGATTTTGTATATAATGGCTTGATTAGTCAAAAATGGTTGAAAGTCCGAAGAGATTTTTTAGTCAAAAAAGTGAATGTTTAGGCTCTAATATTTTCTGGAGCATACAATATTAAAAAAAAAAACGTACGAGCATTGTTTTTCAAAAAAAAAAAAACAGACAACGTTTAAGGAGTGAAAAACTTGCGCGCACACGATCATCTTAACATTGGATGCTGGCCGTTAACAACAGGTCGTTGTGGGAAACTGTGGGGAATACCTATGTTTGACAGTGGACATCCTGCGGTTAAAATGAGGACGACCTAATTTATGGTCCGAATAAAACGATTTTAAATATTCATCTTTAAACGTTTACCGCGTAACTAATAAAATTTTAAATATGAACATGTTTTATCTCATTCAGATATTTAAATGAAAAAACCTAATGCGTTTTGGTAGTGGAAGTAAAATGAAATCTAACGCGTAGATAACCACAATAAAACCTCATTCACATTATGTTGACATAAAACTCAATATAGTCACTCAATATTACGTGTAATTAAATTGTATTTACGCATTTTAATAGTCTTTGTGTGAGTGATATAGGCACTCTCAAAGGGGTTAGATTTTCTACCTAAGTAATTTTAAAGTGCAATATTTATAAGTATGTTTCGATTCTCATGAATTAAAATACGCCTTACGCCTTAAAATGGACTGTCTTTTGATTCTGTGCTATTTCCACATGTCTGGCAACTTGCCCGTCTGTTTGCAGGCGTCCAGGAATGGTATTCAATGATCCGGCTCGCGAAGAAAATTTAAAATGGAGTTCACAAAAGCGACGTTAATTGGCATTCGCTCGGGTCTGAATATTCCGTGTATGTCACATGATTATCTGCACTTCCATTTTGATTGGGTCAAACGAATAGGCTACGTATCGATAAAACACAGTTCATTTTGAATTTTGTTTTTGATAACCACAAAAGTATTGCTAACGTCCAGGGGGCGTATTGCGATGCAGTTTTGACAGTGAAAACGCTCTGATTTACTGTCAAATTAGCAATTCTTATTGCAATTTCGCATTATATTGATAATATTACTATAATATAACAATACAAATATTAATATTCATACCATTGTATAGTATTAATATAATATTATAATATTGATAATATTCGTTTACACTGAGTCGGAATTGAAGTGCCTCGGAATTGAACGGATTGAGTTGGATCGCAATACGCCCCCAGTATATCTTCCAATCTATAATTTTGTTTCATTTACGGCTGACATGTTATGCAAAAGTGCGTTTTTTGTATCAAAAAACTACTGCCATAATTAAGGCTTCCCATTGATAAACATTTCATTCTGAAAGTAAGTGTCAGCATCCCCGCAAGGGTAGTTCCCCTCTCCGAGCACCACCGTCTAAAACTTTATGTGAACAATATAGTGAATACGAGTAATGTTAGGAACGAAATTACGTTTCTCACGCCATGAGAATTTCAAAGATATAAAAGTTTTATTAAGATTGTGCCTATGATACGTTAATCAATATTTAATCAGGAGCACAACAAACACTGAAATATGTCGGCAAGGTGTATAAGATAAGAAAAATAAAATGGCTGTGCCAAACGCACGCAGAATTATTCTGTCCAAAATCAGTCTACATGACCTACGTGCGCCTAAATTACGGAGCATGGACCTTTTGACACGCAAGGTCTTGTTTTTGTTTGTCTTTCTTTATTCTTTATCAAGTCATAACAAATGTACTTTGAATATCGTAAATGTACCGGAGAAATAAATAATTTCTTACTTCGCCTCGGGTTAGAAAACGATGGAATATCAAGCGGCTTTCTTGTGATGATTCGCTTATTTTTCGAAAGGAGATGTAACAAAATATGTCTGTTTACTGACCGGTTACGGTTAAGTGATCGATAGTTTACTCAACTTATGGTTAACTGGTCGTTACCAGCACTTGAATATTCGACTGCGAATTTGAAGAAATAATACCTCCAATGGTCACTAGAGTAGCCATTCTGAAATTTGATCAAGGTATTTTCTCTACAAAACGCGCACAATCGTAGGTGAATATTCAACCGTTGGTAGCTGTTAACGTTTGAGATTTCAAACTTTCGCGTTGCATAACTATGAGAATTAGACATGACGGGTCTAAACACGAAATATAAATATGAGTAAATGCTACTCACTGCTCGACGTTTCGGCTGCGTTGCAACAGCCGTGGTCACGAGCCAACTGTTGGCCAAAAGTGCCAAAAGCATTTACTCGACGTTTCGGCTGCGTTGCAACAGCCGTGGTCACGAGCCAACTGTTGGCCAAAAGTGCCAAAAGCATTTACTCATCTAATTCTCAGTTAACGTTTGATCACGCAGCAGGTACTTAGAGTAGAAGTACATCAATAGGTACTGTTTGATGTAAGTATTATTTATATTCACCGCGCTTCATAAAAACATCATGAACATGAAATACAACCGTTTGATACCGTAAATTGGATTTCATATGACACGAGTGAGTATTTTTATACAGAAAATATGAAAACAAGTACTAAGGTCGAAAAACCTCGTGAAGATCGGCTTAAATGTCTGGAAAAATCTTAATATAACATTTGTTTTACATAATATTTTTTGTTTCAGCAAATTATTTAGGCTTTATGTATGAGTAAATCTAAATAGAACAAGAAAGCCGATTACTGTACTTAATCTATTTGAAATGAGAAGATATGTTATGGAATAAATTAGTGAATGAGTATTTTTTTCATTACAAATTTTTGCTTATTTTCAAGTTGCTTTGTAGAGTTACAATACTGGATTGACATGATTTATGGCTTGATTACTATTTATACTTTTATAGATGAACGTATTTTCAGAAATAATTCGATAACGACTCGGTAAATTGCAGGAGCGAGGATTATTAAGGCATTTTCCCGCAGCAAATACACCTACTTTGCCTACTTGACTTCATGGCTATTTGGTACAAAAATGGTTTCTGTTTTGCATATGAATATTTATGACACCATGACAGTATTTTGGAAGCTTCAAAGTAAGTGCTGACCAGCATTTGGTAGCGCATTAAATATGCACTTGACTTTGCATTCAAATTCCCTATTTCACTAACTTTGGCCATTTATCATCGTGTGCTATTGTTTTTAACCACCGACGCAAAAAGAAATAGGTGTTATAAATTACACGTGTGTGTGTGTATCTGTGTGTGGTATTGTAGCTCCCAAACGGATAAACCGACTTTCGATTAGTTTTTTTTTTTGTGTCATGGATAATTTTAACCAATTGTTCTTAGTCATGTTTCATGAAAATCTGTTCAGCCGTTTGATTGATTCGAAGTTTTGTACCGTGTTTACTTCAACAATACTGAAAGTATATGGTATAAGGTAACCATGACTTGATTAGCAGTTTGAAGATTATCAGTTCTTTAGTAATTGATGAGGGGATTCGAAATTTAGTACCGTGTTACTTCAATGATATTTAAAAAACATGGTATGGTAACCATGACTTTAAATATGACATGTGGGTTTTAACATTAAAAGTGAGGCAAAACGCGTCACGTTAGCAGAAAGCTTACACTTGGCTTGTATTTTACATAAGCCAACCCAACTCCACGATAATATAACACAATTTAATACTGTGACGCGTTTGAGCCCAAATCTAAACTCGGCCGGCTTTGTATTCCGCATACGACCTAGTTTAGATACCTCTTTCAAGAGTTCTTATTTATGTTACACGAATTTAATAAACTAATTTTTCAAATTCTTTGCACTTAACTAATAGTACTTAAGCACGGTCAATGTCTCCCGTGCTTTACCACTTTCCAAATCACACGCTTGCACACACGATACAAAAATTAACGTCACTTCAATCAAAAGACGAGGCGAGGAAGCAAGTTTGTCTCAAATTTAAATTCAAATTCAAACTGCCTTACCACAAATAAATAAACAAGGTTTGGAACACTGTTTAAATATACTATGTCTAGTTTAATCAATGTCAATCAAGTCAAATGACATAAGGGGACATTTCACTTTAGTCGCATAACACTCGTTCATATATTTGTAGTAAGGCCGTATATCTTTTTTCAATTAGGGTCATGAAATGACACTTATGAACGTCAAAAAATATAAATAAATGTGTCCGACTGAAAGGGCCGAATCATGTCTCCTTATCTTTTGGGCCCTATACCACCTCGATGCGTTCAGTATTTTTTGTATAAAACTTCATATTCAACGCACTCTATCGACTTCGTAACATAACCATCTCGGATCGAGATCAACTCGGGACACACTCTCGACCAGCGGTGCATGCGTCGTAATGCGTTTACGGCGAGTCGCTCATTCTTGCATGATCGAACTAATTTCGTGTGGTAATTCGATTACGAGTATCACTGTTTTACCGAAAAAAATCAAGTAATATATAGAACTACCGCACGAAAGAAATCGAAATTATGCATTTTCTATCGTCGTCGAGATCGTAAGCCAGATAAAGCAATAACAGTATTTTCTTTGAAAAAGAAAATTCGATAGGTAAACTTTTTTCGTATACGAACTGCACGAGAATTGTCCGCCTGATGGTCGTCAACTATTTGCTCACACTGTCAAAAGAAGAACTGTCATTCCTTAGAGCGTTTACACACTGCGACTTTTAGCAGCGATGCAAACGCGATGCAGTCGCGACATACATCATACAGATGATACGCGATGCAGTCTAAGTTGTATGGTTGACGCTTGGCTGACGCCTGATTGTGTACCTGTTACGCTGCTGAGTGCTGTACCTGTTACGGGTGGATACGGTTTAAGTCAATACATAAGTATTTTTTTATTAGCGTATTCATTTACTCTAGCTTTGAGTTGGCCATATTTCTCCGAACTAATAATCATATTTTTATCGGATCTAGTTCCATCTCATTTCCCAGGTGGCTACACAATTATTGATACACAGAACTGAGAATCATTTCAGCAGAGTTTCAAGAAATCAAAGTTCATATTTGAACTGGGTTTTTTTGCTTTCATTTTAGTTACGACCCCCGAGGGGGTGATAGAGCTGCCGGGATTCGTTCCAGTCCCGTGCACCGCTATCTTTTATAGAATTGCGTTAAACTTTCACAAAAACAACCGTGGTATAGCTATAAATAACTCACTTTTTGCACAATCACTGTTTTGAAAGACACTTTTAGTTATATATTATATGTAAATATCTGATTCACTTAAACTCAAACCCGTGTGTTCGAGTTTTGTGGCCGTGTCCAATGATAATAATAATACTACCCGGCTATTACCTATATGAGCATTGACATTAAAGTCCCTTCATACTTTTCATAAAAATCGTTGGACCCGTTTTCAAGATTCAGATTATATAATATAATAATAGATATATATACGAATTGCAATCAAAAGAAAACAGTAAAATAATGGCTGGAAAATGGAGGCTGTCATTTACGATGAGTATTTCGGAATACCTATTTTAAAGATACCTTCAAAAAATCGAATACTAATACTAAATTAGGTTCAGTTCACCTGAGTAAGGATTCCAGAATCGGACACTTAAATTTTATCCGACAGTCACAACTGAGTCTGAAAAAAGACTTCAATACTTCATGTAGGTAACAAAGCAAACAAACTCAAGCTATAATCAAAAGCTAACTCTGTAAGTCAATATTTGTGCCGAGAAGATCTTATAACAAGCCAGTTAATAAAAACGTTGTTAAAATAATATTCTTTGTAACAGAATTTTATATGCCTCGTATGCTTCCCTTTTATTATCATTCAATCATCTGGGAGGATGTGTGGCACAGCATTAGGGTGGAGTCCCACTTGCGAAGTTTTTAGTCACAAAAAATGAGAAAGAGCTTAAGAATTTTCATTACGGACCGTGACTAGATTGGTTTTTAAATTTTATAGAAAGAAACAAAATACATGTATTAAGACACGAATCAATAATTTAGCTGACAAATAAACAAATAAAAAACCTTTCTTTGTAGTCGTTATGAAACAACAAAAACAACACCAACAAACTGAAAAATAATCACCAAGCCAAAAAGAAGCACAACCACAGAATAATTATATAATAGTACTACGGCACAACGCAGTGCCCTTTGTGTCCCTTCTTCTCAGCACTAGCCCACAATTGTCCCGAAGCTGTTGTAGGGTCTATGTTGGGACGTGTAAAGTACCCCAGTGGGTCTATATGCAAAAATAAACGTTTTTTATGTTTTATGACATTTATGTGTCTGTAATAATATCCCAATCAAGAGGGAGAAACTTTGAACAAATTCAGATGTTAAATCGTTAGAGACTATGTCACATTTTTGTTTTTTAATCCTATAAAGGAGTAAATAGTTCTAATGAAGTGAAATATTGTGTCAAACGGTGTCATTTGGTTCTTAAACATTGAAACAGCACCCAATATGGTTACACCCTTAGCCTTGTTTATGAAATGGTAGAATTTGTAAAAACGTCGGCCTCCATCGTAAACGTGTCGTCTCGTAGCCTCAAATATCAAGTTATAAACGCGAAGTAATTTCGAGGTGAATTACGAAGAGAGCTGACGAACATGAGCTGTGACGGCTTGAACGTACTCGTAAAGGATATTGCGCAACTTTTCTCACTCAACAAAGCATCTATTGACACGGAATGTACGTAAGAAAGTATTCATCCAACCACGTTAAAAACATGTTAGGAAATCGAAATCCTGTGCCATGGCGAGTAAACACGCCATCAAATAAACATTCCCCTGTTGTTGGGTAGCAGCAACATCAAAACTGGCAGAATGCTGAAAATATAGTATATCAGGAAAGGCTTTTGACTGGGTAATAAGAGGCAAGAACAAGGGGAAAACCACCACACTATCTGATCTAATTGGGAGTTTTTACGGAGTGGATAATGACTTGTGACGTAGTCGGTGGTCTTGAATAATAATAGTATCAAAGGCATTATTTTATGCTTTTTATGATAATTATATGAACACTAAAAATGTATCAAATTATTGACATCAATAAATAAAAAATATGGTATTCGCACTCACTAGAATGTTTTTTAGGCATATAATATGCCGAAAAACCTCCTCCACTATACAGTCCATGGGGACTGTAGTCCCCAAAGAAAAACTACTCTCAACTGTCCATGGTGACTACAGTCCCCAAACAACATTGTTGCGACAACATCCCGTTGTATGCTATTTTATAAAAGTAAGCGGTGTTTTAGTACGACCAGTCGAATACAGATGTCTCAAGGAATGTATGAACCATCTGTAGGAACATTACGTTTCTATACCATGGCAACAAAAATTTTAGGAAAAAGAAAAAATAAAATGACAGTTCGCCATTTTGCGCGCAGATTCGCGCATATTTTATATTTATTCTGTTTATTTTAATAGAAATAACACTAAATACATACTTGTTTTGGTATCAATTTAAAGAATAGATCGTCTACTTTCTTTTTACATATTAATCATTGGCAAATATTATTTATATATTCGGTACAACTCCAAATAAAAACACGTAATTTTTTATTCCAGTCGCCAAGTTAAACCTTTTTTTACAACTTACACTCGCTTTAAGTGATTAAAAGCAAAGTTATTTAAATAGTGGTTTTTATTAGCATTCCGCAGGTATTTAAAGTTTTGATACAGCTTAAGTAGTTTTTCTGTGATAAGTGTTTTTGTCGGCGCAGTCAATAAAATTCTAGCCGCGCGCGGTGCCGACCGAGCGTGGACAGTTGAGAGAAGAATGTCTCGCGCGCGTGGACTGTATAGTGGGTATGTGGTAAAATGATGTAATAGAAATACAAATGTTTTTTTTTATTATTGAATAAAGGTGCCAATAAAAGACAGCGGCTAAACTGAAATACGTACTTATGTAATTGAAAAGGAACTAAACCAAAATGAATTTCTGAATCTTAATACATAAATAGAACTATTCAATGCCACTAATTAATTACTTAAACCAAATAAATACAAGGTTACGGCAAATGTGACACAAAAGTTTTTAGCCACAGTGTTAAAGTATACGCGATGTAAAATTTTGTGAGGATGGATATTTTTTACTTCTTCTCGCAAAAAATACTGACTTGATTTTGGTTATACTTTACAATAATAAATTTCATACTCTACAACAGCACAATGCTATAATTTAATGATTTTTAATGAGATACAATATTTACGCAGGTAATGCCGCGGGAAGCCGCTAGTAGAATATAATTTACCTAAATATTTTATGAGGTACGATATTTTCGCAAGGGAAGAAATTGTCTGATAAAGCTTTCAAGGACGAATTTTACAAATCTCTGTACGAACACAGAACTCTCACTCGAAAATGAAATTCATGATATGTAACTATAAGACAAAAGTTAGATTTTATATTTTTGTAATTCCTTTATCACAAAACAGTAACATATTTTATAAGATAATGTACTTACAATAGACTGTATGCAAATTGATAAGATATATTACTTTTTTTTGTAAGTATGTATGAATAAATAATTTTGTAACGAAAGTGTTCATTCTCCTTTACCTAAAAATATAAAATAATAACAAAAGTCCGTCGGTCTGTTGACCTTCATCAAACTCGAGAGATATTTTGCGTCAAAAGTGTCAAAATTGACAGCGCAGCATTTGATGGCGGAATTATATTTATATAAAGAAGAAAGAAACAAAAAACAGTCCAAAAAATGAATATTACCTTCTTACCAAACATCACAACTATTTAAATATAACATTTTATAAACTTGTACTACTCGTTCATTCTCGGTAAAATTTTGATAAAACGAATCTAATTTTAATTAGTAACTAATTTCTGGTTCACAATATTTCAGTACGTATATGGCAACAATCACAAAATTCAATAATGTTAATTAACTAGTACACACACTATAACTAGATATTACTATAATTTAATTATTCATGCTATTTCGCAGAACCTACCTACAATTTAATAGCAATAGGGGCATGAATAAATCGGTACATAAGTATTCTGTATTGTAAAAAAACAAAGAACTTACTGTCGGACATAGCTCTGAGAATCAGTAAGCTTATGTCAAAATAGGCAGGCACAAAGCGCGAAGAACTGATGACCGTTGGGGCCGAATAGTTCCTGATTGGAGACAATTTGACCAAAGACGCAGCGTAGGACGTCCACCGACAAGATGGACAGACGACCCTGAATAGATAGCAAGTTCAAACTGGATGCCGCTTGTTCTCGGTCGCTACGGAAAACCGTGGGAGTAGCATATGTCACAGAATATATAATAGTACTACATACAGAACGGCCACTCACCTCCCCTCCCTAGTCTGACTTACCTCACTATCGCGCCGGAATTAGGGATCTCATTAGGGGGTCGCCTAGCGGGCATGGCACGTGCATGTTTGCGACGTTAACGGAAGAACAAAGTTTTGTGTACGAGAGATGCCTACGTACTGTGCAGTGTACGGGTGTCTTTCATCCTCGAGAAATTACTCCGATACAAGCTTTTTTCGTTTCCCAAAAGATGAGAGACAGTAAGTAACTTCATACAAAATATGCTACCTTAACTAACCTATTTTAACTATTCAGTTACAATGAACAACTTAAAAACGTTAGGTAAAGGTAACATTCCTTAGAAATATGTGTAGTTAAGAAATTATAATTGTAATATTTTATGTGATCAGTGAAATTAGGTGTTTCTAAGGTAGATACTATCTTTTTATTTCTCCACGATACCACGTGAATATGACATTACGAAAATGAGTGCTTGTTGCGATGTATACTAAATTAAAGTAAATTACGTTGTTTAGGTATATGTTTAATTAAGTGAAAAGAGCTATGACCGGTGTAACAGACTTTGTCAACCCTTATAGCACGCACACAAACGCAGCGTCTGTGCAACACGCCGTCTGTCAATGTATGGCCAAAATGAAAAGTTTCTTCCGAGTGTCCGGGGTGTGCATATGTTTAGCAGTGGACGTCATTTGGCTGATAATGATGATGACTGTCAGCGGTGACAATACTAAATGTTTTATCTCAAAAGCAGGGCTCGCGGGCGAAAGATAAAAAATACATTACAAAATCGTTTCGAAACACGGACTTGTCAGTGTTTTTCGTTAACTTACCCTCTGGAGTGATTGCCTTCTCAGATTCCCGTAAGAATTTGAATCGTTGTTATTTATGCACGACTGGTCGGGCCTTCTCAATTTCAATAGAAGTAATGCGACCCTCCCTGTTTGCTCGAAATAAAACGCGAAGACTATCATCAGAGAAAAAAGGGGTTTATTTATTATGTCAACGCAAATATATGGATGAAATAATAATATCAGTAAGTAAAGTGAGCTGACCTCGTTGTTTCAACTTTTCGAAAATCGTACAACAATATAGCCCGTCAATATTATCGCGGATACCAAAACAAGGTCTTCAATATGAAAAGAAAGGTTTTTTTTAAATCCTATCCTAACTCCGTATAACAGATATGATACTCTTATCATAAACTAGATCTTATCTTATCAGAATGATAGTACTCTCATTTTGGCTTACTAAATTAAGGTGCATAAATATAGGTATATCATCTCTATACCCTTGGCTCATAGGTCATTCCCCAGTAATGAAAGTTTATCCGTCTCCCAAGTGAAAAAAGTACATTTTAACGGAGTGGTCTCCCTCCGTGCAATCTTTAACTTTTTGCACCACTTACTCACCCGTGGACAGCATTATCAATCACTCTGAAAATGATTTATGGACAGACAAACCCGCACTATAATTCGTTTATTTATTTATGCCCGTGAGAGAAAGGTAATGGTTTCTTTTCTGTAAATAAATAAAGAAAAGCTTCACAAAGCAACATCAATGTCTTCTTCTTAATTTCTTATAGTACCGAAGTTGTTCATTTTAACATGAAGGTATTGTTTTAAATAAGTTTCATATCTATTTACCTACTCAGATTTTTTATTTTATTTATGTAAGATGGGATAAAAATAAGCATGCTTCGACACCTAACACTGAATATTCCGGGATTAAATAGGAGTTAGCCATGAACTCGAATCTTAAACCCTTTACCCTGCATTTAATTTATTTTATTTATAAAGAACAACTAACAATGCATACAAAACACCACACATTTACATAAGAACTTAAGACTAAAAGGCATTTTCACAGTGTTGCCTTAATTAAAGGCTGCCACGTCATTCACAAAAATACTGCTCAAAATAAAATAGATTATTTAACTTGAAAATGCAAAGCAATAAAGTAATATATATATGAATTATGAATTTCTGAGTAAAAGATACATATCCAAAGATCGTACATTATTAGATGACGTAAAAATAGATGAGGGTATCAAAATAATCCTTCCTTGACACCATTCAATTTACCGCGCTTCACCGTCACCCAATCAATCAATCAAATCGACTCAATTTAGCAATATCAGACAAAAGCGTCATACAGTTCTATTGATTTAGAATCAGAAAGAGATATAAAGATACTCTTGTGACCATAAAAAGATAGGCACGCAAGAATTCACATTATTTACTTACATATTCAATCTATGGTACAGAGTTGTTTATCATAGTTAAAGTTCATGTTTCCGCCGGAGTACGAATAACTAATTTATAGGTAATACTTCCTGCTCAAAGATAAATTGTAACTTTGGTCCAAAACGTAGACGCAATTAAAGGGTAATATATCAGAAATCTGTAGTAATATTGAACGTGTTCCTCGAATTGAGTGTTATTAACATTGCTTCTCTCATTAACTGCTTCATATGGTAAATAATGCTTTTTGGAATTAGCTGTAGTGTCTCCTTGACAAAATATTTATTAAAATTTTACTTAGTTATTAAATTAAGGTAAAATAGAACTTTGGCATATCTGTTTATAGAACAATTTCGAATCTTCACCTTTTGCGTGGAAACTTTCGTCTTTGAATCATTTGCGTAGGTATTCGAATTCCTATCAATATTTTTTGTATGGAAACATCATCAGCGCCACTATGGTCGCAAAGAAAACTCAAAAACAAATAGCACGAACTTTGTGTCATTGTTGTGACTTTTTTTCGCATTGAGATCGTGATCATGACGAAAACTCCACACCAACCGGTGGCAGAACCTTCGGCTTTGCCGCCGACATATTTGTCATAAATTGCATAGTTTCTGACAAATCTTGACGTAGGTGAGCCCGCTTCCGACTCCTAAGTATGAGAAATAGTAGCACGAAAGAGAGGTAGATTTTATGCTAGACGTATATTTTAAAGAAAGTTTCAGTTTAAGCTTAAGCTATCTTTAAGTATTACAAAAACATTTGTAAGTACTAGCTTATATCAACTTGATGAAATAGAGGGATCAAACTTAAATATTTGTCGCAGCTAGCAACACTAAACGAAACGCCAGCGCGCCCTCTAGCGGTGTTTCACGTCAAACAAGGTTTTGGCGCGCTTGGCAGAGTCGTGGCGGTCAGCGGCGCTTCATCGGAGCTGACTTTCCGTCGAGTCGTCGTGCTGTGAGGATCTACGTCACGGAACTGCCCTGCGTCACGTTTAGTGTACCTAGTGCCTACCTAAATTAGAATCAATAACGGCTGTTTGTGAAGTCTGCAATAAAGTTTGATTAATCATCACGTCTATCTATTTGCACGATCGCATATTTTGCCCACATGATGTCCGATGGTTCGGTTAGCAATCCGTGACGATCCTACATATTCATTAATTCAATTTTTTAAAGTTCCCATTCTGAAATCTAGGGTTTGTAAACTTCTCTCACAAACATATCAGTTTGAACTTATAATACCTAGAACTTATAACTAAACGCTTATTCACAACTCATATGACCCATACCTTTTGAGGGATTAAAATATAAGATAGGGTTTCGGGGAGTTTGCTTAGTTCAAGCAAATAAGCCACCTCATTGTGGTCACTCAATCGCTATCGCATTCGTTACTGACAATATTATGGACGCATCAATTACTTACTAACATATTTTGACCGACATTACATCAAATGTTAGCTAGAGGTGTAAACGGTTCGTTGCATTTCGTGCAGTACATAGCTATGTTTGCTTATCGATGAATGAAACTCACTTTCAAGTAATTCTCACAATGCGAATTCAAAATGGCGAAGATGTATCAGTGGGCAGCAAGATGAATCATCGTTCCTACATTGAACATTTTAGTGACAATACTGATTTAATTGAGCTATAAAGTCAGCTTTGCGAATAACCTTAAAAAGTCCGCAAACAAATCACGTGGATATTATAATTTTGTAGCCAGGACTGAAACATTCATTACCAAAAATAACTGTAGCAATAACGAAATGTTGAAATGAGTTGTACCCTCGATTAGCATTTGTACATGTTGGAAGTAATAATTTGGATATTTAACATACCACACAAACTTTTAGAAATTCTTAGATTTTTACTGTTAGGAAATTACTCATGGCTTTCACACTCATGCATATCTTCTCTCTTATATCATACTGGCTGTTTGTTGGAGATCATGTCTGACTCCCTGATGAATCTACCCTAGATATACCAATGAAATAGGTGATCAAAAATGAAAGGATAAAGTAAGCATGACCCAGGTGCGTTGCAGTTAAAAAAAGAAAATAATAATAGTATCTAACGCTTCTAGAATGGGTGTGATTTGTACGAGAAAAACCGGCGGCACAGAATATATAATAGTACTCCGGCGGTGTCCGCCACATATGGAGTCAGTCAGACATGTCCAGGAAAAGACATGAGAAGTCAGAGACACGCAAACCTATATTATTATTAACAAGTAGTAGTAACAAAGTCTAGATTTTCTGTTGAAGACTATGCTTTTTTCGTGATAATTGAGTTTGAATAAGAACTAAGTATGGAACTAAATAACACGCTTAAAATAACATAGAAGGAAAAACTTTTTTTAAGAAATAATATCATGCAAAAGCTTCCTATGGGTGTCTTACACCTATAGATTAAACTTTTAAGTATCTAAAGAAAGCACACCTAAAAAAGTTAACTGATGTATTCAGTCTATAGCATTTCATCTCAAAATTAATAGCTCAAGTATAAATAAATACAGAATAATCCAAGGCTTTACTGTGCCTTCATATCACAGGCTGTACTGTGATAAATATTTATGACATAATTACGTACTTCAAAAGTTTGTATTAAGCCGCCATGGCAAATTTGGGCCCACTCCGTGCTCGAACCGGCAGACACAAGTTACGTCGCTAAAACTTTCCCTAATTCTGTTCTCTGTTGCCTTTCATTGGTTTCTTATATCAACCAATCGACTTAATACGAGTTTAATTTGATTGAGATTTATTTATAAACTTTACTTATTGCTGATATCGAACTATTTGATTTATTCATTCGGAAGAAAATAATCACAAATCAATTATGGAGCTCAAACGATGGTAACCTGATAATCGGTTTGTTACAACGCTGAAAATACGACATTGATAACTTAATTTTAGATCGTGTCCATAATATTTGTAGACACTGTTTTAGAACGTAAATTATACACAATATAGGTACATATATTTGTCATCTGATTGGAAATATTCTCACATACCTACTAATCTCGCATCATTTTCCTAATAAACCTTTAGAAAGGTTTTTTTTTACTTACTAACAAGACAAAGTTAGAGAGTCGGTAAAAAAGATTAATATGTAAGAAAGCTTTCAGTTCAAATACCTTCGTTATAACGAATACAAACCTATGCTACCAATTTCTTCGACCCGCATTCTAAATCATAATTTGGCAAGAAGACCCCTCAGGATCTACTTTACATAAATAGTTCGGCTTCCCCGCATATTTTATATTCTAGCCTATTTTTATAGTTTCTGGCATAAACCACCCGGGCGACAAAACAAATCGGACCGTAATTCACAATATCGACTCACAAAGTAAATGGCTCGGAAAAGAATATGGTCCCAAGTTAAAATTGTCCCTCTCCACGGCTTTAGCTGAGAGATAACTTTTTTAATCCCAATAAAAAATCGGTCAAGAATCCCGTGGTTTGAAGTAGAGTCGATTTTGCTTGCGCTTTGGTAACGTAAAACTGAATTGAAAGCATGTAGTAGCCCAAAAATTAACAAAACGTGACAAGATTTTGCATGATATTGACAGTGAGTTGTTATATACGTATAAAGAAACTCTGCTAAGCAAAAAATGAGGCGTAGATACGACGACAAGTAACTTGAATTTTGAATAATCGTTTGTATGCGTTGATGACTAGTGGCGTCAGTTCATGGAGCACGAAATTTGTTCTTGCTTTCAGTTCCATATGCTACGAGTAGTAATAGTAGTTCAATGGATATTGTTGTCGAAACGATGTAAATTTTAAACGTTTTATAGGTTACCTTTAGGTATCTACATATTATGTACTTACTTGATACTTAGAACTTTGCCAAAGTAATTGTATTCTTTTTATCAATCTTTAGAGTACAAAATTACAAATATATAATATTATACAAAAAACAATTGTAGAATAGGATAAAACACAGGTTTGAGCATTCAATTCTCTCGAGTGAAAATACTCTTTAATTTGCTTTACAATCATATTTTCATAATGCAAAATGAGGACAGTTCCAAAGGAAATTATACAAACGTTTGCATCAAAATTCAACTTGCTGAAAAGCAGAGCAGGCGGAGTGAAGTGAAATCAATTTACGGGGATTGAGTTCATTACACAAATATTATTTTGTTATTTCAGTCTCTTGTAGGACATTGTGAGGTGGTATTACGCAACATAAGTAATTGCGCTAGCGATTTTGGTGTAGATCTTTACTTTAAACTCGTAGCTGGATAAAGAAAGAAGAAACCATATCAAAAGTCATGCCATTTATGAGTCAACAATGAAAGTGAATTAACTTACTTGCCAATTTTTGTTATTATTTTTCAGTTATGAAAAAGCATTAAGGTAAGCCTTAGGTTACATGTTCACTCTGATGTGCGCACGTTGGTCTAAAGTGTGTTTGCTGTTTTGATACGTTAACCAAATGCGGTAATATGACCTAATGTAACTTGAAAAGGTTAACGACCTCGTTAATTTTGTCCCCACCTTTTATCGGCCTAACGAATTTAATTAGATGGTATTTTGTGTTACGAAATTAATTAAAATGTATACTTATTTAATAACGCCGTATTAAATCAACCACTGTTCGCGCTCCGACCTTGCTTTCATGTAAGAAGGAAAATGATAATGAGTTTTACTTGGTTGAATAAAATTGTTGAAAGCTTACCTTTCCACTAGAATAGCCTGCTTAGTGCAGTTTAAAGTTAGTATAAAAAGTAAGGTGTTCTTGAGAGCAAGAACTTTTGAAATAACAGAAAGATAAAAACAACTACACAACATTTTAAAAAAGTATTTTAAATTCAGCGAAGATAATGTTTTTTTCTGAAGTTATAATTATAAAGTACTCGAGTCGCGAAGGTTGTCTATCACATTTCTATGGCAATCACTCACACAAAGACTCAATGTTAATGCTTTTAGCACTAAGAAAAGAAAAGTGCTCTTTAACTGTAAATACAAAATCAATGAAACAGTCACGTCTCATGTGCATTTCGTTTTATTCTGCAAGTGCACGTGCATTAGAGAAACGTTGGAACCAATAATAGAAAACCATATAAATTGCACTTGTAAAAAGACAACTGTGAACCTGTGACAGACGAGGAATTGAACCCCGTGTCTTACGCTATCCGGGCGTATGCCTATACCACTCGGCCACCGTCACATTAACAGGCTTGTTGAATTTTGCAAGCGCTTCTTAAGGCCGTCTTATTCCGTCAAATTATCTCATAAGCCCCGCCCCCTTGTTAAAAGTGCGGGGCGCTTCCCCCACCAGCACCCCCGCACAAAACTTTTTCTGTCAACTTTGTCTTACAAATCTCGTGTATAATTAAGCCATCTAGTGTTTATTTAAGGAACAAAATTTTCTTGAATAAGATACTTCATGCGCTTTTGTAAGTAACATACCCACGCCATCTAGCAGAACCCCTAAGAACTTTTACAAAATGGTTTCTTTAGTACACCATACATGCTTTTTAGTCTAAACGTTTATCGAAAGAACAAGGAACGCAAAGAGTGGCATTTCATTCTCACACGACTGGTCAGCACTTTATGCCAGCAACCTGTAACCATTATAAAAACAAGAAAGAATATCCGATAACATTTATTATATTCTTTATTGCACTTATAAGATGTACAGAAAATAGGTACAAGAAGTCACAATGTGAACAAAGGTGGGCTTATCCCTAAAAGATACCTCTTCCAGCCAACCCATAGGTGTAGGAAATGTAATGTAATAACATTTAGGTGGTTTATATTAAGATCCTTTTTGTCGACACAGTTATAGTCTCACTACTATCTTCCATCAGTCTTCCAATTGATGATGACTGAAGACCATTACAGATATGGCACTTCAAATTTAGGGTTCCGTACAAACCAGTAGGTATATAAGTCAAAGTTCACCCATCACGAGAATTTTGTCATGGTTTTTTTTTACACACTGAAATTCATAACATTTCAAATCATCATCATCATTCTCTTGCCCTGTTCCCAGTTTATCTAGGGTCTGCGCAGTATGTTTCACGCTTCCGTTTAACATTACAAATATGGAAAGCTAAATTAAAGACAAAGGTTTCTTTATCGTTTCAGTAATCCTTTAATAATATCAAAGTTTTTTATTTACTAGTCGTCTCCCGCGACGTCGCCCGCGTATATTTTGGATGTCCCGTGAAATGGTTCAAGTAAATTAATGGTTTAAAGTAATTACTATCGAGGTCACCCACACCACGCTTAAAATACTCGCTTAATATCAGCCTGAACTATAAAAATGACTTGACTATCATGTGTTAGAAAGTAAGAAAATAGTAAGGCAAAAGTAGTTAGTAGTAATCTCTCATTTAGATGCAATACTTTTTTCGGCGAAGTTCACTATCAAATATACTGAGCATTGAACTTGGCTATCATTTTTCACATTGATGTTTTTGTTGGGATATCATAACTTTTTATAGAAATATTTATTTGCTTATTCATAAATCATGAATACATATTTTGTGCAAGCTTCCATCCACTTAATTATAACGGTTTCAGACGCTACAATTAAAAAACTTTCTTTTGTTTTCAGATTTTTTCCTTCGCTTACACATTATTACCTAGCTAGATGCCATATTTCAACTGTCTAGGTTTGTTAATTAGAGCACCGCACCCACACAATTACTTTGATAAACCATATATGGTTTTGCCATGTTTGACTTTTTGTAGTCTAGCTTATAGACCTTTTTTACTATAAAACTGTAATTTGGCATGGGTTTCTTTATATCCTAATCACACCGCCTAAAATATGTATTTTAAAATATTTTTGGGACACCTCTCTACAAGGAATGAATTATGATGAGCATGAGTTCCTACACCGAAAGGGCAACACCAGGGTTTATCTCATGAATCGTGATAGTAAGACAGTTGAAATTTTCAGGAAGGATGTATTTATGTTGCCGTTGAAAAAACAAAAACTTAAAAAACAGTTTTTTTTTTCAGGTTGCTCTCATACAACTTATCTACTCTGATAATGATAATAATGAGGGGCTGCCCCATTATTAGGACTTCATATCTTTTGTATGGGACTCCCTGTCAACAGATATGATGTTTATGCCATTTTCATAGATAACTAGCTTATGCCCGCGACTTCGTTCGCGTGGACTTCAGGTTCGTCCCGTCTAGTCTAGTAATAAGTAAGAAATACGGTAACTAAGCACTGCAGAGCCCTAAATTGTAGCCTATATGTTATTCTGATGTATAAGCTATATTGTGGTAAAGTTTCATTCAAATCCATTCAGTAGTTTTTACGTGAAAGAGTAACAAACATCCATACATCCATACAAACTTTCGCCTTTATAATAGTATCATAGATCATAGATAATGGTACGGAACCCTTCGTGACCCCGAAGCGCCATTTGGCGCTAACTACAAGATTAATAGAATTATTATGTGTCACAAACACCAAAGTTGTTTTGGATATTCAGTAACAGCAATTTGAGGAACGGTTATAAAAATAAAATTAAGACAGTCTCCACACATTTTCGACAGAACAAAATTGAAAAAATTATTCAGATTTGACATTTCTGAATGCAAATATAATTGGATTATACTGAGTAATCTCCATGTTCGTCGCTCAAGTCCATGTCATCAAATAAGAGATAGATAGTCAATGCATTATTACTACACGATTCAGAAAATGTGTACGTACGTACGTAAATAACATGGAAACCTGAGTTCCATACACGAAGAGAGCTAGACCGACCTTAACTTAACCTCCAATGTTTGTATTTTGTCACAGGAGTCTAGATGTAAATAAATAAATAAAATTAATATAGACCTATCACCTAATATTTTTCTCCCTCCCTCAAATTCATATAATATTTTCTCGTCTCCAATATACTAGAGTCACCAGGGCACAGCTTTAGCATTTGAGATTACTGCTAAACCTACAGTTATGGTATAGCTCTGATTTTTCCAAATAGAGAAAATGTTCAAAACTACAATAATTTTGACATGAGTGTTTTATGCTTTTTGTTTATATTGTTACTATAGAAACGGATTCATCTCTACGATTGGTACAAAAATATAGTTCATTTATTCACAACAATTATATGTGTCGCTACAGCCTTTCTCTTTTTATTTTGCTTAACACGTAGAGGTTGGGGGTTCCATCCTCATGGCATTGAGGAGATTTATCCGCATGGTGATGATGTTTTTGATACTAATTTTCTTTTTGAAATTTATTTTCATTGTTATGTAGTTTTTTTAATAGGATTTGCTACTTTAAAAAAATACCTAAAAATTTAATTAGTTTTTATTTTTAATTTTTTTTATTTTAAATGTTAAAATGTCCAAATATTAAAATAAATACTTATTTCGTTTTCTAAAAAAATATTGTGACTATGTAGAAAAATATTCATGATACCCCCGATTTGAACTCGCGACCTTTGATTAGTATAAGACTGGTGCTGATCCAACTGAGCGTGACGCGGCGCGGCGAAATTAGCTATTATTAGTTCTTAGGTGTTTTACGTAATTAAGTACGCAAATAAAATTGCAAAAATTGACATAGGTCCAGCGTTCGCAGTGGCGTCAAGGGGAATGAGGAAATGGTATCTCGTGCTTGTCATTTGAATAAAAAGATAGCGCTATTTCTGCTTGCATGTATAGAACAGAGATGACACGACGATCAACTGTTGCGTCAAAGTCGTTGCGCGAATCACCATCGTCACAAGTGTGAGAATCACTAAATCAGTGTTTTATGAATGAAAATGTTAATAAAACTGGAAAAAAACGATTGGACGCCCTAAACATCTTTGGTGTCTAAAGTAATCTTAAAAAGACAATTGGAAGAATTTGCTGCTTGTAAGAAAGAATACAGACTAATGAAAAAAATGGACCTTTCTTTGCCTGAACATAACACCGATAAAAACTAAAAAAAAATCATTTGATTCATAGCTGAGATCTCACTTATGTGGTCAAAATGTATATTCTTATAATCCCCTGTTCCTCACATCTGTGTAGCTTGAGCAAATCAAGATCAAAAAAGTCGAAATAGGTCAAATAAAGTGTTTTTAGATATTTCGTTATTCTGATCTAAATAACAAACATTTTGAAATCATTTTAACATGTATATGTGTAGAATGGAATTACCTACTAAAATATGTGATTTTCATAAATATAAGTCCAATAATTTGAAAACTACATAGAAAATACGAAAAAAAAGGGGCCCACTTCTGAGGCAATTATTATCGAGCAAAGTAATTACAATCGTGTTTCCAACCACAATCCAGCTTTCTAGTAATCTTCTTCTATAACATATAGATTCGAGATTTAAATAATTAGTGTTTCCATGTTTAAACTCAATCGAAACATCGTAAAAATGGAATATCTGGGCCTTAACGCGTAGGCTGCGTGACATCATCTATGTTGTGAGATTGCTCTCACAATATCTGAAGGAAAATATTTTTACAAATATTTTAACAATCAGTTAAGATGTTGAAAGCCAATTTATAGTTTATTTTTGTTTTTATAGTGTTTTGTCACCATACAAACTAAATAATATAAATTGCACTTGTAAAAAGACAACTGTGAACCTGTGACAGACGAGGAATTGAACCCCGTGTCTTACGCTATCCGGGCGTATGCCTATACCACTCGGCCACCGTCACATTAACAGGCCTGTTGAATTTTGCAAGCGCTTCTTAACGCGTAGGCTGCGTGACATCATCTATGTTGTGAGATTGCTCTCACAATATCTGAAGGAAAATATTTTAACAATCAGTTTATATTATTAAGTTTGTATGGTGACAAAACACTATAAAAACAAAAATAATCAATAGAAAACCAGTTAAGCCGAGCAAAAACCATCTATGCGGAAACGTTGGTAGGATTTTAGGCTCGATTGGAAAAACATGCATCTGAAAAAGTTTGTGAAACCCATATTTGTACAAACGGAACAATACGCATTGCGACTGCAAACGTAAAATTGATAGTCGTCGGCGCTAAAAGTAGAGCTCTACTCCGTGAGAAAATCTATACATTTTCAACACAGTTCATCCCTGTCACTTACGCTATCTCACTTTGTCAGTAAATGCGAAAGAAGATCTGCGATCTTCGTAATATGGATGTGTTCTGCGTTGAATCGTCTCGCAAGTTTGCAACACTCTAAATTTGCAGCTGATAAAAACGATTGAAAGTCTTATTCTCAATTTACCAAGAATTCACAACAAAACTGGGCTAACATGTTTAAAAGTAATTAATAACCAAAACCAATACGATTCATTATCCGATTCATTATATCATAGTATTTCAAACGTGAAGATTTCAGAGTGTGCTCCATACAAATTTAGTTGAAAAAGGCCCATGACAAAGACAGAAAACTATTTAGTTCACCCAATAAATCACCCATAAGGAGTTGTAGAGTGCGTGAGCAAGGCCCTAAGCAATTACTTCAGAAAATTGTTCAGGGTGCTTAGAGAGTTAAGATACTAAAAGTCCTGACACCTAGGGAGTGCCTTGAGGCGGCTAAAGCCTTCTACGAAGAACCCAGCGCATGTCTGTACACCAAGGCATTGTTCCCCACATTCGACACCCTTAGTAACTACCTTTCTAAAGTTAAACCAACGTTCTGCATTACTCAATATCTCACAAACCATGCATATCACCGTGAATATCTCAAGCGATTTCACATACGAGTAGTAGCAGCAGACACCTGTCCTTGCGACGATAACACTACACAAACATGGAACCACCTTCTTGAACATTGCCCAAGATTTTCCTCAAAGCGTCTTAACCACACTATCGCTGCCCAGTGCCTAAATTTAAATCCCTTCTGTATCTCCGAAATAATCACAAAATAAACGACTCTCAACACTTTCCACTCTCTTTTACACAACATAGTTAATAGCCTCAAAGAATTTAATAAACAGCCAGCCACACACTTGTCTCTCCCCAGTTAAACCACAGTTGCGCTCAAGGAGTAAACCGATAGCTCCTTGAACCCAACAAAAATTGCTACGTTAATACTAAAAAAAATACATCTAGGGAGTGAGTCGGAGTGAGAGGAAGAGCTCAAAGTTCCCATTTTTCAGTTTTTCGCTAATATCTTTTAAACGGTGTGTCATAGAGATAAGAAGTCTTCTACGCAATAAAAGTTTATAAAATTTTCTACAACTTTTTTTCTATACACTAATTAGTAAGCAGGACACGTACACTTTATAGAACGTTGTGTTACCAACGCACGGAAGATAACTGTGCAAGCCGCCTAAATAAATATGGGTACATAAATCAACGTGCAGTCGCTGCTTTTACAATCGGAATGTGTTTTTAGCAGTCAATTTTAAGATAACACCATAACAATAATTTCACCCACCGCAACATATTGCTCAGAATGTATGGCAATCCCGTATTTTATGACTTTATTAATTACTTCATCATCATCATCATCAAAATAAAGAGCGAGGCTCATATCGATGGAGATTATTCCATAAAAACTCCAAATTAGAGAAGAAAGAGTAGTGGTTTTGTGTGAGTGATTACAAATTCCTTTAACGAATAAAATAGCGACGCCGTTATTTTATGACAGTTGCAGTTCAATCAGAAATACTACGGAAGAAAACTTATTACAAATTCTTGGAGGGAGTAATCAGCCCTCTTATGAAACAATAAGCTTTTTCATGAAAATGCAATCTCGTCATCATCACCATTATCAGCCAAAAGAGATCTGGTTAGCGCTATATCATAGATATACTTCATACGGAATTCGTTCAACGTACTATATTTGAATTGTTCTGTGATTATTTGTCGATTGTGAAAAAGGACCTTAGTTTAAAAAATCGTAGTAATAAAATGCAGAGTATATAATTTTAAATGTTCAGTACCTATCTGCAGTTCTGAAAAATCTATTGACTTAAGATTCTTGGAAATACAGATGATTTTAATGGTTTCGTTTCTTTCCAGGGCTGCTATGCCTACGTAACGTCCACGTAGTTGTACCAGAGGCAGTCGAGAGAGGCTCCAGGGTCGAAATGCGGTGTCTCTACGACCTAGAGCAGGAGGACTTGTATTCCGTCAAATGGTACCGCGGAGACCGGGAGTTCTACAGATATTCGCCGCGAGACGTTCCGCCACTCCGAATATTCGCCATCCCCGGAATTGAAGTTGACGTAAGTAGTTGTTTATTCGTTTATGGCCATCTCTTGGCAAGCTGCTACAGTTGTTCGGTGTTCCAAACTGTTGTTGTGTTTGAATTAGTCGCGTTGTCGCATTGTGTACAAATTAAAAATTCATTGTAATTATAGTGTCATGAATGACGAGAATTGGATTCCGTGTGTGTTCAAGCATCGTTATACAATTGCTTATTTATAATTCGATCGATTGAAGTTAAGTTTTAAGGGCCTTGGACCCAATTCGTGTTACCAAGCATTGCGTAAAACAAACTTCGTATAACTTATTCATACATTTCCAATTAATACAAATGTATTATACGTATACCTAAGTGTTTTAATGCCAAAAATGTCTACCGGGTGTGGATTGTTGTTAAAAATCACTTTACAGTATAAAGTAAAATAATATTTATCGAGCTTGAAACATACAAACCTACTTTCCCTAAAATACGTTATCTTAGCGTATAGTGTCTCGTCTGTATATTTCCACTTGAAAAGGCAATTCTTACAATTTTTAGACCACTCACGTTACATCAGTTTTCTTGCCGGGTTATTTATAATATATGTTATTTTACGCCACACACCCGAAATAAAGTGTACCTAGGTGTTTGTAGGTATATTTAAGATTATTTACTAAGTATGAGCTAAACCGATGATGGTATTCTGATCTTAACATTTTGTTATCTACATATAATATTAAGCTCAGAATAATTATTTAACATGAGTACTTTCAAGTTAGATAATATTGAACTAGCGGGGTAATTTGTAAAGTTTTGAGTAATACTATCAAGAAGTTTGATAGTGAATAAATACCTGAGACACAAATATTAATTGAGTTCATAGTTCTACAAGTATTTCACTTACGTACATGCGGAGTCAGTGTTTTATTTAGCCCCCCGAATCACGTATTTTTGGCATCTATTGTTGGACTATATATTCATTCAGTAGTGCTATTGAGACACATCGTGTGCTTAGAGATAGTAACATTCATGCCACGCTACTGTCAGAATAGCGTTGTATATCAATTGTTCTCTCGTAGTACATCTGATGCACAACTCAGTGACGACTCAATTAGCGGAATTGAGGCCCAGATGCCAGCAAAATATAAACGCCGTCAGACGCATACATCTCTTACCAAAACACACTTGGCGGCTTGTAGTCAAATCGTCGACAAACCACTGTCGAAAATTTGCCGTCGTCACGTCAACAACTAGCTACCGCCTCTTTGAAGCGGTAACTGCTGTAATTAACGTCTTCGGAAAAGGAGCTACCACGTACATTTATTGTTGAAATTGTTTAAACTGGTTTTATATTTTTGACTTGTTACCACTCAACTAAATTACGTAATACTTATACGAGTAGCAAATAGAAAGAGAACTTTCAACTCAGTGAGTGTTACTACTCAGTGTAGTTACTACTACGTATAGAAAAGCTATGCCAAGCAAAAAATGTGTCGCAAAAACGACGACAAGATTATGAAGTTTTCTTTAAAATTTGAATTTCGAATTACGAGGTCATCAATTTATGGAGCACATAATTTGTTCGTGATGTCAGTTCCATACGCTAGTAATAGTAGTTCAATGTTCCAACTGAATTTCGTATCTGCTCTATGCAAGCAATAGGCAGCAAGTATTTTCTCGCTCCCAAAAGAATTCAAACACAGGCGCATACTCGTACTATTCTAAATTCCATGGCCGATCCTTCTTCGACAAAAATATTTTCGTATTTTCTATTCTATTTGTCCCTATCTCTCATTGTAGTATGTAATACGAGTGAGAGGCGAGATGCCTAGCCGAAAATACAGACCACTACTTAACAGAATAGAGTTTCCGCTACTCTTAGAAATGTACGAAACTAACGGATATGTTGTGGCAATCTTGCAATATAATGGCTTTCTACTGGAGGAATACTTACGACCTTACCACTAATAAATAAACAAAGTTGGAACTACTGTTTATGTAATGCAGCTAAGGTGAAACGTATTTTTACCCTTAGGTTTTTCATTTGATTTAATTTACGTTCATTTTTAACTACATAGTTATATATTAGTTAGTAGAAGTTAAATTATGTTTGAAAATGATACAATTTTGTTATGTCGGTAAGTTTATAAAGGTGTTTTAACCTGTACAAATGTGTAATATCATTTTATGTTACGAGCAACGCATCATTTGTTATGTTTTGTATTGTTTGTTGTGCATTTATCCTACTACTATTATAAAGGCGAAAGTTTGTAAGTATGGATGTATGGATGTTTGTTACTCTTTCACGTAAAAACTACTGAATGGATTTGAATGAAACTTTACCACAATATAGCTTATACATCAGAATAACATATTGGCTACAATTTTTGAGGTTTCTAATGTGAGGTCGTAAAAAAACACATTTTTTGCGCTTACTTATTACTAGACTAGACGGGACGAACCTGAAGTCCACGCGAACGAAGTCGCGGGCAAAAGCTAGTATGATAATAAAGAAACTTCAAAAACAAACAATAACAGTTAGTAGAAGTTGTTTATATTGATGGTCTCATTCACCTCCAAAAATTTGGCACCCCCTTGCAAAAACACACTGTATGTAGTAGTTAGGGAGGCGAGGTAGCTAAATGGCGTAATTCAACGGTGCCGTCGAGACCTATCAAAATCGAAAGATAAAATAATTTCGAAAAGAAAAGCTCGTATGGTAAAAACGGTATATAGGTAGTATAGGTATAGAACTGAACTGAAACATTCTACGGAACACAATGCTTAATCTTATTTTACATCTCATTTTCAGTACCTCTCAATACTGAATATTGTGAAATGGTCGCAAAAATTGCTGATATGTTACTGATAGAAGCTGAAAACAATTTTAATGACAGTTCTGCCTCAACTATACAATAATGAAACAAATATACTTGATAAATAAACAGAATATGTTACCAATATCAGAGTGAAAGGTTCCGTTAGAATAGTAATTGGGCGAGATAGTGTGCTTCCGGCCGAGTAACTTGGTGCGCTCTGCACGAGTATACAATTTGTTAGTTCACTACAATCACAAACAATTCCAAGGCCTAACTATAGATAATGCAATATTTTACTACCAACTGTGACCTTAATACGTTTTTTATGGCTTTTCATGCAATAAGAAGTGCGTCAGTTAAACGCTGAAAACTATGACGTCATATTATTCATAGCTTATAAGAAAAAAAAATTGGGTAGGATTTAAACTGTGACCTTGACTTGTGGTCGTGTAAAACACGAAAGCGCAGATTGCTAGGCTAGGCTAGGTTCACTGAAGGTCGTGGGTTCGAAGTCCGCTCATTTCGTAAGGTAATTTTCTTATATAAAACGTCACATTTTACAACTACATAATTCGTATGTACATTTGCTTATCACCTTACACCATCTAAACCACAGGACTAATTTGAATTACATTTTATAGCGCTACTGTCGTCTGCTAAGTTCCTCACGTAGTAGTTTATCGTTGATCTGTACAAACAACAACACGTCAAGTTAAACACTTCTGTTTCTTATGTCCTTTCAATATGGGTGATGTAACACCAAAAATGTATAATTTGACGTGCTTGAAACTGTACTTATGATACAGGGTACACTAATTTATCGCGACCAGATGCAGAGCTCCTATACTTAGCCCCCGGGATAAATTTTATACTATAAAGCACCACTCCGTCTCCGTATTCCCAACACAACAGTCGGAGGCACTCAGTGAGACCGACATTTGAGCCGAGTTATTTATGCTTCTGAATAAATTGATTTATACCCAGGAGACTCGTCAAGTTTCAAACTCGCGAAACTTAATCCAAAGACACTTTTGTTAGTGGCACTTTGAAGCAATTTGCTGAAGAGGATTTGATTTGGGAACCATTCCCAACGGGTTTGGACACTTGAAACTTAGATAAAAACAAATAAAGTAATGGATAAATGGTTGAACAACACAAAAGCACCTATGTTATTAAGGCATTTTAACATAGTACGACCACGCATAAGCATCAATAAGCTAGGTATAAGTGTAGGACGTCCACCGACAAGATATACAATAGAGCTTGTAAAGGTCGCAAATCACACACACTGGAGAGACCTCTTGCAACTGGTCACTGTGAAAACTGTGAGAAAGGCTTATGTTTATCAGTAGACGGTCCTTTGGCTGATAAGGGTTATTGTGATGATGAGCTTTGATAGAGTATAGACTGTCTCTATACAACCCAATGTAGCTGTCAGAATGGCATTTTACAAGTACTAACAATGTGACTCGCGGAGCGCTTGAAACATTGAAATCCAGTTTAAATCAAATATTAATGAACCACTTAACACATTAAACGACTGCAGCTGCCAATTAAACATTTCAGAATCAGCCCCATGTTTTGTAGAGGAGAAAAACAAGCCATTAACCTTTTTGCAATATAACGCGTAATTACTTGTTAAGCATCCTTAACGAGGTAGAGCAATCACGTTATGGATTAGGTTAAACAGGGTGTGTGTACCAAGTATAGTGCCTAGGTGGGCAAAATACAAAAATACTGGTTAATCATTATTAACAAATTTAAGAGCTGGACTCTTGTCGGTGGAGTTTAAAGAAAAACAAATAAGAAAAATGTTGTGGTGAATTCTCTCTTGCTACAATGTTTCCCGCCTCTTTGTACCCAGTCAAAAGCATTTCCTGGTACGCTATATCTTCAGCCTTCTGCCAGTCAGTACTGATGTTGCTGCTACCCAACACCAGGAGACTGCTTATTTGATGGCGGCGTTAACTCGGCAAAGCACAGGATCGTCGCTGAATATTGTAGCTTTTGATAGAGATGCCCATCCCACTACATTCTGGTACTCCTGCCGCTGTTCAAAATAAAGGCAGCTACCACCACATCGAATAAATAAAATTACTTTTTCACCACCTTTACAGAAACACACGTGCGGTCAAGTCTGTCCTGCCTTACCACTTTCAAACGCAAATCACTTGCACACGCGACACTATAACGGACATGGCTTCAAACGAAAGCCAACGGGAAGTGCAAGCAATTTTAGCTCCTAAGGTGTCTAGGCGGGAGTGACCCCGATTATACACACACCCTAACATTCCCAGTCAAATAAATCCCTGCAGTAAAATCTCACTTTCTTTTGTCCATTTATCCGTGATTACACCCCTTAAAGCTTCGAATTTACGATATTTGTACTGTTTATAAGTACCCTTTGTCATGCCAGGAACTTATTTGAATAATATGCGTCTACTTAACTGAAATTATATTTAAACATGAAAGCTTTTGTACAAAGTCATTCATACTTATGACTGTGATGTGCTCAGTTAGTTGATTTAAACGTTTCATTTGCAAAATATCCTTTGTTTTACTATAATGTCCTAAGACCATTAATAATTACTTACTGGATACCCTAGAGGCCTATATTTTTCCTGCTATTACAGGCCACACCATGTATACCAGTGGGTGTTGCTTTCATATGGTTAAGACCTTCCAAGATAATAATCATGATCCTCATTTTGTCATTGCGTGATCGATAGTCAACTCAACTAATAGTTAAATTTCGTCACCATTGATTGAAGATAAATTTACGATTGCGCATATTTTGAAGAAAAAATACCTTTAACCAAATGTCAGAATGGCTATTTTAATGACCATTGGTTAAGGTATTTTTTAATTATTTATAATAATTCTGTTAACAAATTTATATCAAGCAATACAGGGCAAAATGTCGCGTTTGTTATATGGGCCCCTTAAGTATTTTATTAGATGTTTAGTCTTTGTTGGTATAGAGGCAACAGAAATACATTTGTGAAAATTTCAACGGTCTAGCTATCGCGGTTCTTGATACATTGATCGAGATACAGCCTGGTGACAAACAGACGGATGAACGGACAGACGGACAGACAAGTCTGAAGGGTCCCGTTTAAATCCCTTGGGAACGGAATCCTAAAAACAAGTATCTTCTAGGGACTCAAATTGGCAGAATCTTTTCAAACTTTATTTTGCATTATAAAAATATTAAAAACTTCTGACGAAAAATCTTTGCTGTCACATGCTATTTTTAACACACAGGTTTATTTCGTCGCGATAATTATTTTTTACAACCGACATCTCACGCCTTGATTGGCCGCTTAAATTTTATCACTATGGTTTTAATTCCGAACACTGGCAGTACTGGCACTGACGATGTCATAAAATTACGTTGAGCCGGCGATGTCAATTATGAAATTTTATACCCATACGCGTTCATAATGTGAAACGGGATACGACGGTGAATACACACGCTATTAATTTTGCAAAAGCATTAACGCAAATTATACAAAAACACGAGTATAATAGTAGTCCCCCTAGCCGATTTCGACTACGGTGGCCAGTCACAACGACTAACCGACTGCGCGGGTCATATTATAGTGCACAAGTGTGCGCAAACACAGGTGCACTCTCTATTCCTTTCACTCGAGCCCGACGGGACAGCAATCTGACACGACCGGAGAGAGATCAGGAGCAGAACCAATGGCTTTACGTGCTTTCCGAGGCACGGGGGAGAAACACCGCCAACTTCCAAACTCCGGGCTTCCCTGAGAATTTCTGGACAGAAAAACCCAGGTACATATTTTTGGCTCGACCCGGGAATTGAACCCAGGACCTCTGGCGCAGCCGTCGCTTTAAAATGCGACCATGGCGAAGCGGTTAGCGCCACCGAGAAAAATAATAAAATCGAGGCAAAAATTTACAAGCATTTTTTTTTTAATTACATAGAATTTATCTTTTGCATTATGTTTGTAAATGTTTTCAAATGTTAGATTTTTTCCTTATATTTTTTGACTGTTTTTTTTTAAATATGAGACATGAAATAAAAACTGAATTATTATAAAATTCCCTACTAACTACTTAGTCCTAAAGCATTTTCGTGTGTCACAGAATGCTCGTATTATTGCCTTTTAATGTTCAAAGTTTGATATTAACTCGATAGGCAGGTAGGTACAAATTTTGCACCCCTTTTTCAACCCCTTAGGGGTGAAATTTCGAAAAATCCGTTCTTATCGGATCCCTTCGCCATACAAAGAACTCACCCTCCAAGTTTCAGGTTTCTACGATCAGCGGTTTAGGCTGTGCGTTGATCCGTCAGTCATTCAGGACAAAGCCTTTTATATGTATAGATAATCATCTTTAATGTACATACATTCTTGTATATACATGTATTTTATAGAGTACATGTACTAGCGGCCCCCTCGTGACTTCGTTCGCACGTTTTGGTTTTACTCCGTTCCTATAGATGGTAGCGTACCTTAATTTTTAGTGACTTATAGCCAATGAACCACTACTATAGCCCTTCCCGATAAATAAGCTATCTTGTTCTTAATTAAGGAGCTCTGCTCTCGTCGGTGGAGTTTTCTCCGTAAATTTAGAGTTGCGGTTGATGTAGACTTAAATGGTATTTGACGGTTGTTATCTGATAAAATTACAATTCACCCCAAATTGAATATAATCTTAGCGTGGAGGCAAAGTTAAACATTAGTTAGTATCGTTGTAGTATGTAGGTGCTTACGTTGTTGCGAACATATCTCAAGAATTAGTAGCCTCATGGGTCGCCGGTTTAATTCCAAGATAAAAAATCGCGAGTCTCGTGGCCCATAATTCATGTGCATGATAAATATCAACGACCGAGACCGATTATTTTTTTACGTTACGGAAATATAACAAAATATTTTATATTTTTGCGGGTAGAGCTACAAAGTTTAACGATGTGTACTTCTAATGTTTTATTCGGAAATTATGTTTTTTATTTATTGTAAAACTGTTTTTTGTCGGTTTTATACCTTTTACCCACAAAAATTACTTCGCTTTCATGTTAAATTTTAAATCGAAGATTTGAAGCTCACATGAATCAGTGATTGATAAGCATCTTAAGATTTGTTCATGCAAAACATAGATTTACTAGTATTTATCTCATAAAAAAATATATTTTCTCACTAGCTGTGCCCGCGACTTCGTCCGCGTGGAATAGTAACTTTGGGTAGAATTTTTGAATATGGCTAATGATTTTACAAATAAGATACTTTAGTACATATTTTATATAACTTTGTCTTTCATACAAACACTATGAAAAAGAAAGTTTGCTGTCAAAAATATTGTGATATTTTCTTTAGGTGGAATGTAAGTGGACCCCGAATTCAGTTAAGAGTGGTACGGAACCCTCAGTGCGCGGGTCCGACTCGCACTTAGCCGGTTTTTTATAAACTACGTTTTTACCAGACAACCTTTTATCCTCCTTTTCAAGCCCTTACAGCCATTTTTTCGCATTAAAAATTAGATTAGAGATGATTAGAATTAGCTCTAGACTATGTGTGTGCCAAGTTTTATTTAAATCGGTTAAGTAGTTTTGGCGTGAAAGCACGACAGACAGACAGTTACTTTAAAATCTATTATATAAAAATGAAATGCAAAATGTGTTGGTATATCGCATAACCTTAACAACGCCTGGACCAATTTGGCTAATTTTTTATTGTCAGGAGAAGGTTCTTATGAAAGAAATATTCAAGTAACTGCTTACTCTCATAGCGGGCGGGGGGTGAAACAAAGTTCGCTGGGTCTGCTAGTTTATAATGATAATAAAATCTAAAGTAAGATAGAAAAAGATTCATCGTTTAATCTTCTTGTTCCACTGTAGCAGCCTTGGCACGGGGAATGCAACAATATGATACTGGAAGAACCTTCCTTACATGTTGACGCTCAGCAGCCAGGTTTCAGTTATCATAGATGCCCCTCGCTCTCTGAAACAAAATTTTGGTCGTGATACCTATGTATTGGTGGCATTTCTAAAGACTGTGTGGCTAAGATTATGATCTGGATAAGAAATATTGTTTATTATTTGCCTCAATTTCTGAATATGAACTGCATGACAGGAGATTTTCTAAATTCAACTGGAAGAAACTTCGTTCCTCCTCCTCTCCTCTTCCTCTTTAAGAAGATCTTAACTTCTTCATTTCAGTATATTTATCAATTATTCATTAATTATTCTGCAATCCTACCAGTTGAATTTTTGGATGAACAGAGTTCAGGTGATTAGGAAAAGCAGTAACACTACTGGCGGGTAAAATTTTAAAAGTGTCATCTACATACCGTTTATCAAAGTTTGGTGTTACAGGTGATGGACTCAGGGCCCTTGCTATCAGCAACAACGTGATACTGGAGACTGGAGAGGCCATTGCGCCACCATCAATGTCTTTAAAATATCACTATTGCACTTAGGCAATCTTCCATGCTTTCAATTCCAATAATTCAATTATTGGAATGCTTTGTTTGTTTTAGTATATTGACTTGACATTTGACGATGACTTTTTAGACATACTTTTTTTTAAATATAATCTGTTTCGCAATGGTCCGATTGGTTTGTTTCTATGAGTGCATACGGCGACGACCGCCATGCCCTCGTAGTCGTTGTAGTCGCGGCGAAAACGTTATTATTGCTGACGGCTCACACGACAACCGCGGCGACCCATGTCAATAGGTTGGTCGTGATGTGCGCTTTTTAAATTTATTGTTTTTATTATTTCCTGTAGCTTTACCGCCTTTTTAATAACTTTCCAGAATAGTAGAACGAAAATGAACGCTCCCAAATGGTCACAAGGCTGTTCCACTTGACATAAAGACCACAACGTACACGCAGTTCGCGGACCCAGTGGAATAGGAAAAGAGGCGCTCGTAAAGGCTGACGCGGTTATCAAGTAGTACGCACCCTATGGTAGATGAAGTGACACTTGATGCGTTTTGTTCTACTGAGGTTTTTTATTTTACCTATAGTTCGATTTTTTTACCATCGCACGGAAACTCTTTTATTTACAGGTATTGTAAGTATCCTAAATGTTGGCCGATGGCTTAAGCTACCACTGTTCAAAATTTCATTTGAATTGGTTCAGTCGCTTCGGAGTTTATCGCGAGCAAACAGACAGACAAACAGAGAAATAAGAAATTTGAAAAAAATCTAGATTAGTCTCATTGCACTTCTTACATCCCCCTGACTCGGTTTTAAGCATTTTCTTTTATTGTACAGAAATTCGACCTCTACAATTTTATTATATGTATAGATATGAGTTCTATACTACATAAATACGCTCGCCTCAAATATCCCAAATAGCGGCAAAATTAAGCCAGACGTAATTAATTATGAAATAATTGGGTTCATTGTCTTACATTTGAGTAGTTATCAATCTTTTGTACGCCGTTAACCTCAAGATATCAAATTCACGTTTTAATAAGTTTATTTAAGTTCTTTGATTGAACTATCTATGCATTGCTTGGCTACGATTATTATAATTATTATAATATTTTCCACAAGAACTCTACGTATTTAGTTTCACAAACATAATAATTAATCATTGTTACTAGAATTTATTAAACTAGCTTTCCACCGGCGGCATTAAAATTTTCAAGGCCCTATAATTACATTTCGTTAGTTCCAGAAGGATATTTATTTGAGAAACTAGAAAAACTGCTCAACCTGTTTTAATATACTTCGTATTTCAATAAACTAGAACCAGTTACGGCTTCGCACTGGAGCAATATGTTATCTGAAACGGCCTTGTTCCAAAAAGTATATAAGGTCACCTCGTTTTAAGTGATAATATAAGGGCAGATTCAGAAAAATAAATGAAACATTTTTTGTAAGTAAAAAAAAAAAATTATACGCTAGTTTTCGAGTAAATGACCTCTAAACATGTAGAAAAAATACTAAAATAAAACACCCCGTGTCGCGTGTTGCTGAGCGGCGCTCTCGGTCTTTGTAGGCAATGTCAAACGCGCCGCCAATCGCCGCCGCGTTCCCTACACGTGTCGCGGCCGCTCCCCCGCACCCGCCCCCGCACGCTCGCCGCGCGACCGACGCGCGTGCGAGCGAGTCAGTCTGCCAAAAAAATTCGCCGATTGAGTTGTGTGCGCGCGCGTCCCGACGTGCGCCGTGCGTCGTGCGGAGCCCGGGCCGGGCGACCGGCATCAAGAAGCTTCCCGCCGCGCCGCGCCTCGACGTGGCACTTCGAGAACGACGTGCTGGATTGTTTTCACCGGCATCGCGGCACCTAGTACCAAACACCGCCCGCAGACGCTGGATATGGCGGTTTCTGCACAACGAAGGCCTCCACCTTTATCACATGAGGGTCTAAGATTTGCTACGGGCGCGGACCACGCGCCGAAGGTCGAGCAGCTCGAGCTCGAGTCCTCCCGTTGACTACTGCGCAATTACACGTTTACGCGGCAGGGATAACGTGCACAACAACAACACAATGCTGCAGTTATTCGCCTTCATTTCCAGCATAGATTTAGTGCATACGTGTGTGAATGAACAGTGAATCCCATGATGTCCAGTGTAATAAATCCAGTGCTCGTGTCGTGATAGCTAGATTGGTCATTGGCTGGCTAGTGCTTGCTTCGGCAATCGTAAAATAAGAAGTTATTGTGCAAAATAGGCACGAGTTTTGACTGTAAAAAATCTCTCATGTCGTTATTTTTTCATGTTAAATGTTATCGCGGCCGATAAATAAAGATGTACGAGTATTATTATTTCAAAACCAATGTAAAAATAAATAATAGAATCCTAGTTTTAATTTACATAATCGTGAAATAAGTTTTGTATTCACATACCTACCTGTACAAAAACTGAGCAAGTGCAATGAATGAAAGTTAAAACAAATAAAGATTTAGGTAAGTTTCTAGCTGATTCTAGGATGTAATCGCGTTGCGTTGCGTGTGCCTGATGTTATGTTTTTTACGGTACCAAATAAATAAAACTTAAAACGAAACTGTGTTTTATTTACTTACGCAATTTTTTGTGCATATCCACTGAATCAAAGCGAATCAGTAGTTAGGTACTCATTAGGTAGGTAAAACTAAAAACATCTGTTTAACGTAGATTTTGTGAGATTGAACCCAGTCAGGTCATTAATTTTTAACAGTTTAGGTATGTATTCTTTTTAAAAGTTTACTCTCACATAAGCTTCGTTATTATCAGCAGGAATTTATTAAATAAAATACATAATTAGGTAGCTACTTTCAGTTTATCATACCTAGTGTTTTATGCCTACGATGAATGAACACATACCTACTTAAGTTGAGTTTCTGTCTCAGTTTATCATAATAGGTACCTAACCAGCTGTTAGTGTTTAGTCAGGTGTTTAGGGATCTGATTGCAGTAACAATTAGTTTGTAGGTACACTGAGATACTTTGATAAAGGTAGGTAATCGAATGCAGTCTACTGATGTGGAGGGGTCTAAAAAATAGGCGCGCCGCGGTGCCCCCCTCCCGCTCGCGGTCATTGCACCGGCGCTACATGAATGAATGAGATAGGCATTAAATGAAAGAGACGAAAGGCGATGTCGCGTGTGGGGATCTCTGAGAGTAGACAAGACAGGATGCTCTTTTTAATAATTATTTTTTTTGTTAGGAAAAATTAAAATGAAAATGGGACAGAACACATAATTTTTAAAAGACATATTTTTTAAAAAAAATATGCTTGGGTCCTATTTCTATGATATAGATAGATACTCTGTTAAAATATTATCACTTAAAACGAGGTGACCTTATATAATATATACTTACACTATTTGTCGCTGTATTTCAAAATTTTTTCACTTCATTTTGAAAAATTACACACTTGAAATGTGCTCATGAACCACTGTATCTACGGCTAAAATTGCATGAAAATCTGTGAAATAATAACAAGTTTATTGTGATCAGTTTTTTTTTTTTTTAATCCTAAAAATGTCCGGTCCTTGTTAAAGGAATAGTAGCGGTAGGTACTTACTTGATTAGAGCCTGTTTCTGTTGTATGATTTAAACACGTTACTTTATTTCGTATGGAGTATTTGTGCAGATAACGCTTACCAGAACTTATAAGGACATTGTAAAACAAACCAATAGAATAACATAAACTTTCATTTCCACTTTGTGATGGAAGATTGCGCGTGTGGGTAAATAATAATCCCCTATAGCTGATTTCAACTACGGTGGCCAATCACAACGACTAACCGACAGCGGGACATATTATAGTGCACAAGTGTGTGCGCATATACAGGAGCACTCTCTATTCCTTTCACTTTCATAGCCCGATGGGACAGCAATCTGACACGACCGGAAAGAGATCAGGCGCAGGACCAACGTGCTTTCCGCGGCACGGGGGAGAAACACCGCCAACTTCCAAACTCCGGGCTACCCTGAGCATTTTTAGACATGAAAACACAAGTATTTTTGCCCCGACCCAGGGATCGTACCCGAGACCTCTGGCAGTCGTCACTATAAAAATGCGACCCTCTCACCGCTGCGCCACCGAGACACGGACTGCACGGAATATTCACTATAGGAATAACTATTTATTAATCTGTACTATAGCTATAGGTAGGTATACTCGTATTAGAGCAAGAACTTATCAATGCCAGTATATGTAACAACTACGCTATATAAGGATGTAGAGGTTATTTCAGCACGTGGTATTATCGAGGTTACCGCCTAACCACCGTAAGATCCAAAATCGATTTCAACTCGCCTGTCAGGTGCGCTAGCGATTTTATGTTGAAAAGTGATAAGGCGCCAGAAACCTCCACCCTACGTCCTATTTTATATTTTGAACGAACTAAAAACTAATCTCTTAACTTTTACTTCCTTTTACTTACAGATACATTTTTTTATTTACATTAGAATGATAGGTCATTCAGCAGCAAATCAGAAGTTATATTTCCTAAGAATCAAAAAAGACTGTGAAGCTCTATGAAAAGTTAGTTTACTTGGAATACATATGAAATTAAAATGAACTTCTGTTATGGGTTTTCAGCGAATCGTTAATTCTTCAAGTAGGAAAAAATTCGTAGAAAGCCATCATTAGTATCATTAGTTTTGGTTTTCAAAGGTGAAAAAGACAGTACACCTAAGTGGGTAGTTGATATATTCAGTTTCATATAAGAGGCAAACAGGCAGTTTACATACACATATAGTACTTACAGTGGAGTGAACACATATAGTACTTACAGTGGAGTGATTCTCTACGCTTTTGACAATGCTAAAGTATGTCACGTCCATCATCTGAAACATCATCCTATCATTATCGGCCAAAGGACGCCCACTGCTGGGCCTCCCCCACGGCTTTCAGTTCTGATCTTTGCAAGGTAGTCTGACCATCATGTAGGTGGATGTCCTACGCAGCATCTGTGGTCAAAGGCTCTCCAATTTAGAACGTTTCTGCCCCAACGGACATCAGTTCTTCGCAGCTGAAACAATTCCTCTGTTATTTCATATTAGACATTGAGGTTGAAGTAGATCAAACCAAATCTAACTTGAAGGCAGAGCACTGTATCAAGTCGAGGCTTTAAGTATAATTTGTATGAAACTCCATGAACTCCAGAAAAACTGTCATAAGTTGTAGCAAACCCGATCCGTAGGAGAGAGTAGCCGAAACAGTTTACGTAACGTGTTTTCCGTGAGGTTGATGCCTGTTTGATGGCAATATTTATGTTCTGTGGTCAATACAATGTCATTTCTTTTACCAGTGGATAGATCTGCTTTAACCTTTATACCTACTCTTACGAAGTCGTACACAACAAGACTAAACTTTGTTGGTTTTCATTTAAACGGGGCCTACGTTGGATGCGACGTAGCAATTTTTTTTTATTTGAAAATTTCCGTTAAATTGAACTTCAATAGCATTTTTATTAAGCCAGCCAAATATTATTCATACATGACAAGTTATTCACGCATTGATTTGAGTTTTTATCATCAAAAAGAATGAAGGCACAGTTTAATCGTTTAACTGGAAGTCTGTTATTTTATTGTTACGTTTATGTATTTTTGCAATATTTAGTAACAGTATTCCTTGGCAAACGTTTTCCGACGTGAAACCATATACTAGTGAAATAGACTAGTTTTTATTAAGGACAAATACTAATAATTACAATGTTGATAGTTTTTAGTGAATTATGATATGGAAATAAATAAATATGAATTGTTTTATTAATTTAAATTAGGATTACAAATATTTTTAAGAAATCAATTTCACCAAAACTCACACTCAGATGAGCGACGTCACGTGACACAACACCTGTCACGTGACGTCGCTCATCTGACGATGGCGTGTTTTTTTTTGCTGTCTTACTATAAAACATAGGCCTGTGCAGTTTGCCAATTTATAGGCATTTGTAATATGATATGTCGATAGGCGTGGCGATGATAAGCAAACCACGCAAAGCCAAAGTGCACAGTACAAAGAAATTCATTCCAAACCTTACCTAATTTCGTACATTCTTGGGAAAATAAGGTAATATTATGAATTAAAAATTAGGCCTCTAGATCCATCTCTACGTGACACTCTTTACAGAACAATACAAATAAATATTACCTACCAATAACAGTATTGAGGCAATATCTAACATAAAAGAGTAAAAAAAACGATTCCATTAGGCACTGCCGGATCTTGGTCCCCCAAAAACTGAACTCCTATGTTTTATTCATCTATAATATAACAATGTCTTTGATGGAATATAAATAGTGAGTAAAAGTCGTGGAACCGAACATTTTCCTGTTTGGCGAAGCCCCAACAAGAATACTGTTCGGCAAAAACAAGTAGGAAAGTTATCGTGAGGGATTATGTTGTGAGAGGGGAAACTGTTTATCTGCGGAGGTTGACTGCTAGGCTCGACTGCCCGAACTGTTTAACGACGGCAAACTGATTTATATTATTCAACGTCAAAAGCAGAAGCTTAAGAAAACAAACCTGGAAGCTCTCACATTTCTACATCATTGTGATTACGGCTTGACGTTTAGATTTATCAAATGAAAAGGTCTGATGAGATCAAACCAACGCGTTCTATTACAATAATAATAAGACTTCGCGATTCTAAGTGAAAACGAAATCGGCCATCATATCTTATACTTACCTTTTTTTTAAGGTGGAAAAAATGCATTGAATTGCATACCCTCCGCTTGGCCGGACGGAGGGTTATGTGGGGCTCTCATCTCCAGAAAGGAGAGGCCTACCCACTAAAATAACCACCAATTCCTTCTCGCTGGTGAACTTGGTGTAGCCAGGCCTTCCCCAAACGTTTACCGCACACAGTTTTTGCTCGCGACGGCTAGCCATCTCGGGCCATTCAACATATCAGGTCAACCTTGGCGACCTTTCTCCACTTTTATTTGATAACTATACTATGCCTGCGCTCAAAAGATGCCCAGGTTTATAGATAAATAAAATAAAAAATAACTCTCAAGATGCTTAAGTGTCTTTTTTCTCTATTCTAAAAATATGAAACCTTTTAAAGCGAGCATTACTCGTTTGGCTACCTTTGGAAGGTATAAATACTGCCAAAAAAAGGACCACGCAAAAAACTTTCCACTCACCAATAATTTTCAAGCGTATCTCTATCAGATAGGAGTTATACATTGGCAGGCAGATGTTTTTGTGGAAGCAAAATTTGTAGCACCCTGCTATTGATTTAGTGAAGTCGTTATAATTATGTTAATATTGAAAACTCGCCAAGCAAACACTAAATCTCGCGCAAGTGCACTAATGACACTTACCTAACTACAACCACTATTATTTTGTGATTGTATACCACCTAGCAATTTCTGACGTGCACAAATCCGTCGTGTTCAATTTAATCTAGTGTCTGCTGTCCTACCGCCATAAAACGTATTTGATTGAATTCATTTTGGGTATAATGATTGTAAGTTTTCATTCTTATCATTTGTAGTAAGTTATTTATATTATAAAGCCAAAGAGTGTTTTTTATGGCCCCGCTAGTCTGGCAATACAACTTGGTCGATTTGAAAAATAAAACATAAATATTTGATCAAATTGAATCGTTGACTCTTGGGGTGACGCTTTGCATACCTACATCTTAATAAATAGAAAATTCGTTAAAATCTGTTAAAACACCGGTACATATATGAGAGCAAAGCCCCGGAGAAAATATTTAGTGGGTCAAGCTGCTATGCAAAAAAGCTTAATAAAATTTTAAATCATTGAGGGTATGTACAGTCGTTTAATTTCATTTATTTCAATTTGTTGTTATTCCGATCAGATGAAGACTACATCCAAAAAACTCGTAATATAATTATTTTAACTGCACATCCGTGATATGAAAATACTTGCAAGTAGGCAGTGATTGCATCATTCATATTTAAATGCATGAAAACTCTGATAACTGTAGAGTTGTTTATTTATCGATTGGCAGTAGAGGTGTTATAGTTATTAATTTTCTGTTGTTTTTTTTTTGTAAATTACCAATCTGAAATATTGTGTATACATTAACTTTTACGATTATCAAAACAAAAGAAGCCTCATAGTCCCACCGATATATCGTGTGAAATTAACAGTTGTCAGTTTTTATAACAAGCTCATAAATGTAACTATATCTTTAGTTCTTCAAAGCTATAAATAACAATGATATGGAAACGCTATTTATAACTTACGCTGATATGTTTTTAACTTGGATGAATAAACCACTGGATATGAAACGGAAGAGCGAATGTATGAAAACATCATCAACCAATTTTTGCGGGGCGGGGGGAGTTTGTCTTGTCACTAATTGACATTTAGTGCGTGGAAGTGTCGATATTATTCTATCGATATGTGTTGAACGAATAAATGAACGAATCTTATGCAAAATATTTTTATTATATTTTTATTACCAAAACAATAATTATGGGCATGTTTAAATAAGCACAAGCCATTAAACGAATAATTGAAACATAGAATATTTTTATAAACGGTCTGGCAAGTAACACTAACTAGAACTTCCTAAGACATTGTGAAACAGGCCGTAAGTCCTCCAATTGTATAATTAAATCCTCTAATGGTATAATCTAGCAGTAAATGAGCTTACACTTCAAACTAAACTTCACAATTTCACGGGATTTTATGCAACTTTCAGTTGTATATAAGGTAAAAATTGTATTATTAATGGTATTCATTTTGCCTCTCTTCGGACGGCTTCGACCCACTTTGTTTTTCTTATTGGATCTACAGGAAATCTGGAATATTATTAATAGGATGTATTGCAATAAAATATGAAGTTTAAAATATTAAAGAAAACTGTTGTATTTTTAGGATTACTTTAATATACTTTAGAGTTAATCATTTTACAGATGTATTATTTTATTTTATATTATAAATTTATTAGTACGTTTATCGATATGATTATCGACAATTGTCAAGCACAATTAAAACTAAATTGACAAGGGATCGAATGGTGCATGTACGATAATTCTACCAAATGAAGGTATGCGTCATCTTGTTGATTTTGCAGTAACTGACCACAACTTTTTTGATTAGCAATGTTACTTTTCTCTAGGAAAACACATTTTACTATTTTAAGAAAAATTAACAGCTTTATTGAGATACAAAGTTACTTACGAATGAAAAGAAATATTTTTTGTCGTGCCGCTATAATTTTTACACAAAAATACGGCACATTTACCCATTTTTTTCTGCAATGTTTCTCACCGAGTTCTGTCACCGTACTGACAAGAAGTCACATGAAATTGAGGCTAAAATGCCCAATTTGTTGCCGAGGGGGAACAAGCGAAATTTTCTGTCATTGCGCGTCCAGTGGTTTATTCGTCCAAGGTTTTTAAAGTAAAACTTACCAATAATTATAAGCTTGGATGTATCGGCAGAACGTTTCATTAATTATCAGATAAAAAAAACCATTAGGGCTTACAGTTTAAATAGGTGCGTTAGCATAAAAGCTGAATTTTATAAAACAAATAAAGATAGCTGTATTAAGCAACTTATCCCTTGCCATTGCAAGGGTTAAGTTTTTATCTAGTTTCAGTTGTTTTGCACTGAAACTAGATTACATTACTGTAACGAATGGTGCCCGGCATTTATAGTTACTAAACACAAAAAGGTCCTACAATAAAGTTTATTATACAAATAAAGTGAAGACATTTAACATTTTGTCAGTAAAAAGTAAGCATTATAGTTGTAAAATGAAGTTATTTCGCGCAGTAACGGGTGGTTAAAGCTATGTAACTGTACGGAACCACGTTTATCTCGGCGAAGTAGACTAATGTCGGGGCTGTCATAACCTTCAGGCGCAAGTGGTCTACCACAAACTAATAGGAGGCTGGCAAGACGCTACTAGAGGTGAATTCCACTAGAAAATCACTGAGACCGCGCTCACGACCATCCATTTTCCAGTTCCACGATACTTGCCCCTTACTTTGACGATCATATATATCGCGCGCTAAACTATGCTACTATGCTATGCTATACTATGACGCAGTCAATAAGTGGAACGGCAAAATGAGTGTGTAGGGTGATGCGGACTTCTAATGGAACGCACTGTAAGATGAGGTTAACTGACAAAAGTTTTGTCACAGTTGGAATCTGTACCGCATTTACTTACTTTAATTCATTTACAACTCTTAGTAGATACAAATCCAATTGTGAAGACAACTTTTCACAAATCACCACATTGTGATATCGATTTACCTACGACCCTTTTATCATACCTTGATTTATTCTGTAGCCTTGACTGTTCGATATAAAACAATTACGTTTAACGAAGGTCATCTAGTGCAGGTCATGAGGTCACATGAAATCAGACATCAAACTTGTTATTATTGATACGAAACAAAATTTTTTTCGTCTTACTATTATCGCAGCTTCAGCCGAGTCACGACGCGCTTTAATGTGAATATGAATGTTAAACACTGCTTTTAGATTCCATAATATTACCCTACAGCCCTACTGGCGGTATCACACACGTGACTTCTTTCGTATTTTCTGGTCTAGCGGTCTCTGTCACTCTTGCCGCCATGTCAGTGAGAGTTATGGTGATGCCATAATCGAAATTCTGAGTTTAGTAGTAGGGCCGCCAGCTCGGGGCCCTAACGCAAACTATTATTTATTTACTCGTCGACAGAACCACGCGTGTGACGAATGAAACTTCACCCAGTTGGTATACCCATTTATGGTTATACTTGAAGGGCGAAAATGAAGATGTATGTTGCTCTGGCATATCAATTTTTTATAACGCCCCGTGCTCTAGTGTGGTGCAGGGAAAGGGTAAAATAAGGTAAAATACGAACTTGAGTTAGTTTTGCAGTTTGATTGTGCCTGTGCTAGAAACAATAGGTAGGTACGCTTCATTATACATGTACCTCTACACTTGTCAACGATGTAATATTTACATCTACAAAATAAATGCTTCGATGATTACACTTTTTCTAACTTCGTACATCCAGAGATGCTTCAGGCGGTTTTAGCTGTCAACAGGACATTACAGTGCGACACGGATCTTCTGGCCAACGGTGACAGTCGGAACTAACGCTGTCAAATTCAAAAATCCGGTTGCCAGATCGAGTATAGAAAGTCTCCCCAATCTTGTCGATATCCCGCTGTTTAGAACTAAGCGCTTCTCATCAACATTTATAATGCGCACGGCAAAAGAGTGGAACTCGCTGCCCGCGTCGGTGTTTCCTAGTGACTATAATCCGAATCTATTCAAAGTTAGAGTAAACAGGCTTCTTCTGGGCGAGCTCGTTCCATCTTCGACTCCGTCTTAGTCGCACTTGGCTTGGTCTGGAGTCAAGAGCAAACCCATACTAAATAAAATAAAAAATAAAAAAATCTTACAAGAGAATTTCCGATTTTCCCTTTCATTTTATTTTCGTACGTGTTATGTGTAAAGTATTAATATGATTGTTTTTAAATACCGTAGAGCTAAACTCTTTAAATAAAATTTTAATTTTCAATGGTTTTATTGATAATACAATTGTTTTGCGTCTAAAATCGGTGGAACATACATGATATGCCTCTTATGGTAGAAAATGACTTTCACGACATTTCCATCCAAGAAATCTTTTATTTGACTTTGCCATGGTGGGTAAAAAGAAATCGTTAAAAATATAATAAATAAAAACACCCTCATAAATAATCAACCCCCTGAATCAAGGGAGATTTTCTTGCTCTGGCTACCCTTTCTTAAATAAGCGCCCCCCTGTCAATGTCATCCGTTGGCCTAAAGATACTTGTCGCACTGTATAATGCTGTAAAGCATTGCGTCCTTAGGGTGTCAATGTTATTTGAATTTAAAATAAGAGTACGGCAGTATTTTGCCTTTATATTATTAAACACCATGCCCAACAAAAAAATTTAAGTATGTATGCTGTATATTTCATTGCCTTTTATTTGTGGAAATTTTAATGAAGTAAATTGCTGTTGTTTTGTGTATCGTGCATGTCTGTAATTGTAATGTTTTATCCAAATTACATCATGTTTGTATCTTACTAATTTGAGAACAGCAACATTATAATAAATAATTAAGCGACAGACAACACTTGTCTTTGTTTCGCCGTAAGAGATTTTCTTCCTTGTGACGCGAAATAGTTTACAGACAACGACGACGGCGTCTTCCATAAACTCAAATACATATAACGTCCAAGTCTTAGGTACAAAGGCACGTGGTCATCAAACTATAGATATTATATTCATTTTTGAATGAGGAAAGCGTGAAACCTTTAATAATTTTAATTAATATTACATCATCAAATATTGGAAAAAGCTTGCACAAATGTACTATAAACGATTATGACGAAAGGTGGCGCACGCCTTCGTGGATGGCACAATCTATAACAAATTGCGAGATTCGAACCCGCGACCACAGTTTTCGTAGTCAGAAGCGCAAACCACTACACTTGACGTGAAGTAAATGTTTAAAAGAAATGGTTTAGCTCCACATTTATCTAAGATTTCTTAAACTTATCAATGGTATGGTTTGTCCCGAACTAATATAGATTTAATTAAGATGCTTAAGAAGATTTCTCTTATTTACTTTAACGGAACTTAACATACTTAAAGGAAAATAACATTCTCCGGCCTCGGAGATAGTGCGTCGATCGAATTTTCATCGTACTACATAAAGCTGTCTGACTGAAATCGCGAAGGATTTTTTGGGTAAACCTGGCCGCCAGGAGAGTCCCTCATAAACAGTTGCCATCACGGGCAGTGAAGTCTCCTAAATCTAATGTGGTGATCGTGACGTTAGCTCAAGATGCTGAAAAGAATGGTACTACATACCAAAGTCTCATGGAGCAGGCTAAGGCTGCTTGCAGCCTAGAAGAATTAGGGCTCAATGAAGGTGTTCGCTTTAAAAGAGCGGCATCAGGAGGGGCTATACTGGAACTCCCAGGCGCGACAAGTGGCCCCATAGCCGACACCTTAGCTGAAAAACTTAGAACTGCCTTCGGGGAGGTCGCAAAAGTTGTCCGGCCTGTGAAGTGTGCGGACTTACATATCTCAGGTCTTGATGACAGTATAAGTAAAGACGAGGTTAAGAGAGCTATTGCTATAAAAGGGGGCTGTCCATTGGAACAAGTTAGGTGTGGAGAGATCCGTAAAAGTCTCAGAGGCGTCAAAAAGTTAACTGGAGTAGGTAGACTGCTAGTCGGGTGGTCTTCTGCCCAGGTAAAAGCACTTGAACCTAAACCAATCCGTTGCTACAAATGCATGGGTGTTGGACACACTCGGCCCCAATGCACTTCAACTGTTGACCGTGGCGAGCTTTGTTTCCGTTGTGGTAAAGAAGGACACAAATCTATCCAATGTTTGGCTGAACCGCATTGCTTGGTCTGCGTAAGTGCTGGTTGCCCAGCCAACCATGTGATGGGCGGACGTAGTTGTGCTCCACCACCCACTAACAAGGGTAGGGCCAGGGCTGTCACAAGCACACGGTCTAGTACATCCCCAGACAGGTATCACCAACAGTCACAGTCGAGCCAAGTCCAAAGTCAAGCGGTGGGCAACACGACGGACTGACTAGGCGTAGACAACACTAGTGGTCAAAAGTTTCTACAGGCTAATCTAAATCACTCTAGCAGGGCACAGGATATGATCATGCAATATTTATCTGAGTGGTCTATTGATGTTGCAGTTGTCTCTGAGCCGTACCATATTCATGAAAGGCTAAACTGGGCTGGAGATACTGCTGGACTGGTAGTAATTATAACATCAGTAGACGCTCATTCTCCTCCCCTAATAATTAAAGAGAAAGGCGCAGGGTATGTAGCAGCATCATGGGGAGAAATAGCCCTAATTGGAGTCTACTTCTCTCCAAACCGAACAATAGCTGAATTTAAATCATTTATGAATGAACTTGGCGCAGTAATCCAGAGACTTCACCCAATGCAAATATTGCTTATGGGGGACTTAAATGCCAAGTCTGCCGCATGGGGTTCTGCAATCACAAATAGTCGAGGCAAGGTTGTCGAAGAGTGGTCTGCTGAGTCAGGCATGTGCTTGCTCAACAAGGGCAATTCACTTAGTTGTATACGATGGAACGGTGGATCTGTGATTGACGTCTCTTTTGGCACTCCCGTCATTGCAGCACGTGTTCAAAACTGGCGAGTTATTGATGAGGTGGAAACTCTTAGCGATCACTTATACATCAGATTTGAAGTCAGTGACTCAGGTGCAGCGAGCGCAGTACGGCGTCGACCAATGGTTCGGCTGCTACATTTCCACGCTGGTCCCTTGGTCGTCTCAATAAAGATGACGCTGAGTGTGCAGCAATAGTAGCCAGTTGGGGCAAGGTGCAAACGCAAGATATAGACGAGCAAGCGGCCTACCTTCGGAAGACTCTTACTGTAGGGGGGTCGCGGGGTTCTTCGGCGCGGGGGCCAATGAGCAACACCAGTTTTGTAGGTTCCAACTTGAGCGTTTATTGCGAGATGTTAATATAGAGACACTTGCTTGCAGACTGACTGTACGCCCGACGCGGGCCTTTATTTATACTTATTTGGTACTCGATCTCACTCTCGCTTCGGACGCCTCCCTCGCACCTACGCACATATGCGAGGGAGTGAGACCCGAGTCGCACGTACAGTCTTTACATTTTTCTTATTTATTCTATACACCCTATTTACATTATTTACTTTATTATACTTAATATCTAGCGGTCAAGCCAATTGTGATCCTGTCCTTTACATTTCCCACCCCCAAGTTGGAGGCTTCAACCGATAACTTCATCTGTAGGTATCACAATTAACTTGACAACGGGGCGGCGCAGCGTCCCGTGATTAGTTTTAACGTCTACGGCTCGCACGACATTGTCCTCTCCCGCGTATACCGCACTCACTATGCCCCGAGGCCACTGATTGCGGGGTTGATTACCGTCCGCCACTAACACTACATCGTTTACGCGCACTGTAGGTCCGTTTTCGCGCCACTTCTGCCGCCCCTGCAACGACGGCAGGTACTCCCGCAGCCAGCGCCGCCAGAACGCGTCGGCTAGCGCGTTCACGCGCACCCACTGGCGGCGCGCCTCGACGTCCTCCGGCGCGGTGCTCTTCATGGGTGCGGCGCCGGACGCGGTGCCCAGCAGCAGGTGGTTAGGCGTGATGACCGTGGGTTGCTCGGGGTCGTCATGCACGTAGGTGAGGGGCCGGCTGTTCACCACCAGCTCGGCCTCGGTCAGTAGTGTGTACAACACCTCCTCTCGCGACGCCTTCTCGTGGAGAGTGGCGCGCAGGGCGTTCCTGACGGATCGCACCAGTCTCTCCCAGCAACCGCCCATGTGTGGGGCAGAGGGCGGGTTGAACCTCCACTCGATGCCGCGCTCGTCGACTGCCTCGCGGAGCTTGTCGTGCTCTAGCTCACGCAAGGCGGCGCGCAGCTCGGTGTTGGCACCCACGAAGTTAGTGCCTCGGTCGCTCGCGATGACCGCTGGCTGCCCTCGGCGCGCAATGAGCCGCCGGAGGGCCAGGATGGCGGAGTCGGCGCTCAGTGACGCCGCCAACTCAAGGTGTACGGCGCGTGTGGCGAGGCACGTGAACAACACGCCCCACCTTTTCTCCCGGCGCCGTCCAATCGTGACGTCCATTGGGCCGAAGTAATCGAGGCCGCAATGGACGAAGGCTCGTCGTGTCGTCGCCACCCTGATGGCGGGTAGGTTGCCCATCTTTGGCGCGCAGGGCTGCGCGCGCCTCACCCGACAGAGCTGGCACTCAGCTACCATCTTCTTGACCGTCGCTCGCAGATGAAGCACCCAAAACCGCTCTCGTATGCTGTTGATGACGGTTTCATGGTTGGCGTGCAGTGCGCGGGTGTAATGCGCACGCACTATCAGTCGCGTGATGGGGTTGCGACCGTCGAGTATGATTGGGTGCTTCTCGTCGTAACTTAGTTCGAGTGCCGCTCTCAGGCGACCTCCCACTCGCAGCAGGCCTTCTGCGTCGAGCTCAGGGTCTAGGGCCTTGATGCGGCTGCCCTTTGGGATCTCTTCCCGGGCCTCCCTGGCTCGAATCTCCTCCTCAAAGTCCCGAGTCTGAGCCATCTTTAGTAGGTACGTCTCGGCGGCTCGCGCGTTGGCCGCGGTGACGTCGGTGCCTCTCTCCTGCAGTTTGCGCGCCCGGCCGATGAAGGCCAGCACGCGCGCCATCACGCGCAGCGCCCGCGCCCAGGTGGTGACCCTCGTCACGTCCAGCAGGGGCTCGGCTGGCTGCTGCACGACGTGGACCCGCTCCAGCTGCTCATCGTCCACTGCCGGCAGGTCGTTGCTCGGCTGCGGCCATTGGATCTGTGGATCACATAGAAACAAAGGGCCCGAAACCCACATGTTATTAGTACTAGGCCAGTCCATCCTAGTGGCCTCATCAGCAGGGTTCTGCAGCGTGGGCACCCAGCGCCATTCGCTTCTTTGACTTTTACTATCTATTTCGGCTAATCGATGCGACACAAACTTCTGAAACTCCCTGGCATCAGAGTGCACCCAGTGGAGGACCGTCTTGGAATCGGTCCATAAAACCTGTCTGCTTATCTCCATGTCCAATTTGCCTCTAACTGTCTCAGCGAGCCTGCACGCGAGCACCGCAGCCTGCAACTCGAGCCTCGGGATAGACACTATCTTAACCGGCGTCACCCTAGCCTTCCCTACTACCATAGCTGCGCGCCGCTGTCCATCGAGAGACTCACCTACCACATAAGCTACGGCGGCGTAGGCGAGCTCACTCGCGTCGCCGAAGACATGCAATTCGACCGGCCTGTCTCTGCGGAGCCCGTACCACCGGGGCACTGCCACCTCTCTCAGCTGACCCAGGTTGCTCAGCCACCGGAACCACAGCTCAGCCTCGGGTTCTTTCAGCTGCTCGTCCCACTGGATGCCCGACTGCCACACCTTCTGTAACATTATGCGAGACTGGATAATACAAGGGTAGAGAATGCCTATAGGGTCAAACACGCTCATAATGAAACTCAGAAACTGCCTCTTTGTAGGCACTACTCGTCCCTGTACTATTGCCTCTGGTAACCTTTTAAATGTGAGATCAAATCTTAATGAATCTGTGTCAGGACTCCATAACATACCTAGTGTGCGCTCGACCTTGTCCGGAGAGAAATCCAAACTCACATTCCCCGGAACCACAGTAGGTAACGACTGTCTCAACTCGGCTGAGTTGGTGGTCCACCCTCTAATCTGGAATCCACCCCCAGCGTGGATCCGTGACACGTCCTCGATAAGCTGTCTGGCCTCTGAAATCCTTTCAACACTATCTAAATAATCGTCCATATAATGTCTCTGCCTTATTGCATTCACAGCCTGCGGGTATGCACTAGCATATCGTTCTGCATTCTTATTTAAAACATATATGGCTGAGGCAGGGGAAGAGACAGCACCGAATATCATTGAGCTCATTGCGTACACGTCTGGCTCTCTGTCTCTCTCCGTCCCCCTCCATAGAAACAGCTGTGCACCCCTGTCTTGTTCTCTAATTTTAACTCTCAAAAACATATCAGCAATATCAGCTGTGAAAGCAATGGGGCCAGAGCGAAAGTTAAATATGATTCCTAGTAAAGAATTCAACATGTCCGGTCCAGTCAGCAAATTATCATTTAATGATGTGCCTTTGTAGGCGGCTGCAGCATCAAACACAAGCCGGAGCTTGCCTGGCTTATTTGGGTTAACTACCCCGAAATGAGGTAGGTACCACACCGGCGATGACTCTAATTTATTTTCAACTTTGTATGCATAATTATTATCCAATAATCTATTAATTTGCTGGCTGTACAAGTTGGAATACTCTGGATCTCTGTCCATTCTGCGTTCTATATTAAACAGGCGCTTCTTGGCATAATCATAATTATCAGGCAAGTCTACCGCATCTTTTTTCCAAAGAAGCCCTACTTCCCAACTGTTTCCCTTTTTACACCCTGTCTGAGATAAAATATTCAAAGCCCTATCATCATCTGCATGCTTTCTGGGTACTTCTCTGATGCCAATGGCCTCAAGCTCAAATTGATCTTTAACTAAATTATTTAAATCACTGTCACTCATGAAATTGACCTGCTCCGAGTCCGAACTCGAAGCCCTACCTATAGGGCCGTGGACGACCCACCCTAATTTAGTCAAAGAAGCAGCCGGGCAACCGGATTTACCTCGCTTTAGGTCCATGGTGATGATCAGCTCGTAGTTGTCCTGACCCAGCAGCAACATGGGCTTCGCTCCCTTCACTTCACAGCAATCCAGATCCTGCAGGTGCTTGTTGTCCCGCAGCACATGTGGGGGCATCGTTTGCCCCGGCAGGTCGAGATTGCGCATCGTGCGCACGCTGATGCGGTGCCACTCTTGGTTGGGCCCCGCCACTTCCACCTCGATCTGCTTGGACTTGCTGTCGGTCGCGGATTGTCCCCGCGCAACCACTATCTTCAGAGGGACGGTAGGTCCTCCGCACCTGCCGGCCAACGCAGCGTCCAGTATGGAGACCGTCGCGCCGTCGTCTAGCAGCGCATGCGTGGCCATCTCTCGTCCATCACTGGTGCGTACTCGCACCGGAATCACCTTCAGTAGCGCTTTACCGGTCGCGCTGTTTGTGAGCATCACTGTCTCTGTCTTCGTCGGGTCGGGCTTCGGCGTGTGCAGCAGGGTGTGATGGGTATACCGACACACGTCACACCTCTGCTTAGACCTGCAGGCACTTCGCGCGTGCGATCTTCCTATGCACCGAAAACACAACTTATTGTCACGCACTATGTCCCACCGCGCGCTCACATCTAACGTCTGAAACTTATCGCACTGTGATAACTTGTGACTGGCGTCGCACATAAGGCATTTACTGTCCGTTGCCTGTTTATTTTCACTGCACTTTTCGGCGTTTTCAGTCAAAATGTTCACTCTGTGTGGCACTGCCGCGCGTCTGTCGCGCCCTCTGGTGGCCGGTGTGTAACTATGAGCTGTCAAACTCGCACTCGGAATTGGCGCGTAAAACGCCGACGCCCGTGATATGTAGGTAACAAAGTCTAGCACTATTTGTAGGTTCGGAGACACACGTAGGTCTATATCACTGTTAGCACTCACTTTCATCGCGTAGTCCCCGTACTGTGCCCTTTGGTACGGTGTGAGCTTTCCTAGCACTTCGTTGACCAACTGCGGATTGTTGATGTACCCTTCTGCGCGTATGTTGCGCAGCAATGACACGCAGTTTCTCAGCACACTAGCCATCTTCTGTAGCTCTTTTCCTGATTCTGTCGCTTTCGGCAGGCCCTTGATCTTGTTCACGGCGCACTCTAGCAGCCGACCGGGGTGGCCGTATTCTTCGGTCAGCGCGTTAATCACTTCCTCCGGGTCCGTCGAGGTGCGTAGTAGGTCTTCTACCGACGCCCTTGCCTCTCCTCGTAGCGCCGCCGTCAGCCGCGTCATATTCTCGAACGCGGTGAAACGATGCGCCGTCGACGACTGGCGGTATGTATTTTGAAACACCAGCCACTCCGCCGGGTCGCCGTTGAACACCGGTAGGTCGTACATATGCTTGGGAATCTGCTGCGGTCGAGCCATCTCCCGCAGCACCTCGGCGAGCTCCTCGATGCTGCTGCGCTCTGCAGACTTGTTCCTCTTCTTCTCCCCACCCCCGCACCGGGGTGTATCCTCAGGTGCTTTTTCCTTGACGTGCGTGCTGACGGCTGCCGGCGGCGGCGCCGCCGGGGCTGCCGGTCTCTCTGGCTCGTGCGGCGTGCACTCGAGCCACTCAGTCACGCGGTCGTTCGCTGCTGCCCTGATAGTGACGTCCTGGTCTTCCTCTTCACACTCGTCCTCCGATTCTTCGATTTGCGCAACTTCCAGCGCCAATTTGCTCCGTATTACCTCTTCACGAACCTTCGCCAGCTCCACCTGGGCCTCGTACTCGGCTCTCTTCATCCTGAGCCTTTTCCGAGACGCGCTGGAGCTGGTCTTGCTGGCTGCTGACTGCGCATGATCGACGTTGCCGCTCCTGTTCATTGCCGCACTGCCCGGGTGCTGGGACTCTCGATGGTCGATAAGTCGACCCCCAACACCTGGAATCACCACCGGCGGCTCCACAAAGGCCGACGGCACACACGACGGGGACGCTGGCACAAGGGTGCCAGTTTGAAGACCCGAGTCTATCGCGGTCGTTGTGTCTCCATCTCGCTCGCGCGCGGCTGTACGCGTCATACTACGCGTGCTGATGTTGCTCATTTTCTTCAGTCTTCCCGTGATCCGGCGATGCAAAGGACCAGCTTGTAGGGGGGTCGCGGGGTTCTTCGGCGCGGGGGCCAATGAGCAACACCAGTTTTGTAGGTTCCAACTTGAGCGTTTATTGCGAGATGTTAATATAGAGACACTTGCTTGCAGACTGACTGTACGCCCGACGCGGGCCTTTATTTATACTTATTTGGTACTCGATCTCACTCTCGCTTCGGACGCCTCCCTCGCACCTACGCACATATGCGAGGGAGTGAGACCCGAGTCGCACGTACAGTCTTTACATTTTTCTTATTTATTCTATACACCCTATTTACATTATTTACTTTATTATACTTAATATCTAGCGGTCAAGCCAATTGTGATCCTGTCCTTTACACTTACAACTGTGTGCGATGCAGCCATGCCACATGCCTCAGCTCGTACTCCCAAAAAGGCAGTTTACTGGTGGACATCGCAAATTGCTCTTCAGCGATCTACAACATTAGCAGCCCGCAGAGCTTACCAACGGCAACGTGCAAGGAGACCCCGTATAGTAGATGAAGAAGAAGAAGCTCGTCTCTATGAAGTTTACCGCCAGGCAAAGAAAGAACTGCAAAGTGAAATTGGTAAAGCTAAAGAATCAGCCTGGCAGGAGTTTATTGACGACCTAAACCGAGATCCATGGGGGCGTCCATATCGTGTAGTTCGTAAAAAAATGCAGTCTGGACAAGCGCCTCCTACAGAAACGATGGACACCGAACTTCTCGATGTCGTTCTTGCTGGGCTCTTTCCAGAACGGGCCGAATATCCATCTCCGGTAATGTATTCTCAAATCACTGAACAAGAATCGATCGAGGATGCTCCCATGATCACAGAAGTTGAAGTTGGAGTAGCTCTTCTCAAGCTTAGAGGTAAAAAAACTGCACCTGGCCCGGATGGCGTCCCCGGCCGTGTTTTACTACTTGCATCAAAGTATTTGGAGGACCATCTTATTGACCTATTTAACAGATGCCTTCAAAAAGGTAGTTTCCCAAAGATCTGGAAAAACGGCAGTCTGGTTCTATTACGTAAAGAAGGAAGACCAGTGGAATCTCCTTCAGGCTACCGACCGATCATCCTCTTAGATGAGATTGCAAAAATATTCGAACGTATTCTGGTAACCCGTCTCGCCGAACTCCTGCGAGAAGTTGGCCCAGATCTTTCTGACCAGCAATACGGGTTTAGGCCAGGTCAATCGACAGTCGATGCCATCACCGTGCTTAGAGACTTAGCAGCAGAAGCGGTTAGGAACAAAGAGAGCGTTATGGCAGTATCGCTGGACATAGCCAATGCCTTTAACTCTCTCCCCTTTTCTTGTATTGAGGAAGCGCTCAGATATCATGAAGTGCCTCACTACTTGCGTAGAGTCATAAAAGACTACTTATTGGGAGAGAAGTGCTCTATATAGATAGAAATGGCAGTCTACGAGTAAGGCTCATGTCTTGCGGTGTTCCCCAGGGCTCGGTAATGGGCCCATTATTGTGGAATGTCGCGTACGATTGGATTCTGCGTGCCCCACTACTACCCGGCACGCACATAATTTGCTACGCAGACGACACCCTTATTGCAGCAAGGGCCAGTGACTTCAAAGAAGCGGCAAGACTGGCATCTGCCGGAGCCACGGATATTGTACGCCGTATACGACTACTTGGCTTGGAGGTGGCATTGACCAAAACAGAAGCAATATTCTTCCATGGGCGAAAAGGCAATGCCCCAGCAGGTGCTTATGTACTTGTGGATGACGTTCGTATTTTAGTCAAAAGCCATATTAAGTACTTGGGCCTAACCCTCGATGGCCGTTGGTCGTTCAACGAACATTTCCGCCGTCTTACCCCAAAGCTCATTAAAACAGTAGGATCTCTCAGCAGTCTATTGCCAAACCTTGGCGGCCCAAATTCTAGTTGCCGTCGCCTATACTTAGGTGTGGTACGCAGCATGGCGCTATACGGGGCACCAGTGTGGGAGCAAGCCCTCACACGCGCTAACAAAGCTGCACTCCGCAGGCCGCAGCGAGTGTTGGCTATACGCGCTATAAGGGGGTACAGAACGATCGCAGGAGATGCTGCTTTCACCCTAGCCGCATCGCCCCCGTGGGATCTCGAAGCGGCAGTCCTTTCAGAGGTTTATTTTTATAAAGCCGATGCGATAAAACGAGGTGAACGCCCAGCATTCGATGAAATAAATCGAGTCCGTGAGCTGGCGCAATGGGAAATGATTCTGCGCTGGCAAGAGAGCCTTGAACACTCGGTATATGGAAAATGGACTTTGGAGGCCATCCGCCCTTGCCTCGCAGAATGGGTTTCCCGTCGCCATGGACGCCTCTCTTTTAGGCTTGTGCAGGTTTTATCTGGACATGGTTGCTTTGGCCGCTACCTGTACAAGATTGCTAGAAGAGAGCCATCACCGAGGTGCCACCACTGCGATGCCGAAGAAGACACAGCTGAGCACACTCTGGTTGAGTGCCCTGCATGGGATCCACAGCGTCAATTGTTGACGGCAGTTCTCGGCCCGAACCTTTCGCTAGAAAGTGTTCTTTCCGCAATGACCAGTAACGAGGATGCTTGGGAAGCAATGGCTTCTTTTTGCGACACAGTCATTGCGGAAAAGGAAACAGCCGAAAGACTAAGGGAAGTAGATGCCCATGCCGATCCACTCCGACGCAAGCGATTTTACGAGCGAGGGCTCGTTTTATTTTGAATAGAAAACCGGTTAGTTATGAATTCCCACTTGCAAGATAGGTAGGGTACCAGTTAACTAACTAGGTAGGAAATATTACGAATTAGGTAGGTAGTTTGGTACAGGGGCGAAGGAGACCCTGGTAGGCTGTCTTGCTCAGATGGAGTGAGACCGGTAAAGCCTTCAGCTGTTCCTGTCCCCCATCTCGCACTTTCTGAGGGTAGGTAGGAAACCCATAGAGTGGATTGTTGCGGGTGGGAATTTTATGACGACTAATGTAGGTAGGTGACAAAAATGTTAGAAGGAGATAGGTACAACAACATCGGTTGTCTCCCTCCATATCTCGATGTAGGAGGGTGGCTGTAAAAGCGTAGGAAAGAGTACGCAGATGTTTGTTTTGTGTCCGTCCTTGTTTGTTAATAAGTTACATTAGTCAATTGTGTATGTGTGAATTTTGGCAATAAATATAGGGCCGTGAGTGGGCTAAATTTGTACGCGCTCTCACGGTCACCGATCTCAGAAAGAAGAGTTTTATTTGGAATCTACAGTCTACTACATCGAGGGAACCGACCGTCGGAACATTGGCTCGGAGAGTAGTCAATATCGTCTGGTATCTTTAGTATCTGGTTTGATTTCTTTCGTGCGGTAGTTTTTTTCGTGGATATATTACTTGTTTTTTTTCGGTAATACAGTGATACTCTTAATCGAATTACTTCACGAAATAAGTTTAATCATGCGAGAATCGGCCTCCAGGTGGCGCTCGAAAAACGCCGAGAAAAAGTTGTTTTTTTCGGTATTTATTGATTGAGAATAATATTTCAATTAGGCTTAAAAAATTACAAATATTTTAAGATTCCTTTATTAAATATACAGGTACGTAAGTTAAAAGGATATTTTTGATACCCCACGTGTATAGGTTTGAGTATGTTTTTTTTTAGGTTTTAGTTTCATGTACACTTAAGTGTCATTTTTTTACTTTTTATACCTGAATCGGAAAGTGGTTATAACAAGATACACCTACCTACCAAGTTTTATCTGTGTAATACTAATAGTTTTATAATCAAAACTACAAAAACAATAATGCCAGCAATCTTAAAACATAAACTCATTTAAGGTACTATATTTCTTCAATATTTTAAGTCAACGACCCAAGTCCATAAGTTTATTGAGACGTTGCTAATAAATAATTTTCCTATTTATAAAAACCTTGAGTGGTAAGGTTATTGATTTATTACTAAGCCGATGCGATGGAACAGAACTTTGTTTTAAAACAATCTCCAAAAGTAATGGGCATGTAATCCTAAACTTCTTGTCTTAAAGTTCTTGTTTTCCTTCATGAAAATCTCTGGATAACGAGCTACTACTAGAAAGACGATGTGATTTGCTTGTGCTTGTTCAAAAACACACACTAAAATTTACTCTACAAACATAAAAACGCGCCACTGTATGAGTGGCGCACTGTATGACTCACTCTTCTCTCAATAGCCGATAGAATCGTACTATCGGGGTCTTACTACATATTGAAAAAAGAATAGCGATAACTCCACAGACAAGCTCAAGCTCATAAATTAAAGAAGAAGTATGTATATAGATAAGCCTAGCCCTCATTTCGGTGAGTAATTATGTATATCGATGTCTTCTGAGAGAGATTCTTCTCTTTAAGGTGAAATAAGGTCAATTGAGATGTTCATTATCTTTTAAAAAGTGAAATATTTTGTTAATAACTTAACAAGAAACTAACGAAATTTCAATTGACCTGTACTTGAACCCATGACACGGCGTACTGTGCCATTGCTCATGCCAACTGAGCCCACATCTATACTAATATTATAAAGCTGAAGAGTTTGTTTGTTTGTTTGTTTGTTTGTTTGAACGCGCTAATCTCCGAAACTACTGGTTCGAATTGAATAATTCTTTTTGTGTTGGATAGTCCAGTTATCGAGGAAGGCTATAGGCTATATAACATCACGCTACGACCAATAGGAGCAAAGATATAGTGGTAAATGTGTAAAAAACGGGAGAAAGAAGTCACTATTCCACGCGGACGAAGTCGCAGGAAAAAGCTAGTATTAAGTATGTCTAAGGCGCCGAGCCCGACTATCGCTTCTTTGTTTTTAAAGTTGTTTTTACTTTTTTGTAAAAGCTTATTTTAGGTATTTGTTAATTTTTACTGATGGGGGAGAGGGTAGTAGAGGAGAGGAGGTGCTGCACCCTTTCACTTCGTTCTTTAGTAAGCTATATAGTACTTAACGAAATCTTTGGTATTTAAATTACTTAACTCCAAAACCTCAAGGAGTTCCACACAAAATGGTGACTATCATACGCAAAGACGAGTCACAATTAAGATACTAGTGCATGAACACTATATTTTAGATACTAGTGCATGAACACATCAAGATCCCAGTATCAGATCCCGACTTTGCAAAAATGGAACATATTTCGGAGTATTTATGCACAATGTGAACGAAATAAATCGGTCTACAAATGACCGAAATCTAATAAATATACATGAAATTGAGAACCTCCTCCATTGTAAAGTCGATTGAAAATGGCCGTCTTTATTAAACAACTCTTTCGTCTTGTCCACAGATGAGTGCCACTGACGGCGAGCGACTGACAATCATTCCAGCTTCACCACAAGTAGCTGAAGGTCAATACACGTGTGAGGTGTCTGCTGACGCGCCTTCCTTCCTAACTGCTCAAGTGCACACGCACATGTATGTTGTAGGTGAGTTATGATTTGGTTACTAACGGTTAAAAATTTAAGCACATTCATCCACCCGTAATAGGAACAGCACCAACCAAGCGAAACCACGTTACGTAAAGGGATCATTACCCCAATCACGAAAAACTATTGTCTGCGTAAGTGTATCGAGAAATGTCAAAATCCATATTCAAAAAGTAATTTCTTTACGCACCGCTAGGGGCTCTAGTCCAATTTTCATACGAATTGACGTTTCTCGATACGCTTACGCAGTCGATAGTTTTTTGTGATTACAGTTTGTGGTACAGTAAACGCCTCGGATGCTTAGAACGCATTAATGACAGCCCGTTTGACAGGGTGGGCGGATAGTTGACAACGGTCGAGCGACTCGCCGTAAACGCGTTACAACGACGCATACGCCGCTGCTCGAGAGTGGGTCCCAAGTTGATCTCGATCCGAGGTGATGACGCTGCAAAGTTGATAGATGAGTTGAAGAATAGAGTTTTATACAAAGAATACCGAAAGTTGATAGGTCATGACAACCTTTACTGTTGCATACCATTACGACTTTGATGACGCTGCAAAGTTGATAGATGTGCGTTTTAAGAATAGAGTATCATACAAAGAATACTGAACAGTTGATAGGTCATAACAACCTTTACTGCTGCATACCATTATGACTTGGCTATTGTCTTCTTGAGAATAAATTCCTTAAAAAATATTCTTAAAAAATCGCATAATAAATATTCTGCTGCTCCTACTATTGATCTTGCCTCTTGCCGTAAGTATGAGGTAATATTTTATGAGCCATACACTACGCAGACTTTCAATACGGGGAATTCCAAAGGCAAAAAACTATCCAACGGACAATATTAATGATTTTAATTTCCTATTCTAAAAAGCTAGTCACTTATACCGTATACGTAACACGTGCATATTCCATCTCAAGAGCTAGTATCAAAACTACTAAACCATAGGAAACGCCTATAAATAAACTATACAACAGATTATTCAAAGGTCAAACGGACCACCCACACCTGAAGATGTAGATACGACAGACACGAAGCCGGTTTCATAAACCCTCTTTTGCTGTCTTGTTGGTTATAGGATGATTTTTCAATAGTCAGATAAGAAATATTCGTCAAACAAAATACAATATGACTAAGGGCCGATCGTTCAATGGCCAAATAAAACCATACAATTATTATCCCTTTGGAGTAGAACGACAAGAGCAAGATGTCACTAGCAGCAAACTCTGTGATAAAAAGAGATGCGAGATGCGATGTAGCAGAACCGATTTTGGCAGGTGTCAGTCAGTTTAGAGGCCAATGGAGGCTCGCTGAAAATTTCTTTCATGTGATTTTTTATAAATGCAATTGAAATTGTGTATATTTTTAAGAGTTATCCTGAAACATGGTGACTTGATCGGTGATTGATAATTGTTCATTACAGCGAAATACCCCAACAAAATAATATTCATTTAACAGGTAGATTAGTCCAAATCGAAGCCTCTTATTATATAATTTATATTTACCAACGCGCTTAAAATTTAAAGTACGCAGTTTGATTATTCTATTCTATAAACGTTAATTTAAGTAAAAAGTAAAGACAGAATAACATAGGTAATGCATATCTACGAATATTTGTCTAAAAAAATAATTTTTCGTTTTAAACTAGGGCTGCATGTCCGATATTTTGTTTCGACTGTTTATCATATAGTAAACTAATATGTTTAACCTAGGAAGATAGGTATAAATAGCCTGGACGAAAGGTTAAAGTAACTAGTTTTACTTACTAAAGTTAGTTACTGCTATCTGAAATCGGTTTCGTTTGACAGGTTTTGCTTGTCCTTCTATTGCGATAGGAATATTAATTTTATGGATAAAACATAACAGACTGATAATTAAATAAAAAAAATTAAAAATGACAGTTACCTATGATTGCTGACAATTCAGGGACGTTTTCAAATTTTATATGACTATTGAAAAATCAGCCCTAATTTGAAAACGTCACCCAATTGTCAGCCATCATACTTAACTGTATTTTTGTTATCTGTCGTTTTATAATTTATCAGTCTGATAAGTATTATCTGACCATTGAAAAATTGGCCCTAAAAAGAGGAAAACCGTCAAAGTTTAAAATATTTCGTACATTATTAATATGGTCAGTTTAAAAAGGTTATTTTCACTAGATTTTTGTAAGTAATCGTTATATTCGTAGCATAAAATTCTTGGAAATAGTAATTATAATTAGTAAATCCGTGTTTTTAATACCACGCCTGCTGTATTAGAACTTTGGACGTCATATTTGCGACATCGTATTTTAGGTATGGGAATAAAATTAGCTCTTCAACATAAAAATAGATATAGATTATTTATTGAATATGGATGAATTAAGCGGTTTTTTTACAATGAGGAGTAATAACGTGTAATTTCCAATAACGTAGCGGGGCCTGCACAACTTGTGGCAATTGTTTTTTGTTAGTATAATGGAACGCAACCATAGTGAATAGTTCTTTTGATATTATCGTCTTCTGTTCTGTCTCTTGCTGTCAAACTGTTGAAAATTTTCCAATGGAGAAATAAAAGTATTTTTATTATAATTAAACAAACGTTTAATTGAATACCACGCCACGAACTACGGAATATTTCTTTATTTTTATATTGACTTTTAACCATTAGTAGAGATAGCTATAGATCACGAAACCGGCCCTTAGATGAATTAACTATCGATCACAAACCGGGCCTTAAGTTATCAGAAGCGATTATACATACGTTTGTTTTTAGAGGTAAACCAACTATCGATATATCAAACTACCAATAGTTTGTGCCTATTCTACCCTCCTCAGTTAAAACTATGGGGCCTAAAGTTCCTACGTCTATATAGACAAACGAAATTTATTGCTTCGTAGTAGTTTGTCCTACAGGGAAAACCGGTGTTAAGTCGAGCAACTCCAACCTAGAAGTTAGTAGATACTACCAATCTACATTTTGTGATAATACATGGTACAACTTATAACTTAAAGGTCTGGACCCATTACAACGTATCATACCTTGATAAGACACGAAAAGCAACACGATAAGCTCTACTATGCTCACTGAACGGATCTACAACGATCTGTCTCACCATTATATGGAACGAAAGTGACGAGGGTAGCTGACACGCTCCGTACATGACACGCGACGTTCTTGGTCGGTGACGTAACGGTCTAGTAGAAACAGTGTCATAGTTTTCAATACAAAAATATTTTTAGGCTGACACGTTCCTCGTACGGTCATGGTATGACACGCTATAGTGGGCAGAAACCTTTACCAGTAGTAACGCTACTAAATATCACTCTTATTTGACGTATAAGCCAAAAAATTTATGTATAGAAGACAAATAATGTATTAAATAGACAAGCTATGTTATGAAAGTTATCTTTTCCCGGAGGCTTTGAATAAATTCAATGTTCAGGTTTCAGGTCTTATCTGCTGAACTGATTAATGCTTACCTTAGGGACGACATAATTTGATAGCTTTTTCTAAGAACCATTTCTAGATGATAAAAGTTTATACAGATAATTCGATGTTTTCTCGGAAAATCGGATATCACAACTGATAATTCTGCCTGCAGCATATTTATAATTGTTATTTTTTTTAGATTTGCCAAAAAACGGACCAACAATGCACGGCCTCAGGAGGAGGTACAAACCGGGCATGAAACTGAAGGTGGAATGCATCAGCCGGGACTCCATGCCTGCAGCTAACCTTTCGTTCTTCATCAACAGTGAACCAGTAAGTGTAGCTCGGAACAAACCAAAAGTACGTCAAAGGCAAAGCAAGTTGATCGGTACTTGTAAGCAAGTACGGTCCATGTCCGCTTGACCGCGTTAAATATACTTTTTTGCTAACCGCTTTCGATCTATTGTCGCCACACCGTGTACCATGTGGTCTGTTACGCTAAATAGCCGCCACAGTCAGCCCAGTAACGACCAAAGCGGTAAAGAGAGGGGATATTTAAAATTAAGATAGGCGAGCAGATATGACAAAATGACAAAATTTATTATTTGATTTTAGCTAATCAAACTACATTCATTGTTCATTTAAGGCCTCATTTAATATCGCTTCTTCTCTGCTCTGCTCCTGACCCGCATTATTTGTTGTTTGGCAGTAAAATACAGACTCGCGTTTTTTTTGTAATATTCTAAGAGTTTGATAGCTTTAAACTTGCGTGTACACTAACTATGTTATGCTACTAACTTACGATTGGTGTGTTCTGGGACTAATACTTATTTTCAGGCAGTTTTTATACTCCGTTCACATAACATTAAAAGTTTTTGTGTGTGTAACCTTTACAATATTATTTTCGTTCGTCCCGTAAACTATACATACATAATTAATCAAAGTAAACATGAAATATATTTTTTGCGTTTTATTGAGTTTTAGACCAAACTAGCTTCATGGCTATGCGTTATTGACTATCAGAAATTACCATTTTACTGCTTTTTATGTAACATTAGTGTGTGATTCAAAAGATATCATTTATCTGAAATGGGAATATTTGCAAATAAAGTCTGTATAGCACTCCTCAATGTCCCTTTAAGAAATTAAATTCCTTTCTACATGCTGACAACTCTGGAATTCCATTTACCATTGATATTAGACCGTTTCTTGCATACTGAATGTAATAAATTCGACGTCGCATAATTTGGTGGCATCTCTATGCTCTCTGCAACTGAATTGTAAATCGTAACCATATTTTTTTTATAAATGGAAAATCTTGAACAGAGTAAAAGTAACAGTACTGACCATATCCTGTCTTGTCTAGCTAGGGCATAGAATGAGCACATTTTAAGTAGAAAATCCAAGTAAAATTAGGGGCCGATTTTTTACCGTCAGATAAAAGTTTTCAGAGTGAAAAAGTATAAAACGACCTATTTTAAAATGTCATTTACATAAATGATTGCTGACAAAAAAGTGTCATTTACTACAAATATTTAATTTTCTTATCTATTGAAAAATCAGGGCTTTATCGATGACAAAAAATAAAAATTAAGTCAGTCAGAAGCTCTCACAGTCACAATATTATAGAAAAATATCAATAAAAAAGAAAGAAAAAGCATTTATTTGTTTACATAAAGTACCAAATTACCTATGAATAACAAAGTATAAAGTATTTAAAAAAAAACAAAGCATTGCCGAATATCTTTTACACTTTTTATAAATCAATAAATGTCTATTAACTAAATGACTTCCAAAAAAATTTAAATGAAAATATAATATTTCAAAATGATTCTTTTCCATGAAATTTCAAATCAACATAAAATGTGTTAATGGATTATAACATGAAACCATCAATATATTATAATAATACTTTTTCCATTATACTCATATTACGAGTTATAATAGACGTTTTTGCCATGTTCATTAAGAGGATCGTGTACGCGAAAGCTTCCATACAAAAAGAGAAAACGTTTTCCACCCCTTAAAAACGTTGTCTGATTTTGTATTTTTTAGTTGGAGATATTTTGAAAAACTATGCTCGTGCGTTTTGTTTTTTTTTAAATATTGTATGTTCCAGAAATATAAGAACCTAAACATTCACTTTTTTGACTTAAAAATCTCTTCGGAATTTCTTCAATTTTTAACTAACCAAGCCTCTATACAAAAAATCGAAGACGTATAAGATAGTGCCATCCACGAAGGCGCGCGTCGTTTATTTCTGATTAAGGAAAGCGCGGGTGCCGGGTGTGTGGCAAATATTTTTATATCATACTAGCGGCCCGCCAGCGACTTCGTACGCACGTTTTAGTTTTACTCCGTTCCCATAGATCGTAGCAAAAATATTTATAAGCCTCTAAGTATTAAACTAATTAAAAAGCCTACACCGATAAATTCACTATTTAACAATATATATAATATGTATTATAACCGGACCAATAGTTCCTGTGATTAGCGCCTTCAACCAAACAAATTAAATTATAGACAATAATGTTATATGTTGTGTAGACTCACACGTAGCCCGGTCTTTAATCTGGTCAAACTTACACGGGGATGTTATCTTTTTATTTTACAACGTAAAGGAAATACTTTACGCCTTTCGTCAATCGTATATTTCTTTCGGGTGCTAAAAAGACCAGGCTACTCTGAGCGCTTACACAGCATAATGCCACATAACATAACATATCAAGTCTTCTCCCGCTACCTTAAGAGTTTGAACTTGAGCTTTGTTTGAATTCAAAGGGAAAATTATATGTAGGGATCTACCCCATCATCATCATCAACACCCAAGGCCGTCCACTGCTTAACATAGGCCCTCACGATAAATTTGCAAAAAAGTTCCAGGTCGGATACCCATCGACTGCAGGAACAGCGTAGATTGTCCACCAACAATATGAACAAACGATCTGCATACTACACTGGACACAGACCGCTTGATACCTACCCTGTTTCAATACAAAAAATCATTCTTTACTATTTAAAGGAATGAAATCTCTTCTCGAGAGTAAAATTAATAACAAACATGTGTCAAAACATTGTGTCTCAGATATGTCAAATGATTGTCAAAAATGAAATAAAATTTTTTTTAAGCATAAGCACTAAAGAGTATTTGAATTAACTTCGTAGCCAATCATCCCCAAAATTACTTTCTACCCCTTTTTAACCCCGTTACAAGATAAATTTCAATAAAATTTGATACACATTTTTCGTTAACATTTTTAAAGAATGTTTATGCAAAATTTGAAGTAGATCAGACCAAGGAATCACATTTTCCCATACAAACTTTGCACCCCTTTTTCAACCCCTTAGGGGTGGAATTTCAGAAAATTCCTTCTTATCGGATCCCTTCGTCATACCAAGAACACACCCTCCAAGTTTTAGGTCTCTACGATCAGCCGTTTAGGCTGTGCGTTGATCCGTCAGTCAGTCATTCAGGACAAAGCCTTTTATATGTATAGAAGATAGATAGATATAGAAGAAGATAATAAATATGTAATAATTAAATTCATTATAGCATCATCAAATATAGTTAAGACTTGCACACGTGTACTTAAAACGATTAGAACGAAAGTTGGCGCGCGCCTTCGTGGATGGCACTATAAGCGTAGTTCAGGATGTATGAAAACGAATGAGACCAAATTTGTCTCATGCCATAAAGGTTTACGGGTAGTTTTCCTATCCGTGAACCGTTTCCCCGCAAGCATATTTCGACCGTTGCGCGTTGGCTTTCGAAATGTATGAAAACTCGCGCAGCGCTACGCCTGCACACGATCCTTTTAATTATTACCACGAAATTGATACCAATGACACCTTTCCAGAACTAAATAATATTCGATGACTTTTTCTTGGAATAAAGAGGTTCCTACATCATTTGTAAAAACCAAAAAAATGAAAATTAAAACTTTATGGTTAAAATATATGAGAAAATTGTAGAAAAATGCTGTACGTTTACTTCATATTTATAGTGTATAGGGCCCACGAACGATACTTTATTAGAGCGTTTCCCAACCTGTGGTCTGCGGTGTCATCTCTGGTGGTTACGGCACAGAATATATAATAGTATTACGGTGTCATATTTTTCATAGTATATATAATTACCTTTTGTACTTGTTTTTTTTTTGTATCTGTGATAACTAAAATAAGTAACTAATGCGTTTTTTTGCTGTACTTTTTATTAACGAGGTCCGTGAAAACTGTGCTTCAATTCCTAAGGTTCCGTGGACTGAAAAAGGTTGGGAAACGCTGCTTTACTAATTACGAAATATTATTATCAAGCAATGGTCATTACAATTGTTTTTTCACGAATATAAGCCTCCATACAAGACTTATAACATGAAATTAAGATAATTATATTCTCAAGGTATAACTAAATTATAACTACTTAAACTTTCGACTGTCAGAGAATGCTTTTCGCATGAATTCCACCTTAATGCAACATGGGTTGCGCAATATTAGTCTTTAAATAAATAAATAAATATTTTAATCCTTGCCTTTTTAATACATATTTTAATTTAGCCGTCTTTGTATGTGCATGTAAGGTGCTAAGGGATGAAAATTTTATGTGATACATGGGCCTTTAAAAACTAACGAGTATCCTCACTTTGCCTATACATTATCCAGTTTTTGCGTGCTCCTGTGGGATTTATGAAAATATTTCATAACTTTAATATTTTCCTTCCGACGGTTTTAGCTGGGTTACGTCATTTCCCTGGGAATTTCTAGATTGTTGATAAAACTTGCATACCTATTATAGTAGTATGTGATACGACAGTAGGAGTGGGACACATTTGCGCGATAGAAATTAATAAAAATAAATACAGGGAATAGATTTAGATTTGAGGTGCTCGTAGCGCTGTGGTGGCAGCGCTTTGGTAGTAATACCGAAGTTAAGCAACTTTCGGCGCGGTCGGTGTTTGGATGGGTGACCATTCCGACCATATAAGTGACGTACATCACGAGCATCTCCGTGCTTCGGAAGGCACGTTAAGCCGTTGTTCCCGGCTAATATCGATTGGTATTAGTCGTTAAGCCTAGTCAGAGGCCCTATGGGCGGCTTGATAAAAATCTGACAGCAAGCTTGGTCGCTTGTCTTGCAAACACCCCTCCGCCAATCCGCACTGAGCCCGCGTGGTGGAGTATGGCTCATACTACCTCACATTTGAGGTAAGGCCTTTGCCCAGCAGTGGGATGCTTACAGGCTAACTATACTTTTTTACTAGATTTCTCACGTCTTCTCTTCTCACTTTATACACCATGTATAAAGTCCCAGTGGTCTTGTGATCTTATAAAATAGTAGCAAGTCACTTGGTCACTGTCTGTCTGTCTGTCTGTCTGTCTGTCTGTCTGTCTGACTACCGCTTGCCGATTAAGATACAAAAAGTTTTAAAAAATACATTTAAGGGGGGGCTCCCATACATGAAACTAAAATCGAAAAAAAAATACTCAAAACTATGCGTGTCTGTGGATAGGTCTTTTAAAATGATATTAAGGTTTTTAAAACCATTTTTTCTAAAAGTCTTAGGTTTGAGATATGGACGCTTGACGCTACAACCTTGTTTCAATACGCAATAAATATCATTTCATTTCAAAGTGGTAAAAGGGGCGTCCCTCCCCCCCCCCCCCCCCATCTAACTTTTGAACTAAGAAAGTTAAAGAAAGTTTTGAGATACAGTACATTTTTATCAACCGCAAATATAACTTTGTCTTTCCTATTAACACTATGAAAAACAAAGTTATTGTTGCCGTCAAAAAATATTGTGATATTTTCGCTAGGTGGAAGTAAGTGGACCCCGAATTCAGTTTAAGGGTGGTACGGAACCCTCAGTCCGCGGGTCCGACTCGCGCTTGGCCGGTTTTTATTTATAAAATAAGCCTTGTTACGACTATCTAAGATACTGCAGTGCTCAGCTTAATGTGATGTTGTCCATACCTATAGTATTACTGTGTTTGGACTGAATCACATTATAAACATACCGTGGGCGCTCTATCTATTGTGGTTGATATTAGGTAAATTCAATCTAAACGAGTTCATATTCATCACCATTATCCAAAACAAAAAAAAAATACTAAGACATGCATAATTAAAAATAAACTTAAAGCCTACTACTATCCAATAACCAACCGTTTCCTTGTGTCAAGGAGGCTATTATGCTGGCTGCGTTACCGCGTTGGATAGCTATGCTAATCCTTTGAGCTAGAAACCACCCAGCTGTAATATTTGCCGTAATAGAATTTAATTTTGATGCAATTTTTCCAAACAGCAATTTAGCAGAAGGTCCAAAAGTTTCATCGCCGAAAGGCGCAAGCACATATAAACTTCCAAGTAAGACGTACTTGCATCGCTTGGTGTTTTCAGCAAACGCACTGCTACAGCTTTAAGGGCTCATTTCTCAGATAGAAGGGGGCCAAAGTATCGACACAAGTTGCGTCCAAAACTAAGCCGACCGCGTTCCTCGGGAATGAGCGTGAGGGCATAGGGTCTTTTGCCGTCATCAAGAACCAAACCACGTGGTTCCAATGTGGAAAGAACATTAACTGTGGCAAGAGCTGTTGTGATGGCGTCATTTAGGGTAGCGTGCGTGACGGGTGAGATGCCCAGCGCTTTGCTGGCAATAAAGGCAATGGAGAACTTTGTCGACCTCCTTGCCACAGGGATACGTAAAGATTTAACATATAGGGGTACAAAGGCGGAGTCACCCAAAACCCGAAACACGCATCGTTTAAAATATCCCTATACTATATACTTAAAGTAATTGCATTCATGCACTCGACCGAACCGACTTATTGGTGTGCAAGTTCATGCAAGTACTTCTAGTTTTGAATCCATTAGTAACTTAGCACACATTCACATAACCGCACAGCTCCGTTCGAAATTCGAAATCCAGGCGGGCAGATATATGGAAATGCTGTTTGTTCGGTTGCGTTGCGACGATACCGGCATACCAAGTATTATCGCGACGTTATCCGAAATGAATAAAAAAAACACAGCCCCGAAAACTGCACTGTGCCGATATAATCCATTTATAGCTTTATCCTGGATACATTCCATTATGCATATTGTGTACTCGTTTGTATTTAACTGCTGTAATATATATACAATTTTTATAAACGTAGCAACGCTTTTCCATTTCTCTATATTTATAATTTAATAATTTATTGCATATCGCACATTGTTTTCCATTTACTTTAATAGGTATATGAATTGAATTTTATTTATTGAAAGAATTTTATGAATATCGCAAGTAAATTAATTATCAAGTATTATGTGTGATCGATCAAGCCTTGCTCGGCATTATATTGAAGAAAAAAAATCAATCCAATCAGAAGAAAGTTTAGTTTTACCAGCCTCCGTCAGCTCGTCAGTTCTCAAGAAGTTTTTCACATTATGCAAGCTAGCTTATATGTCAGAAGCGTTACGTTACTAACAATCTCTCCCAACTTAGCGGGACACAAAATAATGATGTCTCAGGACAACCATTGTTCGAACATAAAAAAAGACTTCTTATTTACCCTATTACAGGGATTATTTTTCCTGTGGGATATATCTCTGTTGTTATGAAACCAGAATATTACTTTTGTTGTATAAAACGTTCGTTTTTGCTAAAGCCGATTAACTCATTTACCTCATGCATGCGGTTATGTGAATGTAATCATAATAATATTAATATCTGATAAAACTGGGATCTGACAGCATTGGTACTGATAATTGGTTAAGCAAAAATGTACCATTTTTTCCCTACTATGACGCCGTGGACTTAAAGGTGGACTTAACTAACATTACTTATTTATGCATTAACATATGTTTGTTACTTAAAATGTAACTCGATAAATTGTAAAACAAAAGAGTGATAAAAAAGTTATTTTTACGCACAAATGTACATGCACTATATAAGAATCGAGGCGTAGTTTAAGAGCAATTTAAATATATTAAAGTGACCTTTTCTATTAGTCACAGTAATTAGGCAATAAAATTTACACTGAAAAATTAATTTCTCGTTACATAAATCTGCGACGACTACAATGCTCCTACGAGCTGTAAATCAATATTAATTTTATAGCTGGAGAACTATTTGTAGCCAATTAGGTAACAATAAGAAATAAAACGAGCATACTTGTATAGCTTTGGTATTTTACAGCATGCGGTTGAAGCTTTCCGTAGTTTTGTGCTATTACGGTTCATTAAAAAAAGTATTTTGTGAAACTATTACCTCCTTGCCGTTGTAATAGCTACATTTATCGGGAAATTGGATATAATTACTGGTCGTTAGGCGTCGCTCCATTATTGTTAGTGTGTGTCTAATACACGCCGTGACGTTAAATGGGGAGTCTCACATCTTCCCCTAACTATTTATGAAAACAAAATCGTGAAGCAACGTGTGTTTGTTAATCTAAATCATGGATATGATTAAGTTGCCCCAATTAAAAAAGATTTTACGCCTCATACCTTCACGGCTAATTAATTAATTTTGAGCACTCATATTTTTAGCAGTTCGGTTTTATCGCACAGGATCGCGAACGTCGAAAGCGCTAAATTTGTTCTAGGCTAATGCTCAAGTCTATCTTATTGACAATAATAAATTAATAAAATAACATTTTAATTAATTACATATTTGAGATGTTTTTTTGTAGTTGCTAAAGAGGTTTCAAAGTTATTAGTTTGACAAGGTTCCAGCGCTTTAGCAATTTGCGGCGATTTTAACTCATAACTTTTTTTTTAATTGCGTGATAATTAGTAGATCAGTGATTTCTTTTTCGAGTAATTCTTGGTTTATCTAGCCTACACAGATCACAACGCGTCCCGTTTGCACAGCCACAAGATTAGTCACCATTGTCTTCCTTCTCATTTCAAAGACATTACGCTTCGGCACAAGCCATGCTGCTCTGGCTCAAATCATTTATATTCATAGGCGAAGACAATTCGCCTAATCCCACACAGTGTCGAATCCTCACATCCGTGGAATAATTGAACGAGCTCGTCAACCGTTCGGCATCAGCCGAAACAGGTGACATTAGGATGTATCTACACTCTCGGCACTTGTGTTGTACAGTAATATGTTGTACAACCTGGAGAATCGATAAGCTAGCCGCACGTATACAACAAATTGCCAATAAAGTAATCCGTCGATCAACAGTATTGTGTATTCGTGAGGAATTTATTTCGGGATTGTAACAATATTATTGCAATTATCCTGTAATGGGAATTTCCAAAGGATATAAATGTAAGTGAGCAGTTTTTTTGTGGAAACAACTTTCGAGATTGTTATATTTTTATTTAAAAGTAGTAAAAAATTGTTTCATGCCGTAAAGTGTATTATTCATTGACGTATTTGTATTGGAAAGAAATGTTTTTTTTTTTAAATTGTATAATCTTAAATCAATGGCAACTAAAATATTTTTTTATATATTCGACCCAAAAATAACTTTTAGAACGAGAGCTGAGAAGCATATTTGTTTTACTTTTATTCGATTTTGAGGATAGGTCTGTGACCACTACATACCACAGAAAACCCAAGACAAAATTAAAAGTATCTTGGACCCCGCAATGAAACTATTTTACTAAAAAAATAGGAAGTAACATCCGAAATCTTAGTTTCAATATCCTTTTATAGGTCATCCCCCACGCCCCTGTACCCTGCAGGGGAAGTCTCAATGACACTTCATTTACCTATAGTTCATAATATCGTGTTTATTAGTGGTACCTATTAATACGTGTAGAGTGAGCTATTTAGGCAACAAATATGGACAATGTATCCATACCCTTACAATGTATTATGCTGATATGTTTGAACCCGCCACGGAGAGCGAAGCTTCACGCTAATCCTTCTCATTATTATCCACCTAGATTTAATAACCCTGCGTTAGGAATGTATGACGCGTTTAATGCTCAGCTTTCACGAGTATTGTTCCATTTTAACAATGGCTAATGAATATTTCTTTAAATTTATGTGTATTAGAAAGTATATGTTCAACCCTTTCTAATGTACACTTAAACCAGGCTTGCCCATGTACGACCGCTTTTGTTATATATTCGTAACATACAAGGTGTGGCCTGTAATAGGAGTAAAATTTTTAAATATAGGCCCTTTACCCACTTAAAGGGCCTATATTTAATAAAATTAAAAGTTAATTTATAATTATTTTCTAACAAAATAATTCGAACCAGCGATGTATTGCAAACAAATGTGTCCAGCCATAGAACATGACATTGTCATTTAGTACAACAAGTTAGCGATTTTGATATACATTGAGGGATTATAACTTTGTATTACTGTATCTATGAGTTAAAGCATTTGTGAGCACTATGACCAGCTCAACATTACTAAGTGTACTTTTTGCTCCTGTTACATGCCACACGCTGTATAAAATTTTTTTTATCTAACTTCCTACGTTTGAAAATCTACGTTCTATTTTTGGTAGATGGATTGCCTTATCTACTTTTAATATGGATTTACAGCCACGCAAATCCCGGATTCGTCCAATGATAATATGAATAATTTATTATTTACGTATCATGTTCATTGCGCGATTTAAAATGTAGATATTATAAAATGTTGATACTCCAAGCCAAATTAATGGGATTGAAGCATACTGATCTGTGGAACAATCATTTCGGCTGATTGGATGCTAACTTCATTATGAAAGCATCTACCGTGGCGAGAGTTCTACAGTAAGAGTAAATGTTACATGAAACAAATAGTTAACTACCTCGATTTACCGCTGCTTCGTACGGGAAGATTGTTTTTAAAAATAAAATGTTGCGGCGTTACTCAGGGCCATGAATAATGTAGCTTTCTACTAGTGGAGGAATTTTATAATCGGTTAATTGAATTCTAGAGTTTAGTTTAGAGTTTAGAGGAATTTGTCAATAAAAGTTTTTGCCCACTACTCTGTAGCATATCATGACCATGCTAAGAACGTGTCAAGCAAAAAAAAAACAAAAAGCTATGACACCTTGCCCACTAGACAGTTCTGTCACCGACCAACACCGTCGCGTGCCACGCACGGAGTGTGTCATCACCGGCAAAATTCGTTCTCGATAAAACGGTGAGACAGAACTCTGTCAATCCGTTCAGTGGGTAAGGTAGAGCGTATTGTGTTGCTTTTTGTACCCGTTCCTATTACGGTCATGGTATGGTACGGTGCAGTGGAAAAAAACTTTTAAACGATTAAATTCGGTTAAAAAGTATATAACGACACACGATCGCTACTACGCATCCCAAGATCGCATGACAGATGGCAGTATAAATCATATACGAATCATACTATGAATTGCCGGGCGAGTGACCATTTTGCGATATTTCATCCAATTTATAATACGAATCTGAGAAGAATTGCTCAAAGCGGCCTTTTTAGACCCGCAGGTCTTGACAGCTCGCCGTAGTAACGTGCATCTTCCGCCACTAGGGCGGTGCGCACAAACAGTATCAACCCACAAACTTACAAACAAAGTTTACCAAAACATAATTATGTTATGTGAAAGTAGGCAGTAAGTAAATAACAATGATTTAAACAAGAATTCATAACAACAATCTAACCCCTCCCATATGAGATTACAATTCTACATTGAATACAATTTTATACATAACTCCCACGCATTAGATAGAGAACTAGACCCAATCGGTATAATTGTGTTTGCATTGAATTATCTCGCCTTTTCATTTGCATTAACGTACGAATTGGGCTCAGTCAAGCTGGCACGGCCATAAACTCGTACTTTAGGCACCGGTTTCCTTCCGTGAGTTTTTATAACATTCCCAACTTCATTGACCTTTCAAACAATTAAATTAACTATTTGCCATTATTTAAGAGTAGCCGTGGGCTCTCCTGGAAACGTTATTAATTAATATTTTAATTAAATAAATACCCCTTTATCATCTTTCAGTCAATTACAACTTAGTAATCGGAATATCAATAATTTACAACTCCCAAGTTACCGAATACAATTCGTCAGCTTAACTCCGAATCTTGAACAAGTGCTAGTAAAGCATTAAATTCAGAACAGGCTTAATTGCTGGTTCAGCTAACAGTTAATGGTTTTCATCTTTAGGAACAACGTAGGTACTTAAGTTTAAAAGCATTGCGTTTCACTGTTTTGTGACTTTTGTTGAGTAGACTTGTTGTACCACAACTTGTACGTTAAACATGAATACTCCGGGCATGTTGTTCTGAAATTGGAATTCTAGAAAACAACGGATATTCGGAACTATTCTATGTCTTTTCATTATGTCTTGTTTTTGTCTCTTGAAAACTTTTTCGATACTCTTTCTGATTATTTGAGTGTAGTCAAAAACCGTTCACTTGGGACTCTTTAGCCAGTTCAAACTATGGTTGGGATTTGCAATTTGCAATGGTTTGAAAAGTACTTGGTGCGTATTGCGATGCAGTTTTGACAGTTAAACAGCTCTGCTTCACAGTCAAATTAGCAACTCTTTTTGCAATTTCGCATTATATTGATAATATTACTATAACATAACAATGTAAATATTGATATTCATACGATTGTAGTATTAATATAATATTATTATATTGATATTATTCGTTTACACTGAGTGGGAATTGAACTGCCTCTGAATTGAACGGATTAAGTTAGATCGCAATACGCCCCCTTGTCTTTGTATCTCTGTAATATTCTAACGGCTATGTCGACTGTCTAAATATTATAATTAAGTTGAACTATACATAATTCAACTACAACTATACTCGCTATGACTTCTCTTTTTTGAGAAATCCTGAGATAAACATACAAACATAAAATATACAAACATACATACACTTTCAAAATTTTGCACACGTATTTGGAATCCTTTACAGATCAACATACTCAAATTTTAGCCAATTCTAACGATATCACATACATAAAGGTCGAATTGATTACTTCTTTTTTTTGAAGTCGGTAAAAAATTGAATTCATTTCGCCTATCAAATGCAATCAGCGGCGATTGCACTGGCGTGCTCACACACACTAACTCACCGCCATCTTCTGATTAGCAAGGCTTTAATGGAATGAGTATCCAATTTCGTTCGCGGTTGTACTGAACAAAATACGTAACAAACACCCATTTGGTATGAGGGGAAATGTAAATAATTTCTCATGTTTAAACAGTAAATGGGTGGATATTATTTTCAGTGAAAATTGATATTACAATCCGATACTTAACGTGGATGTACGATCATAATCATGAGTCTAGCTGTAGCCAATATTTAACAACTATTTAGTTGATTATCCTAGGAATAAATGTGCCGTAATAGTTGGACTTAGTTAGTCTGCTGGGCTGACGAATAAAGGTATAACGATTGACTCCAGGTCCGGATTCATCGCTTTTTTTTACACCAGACTAAATGATATTTTAGTCGCGATACCACCCGACTATCGAAAAACGACGGAAGAGTTATGATTTTAGCAGGCTATGTATCTATGTATGGGGGTATATTATAGGTATTCCATTGCGGTTTTCCAATGCGCAATAGGTTAATTCTGGTGAATAAGGTATCAATTGATTCCTTATTTAATTTCTGGTATCCAATTTCACCTTTTATTTTAAAAAAAACATTGTAAATGCGTAGGCAGCATTTACAGTATATTGAGGTACTATGAAAAAATGCAGTCATAAAGTTTAAATTTAAAAAGTCAAAATTCTGAGTAGTTATAAAAATAATTCATTTGTAAAGTGGTTACAGTATTTTGAACTATTTATTCAAATTAAATTAGATATAGCAGAGTCGAGGTTAGCTTGTAGTTTGCATTACATTTTAAATTAAATACAATGTACGGTCAGATCACCCTCTCACTGCCAATTCCAATCACTGCAATGTAATCATGCATTCTAAGCCACTTCGCAGTGTACCTAAGCTTTATTTAGTTTAAGACTATACTATAATGGACAGTATTGTTCTTAACCGTTACAATGGCTAGTGGTCTGGTATAATAGTGGGGCTATTTACACCCCTTAATGGACTCTGGCGAATAACAGACGTTGGTGGAGTTTCTAAAGTGCTTTAAATAAAGATAAGATAACAAATGATGTGTTGAAAGCATAATAAATAGCCTTTATGTGTTAGTAAATAGATTACAAGCCTATTTTAATAAATAATCGACCAAACAATACGTCAAATAAAATAACTAGCAATGTTTCAGGAAACAAAAAGTTATGTAACTAATTGAAAAAATACCTAGAACATGAACGTGAGGACTAATATGACTAGACACTTTGGTTAAAAATTTAAAAATATTTTCTGCGGGTGTCATTCCCTCGTGAGGTAGAATGGAGGGTGGATTATTTGCACCAAGCTACTATAGCCTTCATAGCGCTTACATATTCGGGTGAATGCGATAATATTTCTATAATATTGTCATCAGTCTGTGTTTTCGATTTCCGGATAAGTGCTTTAGCATTTAACATTGGGAACTGCTAAATATCTTGATACATATATTATTCATCTGTGCTGCTAAAGTCAGTGTGTCTTTGTTTGTATGACAAGTCTGAGAGTCTGTCAAAAGTCTTTCAGACCGCTCAAGATTCGATTGGTTCAGGGATAGGTTGAGCCATCCGAAAGGACTTAAAGTTTTTATCATCCATCAAAGGGTAAAAGTTAAAAAGCACAGTGCATGTTTGTTTGAGAATTATGATTTTTGTACGGGTGAAGCCACGTGTAATAATATTAAATAATAGAGTATTAAATAATATTTTAAATATACTTTAACGTTGCCTACAGGCGCACGCGCAGCACGTGCTACACAGAGTGGACGGGCAGTCGCCCGGCGGACTCATGACAGCCTACAGCACCATCCAGTTCGTAGTCCAGAAACACCACTTCATCAGAGGGAAAATTAAGGTAAACCTTTCAGCACCTAAGGGACTGTTATGGAAAGAACCAGAACTGAAATTAGTAACTTAGAGCAACAATAACATCTTGAAACACATCTGTAGCTACGGACTACGATTGTTTACATACTGGCTACGACTTCAAAGCTATTATGAATGTGGCCCGCAGCACCAAATCGAATTCGTTCGATAAACGTTTTTATTAGACCCAGCAGCGATACTTGTAGATGCGCGCCTTTGGCGCTTTGTATTGAAAGCCCTCAATCACTGGACCTATTTTGTCAAAAAAGGATTTTCAACGCCAGATAGAATATACATGATAGAACTCAAATGATAATGACTATTATTATTATTTTAATAATTCAAAACCGAGCTGGCAAGGCTTTAACGCGGTCGATCGAAATAACCATTGTTAATAACGTCAAAACAATGTTTTGATAGCTCCAAAGTAAATTGGACTTGCATTTGACAGCGGTGACAGACAGACAATGCACGAACACTTTTCTCGGCGTGCGTTTCCGACACAACGGCTACTATTGAAATCAAAATCACATGCAAGTTAAAATAATAGTTTGACGCCTAACCAGTTTTCAACTAAATTCGCATACACGACTCAAAAACAATAGACGACGCAAGGATCAAGCAATTTTTGTTTGTAGGCGCGAGAGAACCAAACTCTAAACAATGTGCCTTTAAGGCTGCGTTTCCATAGAAGACGAACGGAGTATAGAAGAGACGAGCTGAAAATTTACCAATGATATCGCTCATCAGAAACGCATCTTTACACGAACCATGCCACACACGGATTGTTAGATTCGTAACTCCTAGTTAAATGTTTATCATTTGTCCACAGATCCGATGCACAGCGAACATGTACACGATATATCTGAAGAGCTTGGAGAAGAGTGCGGAGGAGGAGCGGTTGCCCACCACGCCCTCCAGCCTGCCGGAGGTGCATGAGGCGATAGTCTACTCCATACACCGCCTGCCCGAGTCAAGTATGTTGAACCCTCCTTCAATATAAAATGTGTGATAACAGCTGGTGAACGCTGATAAGCTTGTCACCGCCTGAGGTATGTGAGCGGTGAGCGGGGGTCAAAACGCTCACGTGACCATCATTTCCGTCTCACCGGTCAAATACTTACTTCTGGCGATGGAAAACAGAACTTATCTTTCCGAAAACTTAAGATTCACAAGTCATTATTTTTGGGTGTTGATAAGTCATCATCATCATCAGCTGAAGGACGTCCACTGCTGAACATAGGCCTCCCCCATTGGCTTTCCACAACGACCGGTTGTGAGCGGTCTGCATCCAGTGCGATCCTGCGACCTTTACAAGGTCGTCTGTCCATCTTGTCAGTGGACATCCTACGCTGCGCCTTTAGTCGAAGGGTCTCCAATCTAGGACTTTTCTGCCCCAACGGCCATCAGTTCTACGCGCTATGTGCTCTGCCCACTGCCCCTTGAGCTTACTGATTCGCAGGACTGTGTACGTTACCTTAGTTCTTCTACGTATCTCCTCGTTTCTGTTTATAAGTAATTTATGTTAATAAAATCTTATTCCTCATTTATTTTGTGTTGATGATATTAAATTCAGCACGTGCTTACTACTTCAGACTTACGAGCACAGACGAAAATACAATGTCATTTCAAGACGTCAATCCTCTTATTAGTGAAAAGTAGAAACAAAAGATTACTTTAGGAAAAGAATCTCATTACACTCATTACAACGTAAGCCCTGATTCAGTTGGCATGATCCAAGATAAAACGTAGAATGAAACTTGAAATCCATAACGAGCACGAAAATGTCGATGTACAAAAGAATGAGAAGAGATTTAGATCCTTAAAAAGTTTCAATGAGCATCCTCTTCAGTTTTTGTTATTAGCATACACGAGAGGCGAGTGGCTTACAAATGTTGGCTGGCAGCGAACTCAATGGACCTAATTATAAACGTCTTTGAGAAAATAATACAAGAATCCTTTTCCAATTCTTTTCATCAAAAATTCAATGACACGTGAAGGTACATGTACTTTATAATATACCTAATTAATTTTTTTATGTGCTTTCTAAGACAAGATAGTCTGAGGACCTAATGCGCGAAGTAGGACGTCCACGGAAAAGAAGATGGTCAGACAACCTTGTAAAATTAACCGCTTATAATCGATCGCTTTTAAAAACCATAGGCGAGTCTTATGTTCAGAGGTGGACGTCCTTTAGCTGATAATGATGATGCTTATGATTAGACCATGGTGAACTATCTATCATATTTTGTACACGTTGTAATCTTTTAGGTACTTCAAGAGAAACTAACCAATCTTATTTTATATTTGAACGCTGCAATTGTAACAATAGTTTCTTACAAAAATAATACACAAGAGCGTTGAGAAGCAATATACACGGTGTTACTTTGCATCCTTGCCATATTCACAGAGGTAACTATATTACGGACACTGAACGCAAATTATTAAAAAATTGTGACCTAAAATTTTGATTTTTAACTTTGATAATTTTACTTTATCGACAATCTGTTACGCACACCATTAACTATCGTAGCGCATACACATCACTGTTGGCTGTTCATCGGAACAAAAGAGCTGCGGCGATTGCGCTCTCTTTCTAACATCAAAAACGCGAGGGATAGGCCACGCGCACTTGGTTTATTCCACTTGCGACTTTTGCGCGTGCGAGAAATAAATAATGTATTCCAATGTGTACTGCAAAACCAAATTTTCCTAAAACTTATTAAGTTTTATTTATGGGAGTCTCTTGTTTATCTAAAGTTGTAGGTACTGATGCCTTCTTTTATCTCTTTGAATGACAAGGATGCAAAGTAACACCGTGTATAATTACATTTACAAGAATGTGCCGATCGATCGAATCCGAGCAACCAAACCCAACAACATTTCGAGAACTTAATTCTCAAAACATAATCCTCTTATCATAGCAAATAACGAGATTCTTCCTCTTACCAACAAAACTTTCAGCAAGAAAGAAAACCTTTATTTCGTTCAAAACAATTAAGGCCTTATCTTACGAACTTCTGTATCCACTACGTATTATTTTCCACTGTTCCAATTCAAAGTACTGAAATAAAAAGTGTTTTATGCCTCATGATGGGACAAAAACTGAACTGTATTTTACCCACTTGCCATTTTGTATCCTACCTTCGCGGTAATAATTTTCATTTTTGCGTGCGCATTGAGAAGTTTATCCAAAAAAAGTTTGGTTTTGAAAAAAAACCTTGGAAAGGTTTTTAAGTTCGAAAAAAAGCTTGGACTTACTTACTTTTTGCTAAGCAACATAATTTGAACTCTAACCTGGTTATCGTAAGAATAGACCTAACAGAAAACCAGGTAATAGCTGTACGCTTAGCACAAAAAACTATCGAATGCGTAAATGTATCGAGAAATGACCAAATCCATATTAAAAAAGTGTTTTTTTACGCACCACCAGGGGCGCTATTCAATCGGGGTCCAACTTCCATACGAATTGACATTTCTCGATACGCTTACGTATTCGATAGTTCTTCGTGATAAGGGTAATGTAACAAATTGTCAAATACATTTTATTGTGCGTGCGTTGGTTCAGAAACAAAATATAATAATATACTAATATAATATCTAAAACTAAAACAAATATAATTAATTTATTTATTATACTTTTTACCTCAATATACCTATACTCCTGTTGGATCCATGTCCCCAGGTAAGCCTTACACAGGAGAGATACAATAATAATGTTGTTAGGCAAGCACCAAAAGTTTACATGTATTTATAATCTTTACCTCGTAGGTACTTCTCACTCTACCTTTACCTGTATAGTCTCTTAAAAATAAATAGTGATTTCATATTAAATATATTATGATTATATGAGCTTTCTCACAGTATAATAATGAAATTACACCCACATCTTAACAGTAAATGTCAGGCCTCAGCCTTTTTTTTTAATCTTCATATCGAATCAGCCATTTTTGCGTAGGTTAATGTCGATTCTTGGACAAGAATAAGAATTGTCGGACATTCCATTTAATTTCATTCCTAATATTGATTTCCCAGTCAATTAACTTAATGTCTTAATCGTATTACACTGTATGCACTTAGTTTCAGTGCCTACTCTAGTCGGTATTCAATTCAAAGTACCAATTAAGAAAACAAAAGACGTTCTTGAGTTTGGGATCCGTCCACAATGCGGATTTCGTTAATTAATCATCGACACACCATTAACATTTTACAATAGAAGTTCATCGCTTAGGGCGCCCGATCGTAAATTACTCTGTTTTAAAACTAGTCATGCCTGAGGCAAGCCAGTATGAAACCTAATTGAATTTGTTATTACGGAACTGTTGTGTAAGCTCAGCAACTTTTTGTAAAGTTAACAATTCAAATATTTAATTAAAATCAGAAGCAGATTTCTGCAACGTGGCGTGGGAAATCAGTAACTTTCTATAGTTACTTTGTATTGTTTGCACTAAAGTTTAATATGAAAATAGGCTAGTTAAGTTAGGTTTAGCTAGGTAACTTAGTTAAGTGTTAATGATTAGGAATATTTTTTATTGATGTTTATGTCAGCATTATCCATACCTACCATAGTCATTTTCATGATACAATTCTAGTGTAAAGCAGGTTTATCTCAGAACTACTATTCGTTTTTTTTTTTCAAATCAAATCACGTTTTCACGATGTAATACAGCCATCGACTTTTATTTATTCTGACAATAGCATATCTCTAGAACATAACTTCTAAAATGTAACAAGCAGACTCTTGGAGTTGATAACTGCAAGGGTACCTAACCAAACCGATAGTTTTCGCATAGAAATTTTAGTTAGGTACATCAAGACAGAATTTTGTAAGCTCTACTAATAGCTATGGCAAAGCTGCCAAATAATATGTTCGGACACTTTCGGCTGTGCGTCCGCCAAGTACAGCAACCACATGGCGATTGCTTGCCAGTTACTGTTACGTAATAGCCATATGCTATTATGGCGCATACCAGATTTTAGCCTTCCTAATCTCGTGATAAAAGCTCGGGCGGCGCTGCGAAGCCACCGACGCTCATCACTTACTGACGCGACATGCGTCTTTTCGGCTTAATCCCCATCTAATCACACAGCTCCGTAACTTGACAAACTCCTCTACAATTTCAATAATGAAATGTAGGCACAGATTTACAACATCAAAGTTTCTACACAGACAGCTGAAAGAAGATGTCATGATGTAGCTTATATACTCATTCTGAAATCAACACCGAACAACTACACTACTTTTCAAAAAAACAGGCTCCTAACTAAATTACAAGTTTCAAGGCTTATTTGAGTTCCTTTACTAAATTGCACTTCTCTTGCAAATTATTATTCTTTTATGTGTATTTGTGAACAAGTTCCATAATTAGGTATTGCTTGTTTTTTAAACTGTTGAGACAGCCCAAACAAAAATCTCAAGCAGTAAATGCGGTTTATGTACAGAGAAAAAGGACCTCTGTAGAATACTTTCGTGAAATTATCGTGCCCATTTTAATCCAACTTGAGGAAAGGTACTGAAATAAGCCTTCAAACGTATTTGAAAACCAGTGAATAAAATGTAACGCTAGCAAGTACACCAAGCAACAAAGTGTCTTTTGTTTTCACAAATTCCAATTTGAATGGTCCCCATAAAAAACTGTAATAGTAAAAGCAGGAGACACTTGCAGGACACACTTGGAACACATGAACTACTATATACCTATTTATTATTTATAATAGAACTAGAGGTCTCAGCGAATTCCACTTCTCCCCTATATCCTATTCGGGGCATAGACGAATCAAAGAAAGTAAAAATAATGAAAATCGGTCCACCTCTTCTCGAGTTATAAGTGGTGTAACACCACTATCATTGCATAAAAGTTGACGTAATGAACTATACCAGAAAAATATTTTTGATTTTTCACAGAAAAGCTAAGGCAAATTTAACTAAGTACATAAGTACCAGGGGCGTCAGCAACCATTAACTTGCCTGGCTTCTCGTTACAAGTCACATTCAAGTGTGTATAACCTTCACAAAAACTAGGTCTAGACGTGTTCGTGATCTGAAATTATTACTCGTGAACAAATTACCATCCATAAGTGAGTAACCAGTATTTTCAGTACTGGTAGGTGAGAAATTTATGACACACATAAAAGGGCTTAGTCAATTGCAGATGTACATAAAAATAATTGATTTGTTAAGCAGACTTGACCAATACGCACTGAATATACCTTTTACACGAAATTTTAAATAAATAAAAAACCGTCGCCACTAAAAATCGGAGAGAAGAGAGAAGAATTAGGACTAAGAATAGATTAGATAGATACCGAACTGTGTTTCACGAATAAACTGCAAAAGTTTCTTATTCAATAATTGCGAAACATATAAAATATGTTTATGTATGTATTCTTAGTTATTTATGTTTTTGGTAGTTATGCATATCAATTATATACTGTATATTTAGTTTATAAACCTATATGTATACTATGGTATGCATAATAGTATTATTATTTTACACTTTAGTATCCTGCACCCATAACAATCTCCCTGCATAAACTAAAGGTATGACTGGGAGATAATGCTTTAAGCACTAAGTCCACCTTCTACACTTTTATTTGTGCAATAAAGTTTTTAAATAAATAAAATACCGTATATAAATGTTAGTATAAAAATTTTGTAAATAAATGTAGGATATCTACACCGGTAATTTGAAGAGGGCCGAACTCGTATTTGCAGAGACCCAGCGCGGGACAAACTCCCGCCCCTTGGGTGCTAGATAAGCAGCCAAACGGACTGTCAAGCCTCTCCAGACTATATATTTTGGGATTAACGAACAAATTCTGGCTTAACCGCGACTTAGCAACGAATGTTTCAACCTTAATGTGAGTTGTTTGATTTCCTTGGGGAGCGAAGAGGGCACCCTGGTGCGATCTGCTAATTTGGTAGATCGTTATGTGGCTACCCTTGAAAGGAAGACTAAGAACTAATACAAATCTAGATGGCAGCGCGTAAGCCGAGTTCGCAAAGCAAAAAAGCAATTTTGTTGCCCAGGAAAAGATGTAAAGCTATATTTTTGAAATTTATGAGTATGGCCAGACGTTTAGCCACGATTTCACTTGATTTTTATAACGAAGCTGTTGAGAATGGATCATGCTAGCAAATTATAGCTTAGTCACGTTTTTTTTTGAAGACACTTCACATCTTATTGCTTAGGAAATACTTCAAACCACTGCAAATTTTATTCCATAGCCGTGCGCAATAGAAATGTAGATCGGAAACGATTGGTGCTTTAGTCTAAACCCAGACTTATTAAATCTGTAGACCTTAATAGCACAATATTCACTAGCCTAGACAGGCGGAACGAGGATAATCCGTCACCTGCCCGAGATTGATCGTGAGGTTATTTAGCTTAGTGATCGATATTAGCTTGCCACGCCAGAAACACAGATATTACACCCTAGTAATAAAAATAAAGCACATGCATTGACATAATTTAGCTAAAATATCATCGAGTATTTAGCCAACCCTGAATCAAAACAATTTTGACATGTTGGTATATAAGCTGGACTAATTTAACGCTCAAATACCGACGAATAAATTTTTAAGCAGGCATAGGTGGGTTTTTCCCACAGCCTGAACAGAAAATTATACATACAGGGTGTAACAAAAGGCTTAACGAAGCCTTAAACCTCGCATTCAGTACATCAAACCAACTCGTATGTAAAAAAAAATAATCGCTGGGAAACGAATTTTATTTTTTGGCATTAAAATAAATCATTTATTTACTAGCCGCAATGTCGTATAAGTAGCACGGAACGCTGAAGCGTAGCGACGCGCGCGCACACAATGGACGCACTTAGTCGTGTGCGTGCAGGCGCTAGCTGTGTGCGTGCGCCCGCGCCACACCGCGCGATACATTGCGTAGTGCACGACTAATGGTCTATTTACGAAAAAAGTAATAAAAATTTTGAATATCGTTCTTAGAGGAAAACACTTGTTAGTACTTTGACTGTCTACACTTTGACTGTCAGTCAATATCTCAGTAACACGTCATTTCCCAGGTATGGTAACTTCGAGAGAAATGATCGTATGAATGGGGGAAGTGTTTTTCGGCTTCGTTAAGCCTTTAGTTACACTCTGTATATGGTTTCCTAGATTGTTAAACTGTAATAAAATAAAATCAATTGTTTCCTAAGTGACCTTCATGTTTGTGTGGCACCGCTTCCATTTTTATCGTTGTCTGTTATTCGAAACACAAAAAAAGAAATCCTTACTTCGAAACCAAGACAATTGGTGTCGTCCGGCGTATATTTATTTATTAAATTTTATTTTACTTGTACCTATAAAATGTGTTCAAAACTTTCAGAATCTTTGCCTGTGTGACACAAACCGAGCCATAATCTGATTAACATCAAAGTATTCCGCTGCAAAAGCGCAAAAGGAAAATTACTTTTGCGTCTTATCAACTATGTATTTTCAGTACAAAAGTGCACCTTGAAGTTACCACAGTGTTCTGCTTGATGTATCGTCGTTAATTTATGTAATGAGGCACATAATGAATACGAGGTACATACGAGTATTACATGCACACTACTCAATTTTATCTTATCTTCAAGGAAAAGTTTGGTGAAATCCATAATTTCCATGTAAAAGCATAATCAGATTTATTTCGTAGGTAACTTTTTGATTTATCAACCTAATAATAACTAAAAATGTCTTGTGAGCGTTATTCGAGTTTCATCGGAATATGATCTGAATTTTATCGGAGCCTTTTATATTATTATTTTAATTTTCTGTAAGTTTATTTTGACTCTGTACCAAAACGGTAATGAAAGGTATCAAAGCATCATGTTTTCTAGGAATCAAAGTTGTTTCAACCTATTTGCCTAAAATGATTAAAACGAATAATGGTTTGGATTACTTTTAACACTCACAGTGTTATTTTTGTACCTATTCTTATAAGATGAAATAAAAAACCAAAAAATAGGCACGGACGGGACTTCAAACGCAACCTTTTGGCTTTGGTTTTGCGGGTTCAAGTCCCGCCCGTGCGCAATTATTGGTTTACTAATAAGTTTTAGCAGTTATACTCGTATGTTGCACATACTTACTTTTCACAAATTATGTTTAATTTGTTTTATCTTTTCAGGTTCGGGCCCTGTAACATCGCCAGCCACAATCTTCAGGATGCTACCACTCACTATTCTACTGCTTTCAACTGTTATAAGATAGGTTATTCATGATAATGTTATGTAGCTACAATAAATTTACTAAGTGAAGCGTTTTCTACGTGGTAAGGTGGAATCGAGCACACTTGATCGACATTATAATTTATAAGTGAAAGAATAAGTATATATTTCATGAGTTACGTGGCATTTTTCAAAAGAAAATTGCCTTTTCCCTGAGTGATTTCGATTCCGCTTCTATACCTATTTATCAAAAATATATCAACCCGCAAAGTGGGCACCTCTTTCCAACACTACAGCGATTTTATATTATTGTCATGTTGTAGATAAGTTGTCTAGTATGTAACTGGACGTTAAATAAATAAATTATTGAAGTCTTGTAAATAATGAAATCTGAAGAGTGTTTATGTAAATAAAATCATTAAATTTTAAATAGTTGTTTATTTTGCTAACGGAACTCGGCTTATTAACTTTAAATGAGTCCGATGCCCCGTAAAAACTTTTTCAGTTGCAGTTACAATTCAAATCTTAACAACAGGAAAAGTGAAATGTTTTATCTGTGTGTTTAATAAAATGAGATGTTTAACTAAACATAAGTTTAGTAATGAAACAAAGAAAAATAATACTTAAAAGTGAAATACGTAGGTAAGTATTACTTCCTTTTGTAGATTGTTTCCCCATATCGGTGGAGGTCTTTAATCCATAATTTTCTAAAAGACCGCTTCACAAAAACTCCAAATTAGGGAAAAAAGTGTGGCGGTTACCTTCTTGCATTCCACACCGCAGTTTAAGAGGTGGTTTTCCGCCTTTTTATTGCTCAGTCAAAAGCCTTTCCTGATATGCTATATCTTCAACCTTCTGCCAGTACTGATTCTCCCAGAACTGCCACTTATTTTTATTTTATTTTATTTTTAAAGACACAGTAACAATCAAACAACCGAAATATTACATTTAGAAAAACAATCAAACATAACTATTTATTTTATTTGGTGTAAACTACAGATCTACAACCATTTCATCACAGTCGAATACAAAATTTGGCATTATATTTTGTTGCAGCTCCAAGAGCGCTTACACACATTATGCTTATAAGGCTAACAGAGTAATTTAAAACTACGCAGTTAAAGAAGAAAATATCTGCCACCTGTGACCCCACTAAGTAGCCTAGAGCTCAGCCCTAGCAGTTTTAAATAATAATTTTAGATCTGTTCCCACGTGATTTAAACAAGGCTCATTAAAATCCCTTTTTTACTGTTTCAAGATTTATCTGGAAACATTTCAGTGAATTATATTTTGTCACCAAATGTAGGGGCATAACCTTTTTGTGTTAACCTGAATTCTTAATTAAGAGAAGCTTTCTTGTTAATGAAATTACAAAAGCACCAAAAGATCGGTGTTAATTAGCCGATTCTCCTTACAGCTTCTTACGCACAGATCACTAACAATTACAGGTCTATATTTAGTTACCTAATTACTAAGATACATTTTTTTCGATGTGTGGCAAACTTGATGGATCTGGGGCCCTATTTTTGAATCACTTGCATCAATGGCGTGAGATATTCATCGAATAAAGTGCAATTTACGAATAAAAATCACTGGTGGATCAGGATTTGAAAAAAGATGGCTTAATTTTGTGAGTACTTACGTCTATAATTGGCGTCATATTCCTTGATTTTTATTCGTTTTTGAACGAAAATCACACGCCATATCCAAGCGAGTAAAAATCAATTTAAATTAAACGGAAATTAAGTGAAATATTGAGTTAAAAATAAAGTAACCTTTATAAAAAAAATTTAGTGAATTTTATCAGGTTTCATTCGACAAAAAAATGCGAGTGATTCAAAAATAGGGCCCGCTGCTTTTCAATGAAATTGCTTTCGTGTCTCAACTTGTACTTATTTATCCCTGCTCTAAGGCTAATCCTGTGTCGGCGATGTTATTAGTCAAGAGTATACTGACACTTTTATGTTAGGTTTCATTTATTAACAAGTATTCTTTATAGGTTTGGGAAATAGAAGAGCTTGTTAGGGGAATTGAGGGCTCGATAAAATAAAAAAAATGATTAAAACTTCTTTAACACCTTTATGAGACTAACTGCCTTATCTATACATATAATAAAATTGTAGAGGTCGAATTTCTGTACAATAAAAGAAAATGCTTAAAACCGAGTCAGGGGGATGTAAGAAGTGCAATAGCACTAATCTAGATTTTTTTCGAATTTCTTATTTCTCTGTTTGTCTGTCTGTTTGCTCGCGATAAACTCCGAAACGACTGGACCAATTTAAATGAAATTTTGAACAGTGGTAGCTTAAACCATCGAGCAACATTTAGGATACTTACAATGCCTGTAAATAAAAGTTTCCGTGCGATGTAAAAAAATATTAAAAACAAACTTCAGTAGAACGAAACGCGCCAAGTGTCACTTTTTCAACCATAGACCATTGTACACAGATACAAATAACTGATGTCTAAAGTCATTGTCAAACAAATGTCAAGTCATTCAATCTATCAAAATAAAACAAAGTGAAACATCACAAAGCATTGAATATGTACCTAAATTATTCATCTGTGATTGAAAGCATGGAAATTATGGAAAATTGCCTGTGTAAATAATAGGAGGAGCAACAACGCCACATGTGAAGGACACTGATGTGTTGCAATGGTCTCTCCAGTATCACCTGTTGTTGCTTACTATCACCTGTATAATGTAACACCAATGTTTTATTAACGGTATGAAGATATCACTTTTACAGTTTTACCCACCAGTATGTTAGCTGCTGCTTTTCTTATTCATCTAAACTCTAATCATCAAAAAATTCAACTGGTAGGATTGCAGAATAATTAATAAAAAGTGAAGCTCTTCTTCCAGAGAAAGAATTGAAGAGTTTCTTCCAGTTGAATTTGGAAAATGTACTCTCATACAGTTCATATTCAGATAATTCAGAAATTGACGCAGACAATAAACAATATTTCTTATCCTTAGCCTCACAGTCTTTAGAATTGCCACCAATACATAGCTATCACGACAAAAACTTTGTTTCAGAGAACAAGGGGCAGCAATGATAACCAAAACATTGTCAACATGTAAGGAAGGTTGTTGCATACCCCGTGCCAAACCCGCTACAATTGAACAAGAAGATTAACCAATTTTTACCACCTTTCAAGTGTCACACACATCACATACCTCTCCAAGATGCAGAAGAGTACAGACAGGAATGTGACTGTGGCATCTTCTACATCAGTGAATCAACAATAAGTATAGGCATGCAGATTAAAGAATACAAATAGCTGATTTATTTATATTTATTTATGTAACAAAGAACCACTTTATAATTATGTTTAGACCAACCTAAGCAACATCTCATACTGCAAGATCTCAAGACACAATAAGCTTTTTCTGGGTGGTTAGGAACGTCAATAGATATTAATGAGCGATGGTAGTTTCTTGGTCTACGGATGCTGATAATAATTAGGAACGGCAGGCCCTCTATTTCATTTTAAATAAATGTGTGGAATATGAATCTGTAAAGTGTTTTAATTCAATGTGTAGTGTTTCCTCCATATTGGTTTGTATAAATTAAATGAAATTTTGGTACTTTACTTTATGGTACTTGCCAAAATATATATTTAGATCAATTCTTTCCACACAACAAAGTAAAATGTTAGTAAATTAGTAGTTTTTTTTTGTGGCAAAGTACTTAGTAGTTAAAAAGTAAAGTAACCATATAATCCTATCAGACAAAGGAACTCTTAATCAAATTACAGATTGTGAACGTCCAAATAATCGGTATGGTAATAATAATTGATCACCTTTGATGTACTACTTGCTTCTTACTGTTGTAATAATAAATATACTGATTTTGTTTCAAAATAAGTTTAATAAAGCTTACTAAGCATTCTATATCGCCCTTTAGTTTTAGTTAAGTAATACAGGGTGACTTGAAGATGGGTGCAAAGCTTGGAGGCGGAAGTAGTATAGTTGAGCCATGGTTGTCTTAGACGAAGTCTCACTATTTTCTTAAATACTTATTATGTTTTTTTTATATAAAACCTAAACTTTTACAATTCATTGCTAACAATGGCCAATTTTAATGATAAGTGAGTACTAATATTTACTTTAATTAACTTATATAAATACTTTATATCTTGCGTACTTATAAGTACATACTTAAGTATCTTATTTGTAAAATCATAAGCCTAAATAATTAAAAACTCTACCCAAAGTCACTATTCCACGCGAACGAAGTCGCGGGCACAGCTAGTCACAAATAAATAAACAAGGTTTCGAACACTGTTTAAATATAATATGGCTAGTATAAAATCAACGTCAATCACGTCAAATGACATAAGGGTGACATACATTTCATTTTAGCCGCATAACATTTAAACAATTGTTCAAACCTTGTTTATTTATTTGTGGTAAGGCCGTAAATCTTTCGCACCGCCCCGTAGACTTTTGATTGTTTTAGGCCCGGTTGCGTGATCAATAGTTAATTCAACTAATGGTGAATTTTCGTTAACAGCGGTTGATTTTTTTTTATAAAAAAGACCCTAACAACGGCGCATACTCCAACACAATTACAAACGCAGCTTTACCACCCGTACTATGTATAATTATCCACCTAAATGTACTCGTATGTGAAGCATTTTTCCATTCGCAGGCTAATACAGGGTACGCATAAAGTTAATTATCATACGTACTCTTTTGCATGACCTAAAAATATGAAATTCTATAACGGTAGTACATTAAAGTGCTCAAATTTTGAGCGGAGAATTTTTAAATCTGAATAAAAACACGTGCATTAGCGAGACTTTGAGAAAACAAACACCATTGACATACAGCCTAGAAAAAAATTAAGCTTCAAAGGATTTTTGACTAGGTTTTTACTTCTGAAACATATAAAATATAATAATAGGTACCATATTATAGTACCTCAAGTGCAAGCAATTCAACAAACTAGTAAAATAAGTAACAAGTAAAAAATATTTTATATCTACTATGAGAAACAAAATTTTATAGTTTATGTTTTATAGGTTATCTATGAGAAATGCTCGTAGTTTATGGCATGATTTTATATTCTGACCTTTTTTTAAGAACTTTTATATTTATTTAGTTATTTAAAAAACCGGCCACGTGCGAGTCGGACTCGCGCACTGAGGGTTCCGTGCCAACTTTAACTGAATTAGGGATTCATACTTCCACTTAGCCAAAATTTTCACTTCCTTAGTTTAAAAGTTAGATGGGGGGGACGCCCATTTTACCACTTTGGAAGCGTCTATATCTCAAACATTAGACTTTTAGAAAGAATGGTTTTAGAAACCTCAATGTTTTTTTAAAGACCTATCCATAGACACCCCACACGTATAGGTTTGAGTAAAAAAATTTTTTTTGGTTTTAGTTTCATGTATGGGAGCCCCTTTAATATCATTTTTTCAATTTTTTTGTACCTGAATCGGAAAGCGGTAAAGAAGATACACCTACCTACTAAGTTTCAGCTGTGTGATGCTAATAGTTTCAGAATAAAGTGGCTGTGACATACGGACGGACAGACAGACAGACGGACTTGACGAAACTATAAGGGTTCCGTTTTTTGCCATTCGGCTACGGAACCCTAAAAATCGACTTAGAAGAACTGGCTGTATTATTAATTCAGATCACGGGTGCTATGTACACTTTCACCCGTCACTATCAAATATCAGTCAAACGTACACAGAGATATCACTCAAATAAATCCATTTAAGGTTGACCTTCTCTTATATGAAAGAACCCTGTATTAAGGGCTCATCTAATGATGGAGATTGACTTGTAGCCTTGCGGCTCTCATAATGTTGGTAAAGGACTTTCGGGTAATTTCGAGAACGGTTGGATTATTTATCTTTTATACCCACTATTTCTACGGGAGACTTAAGATCATGACATCAGTGTTCGTGGAAAGAGAGATAAATCTACCGCTACTACCATACAACAAACACTTTGAATTTACCTGTTTAATATTGGTCCGATAAAACAAGTTTATTCTTTTGAGAACCAGTATCGTTCTTCAAGCAAGAGGATTTGAGTTCGAGTTCAATTGGACTGCTTACAATTTGATTTCAAATGATAGTGCCTCACTAAGTAAATTAAATGTTAATATATGTATAACTAGCGGTCCCTGCAGATTAACCCGCGTAAATAACGGTTCGCAAAATCTATCTTTGAATTATAGCCTATGTGCTATTCCGATATATGAGCCAAATTATTGTAAGATTCATCAAAGTCCATCCAGAAGTTTTTACGTAATGGGGTAACAAACATACATCTGTACGTTCCTTACAAACAGCATTCATAATTTTAGTAGGATGAAGAACAATGTTTTCCTTCCTTTTTTGGTTTTAGTATTTATATCAGAAATTGTAATTCAATCATCCACGATATCAATAAAACAAAAGACCACCCAAAATGTTAATAACCAGAATTGATTACCGTATTCGGGTGCATTTCATTTCGCATTCCTGTGTTATGTTGAATGAATGCAAGTATGCGGTTGGTTTAGAGTAAAATATGCATGACCTATGTGGCTCAGCAATGCTGCGACGCAAGCAAACTTGGCACAGACTGAGGCAAGAAAATAAAGGATTTGTCACACTAGCTGCGGTCTGCGGTCCGGTAAAAGTGAATGCAGTAGATAAATAAATATTTTGTATTGATGCGACCGGACCGCAATGGCAAACCACGGCGCACAGTGCATGTAGTGACGGTGACAGATTGCCCTTGACTGACGATGCAGGCTGCGTTACCTTAACGGGACCGCAGACCGCAGGACGCAATCAGTGTGACAAATCCTTAAGCAGTTTACAGCTTTATTTACAAGAGAGCGGAGGAAAAGCATTGGTGCCGTTTCGGCGGCAAGACCACTCGAATAAAGTGAAACAAAGCAGAAGTAAGTACATGCATATGCAAACTCTATGTGTAGATGTTAGAAAATGCATATGGACCTTTCTATATTCATAATTTTGAACACAGTATTTAATTAAGTACCTAATATGAGGACATACATTTCAAGTATTTTATGCGAGCAGACAGATGTACTTTATTGTATTTTCACATGATCAAAAAAATGTGTGTTACCAAGTTTACAACTTCAGAAACAAATAAGTATTTAGTTTTTTTAAAATAAAATATTTTTATATCATTTAGAGCCTAGTATAAGAACAATGCTTGTGGTTGAGACTACCTACAATGTAAGTATTAATATAACACTTGTGGCAGTAAGCCTCTCACTGCTAAAACTTTGATCTGTACTTAGATACTCACAAATAAAAATACTTTCATAATTGAAGGAAAGGTTTCCTTAGATTTAAGGACAGTTTTGTTTTAGACTTTAGGCGTACAAATGGCTAGGAAAAATAAAATTTGTATTATTGACTTCGTCGTAGTACGCTACGACGACGCTACGAAAGCGCGGCTGCTACGAAGTTTACATAATTATACTCGTAGTAATTCTAAACGTAAACCAACCGTAGCGTGGCTCGTAGCATAAGATATGCCTATGAATGTAATCAAGTTTCAAGTAAGTTGTTATTCCAAGTATAATTATAATTTAAGGTCAGCAGCTTTCAAGAGATTTTGGAGCACACAGTAATTGCTATGAAATGCCCGACCGACTTACAAGACTCACTCTCGAGGACACACAAATAATATCGTCGTGTTTGAGCTCCGTACTATATTAGGCGGAAGTTGGAACTTACGGAAACTGCCCTGAGCATTCTGGTAAAACAGACGCCTTATTCATTTGCCCAATATAGCGTTATTTGTTTTCGCTATGAAGTATACTTTGTGTTTTTCCTGTATTTTATGCTCGATTCTGAACAACACCTTAATTGGCTCTTATTTGTTAACACCCTGCATAAATGTGCTAAATAAATGGACATTATTTACAGCCTCAGAGATCTTACATGTTGCGAATTGGGTCGACCGCAAAACTGAGACGTTTCTGACGTCATTTTTGTCGCCTGTATTTACATTTCACTCCCAATCAATGTACTCCTTATCATTGCTATAAATTAAACGATCTTTCTTTTACCTGGAAGAAGAACATCAATTCATAATAAAAAATATGGAGTACATTATTTGGCAGAAAAATACAACAGAAGTGACGTCAGAGACGTCTCAGTTTCGCGGTTTACCATAGATGTTTTCTTATTTTTCATTCAATGAAAAGATGAAATGTAAAAAGTAGATTTCGATTAATTTAAACAATCGCAGAGTATACCTAGTGAACCCAGTGAAATTCGTTTCACAACAACAAACTGAAAATCACGGAAATCGGTTCACCCGATCTCGAAATATAAGTGGTGTAACAAACACCACTTACTTTTATGTCTATAGATCGCTGGTACAGTTGAGTACCAAATTGTACTCCGGGTAGGAACGTCTAAATATTCCACCCTCTATGACATTAAAATACCTCTTTCTGCCACTGGGTAGTTCGAGTTATTTCAACAAATTACTCTTCAAATTGCTGCAACTGGCAAATTCCATCACAGGACCAATAAATGGCCCTTTCTGTACAAGGTAGTTACATCCAAGTTTAAGTTAAGACCGTAATTAGGTAAACTGTTATGGTCACAAGCATATAAACTTTAACTATGCGGCTACAATACGACAAGTGAAACGTTGATGTTTTAGTGCCGTATTTATATGACGATACCTTTATCATGACGAATAAAATACATTAGCTGAATACTATACCTGGTATTTTACTACAGAATTATAAACTTTACTAAACAGTAAAATAAAATAGTATTGCCAAAAATATACCTACTGTAAGCTACGATTGAAAATAACTAATAAAAAATTTACGATTGTAAATGAAACCCGACTCATCCCAAAAACAAGGATCGTCGTAGGAATACTGGCATTATGTCAGTTTTCACCAACAGTCCCTAAGTTAGTTCAATTTAAGAGTAAACTTAATCTATTATGAAAATAAAACACAGTTGTAACCTCAGGCTTAGGAAACCTCCATAAAGCGTACATACTCGATAATCAACCAAGTAACATTGTGTTAGTGTCATGTAAAAAATTCAGTACCCCAATCACGAACATTTTACGTATTCGTCACGTAATTATAGCGAGTATACGTCAGTCAGCAGCACGAAGCAGTAAGTGTAGTAAGCTCGAAAGCCTTACCGCAGATGACTTCATGCTAACGTAAATATGGCACATCCAGAAACAAGTTAAACGATCTATTTAATTAAAATTATTGAAATATATTATGGTGGTAGTAGTGCAAAATTTTTATTTTGTTTTACGTCCGATAGAGGCGCGTTCAAATTTTCATAAATAATAATTACGTTACTATACGAATACTTTGACGCAATTATTCGTGATTTGGGTACAGGTGTCTAAAGATAGACTAAAGACAAGTTTATAATAAAATATGTTTTTATCTTATTCATATGACTTGCAATCGTATCGCACGACACCCGTAACTACATATGTATGGTGCAACGAGGTACTTTAACACGTCAAGTATGTGTAAACGAGACAATAAAAAATCCATTGTTATGCGGCGCCCGACTGTCCTTTGATACCTGACTGATTAAGTAAGCATTTTAATATAAGGGCGCTTAGATCTTAGTTGCGGGCTTGTTGGTGAAAATGGGCACAAGTCGCCACTATCACTTACTCCATAACGTACTCGTAGGTACAACGACCCGCGCCCCGGGCGTTACCGCAAACTTGACAACACTAACAACTTTGATTTGAAAAGTTAATTAACTGGTTTCTCCTAAGTAAATTGTAGATTCAACTAAGTTTACCCGGATTGCCTTTTCCTTGACGGTTTGCGGTTTCGGACTTTAATAATACGATTATAATTGTCCTGATTCCGTCGTCTTTTATTACAGAAACGTTGGAAATAATAACATTATGATAGCGATTATTTTCTCAAGTTAAATGACTGCGTAATTTAACTTGATACAATAACCACTATCATATTTTAATTGTTTAAAGATTGTCCGAAAATCATATTATAAAGTAATTTATCATAGATTCTTTGAGCCTACAATGAGGACTCGAATAGGAATATAAGGTAACAAGGAAAAACTTGTTTGTTTATTTAAACAAAAACAATTTTTAAAAACACATTCGGTTTGATGAGCAAAACTATATTTTTGCAGTTTCATAGAGTAGAAATACTTAGTGCGGCGCATGTGATGCTAAACGGAACAAAATAAGTACCTTTTTCAATAATTTCATCCCGTAAATACGTAGGCGAAAATGATTCGACGTTCTCCGAAAGAACATTAATCATTTATGACATTTTCAGCTGCAAAGTGCTCATGCACTATGAATGAGATTTCTTAATCAAAAAATGTTGCTGAAAGTACAGCCTTTTACAACATTTCAGATCAGAAAAAATAATTTTAAGTCTTGAAAATCTTGATTTTGATGTTATTTCAATAAATAATTTAACAGGTCATATTTTATGAATGGTTATTTGAATTACTTTTATATTTAAAAAAATGGCTGTTATCCAACTTTTATACTTAGTAGATGTATAATGTAACATCCAAATCATTTAAATATCAAAAAAAGCTCAGCAATATCCGTTCTCCAAAGTCATAAAAAATTTTGCATCGCAAAAAAGGAAAACAAAAACGAGGTTGCCAGGAAAAAAAATATTCTCAACAAAATTATTACATCGTAAAAAGCGTAAAACAAAAACTTTGCCCACGTTACTTCCCGCGATTACAACCGACTCTAAAAACCTTTGGCAAACTTTCGGCAACAACATTGCTTGATAAATCCTCAGTTAGCTCGTTAATAACTTTTACCCACTGAGATTCAACATAAAATTTAATTAATCACAGAACAGGGTCGAATTAAACATTCCCTCATTCTTACTTTATGGCTCGTACTTAGTCGTTGGATTAGACTGAATATCATTATTGTTTATAATTAAACAACGAATCAAATGCCAACCTACCGAACAAGTGCCAAATAGCTAAACTTCTCCTTGTAACATATTTATTTGGCCCCTCCTGCAATACAAGCAACCATGCTTAGTGCAGAAGGCTTATGCCACTTGACCTCAAAGCCCATTGTTCTCCCAATTTTACAATCCATACATTCATTACTCCACTATAACATTTTTGCAGTGTTCTAACAAAAGCGTGCAAATTACACAAGTACCGTAGTTTTAATAATCTGGCATTCATAGAGCAAGCCAACTGCGTCAGTCGTTGGCCTGAAATTTTCATTGGATGAGGCAGGGCATACATAGTAATGTGCTCGTGTTGTTACTCTTTAGACCGTAGACATAGTTTGAGCTGGAATTAGGTCGCAATAAAATAATTGAATTTCACGCCACCTCTATTTTTGTCGTCATTCACAGACATATTTTTTCGAAATGATATTTTGCAAATCAGTTTAACTCGCCTTCAAACTGCCAGAACCTTTAGAAAGGTGTCAATCCTACATTTTGTCCTCCTCATAATAACTGACTTTTCCTTGAAAACAGAATGCTTAAAACAGAAACCCTATATAAGGTTTTAAAAGAATATAATCGCTACGATAACTTTTATGTATGTATGTATAAGTAACAAAAATAAATTTTGAAAAATACTTTATAATTAAATATACATTGTATTCGTAGCGAGATAAGCGCCACATGCAGTCAAAAAAAAACAATTGCGGCGCAACGTCACCAACGTCTTTCATTCGTCTTTCATCAATCCGCTGCACGTGCGATCTGACGATGTAACGAAACTCAAAACATAGCAGAGCATGCTCTTCAATATTATAAACAACGGAGCTGCACCGCTTCAACGCCGCAGCATCGACGCAACGCAACGCAACTGACGCCCATGTGGCTTCGCTCTAGTCGATTAGGGAGCGAACTCTCTCGGAAAAAACTTAAAAGAAATTTCACTGGTTTATAGGACATACTGAGGCAAGAAGTGAGGTGAGTTCTTTGCTGTCCATGCATTATTCATGATGAATATTCATGAGGAGCACTTTGTTCATATCGGTGTTGAATATCTACACCGTATGGATATATTATGGGGAAAGCTCATGAAGTTTTTTCACATTATTTGAAGTAGAGTCTGTACACAGACAGACTTAAAACTTTACAATAAGTCAAGCTTTGGAGCTTGATAATTACCATAAGGTACTTAATTGCTTCGACAATCCTAAGGTATGGTAGAGAATGCTACCATGTAAACAACCTCAAGGCACAGCTATTAGCTAGATTCGTGATCGATAGTTAACTTAACCGATGGTTAGATATTAACGAAATTACGTCAATTATACGACCAGCGATTGAATATATCCGATTGTGCGTGTTCTTAAGAAAAAAAAGCTAAAAAAAGCTTGTTTGAGTGGCTATTTAATAATGACCCATTGTCAAGGTTCTTTTTACAAAATCTTTATTATTCAACCTATGATAACGAACATAAGTTGAGTTAACGAGCAATCACGAAACAACCTATAGTTGTGCGTTCAATCCAGGCAAGTACGGCAAGTATATTGATATTGGTACACAAGTGTGATTCAACCGAGTACCGACTTGCCCCATTTGGCAAACCTCTTACGTAGAGTTCGTAATTATCACTGTTGTTGCGAAACGCAACGCTGTTGCAACATCATTGTCGATATTTAGCATACTTATTTTGGACTGTCTATAAAGTTGTCAATCACTAAATATTCTTATAAAAAATCTTTGAGAAATTTAGCGGTCAGACAAAATCAGATGTGTAGTATAAATACTACTACTACTAAAGAAAAGTTTGTTTAAAACTGTACCACTAATAAGACAGTCTAAGTTGTATTTACTGCAACCCGATTTGTAACCGATCTATGTCATAAGATAAGAACTCTTTAATGTACATCACAACTTATTATTTACTTAAAATTTTAAGCGAAAACCCCTACTAAGTTTGCGACCGAGTCCCGACCGAGCGCGGAGTCGTCCTAATTGTTTATTATTCTCGCGCTCGGCGAGCAATAAGGCGTATCGTCACGTACACCCATTCCCGCCGACATTCATATGATTTCTTAATAAAGTGCGACCCAGCCAGGCACCCATATCAATAAGAGCCAAGGAATTTAATGAAATTCCCTTGGAAGAATTCGCCCGGCTCTTAGGTGGGTAGATTCCAGCTTCCCGCACCCATACCACCCTTATTATTTTAAATTGCTATCGTATCGGTATATGACTTCGATTAATTTGTTTTAACCCACAAACTGTTATAATTACGCGTTAATTGGTAATGATTCTGATGTTTGGGTAATAAATGTGTGGCTTGGCAAAATTAATACTTACGAGAAGTTCACTTATATTTAATTGTATAATTATAACCTACGCCAATGTCACAGACACCGCAATTCCGCATAAATCAACGAGTAGAACAAGACAAATCACAAATCATTGAATACCTAATTCATGGTACATACTTTCATAGAAACAAAAAATATTTTATTAAAATGTTTAGGTTAAGGAAATGCTAAGAGACGTAGTAAACCTAGGTTTACCCGGGTTAACTTAGTATTACCCAAACGTTTTGGGTGAAGTTTGAATTATACGTATAGTACATTATAATATGCAGTTTACCCGCTTATTCTTTCAGGGACTAGATTCACGTACGCACGCACGTAAGTACTACTTTAAGAGAGCGTTTTGATACTAATTATGAAGAGCCCTTTTATATTTTTAAAAACAGTACTTGGAAATAATTGATTCGATTAAAAGTGCGAAAAATACCTCAATTTAAACCCATGTGACGGTAGCAAAACCTACCATACCTAGACCTAGCCATATGGCCAGGTTTAGGACGTGTAGAGTTATGACGAACGACAGGCGCAACAACACCTAACATTACCTAGCAAGAGTTGGATAGTCTTAAATTTGTATCGGTAAACTCCGGATCAAAATGATTTTTAATTATTGTTCCGAACTTTACCCAAAAACTTTGGGAAATACATAGATTATCCTGGTAAACCTAGGTTTACTACATCTTCTAGCATTACCCGCAACATATACATTAGTAAGTCTATCGTACATGAAGCAGCGTGTGAGTGTGGGAAAGGGTGTTTAATCGGATCTAAATGTGTTGTCCAAAAGATTAAGCTCTAACTTCACTAGTGCCCATCGTTAATCTTGTCCACCTAACAATTTGTCAGAGCTGCAAAATGCAGTTTCGTCACAACTACAAATACTAAAACAATCTAAAGATACTCGCTAAAACGACGTTATAGTGAGGTGTCTGCCGGAAAAGCGGAAACGGCTTACGTTCTCGGAATGCGTCCTACACGAAAGCAAAGTTATTGAACAAAATGCTGACTCGGTATGCTGACAAATGTAAACACTTGTAGACAACTTCCGGTGAACACTGAACACACAAGGGGGCCCATCTGTTGTTTTGTCATAAATTACCCTTAGAGTTTTCAGCCGAAATTCGGGATAAATTCTAAAGTAGGTATGTACTTTTGGATTCTGTGAAAAAGAATTTACTTACCCAAGTGCTTTATAAGTGTTTGATTTTTTATTATGGGCCCTGTCTGAAAGAAAAGTATTATATTTTATTTTATTTTTATTTTTTATTTATAATGCTCCGTTATATTGATCAGTGAAAAGATTCCCCCGATATATTATTTCCACTCGATAGCATTCCTTTTGCTATTTTCACTGACGTCATTCAAAAAGGTTTTTCAAAATCTTCTAACATTTGGGAAGCAGCGACTCGGGGTTATCAGACATGCTTGACAGTGTTACCGTAATTTTACGTGAAGCACACGCACATGTATTTATATCACTGGAAAGTTACCTATTGTCTCTGCGGACTACCTCAAAGGGTAAATACTTTATTAAGACAACCTGTTTGCAGTAAAGTCCGTTATTCTTAGCCTGTCGAATATTGTAAACAATCTTGACATTAATTTATAAAGAAATGTTTTTTTATTTAATAAGGTTTACAAAATACTCACAACCTATACAGTTTATTTCAGAGATGTACGAGTGTTCAAACCAAAATTGTTGAATTTATTTACTAATATTATTTTTAAAGTTATAAAAATATTGCTTACAATATTAAACTAGCTCAGAAAAAACGGATCTGAAATACTGATTTGTAGAGGAAATTAATTTAGTTAGGGCAGTCAACAAGTAGTAGGGCAGTAATCGCAGTTATCTATCTATACATATAATAAAATTGTAGAGGTCGAATTTCTGTACAATAAAAGAAAATGCTTAAAACCGAGTCAGGGGGATGTAAGAAGTGCAATAGCACTAATCTAGATTTTTTTCGAATTTCTTATTTCTCTGTTTGTCTGTCTGTTTGCTCGCGATAAACTCCGAAACGACTGGACCAATTTAAATGAAATTTTGAACAGTGGTAGCTTAAACCATCGAGCAACATTTAGGATACTTACAATGCCTGTAAATAAAAGTTTCCGTGCGATGTAAAAAAATATTAAAAACAAACTTCAGTAGAACGAAACGCGCCAAGTGTCACTTTTTCAACCATAGACCATTGTACACAGATACAAATAACTGATGTCTAAAGTCATTGTCAAACAAATGTCAAGTCATTCAATCTATCAAAATAAAACAAAGTGAAACATCACAAAGCATTGAATATGTACCTAAATTATTCATCTGTGATTGAAAGCATGGAAATTATGGAAAATTGCCTGTGTAAATAATAGGAGGAGCAACAACGCCACATGTGAAGGACACTGATGTGTTGCAATGGTCTCTCCAGTATCACCTGTTGTTGCTTACTATCACCTGTATAATGTAACACCAATGTTTTATTAACGGTATGAAGATATCACTTTTACAGTTTTACCCACCAGTATGTTAGCTGCTGCTTTTCTTATTCATCTAAACTCTAATCATCAAAAAATTCAACTGGTAGGATTGCAGAATAATTAATAAAAAGTGAAGCTCTTCTTCCAGAGAAAGAATTGAAGAGTTTCTTCCAGTTGAATTTGGAAAATGTACTCTCATACAGTTCATATTCAGATAATTCAGAAATTGACGCAGACAATAAACAATATTTCTTATCCTTAGCCTCACAGTCTTTAGAATTGCCACCAATACATAGCTATCACGACAAAAACTTTGTTTCAGAGAACAAGGGGCAGCAATGATAACCAAAACATTGTCAACATGTAAGGAAGGTTGTTGCATACCCCGTGCCAAACCCGCTACAATTGAACAAGAAGATTAACCAATTTTTACCACCTTTCAAGTGTCACACACATCACATACCTCTCCAAGATGCAGAAGAGTACAGACAGGAATGTGACTGTGGCATCTTCTACATCAGTGAATCAACAATAAGTATAGGCATGCAGATTAAAGAATACAAATAGCTGATTTATTTATATTTATTTATGTAACAAAGAACCACTTTATAATTATGTTTAGACCAACCTAAGCAACATCTCATACTGCAAGATCTCAAGACACAATAAGCTTTTTCTGGGTGGTTAGGAACGTCAATAGATATTAATGAGCGATGGTAGTTTCTTGGTCTACGGATGCTGATAATAATTAGGAACGGCAGGCCCTCTATTTCATTTTAAATAAATGTGTGGAATATGAATCTGTAAAGTGTTTTAATTCAATGTGTAGTGTTTCCTCCATATTGGTTTGTATAAATTAAATGAAATTTTGGTACTTTACTTTATGGTACTTGCCAAAATATATATTTAGATCAATTCTTTCCACACAACAAAGTAAAATGTTAGTAAATTAGTAGTTTTTTTTTGTGGCAAAGTACTTAGTAGTTAAAAAGTAAAGTAACCATATAATCCTATCAGACAAAGGAACTCTTAATCAAATTACAGATTGTGAACGTCCAAATAATCGGTATGGTAATAATAATTGATCACCTTTGATGTACTACTTGCTTCTTACTGTTGTAATAATAAATATACTGATTTTGTTTCAAAATAAGTTTAATAAAGCTTACTAAGCATTCTATATCGCCCTTTAGTTTTAGTTAAGTAATACAGGGTGACTTGAAGATGGGTGCAAAGCTTGGAGGCGGAAGTAGTATAGTTGAGCCATGGTTGTCTTAGACGAAGTCTCACTATTTTCTTAAATACTTATTATGTTTTTTTTATATAAAACCTAAACTTTTACAATTCATTGCTAACAATGGCCAATTTTAATGATAAGTGAGTACTAATATTTACTTTAATTAACTTATATAAATACTTTATATCTTGCGTACTTATAAGTACATACTTAAGTATCTTATTTGTAAAATCATAAGCCTAAATAATTAAAAACTCTACCCAAAGTCACTATTCCACGCGAACGAAGTCGCGGGCACAGCTAGTTTCAAATAAATCTAATATCATTCGCGGAGCAACAAGACATACTTATTTGATTATTTATGCTACACAATAATATACCCGCTGGCAGTAGGCTGAAAATATACGTATCAGAACTAGATAAACTTTGGGGTCAAGCAAATATTACTTTTCGCCACGTTAGACGTTATATAAACGTAGACGATAAACAAATATTTACCAAAACATATTACAATAGACATCGCTAACTAGCAACATTTACCTTTTATGTAATCTGGCAGAAAAACACAGTGATTATGTGTGATTACTTCCAAGTACCTACCAATATTAAATCGTTATAAGGTATGGAAGTATCAGATACCGAGTTACCTAGTATCTAACTACCTTTTATATTACTAGATTTTTTATTTGAATACCGTAACATGTTTTATGCCAATCACAAACCATCCTCCCTCACTCTTAGCTTTATTAATACACCCCGCTGCAAATAAAAAGCAATAACTGCAAATCTTGATGCCTTCACCGGAATAAGATCTAGGACTTCTGTATTTATGAGCCCCAAATGTGTTTCTTTATTCCCAAGACGTGTCCAACACGTAAACCCTATCTACCAACGATAAGGATTATATTGCTATAAACCGAAACTACAAGTGGTTGTTCGTATGCCGCAAAACTAATGCATTATTGTTTTATAAACCCTATGCCATTGGCTATAAAGGTGCGAGTGGGATTCCCATCCACAGTGTCATTAACGGCAAAAGCGTACAAATTGAGCAAAGTTATGACTTGGCATAAAGATCTGGTGGAATTCTCCTGTGGCTGGTAAATTCGTGAGTGGTATTGGCCCGAGAGCAATGATAGATGACTCTGCACCGCCCGCGGAGGTCATTAGCTTATTATTGTGATGGAAATGAAGATTTCAGTTTCTGACTTGCGTAAACAACACTGATTTGTTCGCCATTTTTCCTTTTTCCTAAAGCAAGTTTCATAATCTGAGTGAATTTGTATTAACGTTTAAGGTAAAGTACGTTTTTTTTGCTTGTCGAATATTGTAAACAAATTTGGCATATTTTTTTTACGAAATGATTCATTTAAAACACAAAACTCGCAATTTACACACACACGCCACTGAGTTCTTATTTTAAAACTATTAAAATATTGTTTACAATACTCGGCTGGCAAAGAAGAACGAATTTTGGATACCTTACGGTGCCCTATATCACAATGTCTTACCGTATAAGCATCGTGAACGAGGTTGACAAAAGTACGTTTGTTCCCTCCCAAGTGTTTTATATGAAGCAAGATAAAGAGAATACAGAAGTTTTACCCATCACTTCAACCTAATAAACTGATAGCAGTTGCATGTTCCTTTTGCCTACAGTGTGAGTGCCTTTTTGGGAAGCATCATTTAACTGTATTCAGTTTACCTGAAACTGTTGTTTTATTAGAAATCAAATACCTAGAATTATATTTTCCTGTACTTTAGGTACTCGACGTTTGAAAATCCATCTGAATCAAGTCAAATAGAGGGGATCAAATGTCATAGTAAAAGGTTCACTTTTTGTTACAAAATAAAAAATATATTTCAACATAAATCTTTCTTAAAGATCACAAGAATCATTCGTTACTAGCACAAAGCTTAAGTCGTCTATAGCGAGACAGAAAATAATCCTCCTTTTTTCAAATCCTGTAGGTATTGGATTAGTAAATGAAGCGATATTTCAGCCATTTGAATAGGTAATTGCATTCACCTAGATTGAGTTCTAAGCCTGGTTTTGCTGTGAGCGGCAAACAGGTGTCGTTATCTTTACTCGCGTACTAAAAACTGATGTTAGAAGGGGACAGAGATAGATTGAGTCCAGGGATAAATCTCTGACAGGGACAGAGTAACGAGACAGTGTACGTGAGGGGCATAGACAAGTGTATTGTATGCAACCGGCGGCGGTTGCAAGCGGACAATCGACGTGCAAGCAGTTTAGCGCCAGATGTTTACGATATCATAAGTAATCTGGTTTTGATGGATAAGCAAATAGTATAAGCCCAACTTTAATATATGTAAAATTAAGAAGGGTACCGTTATCATTATCACACAAGCCGTTTTGTGGTTATGGGAATATTTTTCCTTAACATCACATCTACGTTGTTTTCTTATACTTTTAGATAGTCTCAAAGCAATATTGTCGCAGGTAGAGGGAATTTTTTTACCATCAAAAAACTAAACACTGCATTTTTTAATATTATAAATTGACATATAAAATTACCTTAAAACAGAATTACATTCAATGTTCATTCAATGCATCTTTTCTGGATCGTTATGCCCGTTAAAAGGGTAAATAAATATACTTGTGTTGTAAATGTAAGAGGACCAAAAGACATCATAACAAGCACCGCTCTATATTTAATTGCGATTACGTAAGTAAAAAAACATACTGATTACTGATTGTGATTTCAAGAAAGTGGTGATGTGATACATTTATATTTATACTATAGTCGCGAAAAAGAATGTCACTTAACTATAGCACGTGCCAGGCCAATCAATCCACAGATAACATAATATTGCAGGCATAAAAAATGGTCTGTAACAAATAAATCCAGAATTTGTTCCGCAAACTAAAGATTACGGTCCCCGGTCGTTAAGAACAACAAGAGTCATGCGATTCCGACTGCCGACGTCGATACAGGGAGAAAACTTTGCCTATTCCTGCCACCTGGTGTCCGAAATGGGTACTACCAGTAATTACAGTTTAATCTATGACGGGACCTCGTATAACTCTCGCGCCTACCTAATGCTGAAACTGAATGGTATAACAGTTTATAAAGAATTCAATTGTAAGGTAGACTGATATTGAATTTTGAACAGGATACAGAGTGTCCAATACTAATTTTAAGCCTCAATCGTGGTTTTAAATAAAGTTACTATCTAAGCAACTGCAAGCAAGACCTTTCGCACTGGTCATTGCAATAGGTAGTTGTAAATAGATAAAACCAATTTTATTAGAAGTTGCATTAACAGATAAAAAAGCAATTTGTTGGTACGCTTTAAGGCATCAAGGCTAATAATGTACAGCACACCGTGCAATACAGCTTATAAATAAATAAATAAAGTAATAAGTTTTCCATGCACAACACCTCACCCTCGACAGAAAATTATGACAACTTGTTTACCAAAGAGCGTCCTCAAGGCACCCTCTTGTCACCCTCGTACCCTTTCTGAGAGTAGAGGGGAGTCAATTTGAGTGGGAATCAGCATTTGTCGCGTCCAAAATCGCGTCAAACCGCCATATACCTAACTACTAAAAAATTACGCGTAGAAAATGCAATAAGGGAACAAATGGCGGGGAAACTTCGCATCAATGAACTAGGCTTAATTCACCCGTGTTTGCCGTCTAATACGGTCCGCTCGTAAAAATACCGTGTGTATACAGCCTAACAAGATTGAGCCAGATAGCAAGTTGTTAGTTTAGGCCGCGCTCGTGTGATCACGGCTTATTACTATAATCTCAGCACACAATAACTTACAGACACAATATTAGACCTACTTAACCCCAAAATGTAGGCACGATGGTAAATTTTTTTCATTGTTATTGTAACATTATATTTTCACGAGTTCTTTCTGTTTGTTAAAATTATATATATATATATATATATATATCAGTAATATTCCGAGAAAGGATTACAGCAATCTTAAGTATTTCTACGAAATATTATATCTTTTATTACACTAGCTGCCCAGTGCACAATGGAGATGGAAGTAGATTGGAAACATGTGAAATAAAAATCTTACCCGTTCCCGTTCGTATGATACAAAAGTACTTTACATTGGTGTAGTTAAATTAATCATAATAGTAGATATTCAGTACTTTTCAGACTTGTTATTTACCTCCTTTTTGTAATCAAAAATCAACTTCAAACGTGTGATAAAAAGTGTATCCAATTTTCGTCAAATGTCATTTTTTAGGCTAAAAGAATAAATAAATATTAAACAGTGAATAAATATACAGTCCGATTTCGCAGCATTACGCGATGCCGCTTTAAATATTTACCTTTCATTTGCCAATGCTACTAACATTATCGAGAATGTTCAAGAAAATACCAGAGGCACTACGACAGTAAATTAGTTTTCAATGCTACCGCGCCCGTATAAGCGTTTGCGAAATGCAATTTGGTGCAATGTATGTAAATAGGTTACATAAACTGTCCGTATAATGTACGTACACACGTATACGATAGCATGTGTACTTAATTCCGTGCCACATTGCATTTTTTTGTTTTTGTAAAATATGCTGTGTAGTTATTATATACGAGTAAATGATATTCTCGATGGCACTAAAAAATACTGCAATATATTACATGACTGATAGCATGAATAATAAAAAAAACCGGTTAAGTGCGTGTGGGACCCGCGCACTGAGGGTTCCGTGCCACCCTTAACTGAATTCAGGGTCCACTTACTTTCACTTAACGAAAACATCACAATATATTGCGACAGCAAAAATAACTTTGTTTTTCATAGTGTTTGTATGAAAGACAAAGTTATATTTGCGGTTGATAAAAATGTGCAATATCTCAAAAACTACTGGTTCGATCTCCTTCAAACCAATTTTCGTTGCAAGTTTTTGTTGAGATCTACATCATATATTTTTTTCAAAATTTTCACTTTCTTAGTTCAAAAGTTAGAGGGGGGGGGACGCCCATTTTACCACTTTGGAAGCGTCTATATCTCAAACCGTACACTTTAAGAAAAAATGGTTTTAGAAACCTCAACATCATTTTAAAAGACCTATCCATAGACACCCCACACGCATAGGTTTGAGTAAAAAAAAATTTTTAGGTTTTAGTTTCATGTATGGGAACCCCCTTAAATATTATTTTTTTCTTACTTTTTGTATCTGAATCGGAAAGCGGTGAACAAAATACACCTACCTACCAAGTTTCAGCTATGTGATGCTTATAGTTTCAGAATAAAGTGGCTGTGACATACGGACGGACAGACAGACAGACAGACAGACAGACAGACAGACAGACTTGACGAAACTATAAGGGTTCCGTTTTTTGCCATTCGGCTACGGAACCCTAAAAATGTGACATTAAAGGCGACTTTGCGAGGGTCCTCTAAAGAAAACCTTCAGGACTAAAGTGAATCTGAATTATCAATAATGCAGAAAGAAATAGGGATAAGCAAATTGAAGAGCGAACGTGTGTTAGAATAGATAAAGTGGTACCATTAACTTGAGCCAAAAAAAGCCTAACGATTTATTTTCAGTTCAATACCGACATGATTAACAAAAAAGTGAAACTGACTTCAAAAAGAAAGTGCACTTAAAAATCTTAAATAAACGATTTAATCTTTGAAACAAAGGACTCCTTTTTAGGTGAACAAAATTCTTTTTGGAGTCGGTGTCATCGCTTTGCGACCATGTCAATCACCATCAGTCTAAAATGGAGTCCTTTCTTTCAAAAAGTAAATCATTTATTTGAGCCTATTAGAGCATTTCGTTTTTGAAGTCGGTTTAACTTTATTTTATTTTATAATTTTAGTGATGGGTGAGGGGGCGCTGCTGTGTCTTTTGACTATATATTACTGTACGAGTATACATGTAAGTTCTGGTGTCTTAATAACATAACTCCCAACCCGAATAAAGCAATAACTGTATTTTCTTTTTCGAACTTTTTTCGTATACGAACTGCACGATAATTGTCTTCCAGATCCTGACTTTGAAAACAATGGAATCAGTTTCAGAATATGGTAGGTAAAGGAGAAAAAATCAAATCGGTTCACAAATGACTCAGATATAAATATACAAAAAAATACATACAGTCGAATTAAGAATCTTCTCCTTATTGAAGTCGGTTGAAAAGAGTTGATATGAATATTCACTTTTAAATAAGTTTTTGAAACGACTTACAGTATTAGAGGCAACTAAATACTATTTCTTCAGTCAGCTGAAAAGTATTTGGATGGTAAAAAAAATATTATTGAGCTCCATTTAAGTTTATAATAACAAAATTGCGTGCGGAGTCAGATTTACATAAATCTCGATTTCCCTATCCTCTGCACTTAAGGCAGAACACGAACGTCTAGAAAAAAGTGAAGTTATTTTCACTTGGTAAAGTCGTAGATTACGCAAATACGTACCGAGTCTCACCCCACAAGCATTTATCACACTTTTGTACTTACGAAAACTTTTTCTGAGATGCACGATCGAAGCCACCCCTGCAACAAAGCAAGGTCTCAACGCGAAGCAATATTATAGATTTTAGTGATAAATATTTTTGCCTCGCGTTTAACCGAAGCCAAAAGGGAAAGGTACGTTAGCTAATGTATTTATCGTTTCATATAAGTCCTATAAGTTTGAATATGGGTCGGAAGTTTCTACGTGAATCGTTGTTGTTTTACAATAGATAGGGTTATTGTATGTAAGACAACATCAACGTAAAAACAAAGAGACGAGTATAAAAAAGTTTAATTAACGTACAAATTCAATTCGTTTCTTGTTTATGATAGGTTGTTACAATAAAATTATCGTTTTACTATTCATTGACGCTTTTTAGTGTTGACTCACTGTTATTATCATCTGTCACTGTAATCAAATTGGAATTACAGTGGCCATATTATTTTGATAATAATTTCTTATATAAAAGTATTCTGTTCACGTACCGTACCTATTCTATTTCTGTTCAGAGTTCATAAAGGATACTATCTTTATCGCTTTCGACAAGGAGTATATATCTACACCCACGTTGACTGTCAAGGTAGTATGGGCTTTTAACGGCGAAATGGCTGATATTTATGTACCTATGTAAATATCAACCATATAGTTTGTATTACAGACAGATGATTTATAAATTTGTCGGGTTTTCCTCCCTGACGCTATAACTCCAGAACGCACGAACCGATTTCCACGGTTTTGCATTCGTTGGAAAGGTCTCGGGCTCCGTGAGGCTTATAGCATAAAACGGCGCCGAGGCGGGACGGGGCTGGGTGCGAAACGAAGTTCGCTGGGACCGCTAGTTTGTATTTATTTGTACAACAAAATTCACAGCTATTAAAAATTCAGTGTAACATGTTTTTTTTAAACAGCCAACATTAGGATCACATTTTATAAAACAAAACATATAAATAAGTGTGTCACTGATGTCGTCGATCTTCCTATAATTGATAAAATATGTGTGTGTGTGTGTGTGTGTGTGGATCAGGCCTTTTGATGTTGTAACTTGACGTTTATTTTTCAGATATAAAAACAATTGTTTGGTTGATGATGAGGAAGGCTAAGAAAGAAGGTTTTTTTGTGATCCTGATCACTAACAATAGAAAAAGAAATATATGGCGCGCTGCCGTTTCGGTAAGCGCGATCTAGACATGATACTGACAGTTCAGGCTCAGTTGAAAACTCCCCGACTAGAGTATCTACGCGAGACGCAAGAGATTTCGAACAAAAGGAAAAGTGGTTCCATTAAACCGAAAATCTAATATTTCCAACTAAAAGATAACAGAAATTAGTCAAACACTACAGCACAAGAATATTCAAATGAGCATTCTGTGAAGTTTGCCACTTTTGGAGCAAAATATTTACGGCGACCTCGCTACGCGTGTATCGTATTCTAAGCTTTGGCGGCAACTTATTTATGGTGGGGTGCCAAACACCCCCGAGAAAAATGTTTCCAATGCCGGGGCCCGCAGTAACGATATATTAAATTAAAGCAATTTATAAGTCGGCTTACGGAACCCTCGCAAACTCGCCGCAATGCGACTAGAGGGATACGCGTTTACAAGTGCGGTACGTCCTCACTTCAAGCGGTAAGCTCATCTACATACTTATATTATATCCTAGATTTTTTTATAGCGCCACTAGAGAAAATTTTGTTTTAAAATGTTATACTTCTTCAGGTTTTCACTGTAATTACAACAATGGTTCATAAATCAAACCAAAACCAGAAAATCAATAAAGCTCGTACAAAACCGGAGTGGCAATTAGTCGGCATTAAATAAATTGACCTTATTATTGTTTGTAAGGTAATTGTCATGTCTTTTTTGTAGTTCTAATGTAATTTGGCATTCCACACTCATTTTACTAACGACACCCTTAAATTGTAAGTGGTTCTGTCGTTTACTATTTTCATATCACTGATACATATAATAATAAGGACCCGTATTGTGTTGGTAATCGTGTCGTGTCAATCCACACTGCCCGGTGGCTTTGCTGGCGGCTGACGTCAAGACTTGTCCGATACTATGCAAAATGCCACCACACGGCATGACAACTATGCGCCGGGCAGTGTGGAGCTACCTTTATACTTAATTAAATTGAATTGACTTTGATTGAATCGGGTTGAATTGGATTGGATTATAATGTATTGAATTAATTAACTAAAGACACACCAACACAGGCTATAAGTCACTTATGCATTACTAACAAATTATGGATGTTAAATCTGAATTAAATAATTTTTATTTCATTTATTTATTATACTAAAATTATTATTTTTTCGACAGTATTTTTGTCTCTAGATTGCAAAAATCATAACGATAACGCCGTATTTGATTCCACGCCTAACCATTATGTTGAAATATTACACTGGTCCATATCTAAACACGCGTATTGTTTTAGATTTCCGGAAACTTCACGAAAGCTTTCAAAAGCCACGGCATATTTTGCTTATCGCCATGATGTTGTGTTAGGATGTCCTCATAATCTAATTGTATTACAAAAACCGGTACTGGGGGATGGTAATTAACATAAACCAGCTATTTAATTAATTGGATTAATTTTCTAATAGGGATGATTTCAAATCTTTAAACATCATTTTAAAACTTAGTGCAAGAAAATTTAAGTTTTATTAGTAAGTAAAGTCCATATTTTTAATCAGTCTTTAAAAACATGGCATTTTTTATAAACATTTCAACAACATCCTCGTCACTTGAATATTGTGCAACTCGAGTTAAATTTAAATCCGTTCGTAGAATCGATTTGGGGATATGCGGGTGAGAGCTAGCAATAAATACTTTCAGAAAATAATTTGCCTTTCAAATTGGCCAAGTCAAAAATGGAATGACGAACAGCTATAAAACCAACCGCCATAACTAAGTAACTTTTATATTGCTGATCTCGAGATCCGCACTGGAATATATTTAAGGCTGCTGTCACCTACCTTCTAACAAAGTTCAAATGCAGTTTTCTCCACAAAAATGACTAAACTGACTACTTTTTTTGAATGAATTGTGTAGAAATGAACTATCTCCATAAGATGTCGACTCTGAATTTTTGATTCAATCTTTAAAATGTCTGTAATTTGCAATCATAGAAGCCAAATTGACGGTTTTTCTGATGCACTTTTCTAGATCAGTTGTTGACATCAGCTATCGAAATAATATAAACTTGAAGGGAATTACGTTCGTATACAAGGTATCGACTCTGTTTTTTTTATTTATCGCTCTGATTATTCCAAATGAAGACAAAATTGATACCATGTTTTGGCATAAAATACGCACCTAAAGACAGGCGATTATCTCTGAGATACATTGCACTTATTCTGTGTTATTTGATAAAACAATGTTTTAGAGGTTCCTATCTTTAATTTAGCATCTAAATTCTTGATTTTATCTTGTGCAATATATTCAAAATATCTTACTAAAGTAACCTATAAATTTGAGATTTGGAGCTGTCACGAACATTCATCTTCGATCGAAATTTGACAGATAGCGCCGAGCGCTCGGAGGGGAAGGGTGTGTCGCTCGTTGTCTTCGCTGCTAGTCTTTTATTTCGTGTATGATACTCATTCCAAATTTAAAAATATCACGCTTTGCACCATTTTTATACGGCGACCAATTCGCTTTGAGGCTTTATGCAACAGGCATAAAGCCACATAGTGCATTCCACATCGTCGATGGTCTCTAATTATAACAAAAAAGTATTCGTTCTTTTGTATCGATTTGTAGTTGTATTTAAATGATTAATCAATGTTAAGTAAACTTGCATAGAAACGAATCCTTATTAATACTATAAACAAGAAAGATTTGCATATATGGCGACTATTTCAAGAGGTTCATGAGTTAAAACAAAGATATTTTATCATATACATTGTGTATTAGGACCAAAATTATCGACAAAAATAATAATAATTATAAATTCTCCACAAAATAAAATTGTGGTACATGATGAGCAAACGGTTTCTATCACCAAACAGTTAAATGACAATTTTAGACAAATACTAAATTAATTAGGCCAAGAATAGGCACTAGTACCAAGATAGTATAAGATCAGATTTGATTAAAAAAAACAACAATTTACACACGAAAATAAAGAAAGTATTGATTTATTTCTTAACTAAAATAATTACAGGTATTTAACGTGAAAATAGAAAATAATATACACGGTCCTAGTCTAATGTTAACAGAGCGCACGCCGACGGCCAAAAGAGGGCGCTCGCTGGGCTGCTTCGGTTTATATAGGCCCGTAGTGTTGCCGTTACTCCGGGGTTGCTAACACTACTTTATAGTTTGACAACGGTAGACCGATTTTCATGATATTTACTTTGTTGAATTGGTATTTACCTCTTACCCCTTAAGTTATTATGAAACGAACGCGCTGAGGCTCGATACGAAACACAGTTTACGAAGCCACTAGTACATCCATAAAAACTGGCAACGGGTAAAATGGACTCACGTTCCGTACGGGATAACTGAGTAATGAATATATATTTTATGATATTGTGTGTCTGCTGGCGACTAGTTATTATTTAACCGATTTCAAAAGGAGGAGGTTATCAATTAGATGATATGTTATTTTTTGTATGTATATCATCCTCATATCTCAGTCATTTGTTGACAGATAAGATATTTTTTTCATTTTCTTATAGGGTTTCACTTTTAATTGGTCCCATTGTGGCCAAATCCGGAACTGATGATGAGGTCTTGGTGTGATCGAGGGAAACCCTTAAATCTAAAAGACATGTATAGTGTTTTTGTACTAGTATTTCAATGTTGACGTGTCTTTACGTCTGATAGTCACTATTTTGTAGAACTGAGCTGATAGTGGAACTCCTTAATGATTAGGAGTTCAGTGATTATGACGCCGGAACTTATGTAAGGTACTTTGTAGCTTATTAAAGAGCAGAGTCAAAAGGTGAAACCCCCTCCCCTCGATTTTAATCACTAACAATTTGCAAATAAAATAACTTAAACCGACTTCAAAAACAAAATACACTAAAAAGTCTTAAATAATCTCTTAAAAGGACTCCATTCCAAGGACAAGAGTTTATTTAAGAATTTTTGGTGACTTTTGTTTTTGAAGTCGGTTTTGTTGAAATAGTATGGCGGTGAAGTGATCATTATCCCAACAAAATTAAAGACGAATAAGGGCTTTTGTTTTTAGTATTTGACTTTGATTAGTAAACATTCGTGCTTTGGATTTTGAATTAGAATAAGCGGACGACAAAAGGACAGCTGTCTTTCTTTATATGGACCGTATAGAGGCGTTATTTAGTTCCACAATCTTTGATACGTATTTGTACGTACGTACCATTGGTCATTGGCAATTCTATACTGTGTGGGACTTGTTCATGGCATTAATTCCATACGCTAGTAACAGTATTTCAATGGTTTAAACCTAAATCAATAGGGCAATATTTTGCTTAGTTACCATGACTTTTCTTTCTGGGTACTGATTGCACCAGTGACTTTCACAACCACATCCTAACTATAAACTTGTATTATTTAGTTTCATGGGATGTGTATGTAGTTAATATGAACCTGTATTCAAATTGTACGCAAATGCCATGAAGTTCTATGGTCTCTTCAAGTCCACATTCATATAATATTTAATTATTGAAAAATTTATTAAAACAAAAAAAAAATCAAAATCTGTTATACATTAAATACTTGAAATCTTGATCGAAAGCTTCTTAACTACATTTTCTGAACGACAGCTATAGTAACTTGTCACATTTTTCATATATCAAAATACAAATCATATCAAAGAACAGCGTCACACTAAAAGGTGTGTATGTGTTAATAAATCCTCATAGCACCCAGTTGGTATGACACGTGGTAGATCAAGCGCAGAACCAACGGCAGCATTCACCAATAAACCTTAGTCCCCGTTTCTCATGGAGTTCACATTCGTAAAAAAATACCTATTCTCCGAGTCACGATTTGGGTGAAGACATAAAGAGGCAGATAACTGGTAACAACGTGTACCGACTGACTAGTGATGTGCCAAGTCATCTTTTTTTGATCTCGAAAAATTTTAGAAATTCGTTACAAAAATCCAAATAAGGACCGACTGACATTAGAATGTTTTTTAAAACAAGATTCAAATCAGGACTTGAGTCGGAAGAATCTCTTTAAAGCATTTCAGTTCCATGAAATAGCCAACGGGGCACATCACTGGTTAGTCGGTGCAGGTCGGTACGTGTTACCCGCCTCGATATGTCTTCACCCTTTAGATGCATTTCGTTTCTTCCCATTCTATAAGTTTTTACGTTATTATAACTGTACATTTGTGTTTAAATCTGTGAATTTACTTGGTTATTGAATTACCAAAAGGAAAATGTTCGCGAAAGGAATTGACGCGAGCCCTGATTCCGAACTGTATTCGCGTAGATATTTTAAATACAAAAAAAAACTGGTATAACATTAATTTATCATATCGACTTTTACATGACCATCATTTTCTATGTTCATCATACGCATAGCCTACTACCTAGAGATAAAGTATCAAAAGTGTTTGATTACAGTAAACATTTTTTGTGTCCCGGACATATAAAATCGCACACACACATTGATAAATTCGGTAAAATCTGAGAATCTCCAGACTGTCATATCACTCTTAACTATGAGCGGATCTATATTGCCAAACTTACTTGAATTACACTAAAGGGGTAAAGTCCAAATTATATCTTAAAGCTTCTAAAGTGAACTCGTATTCTATATTTTTCAGAAATCCAAAGTTAAGTTGGAATATCTATAGAAAGTTATATTACAAATTCTCTGATGTCACAGCTCATCAACTTTATTTATTGTTAAAAATATATTCAATGAATGACTCACAGAACGGAGAAAGTTCAAAAGTGCACCATTTTACAAAACGCAAAATCTGTAATCTATACATTACTATAGCTAAGCAATTATTTTAGCATTATTCGGCGGAAAATTTAGAATATTGTGCCAATGATAAAGAGGATGAGTCAGCAATAAAGCAACTGTTGTGCCAAAGACAAATTCTGGGACGACCACGGCGCCGTCTGGGCGGGGAGGCAGGGCGGCCCGCCCAGCGCATCTAGACCCCCACTAATAGTTCAAACCATTCAGGAACAATACGCATCCTGCGAGATAAGACCGCCACCCCGGCCCAACAAACACTGGATGCAGACTGTTTATTTTTATCCATGCCAGCTATGCATCGGTTTGTGGGGTAAGGCGCAGGGGTGAATCTTAAGCACGCGAATTCTACGAATCACACTTTGTAATACGGATGTTGCTATAATATCCAATTAGTTCTTGAGATTAAAGTGGTCTTTTAAGAACTTTTCTTAGTATGAATCAAGTGCTCGTTTATTTAACAATAGCTTAACTCTGACTAATATATATTATAAGAAAAAAACGTAAAAAAAAAACGTACAATAAAATATTTTGAAACAGATCTATTTATATGTTAGTCTTGTATAGGGCATGTTTTGTATCTAGATAGGCAAGTTTCTAATTTAAAATCTGTTTAGTACCTATTTTTACTATATCTGCTATTCCTACATAACTTGTATATTTGCCGTGGAACTCTCTAATTGGCTAGATTCCATTGTTAACTTGTAATTATCACAAATGTTTCTATGTACAAAAAGCTGTTGAGTTTCCTTAATAAAGAAAAGAAAAATAAAAATAAAAAAAGTCTTTAACAAAAATAGATTAGTCTACAGTAAAAAATTAAATTTGACACCCTAGTCCAGCAAAAAATATTCCAACAATATTATTTTAACACTAGTTTCGGATTCAGGAAAGTTGGCTGTGTTACACCCCCGGGAAACAATTTAATCCGTTACTCCTATGTCTGTTCTGCCCCGGTCAGATTGCCATCACATTCTGTGAGCGAAATTCAAGAGTGCGCTACAATAGCTCTTGCGTACCAACGAAGTGAATGTTATACCGAACATGAGTAGTTATATTTCCGAGCATATAATATGGTTGTAGCAAAATATTTAAAATGGGATTTAAACATTTGCGCTCGCTATTAGCGTAGTCATTCGACGAGTGCCTATGTATGAATAATTTTAAAGCGGCCCGTAGACGATCAAAGGGCTTTGGAATTTTCATTATGGAGCGAGGCTCACTTAGTTTTTGATTTTTACAAAATGATGCCCACGAATGAAACCTCCAAAAATGATAGCTCACATCAATATAAATCGGAAATATACTTTGGTAAAACTTCGTTAATCCCCTCGCGATTCGCGCGAATGTGTAATTCAAGATTAAGTGTTGTGTGCTATAAATTGAATGTTATTGTACTTTTACTGGTCTGCTATTGCACCATTCTTTACTGCATCCAGGTCGCGAAACGCCAGCGGACGCAAGATGTAGCTGCATTCTGCAATCGATTCAAAGTACGACGACACTTTATTCGCGACTAAAACGCAATAACAGGAGGGAAGTAAATTCCGACTCGTTTGATACCAGGATTGTAGGTATCTTTAGCTAGAGGGGATAAATAATTGAGATGTAGCATCTATAAATTGAGAACTACTCCGTTCATTTAAGGTGGAAAGGTAAAAGCTGTACTCTTAGAAACTCGTAATTATCACCAATTTTTATTTATAAACTTCCTTGAATAAGCTTTATTTATATGTATGATATGTCATAGGTCGCGATTAAGCCGGCATACGCGTCTGAAACGACGCGAAACGACTTTCTTGACACAAATAATGGAGGAGTTATCTCAACAACGCCGCAAAGTAGAGAACAATGACTTACGCCACAACAGGCGAGGAGAAAGCACGGTATTCAAAATTATGATTCAAAAGATAGAGATACGCTCGTATTGCACAAAATTAAACCTAAAACAGACAAATCAAAAGTGCGATAAAGACATGAAAACACAGCCGCTTAAGTATAACATGTAATAGATACAGCATTAAAAATAACTTATTCTGCAACTACAACCACAAACACTGGTTGAATAATGACAAAAAACATCATAATAGGTAATCCTACACGCCTGCCCAAATAAATACGTAATATTGTGATGTAATCAGCTAATTTCAATTATAGTTATGAAAACATAATCAAAATGAATGCCATTTTTAACATCAGAAAATCTCTTCATTTTCGATAAAAAAAATATAAAAAAACATAATCTCGAGAGGCCGGAAATTTTCGTTGTTCATATATGGATAACTTTTTTGACCATCAAAAAGCAATGTTTAGTAAGATTTAGGAAGTCTTATGGCAAAAAGCGATCCCTTCCAGACAACATTTAAAAGGAAAACTCATCGACAAACAGTCCGAAAGATCTGACTGTACTGCCGTTGAACTGCTTCGATATTTTGACGTTTGTTCTACAAAAAGTGACAATAAGGACAGCAGTTCAAAAGCAGCACAGTGAAGAGTATTAGAGTTTATTCATGGTAATACCTGCTTACCATTAGCAATTAAAAAAACAACAAGAACAAAACAAATTGAAGTCACGGAAAGTTATTATTCAATTTGACACGTCTCCCTCAAGCAACTGTCAACCTCAAGTTAAACATATTAATCAGTTTAATTAAAGAAACGTTGATAACCGCCCTTGAATTGTTAGCTTTAGTACCTGACATTCAAACAAGGTGATTCCTCTTATTTACCGTAATAATAGCTAAAATAAATTGGCAATTGTTTTAGCGGAAGCAAAATATTTATTGAACTATACTAACAAGCATTAATAAAACAGTGTATATGTTCCATAACACTGTAATATTGCTCAAATGTTTTTGATAATATGGGTTATAATCAATGCCGTCTTTACCATAAGGAAGATAATACTCAGAGATGCCCCCGGACGGCTGAAGAAAATTTTTTTTACTCACTCCCATCTCGAAGTAGGCGAAATCTTAAGGCCTTTCTTCGCCCACGCATTACTTTATATCTAAATAAAGTCGTAAATAAAATATAAAGTGCACGCTTTGCTCGCGCATACATTTAAAGGTTTTAGTTAAACGTCAACAGACAAAACATTCTACCATTGCGTTATTTCCTCATAATTTTATATAGTTTTAGCAATTTGAAAATCGTCTAGAACCGAAATCGAAATTCTAGCTTCGCTAGCGCATTATTGTTTGCAGTAACTCTGTAAAACCTAAACAATTAGGCTAGGGATGCACAAACTGCGGCTCGCAAGCACTATACGAGTGGCCCGCCACCAAATATAACCGCTCGTACGTTTTCTTGAAGGAAAAGTATTACTGTGGTGGTGGGATCGCTATGTAAAGGAAACCAAAAATTCCTATATGAAATTGGATAGATTTTTGTTTCAGTTTAAAGAAATTTTCGAAATAAAATTGTTAAATATGTAACAGTCGTGTACTGTCCATTTTATTTGCACACTTAGTTACTTGAAAAGACAGATTTCAGTTACTCTGAAAAATCTATGTCCTTGCCTTATTCGCTCATTATTTATTATCGTTTTGACACCCTGAAAAGGAGTAGGAACCGAAATCATAGGCGCTCGCTTCGCTTGCGCTGAATTTTATGAGTTTCAGTTATTCAAAATGTCGTCAACAAACAAAACCTCGCTTCGCTCGTGCATAACTTTAAATCTTATACTTTGGAATGCGTCAGCAACCAAAATCAAAAGTCCTCGTTTCGCTCTCGCATGCATATTTTTTTTTGGCAAACCATTTCTTTGTTATTGTTTCAGTTACTCTGAAAAACTATAACAGGCAGGACTTTATGCCCTCGCTTTACTTGCTCATTATTTTATATAGTTTTAGCATTTTTTAAAACGTCGAGAACCGAAATTTTAAGCGCTCGCTTCGCTCGCGCAAAGAATAGGTTTTAGATCCTGTGAAGAACGTTAACAGGCGAAACTCCAAACCAAAAAAAATGCTTTAAGTGTAAGCCAATAGGTCCTCCAAATTCATTTGGGCCCAGGGCCCCTGCGAATAATTTTAATTAAAATTCAGGCTAGTTACAGATCCCAGGATTCTAGAACGCTTAAAGTTATTGTTTAAACAGACTTTACTTGCTACGTTTTAGTTAGCAAAAAGTTTATAAAGGATTAACCCGCAAATAAGCTTGTCGTTTCGTTATGTACTTCTTAAACTATAAAGCAGTTTGTCGAAGCTAAGTCTGATGTAATTAAAGTTGAGCCGACGAGGTCAGACGAAAGCCTTAAAGATCATGATTAACTTTCTTAAAAAGGCTTGATAAGGTCGAATAAACCTTAGAAAGTCGTTAAATTATCAACCCAATATCAACGCTTTCAATATAGGCTCTACCTACCAATGATTGATAATAAACTATTCTTCTTCTTCTTCTTCTTTTCGAGTCAATGGCAATTAAACTTTCTGCGCCCAAAAAGTGGCAACATCAATGGCCTTCTGGTTGAACTAAACTATTATCTATACATATAATAAAATTGTAGAGGTCGAATTTCTGTACAATAAAAGAAAATGCTTAAAACCGAGTCAGGGGGATGTAAGAAGTGCAATAGCACTAATCTAGATTTTTTTCGAATTTCTTATTTCTCTGTTTGTCTGTCTGTTTGCTCAGGATAAACTCCGAAACGACTGGACCAATTTAAATGAAATTTTGAACAGTGGTAGCTTAAACCATCGAGCAACATTTAGGATACTTACAATGCATGTAAATAAAAGTTTCCGTGCGATGTAAAAAAATATTAAAAACAAACTTCAGTAAAACGAAACGCGCCAAGTGTCACTTTTTCTACCATTGTACACAGATACAAATAACTAATGTCTAAAGTCATTGTAAAACAAATGTCAAGTCATTCAATCTATAACTGATGCCTAAAGTCATTGTCAAACAAATGTCAAGTCGTTCAATCTATCAAAATAAAACAAAGTGAAACAAAGTATTGAATATAATTTATTAATCATCTGTGATTGAAAGCATGGAAATTATGGAAAATTGCCTGTGTAAATATAATAGCAACATCGCCACATGTGAAGGATTAAGCCACAAGTGATATTAGACACTGATGTGTTGCAATGGTCTCTCCAGTATCACCTGTTGTTGCTGACCATCACCTGTATAATGTAACACCAAAGTTTTATTAACGGTATGTAGATATCACTTTTACAATTTTACCCACCAGTATGTTACCTACTGCTTTTCCTATTTATCTAAACTCTAATCATCCAAAAATTCAACTGGTAGGATTGCAGAATAATTAATGAGAAGTGAAGCTCTTCTTCCAGAGAAAGAATTGAAGAGTTTCTTCCAGTTGAATTTGGAAAATCTACTCTCATACAGTTCATATACAGATAATTCAGAAATTGAGGCAGACAATAAACAATATTTCTATAGAAATGCCACCAATACATAGCTATCACGACAAAAACTTTGTTTCAGAGAGCAAGGGGCAGCAATGATAACCAAAACCTGGCTGCTGATTGTCAACATGTAAGGAAGGTTGTTGCATACCCCGTGCCAAACCCGCTACAATTGAACAAGAAGATTAACCAATTTTTACCACCTTTCAAGTGTCACATCACATACCTCTCCAAGATGCAGGGGAGTACAGACAAGAATGTGACTGTGGCATCGGTGAATCAACAATTAGTGTAGGCATGCAGATTAAAGAATATAAATAGCAGATTTATATATATTTATTTATGTAACAAAGAACCACTTTATAATTATGTTTAGACCAACCTAAGCAACATCTCATACTGCAAGATCTCAAGACACAATGAGCTTTTTCTAGGTGGTTAGGAACGTCAATAGATATTAATGAGCGATGGTAGTTTCTTGGTCTACCTGTGACCACGGATGCTGATAATAATTAGAAACGTCAGGCCCTCTATTTCATTTTAAATAAATGTGTGGGAAATGAATCTGTAAAGTGTTTTAATTAAATGTGTAGTGTTTCCTCCATATTGTTTTTTTAAAATTAAATGAAATGTTGGTACTTTACTTTATGGTACTTGCCAAAATATAACAAAATATATATTTAGATCCATTTTTTCCACACAACAAAGTAAAATGTTAGTAAAGTAGAAGTTTTTTTTGTGGCAAAGTACTTAGTAGTTAAAAAGTAAAGTAACCATATAATCCCATCAGACAAAGGAACTCTTAATCAAAATACAAATTGTGTACGTCCAAATTATCGGTATGGTCATAATAATTGATCACCTTTGATGTACTACTTGCTTCTTATTGTTGTATTAATAAATATACTGATTTTCTTTCAAAATTAGTTTAATAAAGCTTACGAAGCATTCTATATCGCCCTTTAGTTTTAGTTAAGTAATACAGGGTGACTTGAAGATGGGTGCAAAGCTTGGAGGCGGAAGTATAGTTGAGCCATGGTTGTCTTAGACGAAGTCTTACTATTTTTCTTAAATGCTTATTACGTTTTTTTTATATAATAAATAATAAATAAATAAATATAAAACCTAAACTTTTACAATTCATTGCTAACAATAGCCAATTTTAATGATAAGTGAGTACTAAAATTTACTTTAATTAACTTATATAAATACTTTATATCTTGCGTACTTATAAGTACTTATACTTAAGTATCTTATTTGTAAAATCATAAGCCTAAATAATTAAAAATTCTACCCAAAGTCACTATTCCACGCGGACGAAGTCGCGGGCACAGCTAGTTTAGTATATACTTGGAAAAAAACTCTTCAAGTTTTTTTTGGCGTTGGAAGTTTTCAATGCATAATACAAACGTAAAGGCTGTAATGCACATTACATAGATTAATCAGAAGTGGTTTTACGTAGATGTACAGTTTATAGTATGATACGATAAATTCACTAAGATTTTTTGCCGCTCGCATACATGTTACATCCATTAATAATCTTCCGTCATATTTTTTTATATTTTGCATTAGTCACTGGCACTCTACACCCGTCATACTATTGGGAAAATTGAAAAACAGAGCATGGTCCATAAAAGTAGTTGGACCGTGACTTTTATCGGAAGGCAGGGGCGAGATACTACAAGTTTTATGGATTACTGTTATCCCCCCTCATCGATTTACTCTCCCTAACCAGTGACTATGCCGGCTTGCAGTCTGCGATGTGTCTCTCTCATCTAAATAAACCCTGCCTACTCGTTGTCAAGAAATATTTTCGCTTTGGATAGAGAAAAGATACTTACTTATCGGTAACTTCATATATTTTTGCTATGATTAGATATTAACGTCAACTCGACAATCACTAACAAATCCAAGATATTTCAAATGGCTTTCCAACCAATCAAAATATTTTTAAATCGCCTTAATTCAAAGATGGACGAGTACGTAAATTATGTCAACTAGCTATGAGATAAACTGAAGCCTTTTCTTTTCCAAGATTAAAAATAAATATTTTAAGATTCGTATGAAATCGAATTGACTGAATCGAAAGATTATGACTTATTCCCCAATTTGAGATGTCGCGTGGGAGGAATCTTTGAAACCCTAATTATAATCGGGATAAGGAATGCCTTTATCAGCAGTAAATCACAAAGGACGTGGCAATTATGCAGGGAATGGAAGGCTTATAAATGTTACACTTAAAAGGCTGACAATCCCTTGGCTGTTCTTATCATGTTTCTTTATCGAATTCATCAGTAATCAGTCAGGGATCAAACGACTCTCGAGAGTCGCATAACAATGGAATTTCTATTGTGTCTCGTTCACACATACTTGACGAGTTAAATGAAATCGATCGCTTTAAAATGTTTCACTTTCATTGGTATGTCTTCTTCTTCTTTGTAATTTCTAGAGCTTCGCTCTTGTCTGTGTATATTTTTTCCATTGACTAGAACATGCCAACTCTTTGACCTATTGGTACGAATCCACATCCAACTTTTCTTTCATTCGTTATTTACTCGTATTAAGAATACAAAACTGTAATGATCTATGTTATCGTAGGCTATCGTATTCTTGGCAGTTCCTATTTTCAATACTACGTACACACAATTCTGTTAAGCTTAGCGTCAGAAGCAGAATCGAACATTATTTACCTTATCCCAGGAATCCACATTGTTTAGAAGGAATATCTATAGGTAAATTATAAACATAATCGTTACTCAGCGAAATTTCCTTACCATTTAGCCGTAGTAAAGATGGGAACATCAAATATATTTTGTGCCATAATTCGTTGACGCCTCCCTTTTAAGCGGGTGTCGTCTCAGCAAGGCATTTTTACGATTTAAAAGAGAAACAGGGAAGGCTGAGCCGCAGTAAAAAAACAGTTAAACTGTTACTCGTAAAGCGGACAAATTGACTTTTTCTGACATCGCTGACGACTGAGTTATTCCTGTTTGTAAATCACCACTAATCGCACATTTTATTTTTTGGAACATATCCCTTTCGGAGCATTTTTTAGGTATATTTTTCGTGTGGAGCTCATGTATTTGGTACGTTGGGAAACTTATTAAAGAAATTCACTTTTTTTTAAGTTTGCGTACTACCTATTTTTATATCAGCCACACCGTTATAAAAGTAATGTAATGGCATCAGCAAATACCACAAACCAGTGTCAACACTGACTGATACGCCCACCTTAATAAAAAGTCGCCCACCTTATGCGAATAAGTTGTTAAATCGTTTCATTACCTTTCAGAGTAAAATATTAAACACGTTTTCTTGTGGTTACACGGGATAATGACAATTTCGTTTCACACCTATTTGTGGAAAGGGCTGAAAGCTTTTTATGTGGGCTCAGCGTTCATGCATACGTTATAAGAAGTGTGTGTTCAGGACCCAGGTACGTACTTTGTAAAAATCGTGACGAGCCTTAATATAATGTTAAGCGATTTTCATAATATTTACCTAAATTGCAGTAAGGTACTTGACCGAATTTTCATTCCTGCAAAGCGCGTTCTATCAAAGTGTAGCAGCGACCCATTGATGAATAGAGCTATTACGTAAAGATTTTTTGTACATTATACCTAAATTGGTTGAATCCTGGTTAATTCAAAGCGTAATTCTCCCTAATAAAATAAGCATGCATGACCTACAGGCATGACTGGGAGATAATGTTTTTAGCTTTAAGTACACTCTTTTTACACTCTCGTTATAAATAAATAAGTATATGTATTTGTGCATGCAATGCTCTCACATTCCTTAACTAATGTCGCTAGCGTTGCCTTCGTACATAAAGTCAAAGACGCTTTTAGTAGGTACTCAGTCAGGTGATATTTTTTTTAATTACCTACCATTTCTCACAAGAGTTCAGATACCTTTTTTTCTTGACCACTGTTTTTTTCCGTCTGTAACTTCTCATCAAGTGTAGGAGTCAAACACCTAATGAAAGTGTTTGAACCTTCTTAAGTAAAAGTAATGCTAACGTTAGTAATTAAGTAAACTAACAAATACATACGTTCTAATCTGCTTCAAATAAGTATCTAATAAGGATACCTAAGGTAAGTAATAAAAAAAATACATGACATTATACTCCTATTTATTTTATGGGTAAAACATCCGACTCAATAAAAATGAAAAAACGAAAAATGAAAACAATAACAATTCTTTTGATGTTCCTTATCTTCACATGCATTTATAATATCAAAACGTCATAACGTGAAGCCAACATAATAAGCTCATCAAAAAGTTTAGTAGAAGGCGATTTCAAAAATCAGCACGGTGTTTTGTTTTTAAACGTATTTTTATAATTATGACTTGTTTTTTTTAAGTATCCACAGCAAAAATGTGATAAAAAGTTCAGCCACCATGTTTTATTGGGCTTTAAAGTATCCAAACAGCCATTACTTATCCGCACAACGCCAGTGCACTAAGGGGGTATTATTTCATAAACCTGTTTCATTTACGAGCAAAGTTATAGTAGTTACATTCGGAAAAAGTTAGGCCACTTCGACGCAAGTTGCGAACCTATGGTGCGCACCTGCGTGAGTCTGAGGCACTTCCTTTGTTACCATTTACCTACCTTGATTACGAGCTGAGAAAGTGTGAAAGGGACTTTGCCCACTAACTTCCCCGCCACTGCTACTCCTGCGTCCTGTGAAGCCAGGATTTGCAGCTGGACCTAATTGGTTACCCCAGCCAGTGAAGGTTAGAGAGTCCCAGGAAAACGTCTAGGACACCGCAATGAAAATAATCAGAAAGAATAAAGGAGAAGTTCAAAAATTTTGTACTGTCTTCTCTATAGTGCGAAGCGTTAGACAAGACTTTAAAGAGTGTTAGATTAACAACTGATTATATCAAAGAACGGACAAAAAGCTCGAAATGCCATCATACCCCGATTGTATCGAAATAGATAACACTCAAAATGTAGCACACTAAACTGGGACAGTCGAATGTCGAATGAACTATAATCGAGTAACCGCAAACGGACAAATCCCTATGTTATGTTCACGCTATCAAAAAAACATCATGCATCAAGCAAATCCTACCTATTTCCACGTAAAATATGCAGTAGCGAAAGAATCATCAACACATTAGTACCTACTCCGATACACAAACAAAATAGTATTCGCAACAAATGACTCGTGCGTGACTCGTACTCCTGAAAATATATGAATATTCAGCACTAATATAATGCTCTTACCAAATAAATTTCACGTAGCATTACGTTACCTGGTGTCGGCGACATTTATCTCAGTTGAAGCGACGTGCACCCCAAAAGCGGCTTAGGGGTAGTCCTCAATGAAGACAATGACGAGACAGTTTAAGATAAGAAATGTCTGGACTAGCTTACGAAAATATTAATATTTGAGAGATCGAATTAAATTCGAATAAAATAAGCGAACCTGTGAATTAAATACATTTCGCAGAGAACTTGACACCAACAATCTATGCACAGAAAATGAAAAATAGACAATTAAAAGAATTTTAGGTTTTGTTAGTTTCACGCTTACACAGAGAAAAAGAAACAGCTACATCATAATGTAGGTAGCTCAGATGCTTAAGAAACAATTTTCCAACTCCACGTCATTTAAGCGTAACTTAAACAACCATCCATCACAACTCCATATCGTGTAGACTAGGCCTTACAATGATAAAGTAGAAAAAAGCTGTGATGTAAAATTATTATGCCAGTGTCGCTTGAGAGTCATTACGATATCCAAGTTTAGGTGGAGTGTAACTTTTTGTAATGTACAATCCCGTTGCTGACGACCTCCATACATTTTCGTTGTGAAATATCTGCGCTCCACCGCTGCCCTATTACTAACTCTTATCGAACACTCAGCGAGTTGAAGAATAATGTCTATGGACTAGACTCGCAGTCTTTTTAGGGTTCCGTAGTCCAACAAAGAGCCCCTATAACTTTACCATATCCGTCTGCCCATCTGTCTGTCAGTGGTTTATCTCAGAAACCTTTGGGTGCCTTTCGTGCTACAAAACATTTCAAAACATTTCAGTGCCAAAAATTGTTATCATAAAAGTAAGAGCAAAATGTTTAGTTTAGTTTTAAGTGTTACTTAAAGGAAAATTTTGTAAAAATATTTTGGTGCTGAATAAACGTTTTTTCTTTCTTTCTTTCTAAAACTGTAATTTGGCATAACAATATTTATGGTTCCGCAAAAGTTGTGGAATAATGTATTGAAAAAAATTTTTTGGGGTACTACTGCCTGAGGTACTACTGGTGACATGTTTTCTTATATTTTCCCATATAAGAAATTTCGGTAGCGGAACCGGTATTTAAACTATTAAAATTTTATAAAACGACCAGTAAAGTCGGTCTCAAGTTATGGCGCGGCCTGTAGGGTAGATTGATGGCCACCAGAGACGCAACGTATTTCCCGTTTAAAGTGATACTCAATAATATTGACAGTTAGAGTGGTTCGGTCCCTCAAGTAAATAATTACAGATTCTATTAACTTTTCAAGTAAATAGCCTTCTGTTGCACACTCTGATAATTTAAATTGCCACGAGCTGTTTAAAGCAGTATTTTCAAATTCTATATTAGTGGAAATATAGAATATATAGTGTTCTCGCGCTGCACATGCGCAGATGCGCTGCACTAAGGTGGTGTGCGCTGCATAGCAACCGGCGGTGACGTGATAAATGTCTGATGTTGTTGTTTTTGTTGATGTGTAATTTAAATCAGATAAAATGGACCTTAATTTTTCAGTTTTTTAGTCCCAAGTGTATTTATATTTTGTATTAAGTTTGTAAAGTTTTAATAGTAAGTTTATTTTAAGTTATTTTTATGAGTACGACTTCCATTGCTGATGTTTACATTAGGTGCGAGTGCTGTCCTAATCCTCGTTTTTTTAAGGGACAGAAGGGATTAAAAATCCATCAAAGCCGCTGCCACTCAACCAAAGGTCCTTCGCGTGTACGCACTGGCGGCTCGCCTAATGTTTCTTCTCCACTTTTTACACCTCAGTCCCAATCCCAACCCAGTAGCACGCCTTCAACTGAACCATTTTGGCAAAGACTTTCCAAATTAAAACATAGTGTGCCTATTGTCAAAAGAGTACCTAGAGGTGCTCGCATATGTGTTGCTCAAAAATTAACTTTGGAAATTAGAGATGTGGTCAACTTGAATTCCGTTGAAGCATGGGAAAGCTTACTCACATTTCCGTATAGAATCTTACATATTAGGCCTAGCTCCCGCCCTAACACCCTTACATCTAGAATTAAAGATAATTGCTCTGCTGGGTCTATTCCTTTACAACAAAACAATGCTTTTCATATTTCAAATAAATCTTTATACCATCATATAGAAACTAAAGTAAGCGATGGTGACATTAAGGGTGC